>OZ007593.1:11210056-12460056 GCA_963931845.1 Maratus michaelseni | reverse complement strand
AATTTTATGTCAGTGCCACTACCCTCCGTGGATTTCAGGAGCGAAAAACGTTCTAAAATAGCAGTTTTTATGATACTGAAGGAATTAGAAACTTGAAATTGGGCAAGGTAGTTACTTATATATGCTCTCTAAGAAGAGTTTCAAAAAAATTCTAAATTTAAAAGGGTGATATGAGGGAAAATGTTATAAAAACAATCTAAATTACGATTTCTATGGAATTGTTAAGGACAGAAACTTGAAATATGACATGGCTGATACTTTTTAAGACGCAAGAGCAACCCAGAACAGTTAAAAAAAATAGAAATTTAAAAATGTGAAAAAGAAACAATACGTTGTGAATTATGATTTTTTTTTTTAATATTGACAGGATTAGAAACTTCAAATTTGGCATGGAGGTTACTTTTACGATACAAATACGCGCTAAAAATGGTTTGTAAAGAAATTCAAAATTTCAAAGGGGTAAATCAGCGGAAAGCAATTTAAATTAAGATTTCTATGGAATTGTTAGGGATAGAAACTTGAAATTTGACATGGCTGTTTCTTTTAAGACATAAATGGTCGCACAGAAAAAAAAAAAAAAAAAATCGAAATTTAAAAGAGTGAAATGTGTGAAAAGCGTTCTAAAAACGTTCTAAATTGAGATAGATTTCTATGGAATTGTTAAGAATAGAAAATTGAAGTTTGACATGGTTGTTGCTTTTAAAAAATAATTGGTCGCACAAAAGAGTTTTAAAAAAATTGAAATTTAAAAGTGTGAAAGCACGGAAAGCGTTCTAAAAACGGTCTAAATTACGATGTATTTGGAGCTGTTAAGGCTAGAAACTTGAAATTTTGCATGGCTGTTAGTCACGTAAATGATCACCCAGAACTGTTCGCCTAAAAATACAAAATTTAAAAAGGCAGGAGCAAAAATAAAACGTTCTAAAGATGCAATTTATGTGGTACAGCTGGTATAAAAGCTTCGTATATGGCATGGTGTTTACTCTTAAAATGCAAATAAAGAGACCAGTTTCTAAAAAATTCGAAATTTAACATGCTGAAATAAGCGGAAAGCGTTCTAAAAACTTCTACATTATGATTTAATTGGATTTATTCGGGATGAAAACTACAAATTTAGTATAGTGGCAACTTTTAAGATGCAGACGCTCGGTATCAACAGTTTATTGAAAATTCGAAATTTAAAGGTGCAAAATGAGCGTAAAATGTTATAAATTATTATTTTTTTTTCTAAATTATTAGAGATAGAAGCTTAAAATTTGACATGCCTGTTATTTTTTAGACACGAATACTCACACAGAACAGTTTTTACAAAATTCGAATAAAAAAAAAAGGTGCAGAAGCAAAAAACTTTCTAAAATTGCGATTTTAGTGATGCTGCTGGTCTAGAATGTTGAAATTTGGCATGGTGGCTATTTTTAAGATTTCAGTGCTCGCTAAGAACGGTTTAAAAAAAAATCGAAATTTAAAAGAGTGAAATGAAATGGAAAAGCTCTAAAAACCTTTTAAACTATGATTTATCTGAAATTGCTAGAGCTAGAAACATGAAATTTTACATGGCTGTTATGTTAGAGACACAAATTCATCCACAGAACAGTTTTTTAAAATTTTAAACTTTTAATGTGTGCAGGAATTAAAAAGTTTTAAAATTGCAATTTCTATGATATAGTTATTAAACTTTAATATGTTTATGATGGTGATGGGTGTATGCAAAATGACAACACTGCAAATAAAAGAGTCTTAAAGTAAGACAAATAAAACGACTGAAAAAGCATTTAAGACACGTAAATGTCTTAATATAGAGCTTAGATATAATAGATACCTTAATTTAAGACACTTGTGTGTCTTAATAGACTGGTGGTAGAAATGAACCAATATAAAGTGTCTTAATATGGCAAAATGTCTTAAATTAAGACATTGCCTTTGTTGATCACATCTCAAATGAGAAGGGAGGGATGACAGAGAAGGCAGGTGCAGTGATGACGCTTAGAGATAGGGACGCGACCATTACATGACGGCGTAATGCATTCACAAATATAATAAATACAACAGCTCCTTGGATTATAAAAGAAAATATTTAAAAAAATAAAAGTAAGTTTTATCTTTATGTTTTCTTATATCTTTGTTTTAATAACGTCACATAATTTCTACTATATATTTGTAAGATACGAATTTAGTGTTAAGTCACGTGTATATTTAGATAATAGCTTTCAAGTCATTTGCCTAGAATATGTATTTTATCTTAAATCATTAAAAAATAAATGATTTTGCTTGGGTTATGAGGTTGTATTGTAGTTTACTTTAACTATTACGTGTATTTTATTACAGGACTTTTTTATTATTTACGCTATGATATGAGTCTTTATATAGAAAGTTAATGCAGAATTTTTTTTTTTTTTTTTGATATTTTATATATTTTTCAAAATTCCATTTTATGCGTTGGTATTAAAATATATTTTTTTAAATCATATAAATTTGTGCTCGCTAACAGTTTTCGAATGACTTTCGGCGTTAATTTAAATAAATATTTATTTAACATATTATTATATAATTCACTAAATTTTCAAGTCTTTATGCCACTAAGTTGAGTTTCGGCCAGTGATTTATTTTCGATTTTCTTATATGTAACTTACAAATAATTTATTATGATTAATCCGATTGCACCATTTTATCAATTCCTAACATATTCAAATAGCTTGTTTACTAGTATCGTAGAATCAATTTGCAGCAACTCGTACCTATGCTTTTGTTCATAATATTTAACTCTCCTTCTTTAAGATTTTTATGAGAACAGATGTTTTTTAATCTTATTATTTATTCGCCTTAATTATAATTAGAGATTTCTAAAAGTTTCTTAACCTCTAATTTTTTTTTCTCTCTTGTGCTCATTTCTTAATAGAATCTGACGATATTTGTAGAATTAAGTGTTGATTTATAAAATTTTCTTAGCATAAAAAAAGTATCTTATCAATAAAGTTTTCGTATCAGAAAGTTTCGTACAATAAGGTATTGTTATTAATTATTTATGTTTGATAGCTTAAATACCAGAAGGTTTTCTTGATCTGTAGGAGGGGGGGGGGGCGCATAATGATTACATTCAATAAACAAAAATCTTTAAATAGATGCAGAAAATATAACTAAAATTGTTGGAAAACAATATATAGATATATATATTCATGATTTAAATTAGTAGGCATTTTCAAATACCGATAAAAGTCCTGTAAAGTCCTGTAAGGAATTACTGAATAATAAATTAAATTGATTAAAGGGTAGGTAAACAAATAAAATCTATCTTTTTTATAATTTTTTGAAAAAAAAATTTCTCTAGGCAAATGACTAAAATTTTTTTCCGGTTTCACAAAACGACCGAAAAACGAAATTTGTACCTTACATATGTATGACAGAATTGATTGTATAATAATGATATTAAAACAGTGATACAAGTCAACAAAAAGATAATACTTAGTGCCCAAAGTCTTTAAAATATGTCCCAGGTTAAAATAAGAAGAAAAAAAAATAAGATCAACAATACATGGAGAAGGGGGGGAGGGGGAGGAAAAAATATATATCAACAGCAAATTTGAACAGTTTTATGAGTTTTCACAGGATATGAATATCCTGGCAGATTGGGTCCTTTCAAAAGAATAATATGCTGCTACAGATATGTAAGAATCAAAATAGATTCATTTAAAATTTTAATTTTGAAAAAAATTCTATGCCTAATTGGTAATGTTCTCATCATTAAAAATTAATATAAAAGGTTAACAGTATTTTAAAAATATACTTGGCAACATTGCACATGGCTTGCTGTAAAATAAATTATGACAGTATAATGCAGACTGTTGTAGTAGTCTTCCATAATTGGCAACCATTTATTTTGCTTTGTAGCTTGACTGTAAGTCTAAATTTTAGCGTGCTGTCAATCAGCCAGTGTAAATAAGAGAAAAAAAAATCATATAAGATGTTTCAAGTGTCTTAAAAATGGCAGCATTTTAGATGTTTTAAATGTCTAAAAAATGACGGACTTTTTTTAAGACGTTTCAAATGTTTTAAAAATGGCGTATTTTAAGACATTTCAAGAGTTTTAAAAATGGCGTCTTTTTAAGACATTTCAAGTGTTTTAAAAATGGCGGCGTTTTAATACGTTTACAATGTCTTCACTTCAGATGCAGAAAGGCGTCTTAAAAAGTAAGACACTTTTTTTTTCACTTAAAATGTGACCATCCATTTAAGACACTTTTTTAACTGAATTTCAGACGTTTGTGTTTGCAGTGAAGGTGCTAAAATTTCAATTAAAATTTCAATTAAAAATGCAAAATACAAACATTTAAAAAGTTAAAAGATTTATTTAAATTTTATTCGACCGGGATCTATGTTTTACGTGTGGTTTAAATATCATATTGATTGATTTTTATTAAATGTTCAATTGGTTTAACCTTATTTATTGCCAAAAATTTAACATCTAATGTAAAACCAATTGAATGAAATATCTTAATATCTACACTGTAAACTGAAATGTCTGAAATTCAGACACTTAAATGTGTGAAACGGTTGGTTCGACACTTTAAAGTGTCTTAAAATTTTAAGACACTTATTTGTGTCTGAATTTTAGATTTTTGAAACGTCTGAATCGCGGACATTTTTGTGCTCTGATTTGTCGATAACAGATCAGCCGTTTCTGACCACATTTTTTTTAAAAGCATTAAAGACAGCCATATTTGACCACATTGAATTCTTAATAAATGGAAAAATATTTGAATATAAAGCAGGGCTGAGAATTGTTCCAGTAACAGAACCAGATTAAAGCTTGGGCAAACTGGGCCATAGTACTGCCTGTGCCCCCCCCCCCGCAATTTTAGGGGCCCCCAAATTTGATATGCAATTTTCGTAAAGCTGATATTTTAAATCTATTTAGATACTATACTGATTATATTGAATGTTTTGAACTTTTACAACAAGATAAGATTGAAACATTTTTCTTAAATCTAAAAACAGTAAAACTCTTCAATAGTGGACACTTCTATGCCGTAGCATTTGTCCGCTATTCGCAGGTGCCTGCTTTTCAGAAGTAAAAGTATGTAAATATGTATTCGTCGCGAATTGGAAAAGTAGTTCGCAAGATAAAAGTGTCTTATATGAAGGTTTTACTCCGCTGTGAAGGTAAAACCCCCATAACAAACATTCCCGAATAGCGGACACCTCTATTTATCAAACACCCATATTTTTAAATCCCAACACACATATATTTACATACTTTTACCTCTAAAAAGCAGACACCTCCGAATAGCGGGCAAATTCCGCGGTCAAGAGGTACCCGCTATTGAGAGGTTTTACAGATATTAGATAGGCATTTTTTTTTTAAAAATCTTATCTTGATGTAAAAGGTCAAAATATTAATTATAATCAGTACAATGTCAAAAAAAGATTTAAAATATTACCGTTACTAAAATTACATACTAAATTTGGGGCCCCCCTAAAATCGGGGAGGGGGGGGTGGACAGGCGGTGCCATAGTCCAGCGTTTGCCCATGCTTTAATCAGGTTCTGCTTATGGAATAATCACTAGCCCTGCTTTATATTATAATATTTTCCCATTTATTATTATAGAATCGCAGAAAAATGAAAATTTCATTTAAATATTAATTTATTTTACATATTATTATTAATTTATGTTACATGAAATCAAATCATATTCTTAATAAAATTTTCTATTAAACAATGCAAATTTGAATACTGATCTTATTAATAATACAAAGTCACAAATATTTGTTTATTTTCATTGTGAAATTTATAAATTGGAAATAATTAGGATACAACAATGCATTTAAAATATGCTTTCAAACCTTAAGGAATAATAATAATTAAATTAGGAACTTAATTTGGCACTTTTTATAGAATTAGTTTTAATGACAATTTTAAATTAAGAATGCAATTATTAAAATATTTAAGAGACAAAACTGGGGAAGAAAATAGTTTTTATTTCAAATTGCGCATTTAAAAAAATATATATAAAAATTAGATCTTAACAGATGTTTGATCATTTAAATATTTTTAATCCAATATTAAAAAGTGAGTAATTTACACGTCTTTCATTGCAAACAAACAATTAAAATCAATTGTTAATAAATATTGTTTTAACCGCAACAGAGAATGATGTAAAGAAATGATATAAAATAATTTATATATGCTGTTTATATATAATACGGTTTTTGAGTTAGATTAAATGCATATAAATAGTCGTACATAATTCGAAGAATATATATATATTTTTAGATTTTTTTCTTTTTCTTTTCTTTTTTTTTTTTTTTTACAAACCGATTAAAAAATTACATTTTAAACATTATTTTATGTAATACTAGTCCACAATATATGTCAATATGTAAAAAAATAATAATAATCTGTCACTTACTTGAAACAGTGTCACAAGAAGTAGATAAGAAAAATTGTTCTGTTGGTACTGCACCAGTGAATGAGAGGAAGGCGGTCTAGAATATTTGTAAAAGAAAATCCCTTGAAATATCTTGCAAATTCATATTTGGAGAATGAAAGTCTTTCATCCTTCCCAACATAAATCAGCGAGACAAAAAAGTTCTATTTATTAAGCTTTCATGAGATCAAATACGACTTGACGAAGCGATCACTTCTACGGCATGCGAATTAAAGTAAAAAAACTTAACATTTTAAAAAACAAATCAAATCAAACTAAATTATTAATTAATATTTTCGCGAACGTGCACTTAAAATCCAGTTTCAGTTACAACTCGCATTAAGTTTGAACGAAGAAAATAAGTCTAAAACGCATGCGTAGCGTAGCTTAGGGGGCCAACTGGTGTTTTTTCCTGAATTGATATTTCATAAACAAGGACATCATTAGTTTCTTATCAGCAAGGAAAAAAAAGTTTTGGGAATACAAACTGATTTTTTCTTCCTTATTTTATATTGTTTTTTAATGCGTTACAATAATCAATTATATGAATATAGGCTTTAAATAAAGATTTTGTCGTCACACTTTTAAATAATTTATCGAATTTAGTAAATTCTTGTAATGTCTTTTAAGTTGAAATGTTTAAAAATTATCTTGCACGAAGCGGTTTGTCAAAATATTCTTAGTTTAGAATATTTAAACTTTATAATCTGCATTTTAGAAAATCAATCTAAGCTGTGTACCACAGGGAATAACTGTTCCAAAATCTTGTCAGCCCTGCATTTCTTTCTGCCGGCGCTCATGTCTCTTTGTATTTCAAACAGTGTTGAATTCAGACACTTTTCTCCGGAAGGGATTGCTGTGGCTCTGTGGGGGGGGGGGGGGGTATTATAACGTTCCGGGGTTCGTTAATGTTCGCCCCCGGTCCCCCCCCCCCTGAATTCAGCACGGATTTCAAAATTTATATCTTACTATTTTCAAATATTTAGATGGGGGCGTCCTTCCTGCACTCTCGTGCGTACAGCCATGAGTGCAAGTAATTTTTGGATGTTTTCATGAAAAGAATTCTTCAATTAATGCACAAAAATGACTTATTTTCCAGATTTATTAACAGCCTTGTAAAATCTTGACATATATCTTACTGTCTAATCAAGTTACCTCTTCTATAATGTAATATTAGTTAGTAAATGGAAAATAATTTGAACTCCTTTCATCAATTAGAAAACATTCTTTGATGGTGCTGGCGTGTATACAGTGATACAATGGCAACACAGTCATCGCATGTAGAACACAATTGCGTTTAATTCAGACATTTAAACGTCTGAATTTTTAAATGCCTTATTCTCAGACATATCATCAGTATTCAGACATTTTTCTCAGCTGGTTTACTCCATGTTCATAGTAAGACACTTGTGTGTCTTAAATTCAGACGTCTGAAATTTCACACTATAATTACTTTTTCAGACGTATATGTGTCTGAATTTAAGACGTCTCTATTTGCTGTGTACCCTTCTCGGGCCCAAACAATGTGGGAAATATATATATATATATATTTTTTATTTGTTCTACAAATTATATTTTTGTTTAATAATATTATTATTGAAACACATGGAGAGTGTCTTATTATATAACAATTTCATTTAAACCATTAAAAAAACCACTATGATTATATTGAGCATAACAATTAGTAAAAAAATTAGTTTATTAAATTTACGGATACAATATTTTTGAGAATTTTTTCATATTTCATGGCGATCAAAATTGCGAAACCTGCTTTTCCAGGAACCAGCAAATGTACGAATTACAATTAAGGATTGTCTGATATGGATTTTGTGTGGAATTTCAAAACCAGTCAAAACCTATATTTGAACCAATACCAATGGGAAAAATACACCCTTCTTATTATTGTTCTTTAATCCGCTTATCTGCTGGGATTATCTTTTGAATTTACCATAATATAAATTAGAAAAAAAAAACATGTACTTTTAAAGATTAAGGAATTTTTCCCTCATGCTGTGTGACGAATGTTCAGTAATTTAAAAAATCCACGATATTCGTTTTTGTTTAAGATTTAAACACGTCTGTGTACTAATTTGATTTTTCAGACATTAGTCTGAAAAATTAAGGTGTTAAAGATTTGGACATTGGATTGGATATTTATCCAACAAATTCGGATGGTATGGTTAAAATAGAAAAGTCGTTTAGAACACATGCTGCTTCTTATCGTTCGAACGTGTCAGAAACTAAAATGTTTGAGCTAGAACTAACAGTCTGGAAACTTTTCTTAATTAACCCCTTGCCTGTGGACTATTTTTTGTCAAAAATTGAAACGCTTTTCTCTCTTCAATTTTGTGCATTACACCAATAAAAAGGTTAGAAATAGGTTGTTTTCTATTTAAATAAAAAGAAAACTGCTCAGTTAAACTGAGGACATTGAGCTCACAGGCTATTCACACTAATTGTATATTATACACTTACTTCAAAGTATAATGCCCCTCCAAAAATAAAGAAATCCACAATATATTAAGGGGGATCATTTCCCCTCCTTTCCTCTTTATAATTAACCAATTAACACCCAAAACTAATCAAGAAAGCGTCATATTACAATGAACATACATACAACATTTGAAGGAAATCGGAAAATTTTGCATGAAAAACCCATTTATATAAATTAAGGGGGATAAGACCCCCGTTAACCCCCCCTTTATACTTAACCAATAAACCCCCAAAACTAATCAGGGAACCTTCTTATCACAATGAACCTATATACAAAATTTGAAGAAAATCGGATAATTCTGCAAGAAAAACCCATTTATTTAAATTAAGGGGGGGGGTAGACCCCTCATTTCCCCTATTTATACTTAACCAATGAACCCCCAAAACTAATCAGGGAAACTTCTTATCACAATGAACCTATATACAAAATTTGAAGAAAATCGGATAATTCTGCAAGAAAAACCCATTTATCTAAATTAAGGGGGGTTAGCACCCTTTATACTTAACCAATGAACCACCAAAACTAATCAGGGAAGCGCCTTATCACAGTGACCCTATAAACAAAATTTGAAGCAAAACGGTTATTTCTATCAAGAGTTATTGCATTACGTACATACGTACATACATACATACAGAACGGGTGGGCACATTAGCTCTCAGGCTTTGATAGCCTGTGAGCTAAAAAATAATAAATTAAATTAAATAATTACTATATTTAATATTTTTACATGCATGAACACAATTAATTCTGGTTTACAGTCAACCTTTACTCAACTATTATCTATTGTAAAAAGAGTAAATTAAATTACATTACGCATTTGAAAAAGGAAATAGAACTAA
The DNA here is from genome assembly GCA_963931845.1 of Maratus michaelseni. Classification (NCBI taxonomy): domain Eukaryota; kingdom Metazoa; phylum Arthropoda; class Arachnida; order Araneae; family Salticidae; genus Maratus; species Maratus michaelseni. The sequence goes on along the minus strand of OZ007593.1, from coordinate 12,450,300 downwards.
TGGAACAGAATCACTGATTCTTCACCTCCCCAAAATGAGTTCGGACATTCCAAATGTGGCGCGTTTGGGTGACTCGAACTGGATTCGGGTGACACAGGCAAGGGCTGTAAAAAAATAGTAAAATAACTAACTGTTACCCGTGACTTCGTTCACGTAACAGTAAAATAATAATATGTGCATTCATTAAGCAAAACATTTCACCCCTGATAATTAAATATATATATAATTAACCAACGCTTTATAATTTTTTATAGGAAACAATACGGCATTTCTTTGTTTTTAGGGTTTTAATATAACTTCGTCTTAAAAAGTGAAATTTTGTTCCGAATAATGTACACAATCGCAAAAACGAAACTGCAACCAATTTAAAAAGGGGTCCAAGGTGAGACAAGAAATGATCATCTAGAATACCATGAAGTGTTTTACCATGCACTAAAAATCTGGTTACAAAAATGTATTTACCTTTGTGACAAATTTCGCGAGCTAAAGAAATCAAATTGGCTACGGACCCTATTACAAAACCTAACCATCCTATTCTTGGCTATTTTCGACCTATATATGAAAAAAAAATTCTACTATATACATTGCGCTTTCACGTTTATAATATTAGGAATATGTTATTTTTAGGAGTTGGCACGATCGGCTTGTCCAATTCAACGCAATTCGGATTAAGGAAAATTGTCCTTACTTTTTTATTTCTTCTTTGCTCTTGCATTAAGCAAATTTTTCAATAAATTTTATTTTCATTTCGATAACATCGTTGCTTATTAAAATTTATTAAAAACATTGCAAATACATTTAAATATTTTAGTGGAATCTATGCCATTTTTCGAATCCTATAAAACTTTACAATTAAAAAAAAAAAAAAAAAAAAAAGGCCACTTTTAAAAATGACAATAAACTTTTTGCTCCTTTAAAGCTGAAAGAAACGTGGAATTAAAATCCGGTTGCCAAACCACGATCTACAAACGTGTCTCGATTATACCAATGTACTTCAAGTCCTCAAGTCTTAATTTTAATATTGTAGAGGGAAAATGATGTTACATTGATGCAATAATATTACATCTTTAGGTTTTCATGAACGAAAATGCAACTTTCTTTTTTTTTTAAAGTCATTTTTATTCCGATTTCCTGACATGAACGGCTTAAGAATTAACGCTCGTCAAATACTGTTAATTTCAGGCAATTGAGTTATTTTTTGTTTCAATGAATGAAAATAACTACTTCCCGTTAATCCTGACGTCATTTTTGACATGGATAATTTTGGGTGCATATTATTACATTTGCTGTCCATTTTCTTTTCAAACATCTTTTTAAAAATTTTTTAAAGTTTAAATTAAAAATACGGTATATTTATGTTAGCTGCGCGCAGACAATAAACCTCGCCCTAATTCTTATTGCATTCATTTAATTTAAAATATAAAGCTTTAACTTAAAACACATACATTTAGCATACATATATTGCATACATTTAAAATACATATAATATATACATTTGAAATATACTCATTTCAAATGAAAAATAAAAGACAAAAAAGGGAAAAGAAAAGAAAAGAAAAGAAAAGAAAAGAAAAATAATAAGAATTAATTTCATAACCCAAGATCATTTTATTTCAACATCAAAGCATATCCGTTTTGTTTTTGATACTTATGACGTCATAATCGTCTGCTTCCCGTACTTAGACACGTATTCATTTATGCATCTTGTATTATTATCAAATGCTTGAAAATGTGTGTTTTATTTCAAATAATGTTATTTCAACTTCTTTTTTATTCTTAATTTTTTTTTATCTCATTCTCATTTTTCACGTGGAAAATTTTCTATTAAAAATAAATTGTTGAGTAAAAATTCTTATTCCGAGTTTTGAATTTAGTATTGGCAACGATACAGTAAATTTAATCATTTTAAAAATTTATACGAAAAAAATGTCCATTTATTCTCTAGAAAAATAATGAAATTTTGAATTATTAAGAAATGCTTCAAAATATACGTTTTATTTCGAATAATGTTATTTCATCTTGTTTTTAATTCTTATTTTTTTTAAATTTTATTTTCATTTTTCACGTGGAAATTTTTCAATTGAAAATAAATTGTTGAGTAAAAACTATTATTACGGGTTTTGATTTAGTATTGGCAACGATAAAGCGTAAGCAACGATAAAATAAGTTTAACCATTTTAAAATTATATACGAAAAAGTGTCCATTTATTCGCTATGAAAATAATGAAATTTGAATTATTAAGAAAAATATTTGAATACAATTAACAAAATAAAGTCTATGTTCATTTTCGGGTTATAATCTATCTATATGCAAAGATACAGGGCCATTAAATCCTCCATTTTGACGCTGGCTTCAGCCAAACATTTACACACACAATCAGATTTATAATATTACTAGCTGTTACCCGTGACTTCGTTCACGTAACATTAAAAGAAAAATAAATGTACTAATCAAGCAAAATATTTCACTCCCGATAATTAAAAACGTAAATAATTAACTAACTCTTTATCACATTTCATAGAAAAAAGTACGATATTTCTTTGTTATAGGGGGCCATGACATAAATCATTTTAAAAAAAGTAAAATTTTGTGCTAAATAACCGCGAAAAGGAAACTGCAACCAATGGAAAAAGGACGGTCAAATAAAATCGTGTAAATCGACGAATTGGGTAAAAAGAAATGCCAATTTTACCTGATAAACCATTTTACTTTTAACGACTTTGAGAAACGTTTTAACAGCCATCATTTAAAAATAATTCATTGGAAATAGTAATGCTTTTTCTTTAAATTCAATTCTTGTGAGTAAGGACAAGGAGGAATAATTCTACACCTAAATGTAAGGAGCTTCAATTGAGCTTTTTGCAGCCCAAAATTACATGCAAACATAACACTTAAATTGCAAAGCTTTTTGCAACCCAAAATTATATGTAAACATTACTTTTGCATGTAATTTTCATTGCAAATTAACATTTATTACGATTCAAATTAAAATTAATTTGGGTGCAAATTGCACGTAAATGTTACGTTTGCATGTAATTTGGGGTTGCAAAAATCTGTGCCATTGCAAGTGTTACGTTTGCATGTAACAGCAAATGTGTGTCCTTGGTTTAATCTGTAGCTGAAACAAATCTTGATTTCTTGACAATATGCTGACAGGCGATTTTTGCTCTGCAGAATAAATTGATTGATAAAGTTTGAATATGTGGAAATATGTTTTTATTTTTCGGAAATTTTACTGTAACAAAGATTTTTTTTTTCAACAACTATTCAAATAGAAAATAAAATAATTTTTTTCTGTTTTAATGAGAAAATGGCATAAAAATATATTAATCCGTTTTATTTCTCCTTTTTTATCCACAAAAATGGAGTAATTTAAGTACCATTTTTAGAGAAATTTCGTTAAAATTTACAAAAAAAAAAAAAAATGTTAATATCTTGGAATCTAATTCGAAATTATAAATTCTCAGAGTTTATATGACATCCTCGAATCAATGATAACCGGTGTTAAGTAAATCGCGTTGCATTAAGAGGAGTAGTTGCGAAATACACAAAGTCAGATTTTAACTTAATAGACTTGTGTTCAATTTTCTTTTCCTAATAATCTTACTGTTGCTTGTATTATTAATTACAGAGTTCAGAGAATAAATAGAGATGAAATGTTTATGTTTGGCGTGATGCTGAAAATGCAACCCTACAGTCGGCTCAAACAACTGGCTGTTTGCTTTGAAATCCTCTCCCCGTCCAATGAATCCAGTCATTGTCCCACGTGCAGCCTCTTTCCATCCAATGAAGTCAGCCCTTGGGCCTAATGATTTGAGCGATAACCGGCTTCATATTGCAAGCCGATTTTACGGTTCATTACCTCTCTATTCTTTCACTGTACTCAGTGATTATTAATGTATGAAATTGATACACGCTCCATTTGAAACATATTTAAAAAAATCCCGTTTTATCATGACGTCACTTTGATCCCAGAGAAATCTCTTTTCAATGATATAATTCTTGTTATTTTTCTTTTCCTGGCAATAATGACGTAAATTTTAGTAGAAAACTCACATCTGTTTGTAACTGATATTGAAGCTTATTATTAATCAGTATCAAAATTTTTTTTTCAGTTATTCATCTTAAATATGACGTCCATTATTTTATTATACACTGATAGTCATGCTCTTTGTAATATTACGAATATTTGAAAATACATGTTTTATTTATGACATCATATTTGTTCAAGCCAAGAAGGATCCTTTTATAGTTCCATGGTTCAAGCGAAATCTTTTTCTTAATAATATAATTATTGTTAATTCTTCTTTCTAATTATAACGCAGTTTTTGACAGAAAAAGATCTTTTTAATGTAACCGATATTCATACTTCACGTATAATAACAAATGTATAATAACAAATACTGCATATTGTTGTTTCAAATATCACAGAAATTCATATTCTTTTGAATTATTTTCATTTTTCACGTGAAAATCGCTCAATTGAAACTTAATTGTTGAGGAAAAATTATTTTTTCGCATTTTTATTTATTGGCAACGATCAAAGCCCTAGCAACGATAAAGTAAAATGGTTAAATTTTATCTACAAATGTCCATTGATTCTCTATGAAAATAATCAAATTTTGAATTATTAAGGAAAGTATTTGAATAAAATAAACAAAAAACAGTCTATGTTCATTTCCGGGTTATAATCCATCTGTATGCAAAGATACAGGGCCATTAATTTCTCCATTTTGACGCTGGCTTCAGCCTAACATTTGCACACAATCAGATTTATAATATTACTAGCTGTTACTGGTGACTTCGTTCACGTAACATTAAAAGAAAAATAAATGTACTAATCAAGCAAAATATTTCACTCCCGATAACTAAAAACATAAATAATTAACTAACTCTTTATCACATTTCATATAAGAAAATACGATATTTCTTTGTTATAGGGGGCCTTGACATAAATCAGTTTAAAAAAGGTAAAATGTTGTGCCAAATAACCGCGAAAAGGAAACTGCAACCAATAGAAAAAGGACGGCCAACTAAAATCGTGTAAATGGACGAAATGGGTAAAAATAAATGTCAATTTTACCTGATAAACCATTTTACTTTTAACGACTTTGAGAAACGTTTTAACAGCCATCATTTAAAAATAATTCATTGGAAATAGTATATGCTTTTTCTATAAATTCATTAAGAGGAGTAGTTGCGAAATACACACAGTCAGATTTTAACTTAATAGACTTGTGTTCAATTTTCTTTTCCTAGCAGTCTTACTCATGCTTGTATTATTAATCACAGAAGTCAGAGAATAAATAGAGATGAAATGTTCATGTTTGACTTGATGCTGAAAATGCAACCCTACAGTCGGCCCAAACAACTGGCGGCTTGCTTTGAAAACCTCTCCCCGTCCAATGAATCCAGTCATTGTTCCACGTACAGCCTCTCTCCATCCAATGAAGTCAGCCCTTGGGCCTAATGATTTGAGCGATAACCGGCTTCATATTGCAAGCCGATTTTACGGTTCATTACCTCTCTATTCTTTCACTGTACTCAGTGATTATTAATGTATGAAATTGATACACATTGATACATTTGAAACATATTTAAAAAATCCCGTTTTATTATGACGTCACTTTGATCCCAGAGAAATCTCTTTTCAATGCTATAATTCTTGTTAATTTTCTTTTCCTGGCAATAATGACGTGAATTTTAGCAGAAAACTCGCATCTGTTTGTAACTGATATTCAAACTTATTATTGATCAGTATCAAAAAAATATTTCAGTTATTCATCTTAAATATGACGTCCATTATGTATATACTTTTATTATACACTGATAGTCATGCTCTTTGTAATATTACGAATATTTGAAAATACATGTTTTATTTATGACGTCATATTTGTTCAAGCCAAGAAGGATCCTTTTCATAGTTCCATGGTTCAAGCGAAATCTTTTTCTTAATAATATAATTATTGTTAATTTTTCTTTCTAATTATAACGCAGTTCTTGACAGAAAAAGATCTTCTTAATGTAACCGATATTCATACTTCATGTATAATAACAAATACTCCCTATTGTTGTTTCAAATATTACAGAAATTCATCTTCTTTTGAATTATTTTCATTTTTCACGTGAAAATCGCTCAATTGAAACTTAATTACTGAGGAAAAGTTATTTTTCAGTTTTTTTATTTATTGGCAACGATCAAAGCCCTAGCAACAATAAAGTAAAATGGTTAAATTTTATCTAAAAATGTCCATTGATTCTCTGTGAAAATAATCAAATTTTGAATTATTAAGAAAAGTATTTGAATAAAATAAACAAAAACCAGTCTATATTCATTTCCGGGTTATAATCCACCTATGTGCAAAGATACAGGATAATTAAATTCTCCATTTTGACGCTGGCTTCAGCCTAACATTTGCACACAATCGGATTTATAATATTATTAGGATTAGGATTACTTCTGTGGATATGAAATAGTGCACTTGTACATATAAAAGTTTACTAGACCCATTATATTATTTATTAAGTGATTCAATTACTCTGTCTTACTTTTTAATTAAGAAAATATTTCATTAGTTCTACGTCAAAATTTTAAGACTGTGACACCTACAAAGAAGCTTTTCCTGAAAATTTTCTATTTGTATGGTGTCATGCAAATTTGTTAGGCAATTGTTGGGTTATTCTCGTTGGGCCTCAGTAGGAATAAATTATTGGATCTTTGTAGGAACAGGTCCAGATCGTTGGGTCTTTGTAGGAATAAATTATTGGAGCTTTGTAGGAACAGGTCCAGATCGTTGGGCCTCTGTAGGAATAAATTATTGGATCTTTGTAGGAACAGGTCCAGATCGTTGGGCCTTTGTTGGAATAAATTATTGGATCTTTGTAGGAACAGGTCCAGATCGTTGGGCCACAGTAGGAATAAATTATTGGATCTTTGTAGGAACAGGTCCAGATCGTTGGGCCTTTGTAGGAATAAATTATTGGAGCTTTGTAGGAACAGGTCCAGATCGCTGGGCCTCTGTAGGAATAAATTATTGGATCTTTGTAGGAACAGGTCCAGATCGTTGGGCCTTTGTTGGAATAAATTATTGGATCTTTGTAGGAACAGGTCCAGATCGTTGGGCCTCAGTAGGAATAAATTATTGGATCTTTGTAGGAACAGGTCCAGATCGTTGGGCCTTTGTAGGAATAGATCGTTGAGCGTTTGTTGGCAAATGGATCGTTGGCCAATGGTACGGCAAGGCGTACATTTCTTGCCGTTGGACAACCGTGGGACTTCCCTTATAGCCAAAATTGGCCCAACAATCTTGTGTTACTAGGGAGTGAATTTCAAAGAGCATGGGAATTTATTTATATGAATAAAATAATTTATAATTTAACAAATAAGTGCAATAGAATGTTCTTAAATTTAATTACAGTAGAGCGTTGATTATCCGAATCTATCGGGACAGGGCCCAGTCCGGATATGCAAAAGTTCGGATAACTGAATAAATGAAAGCAAAAAACACATTGCCGGTAAAGAAACAGACACGTTAACTTTAAAGAAACGCAGTTGCATCAGTGCTGTGAAATATTCAAGTTGCTGAAGTAATTTCAGCTGTCGATACTGTCAATATTCCCTAATTTACAAACACCTCATAGGATAAAGAAAAAAGTTTTCCGTTTCTAGTATGAAAATTTTTTTCTTTTCCTTGATGTATATTGTTAACGAAGAAATATTTACAATGCCCTTCTTGAGAAAAGCTTTCTTTACTGGATAAAGTTATTGATTTTTGGAGCGAGGAGATTTCAAAGAAAGTTAAGCCTTTTTTTATAGCACCTTTGAGAATTTACATTTTTTACTCACTGGCATTTCTCAAAACTTACTTTGTTATATGTATCCAATGCACCGTAAAGATAAGATGATCTATTTTTCCATAACATTTCCTTTGTATAATTATTATTTTTTTTCAGAAGTTTTACATCTTACTCACACTTTTTTTCCTTTAATAAAGCAAAAATTATCAATGTATCGTAATTAAGTTGTAAGATTAAATAAAAGACAAGAGAGGTTTATAGAGGTTTGTATAATTGGACTTTCTGTTAATACGAGTTCGGATTATCGGCGCTCCAATGTAAAATTTTCTTCTATTTATATATTATATTTATTCTAAAAATTACAAGAAGTGTAAGTAAAATACACGTTATTTTGTGATTTATAGAGTAAATTATTCAATTAAAAAGTGATTCAATAATTTAACTTACTTTCAAATTTTATATATTTATTTTATGTATTTTATGTAACTGCTTGAAAAATTGTTTTAATTTTATAACTGGTTTCTTGTAGGTTCATCGAGTAAATGTAAAGATAAAGAGTTGGAACACGTGCTTAAGTTTAAATTATTGAAAAACTGTAGAATTGGCTATCCTAAGATGTTTACATTTGTGCTTTCTTAAGAATCATTACTGTTATAAAGAGTTATTATGTAAAACGAAAAAGGAAAACGCTTAACTTTGTAGCATTTAAATACTGTTCTAACTTATGATATTCACAACAGGATGTAAGAATATATATTTTTATATACAACCAAACTGATTTCTTTCGCAAGAGTTTATGTTTCATGAATTTTATAATAACATAATCTATTTATCTTCATTACTATATAAAGAGACAATAGAAGTTTGAGGATAACGTAGAAATGGCTGAACATTGTATTTTTAAATTAAATGACACAGTTTTACAACTTACGGATTCAGAAGCGAACGATTCGTTTCTGAACTCTTCATTATCTGCTGAAAAAATGCACAATCCAGCTGCATATTTTGGTGAATATTTTAAAGTTTATAATGAAGAATATCGTGCTGTTCACGGGTATTTAAGTTTTATTATATGCGTTTTTGGAATCATAGCCAACATTCTAAATATCGCTGTCCTTACAAGAAAAAGCATGGTTTCATCTATAAATGCCATTCTGACAGGATTAGCTGTTGCCGATATGCTTCTAATGTTTACATATCTGCCATATGCTTATCATAACTATATTAGAAATATCAGTGACGTAGAAAGAATGTCATATGGATGGGCAATGTTCAATCTATATTCTAATAATTTCAATGTTGTGAATCATGCAATATCTGCATGGTTAACTGTGACTGTAGCCGTCTGGAGATATATAGCTATTAGTTATCCATTAAAAAGTGCGACTTGGTGTTCAATGACAAGAGCAAAGTACGCAATTACAGCTACATATGTCACTTGCGCAGTATTTTTTATACCAAATTTTATCACCCTAACTGTAAAAGAATACTGTCGTATTTCTGATGGTGCAATCGTTTATCATGGTGCAACCAGAGAATATTCAGCATGGATTAATAATACTATTCTCACGATTTTCAGCGTTTTCATAAAATTCATACCTTGTGTAGCACTTACATTTTTAAGTCTTGCTCTTATTCGTGCTTTGAATGAAGCAAGGAAAACAAGGCAAATATTAAAAAGCGGCGCAGAAAGTGATAAATCTCATGTCAAAACAACCAAAATGCTTCTAGCTGTAGTTTTACTCTTCTTACTAACACAAGTTCCAATAGGAATAATGGTAGCTTTACGTGTATTTCTAGAAGAAGACTTTCTTGAGAATGTTTTCTATAACCTTGATGAAACCATGGATGCTCTTTCTCTTATAAATAGTTCAATAAATTTTATAATTTATTGTTCAATGAGTAGCAAATTTAGATATACTTTTTCATTGTTATTTATACCAAAATGTATACGCCAGAAAGAAATTGTTCCAATAGCAAATCAACCCAAAACGTGTCACGAAGTGGTGTGCAGAGGAAAGTCGTACAAAAAAACACAGATTTTTTAAGAATGTTAATTAAGATACATATATAATGAACTGAAGAATTTTTAGCAATTGCATCTATAAATCTGCTCAATGGGAGCATCTTAAGTACGAAATTCACTAATACACACGAATAGAAACAGGAAAAAATCACTTTAAGATAATGTTAGCATTCGTCTCACTGTGTACCACACTTAGAATAGACATAGATACAGTGATGAGTTGAAGCGTTTCATCGACCCATTCACCAGAATATTATATGTCTGGATGCATGAGCATCCAAGTATCAACGTCCTCATCCTAGAACTGTGTAAAGTGTCAAAAACTGATAAATTTAGGGACTGGAGTTTGTAGCTGCTGTGTGTTGTTAAGGGGAGAAAAGTGTCCTTCTATCTATGGGTACCAATGTTTCACAGACGCAAAAGCATACTAAAATAGCATATAATGAAGGACATTCATTATATAATTAATATAGATGAAATGAACGCTACAGAGTTAGATACTGTTTCACTGTGTACCAGCATTCCATGGCTCTCTGTATACCACGTCGATTTGTTGAGATAAAAATTTGAAGTGACTCCACTCGACTTTTTGAACGTTTTATGGAATATCACGGATTCAAATAAATTTCTGACATGTTCAACCGAATGGTATGGCATGCCAAAAAAACGGCGTTAGCTTACACACCTGCCAGTTGGTAAACTACTAACAGCGAGCCACAAACAAGAATCATGTCCCGGAAAATACCTCTGATATCGAAGACCTTCCCCCTCGACAAACATATGGCTGGCTCCGCCAAGGACGGGGTACATTGGGAATTTCCCTTCGATGAAAGTATATTTTACAAATTAACATAACAGTGACATTGTTTTACAGACTGGTAGAACTGATATAATATATCTTATTCTGACACAAAACAGAATAATAAACGATAATATATGAAATATCTCATATTATTCTTCTTCTATTGCACATTCAACATTAACAAACGTAATTGAAATTCTGACAACCGTTAAGGTATCTGACTACGTTTATAAAGTGGTTTTCGACCAAAATTGCCAAAATGGTTTTATGACATTTTATTAAAGCCCAACTTTTTACCTTTCCAAAACTGTATTTATTTTTATTGTATGACAAATAGAACTAGAGTTGTAACGGTTTTTAAACTACTCAACAGGTGTCACTCAAACCGGAAGTACTGTTTAAAGGACCGGAAGTACTATTTAAAGGACCGGAAGTAGTATTTAAAGGACCGGAAGTACTATTTAAAGGTACTAACTGGGAGGGGTGAGGTAAAGTTATAGCCTTCTAGAAATAAACAAAGGCTCCGTACTTTAAAAAAAAAAGAGTATGGCTCATAAAAACAGTGATGTTTAGATGCATATTACTGTGTAAATTCTTGTAGTAAAACATAAACTCAACTTCGAATGCATTTTTTGGAAAATGTAATTTTTGGTGAAAATTCCATACGCAAAACATGATTTCTCAAAAAGTTATTAAAATATCACTATGAAATTTAAAATACATGTTGTTTATACTATTGTGAAGGCAATGAGCTACAGATTTAATTTTAGAATAAATATTTTTTGTTTTATGGATGTTTTTGTGGAAAGACATCGATGAATTTTAAGAAAATCAACATGTAAAAAGGTACGATAGGCTATAAGTTTTGAAACATTTAAAATATCTCTTAGATTTTAGTTCATTGCCTTTACCAATGTCATAAGTATGAAGTGTAAAAAGGAAATTACGATGCATACAATATATTTTTCTGTAGCGCGTTTTGCGTATTGGGTCAAATTTCACTAAATTTTACAACAAAATCCCCCATTTACCAAAATTTCATCAATGAATGAAATATTTTTTCCTTTTTTTTTCAGAGTTTCTAGTCATAATCTTAATAAAAATAAGATTAAAAAAATAATTAAATAGCTTTTATGGAAAAAATTGCTCCGTACGTAGTCAGGCTCCTTAAAATCTTACGCACAATAAGCCTCATTCTAATGGGATTAACCTATTAAATTTTCAAAAAACTTTTACCGTATTTTTATTTTCACCACAATAAGCAAAAATATATAGAAAGATCTTCTTTCCTGTTCATCTAGGAGAAGTGCAATGCATCAACAAGTGTGCATGGTCTATATTGCCTTTTCCTGAATCGATTCAACATATTTCCTCACCACGCTCTCCTAACATCGTTTTGGAGGGAGCGACAGAAATTTTCTATTTTTAACATATTAGTATAAACAAACTAAATTGTTTCACCATCTCATTAAATCTGCATCACCATCTCATTAAATCTGGTTTCTGCATTAAATAACTTTCGAAATGTACGAATTCGAAAAAGAGGCTTTTCATCACTCACTCACTCATTGGTGATCATAAAATTCTAAGGTACTTCTCAAAGTCGTAGAATGATGAAATTAGACAACTAAATAATGTTTTGTAACACAATGAACCAGGAAAATCTTAAAAACCAAAGTTTTCGTCGTTAAACACTTAAATCAGGGACCTGGAATTGGCCATATATGCAATGTATAGACAATAATAAACTATAATAATGCAATAATATTCTCCAGTCAATCCAGCATTTAACTACTGCAAAAAAACTACCATTTATGGATTGTTATCGTTATAAGTGCGTATTAATGATATTAATGAAATTTTTATATATTGTTCATATAGTTCATATACACTCAGTGTCCAAAATATTATGGCCACTCTTCACTCAAACTTTGATTCGTCCGTGCAGTATGTGCGCTGAATAAATAAATTAGATTTTCTGATAAAAATTTTGCTCTTGGTCAGAAGAACCAGTGAACTTTGTATTTTGCTTATTCATGGGGATAAAAGAGATTTAAGTGACTTTGAACGAGACATGATTTTCGACGCTTGAAGGGCCTATTCCAGTGTAACTTTCGTAGCTTTTCTCGTACAAGCATCTTCAAATAATTACATTTAAGGCAAAAAAAAAATTAGCGAAAAGTATAATTGCTTATGAACAATAGAGGTACCAACCAGATGACGGACATACTTTGTTTTTAGCAACAAATTCATCAAATTGTATGTAGTGCAATACAACTCTGAATCATCGTAGCATATCTGTATGCTTCTAGTAGGTGGATCTTTAAACCAATCTTAAGAATATAAGTTTCAGTGAAGATGTGGTTATAATATTTTGGACTATCAGTGTATAATATAGAGCAATGTAAATGAGCTCGAAACGAACCACTGTCAATGGACGATAATTACCTTGGGGTTTGTTAGTTCCGTAATTGTGTCCATAGTCAATAGGCGAGTTTTAGCGAACGTGGTTTGACACAAAATTATTTACATTGTTACAACCATGTATTATCTTTGTTCTATGGTAAACTTTTAAATAATAATGGTTTCGTTTTTCGTAGGTGATCATGTCCATAATCAAGTTTGTTGCCAACGCCCGATTATAAAAAAACCATCTTGCGTTTTAACAGCGTTATATGATTTCAAGCTGAAAACATTTTTTGGAGTTGATATATATTGAATCATCTTTCAAAATTTGTAACTAATCTTTCATAATAGGGGTCTATATCAAGTGTTGGCGACAGTTGTGAATAATTCAATAAAACAGAGCATTCAATGTTTATTACAAATAATACGTCTAATTTTTAGCTGCAATTAATGTTCGACATCATGCGAATTTGTCATGGTAAAATCACCTTATGGTAAAATCACCACTTTTATTAGCGTTTGAGAGATAGTTCGAAAAAAATAATTTTTTTTGCCGGTTTTTTTAACTATTTTATTTAGCAATTAACTAATGTGTTATGATATAAATTGCATCATTTATAGATTAAAGATGAGTGGTGAATTAGTTGCTGAGTAAAATAAAACATTGTACTGTTTTAGGTAGCTTCCAATACAAAAACTGAAAAGCTACATGTTGCATCCGTCCAAAGAAAGCAATTCAGTAAAATTTCAGTATATTTTCACCGATCATGACCCCCAGACCCCAAACCATCCCCCGTTTAAATGTTGATTCATATTATTTATATAATATGTTTAAGAAATAGAAAATGCAAACGTTTTTCTGAAATTTCTGGCGAACCAGTTGACATACGACAATGATTTTTTTTTTAAAGATAGAACTCGACGAGACGAATAAAATGATAGCATTCAAAAAATTATTGTAGCTTACAGTAGTTAATTATTTAACTTTAAACAAAAAAATGAAGACAAAAAGTTCAACAAACTCTAGCTAAACTTCCAATGGCTGGATTAACTTCGTTTTTGTTTTATTTTTTTCCTCTTGGTAAAACTTAAAATAGTTTTTTTTTTTATCTTTGTATGTTTGACGGTCGCTGAGAAAATCGAATTTATGTTGTAAAGCTTCGGTTGAAAATTGTTTTTTCTTTTCTTTTTTTATCGTAGCAAACGAGCGCGTTTGCACGAAAGTTTAAATAAATATTATTATTATGTATGTAACAGAATTCATTCAAATTAATTAAATCACGTGACAAACATGCTTATTTGTTTTTATTTTCATACTAGCGTAAATGCCCGTTATAGGACAGTAATCATAGGTAGAAATCGTGGTTTTCACATTAAATTTGAAATAATACTCATGTACTATTCATCGACAATGAGGAAATATATATATTGGAAAATTATATCGCCTAACAGGCTCCTGCTATTCACATTCAAACTCACTAAGCATTTTATATGCTTATGTAAAAGAATTGTGTTTCATAATTTCATCTAATTCACGTGAAATATGCGGCAAACAATTTTCGGTACTATTATCCCGTCGACCACTTTTTAAAACAAAAATCTATCGCCAAACTGTAACGCCAAATAAAAGGGAGAACGTTGCCATTGGAATATCAAAATAAATAAATAAATAAAATATAAGAATTTACGGACACAATTGTTATTTTAATTAATGAAATAACTAATAAATCAGTAAAACATAATGAATAATACACTCAAATGTTGAATTAAAAACCACGTGATGGCATAACAAACACGTATAATGCTTCTGACATCAAGTAAATGGGACTGCATTTTTGGCGTTTAATCTTTGAGTTGGCGATAGTATTTTGTTATGAAAAGTGGTCGACGGGATGATAGAGAAGTACCCAATTCTCAATGTCGTCGTTATTAAGTCGTTCCTGTACAGCTTGTGCTGTATCTTTTATTTTGATACTTTTCCGTTATACCAACACCATGCCAAAATGTTTGCTAATGCGTCAACTATTTCAACCCTGACCGAGCAGATGTTGTCTACAAATCGTGTTGTCATGCAAATCGTGCCAAACATTTTGATTTGTTATTTATTGAATGTAAAATATTTTTCGGTACTTTTCCGTTATACAAAAACAATTGTCGCTACGCGTAATAGTAAGCGCAAAATGAAATTCCCGTGAATCAAAACACTTGAAAAAAATCAACAATGTTGAAACGAAAGTGAACATTTGAAAAATATAACATTTGAAAATTGCAGACTTTTAAGCACAATTTTATTAAAATTAAAACACAAATATATACTTAAAATAAGAAAACAAATAATTGTTATACAATAAAAGGAAAAATCCTGTGCCGGTAGATTTAGTGGCCTCTTATTGGCGATAAATGTTTGATGTAGTTGTTGCGATCTTGTGAAAAACCTTCAATCATATCCACATTTACATTGTATCCATATTGTTGCTATAATATCTTTTGGTACTTTTCGGTTAACCAGCTGCCAGTGAAGTATATATATACACACACACATATATATACATACATATATATATATTTCACTGACTCCCGGCTTGCCGAAAAGTACCTAATTTTTTTGTTTCTCGCTAACATTGTCTGTAGACTCGATTACGGAATATTAGAAAATCTATCATTATTATCATCTAAACGGTCATGGATAATGTGCCATAATCAGGCTGCATATTATTACACATAATTTTCATGTATGGTTTGGTGAAACATTGAACTTTAAATTCTGTTAAAGACTGCATTTTATCTCGAAAAGGTGGACACCATGTTACAAAGTTGTGTGGTTTGAAACGATCAGACAAACAAACTTTGGATCAATGATTATAATCCCGTCATTTTGTTCATGTGAGCCGCCAATATTGACATCCAGTTTGTTGGAGAACCTCAGTTTGGTGTTAAATCGTTACATTACGCGTTATATAACCAAACCGGAAAAAAAATCGTAAGGAAGAGATTTGGAAGACCATTGACGAAAACAAAAGTCTCGGTGCCAGATTACGCGCTTTTGCCAGAAAAAACTTGATTAGTCGAGAAACTGGAAATTACGAAGCCGTAGACAAAATTCTTAGCCATAAATGTTTCTATTCATGGGATGCTGTGCAATACTTAAATACCAGCATGAAAAAAGACCGACGAAGAAAACTGAAAGTCACCATGATTTGGTTTTATTGGCAAAAGAGGATGAACGATCTACTGAAATTTACTGTCAGAATTTTATTGATGATTATTACAGGAATCGACATGACAAATTGGAAAACATGTGTTTATACGAATTGGCCACTAGGTACTAATACGAACGAAATAAACCAAATTCTGTAGAGTATTACGAATTAAAAAAGAACCACAGTTGGTTCAGAAAACGTTTGAAACCAGTTGTTTTGAAAACACCCTATCATAACACGAAAACGGATGCTGGAATTGAGTTGTACTATCATCATTCTTTGCTGATGTTGTTCAAGCCTTGGCGAAACGAAGAAGACCTATTGGGAGAATTTAAACTCTACCGTGAATCCTTTAAGCACAATGTGAAAACATTTTCAGAGATGGAAGAATGTCGCGAAACAAAACAACGATTACAAGCTGCAATCGACTTGGCTGAAAAGTTGCAACAAGAAAGTGATTTGCACAACCAGCTTTAAAATATCGAAGAACCAAATGAAGACGTTGATATGATAGCCGCAAATTCTGATAACACTGAAACTCACCAGGAAATTGTTATTAATGAAGATAAATTGAACAAAAAAAATGAATGCTGACCAAAGGAAAATATTCTAATCAATTATAAAGCACATAGAAGAACAAAAGAAAGACCCGTCTATTCCACCCATAAATATGATTGTACGCGTAGTTGCTGGTAGAGGAAAAAGCTTTCTAATTTAATTACTCAGTCAAACAGTTCGTTTAATGAGTAATCACAATAATGATGCTGCTGCAATACTAGCACCAACGAGAATTGCTGCCTTCAGCATTGGAAGAAGTACAATTCATACGTTTTTCAAATTGCCCGTCCAACATACGAATGAAGCAGAATAATTTAAGCTTGATTCTGTCAATTTGAAATTTTTTAAGCAACAATGGAAATCATTGGATTTAGTGAATATCGATGAGTGCAGTATGGTTTCGAATGTATTTTAGCGCGAATGTTGTAAAAACAAGCGAGATTACTGTTTTGGTGCCAAAAACATTATTTTGTTTGGGGATTTATTGCAGCTAGCACCCGTAAAAGCCCAATTTTGATTTACGGAACTGCCTTTAAACAAAGTGAAACAATTGTTTGGTGGTGTTGGTACATTCAACTTTTGGTACGAATTTGAATACAGTGATCTAACTATGAACACTGTGTTATATACATAAAAAAATCTATATCGCGGCATAACTTTCTTAAATAACAGTCTCATGCACCAAATAACGATGCAAAATCAAAACTCAATTTTTATAGTATCATCACTGAACTGATTGTTAGTATAATTATCAGAACCTAATATTCGGTCCCATTCAGCGATTTTAAGAAAGACTAAGAAGAGTAGTAAGGAAAGATACTACTGAAAGAACAACTTAGCCTATGGCAGGTGACTTCAGTGCAGCAGAAACAGTCCATGGATACGACCGAGACAATTATACAATCCAGTTTCTTTATGAGGTAATAGCTATGGAAAACCACCATTTAATTATTGATGCGACGGTCCCCTGACATTTGAGAGAGCAGGTAGACATGAAAAAATGCTACTTTGGCGATGAACAGTGAACGATTTGGCGAGTGTTGTAAAAACAATGTAACAATAAAATTTTGACAATAGCAAAATTTTTTGCTTTTCAAGATATTAAAAAATCTTTAGTTTTTATCAAAAAATTTAAATGACTAGTATTAAAAAATGCTCTGAAGAGCACCAAAAAAGGTTAATATGTTTAAGTATGAAAAAGGGTTGGACAAGTCCTTTTAATTGAGCATGAGAAAGGAAAGGGGTTCCTTCTTGGCTGCAGCTCACTGTCAATGCCAACTTTTGAAAAAAATCATATTCGCGCTTTTTCCATATAAATGAAATCACTCACAGTTACGATAAAAATGTATAGTTTAAAGACGTAGCCAGTAAAG
This sequence comes from Maratus michaelseni, assembly GCA_963931845.1. Taxonomy (NCBI): domain Eukaryota; kingdom Metazoa; phylum Arthropoda; class Arachnida; order Araneae; family Salticidae; genus Maratus; species Maratus michaelseni. The sequence goes on along the minus strand of OZ007593.1, from coordinate 12,432,137 downwards.
ACGCAGCTTGATTAGACATGAATGTAAGGCGACATAGTACCAAAAACCTTAGTTCCTGCAGCGTATCACACTCGTGAAGTGCTACCAAGCCTGTCTGCAGTGTAGAACTGCGCAGAAAATTGATTTGTATTGCAGTGCAGAGTGTTTCAGCATTCTGAACAGGAACAATTTCGCATATGCACGCATTACAGTATAATGCATTCATTGATTGAAATTATATGCAAGTGGCTGTGGCTCCACAATGCAATATGCAGTACAGCAACGCATATGTAAATTATAAACGAACATTAGGCGCATATACCTTTAATACGGAAGTACAAAGAATCAGTGTGGATGTGCACTGAGGCTCAAAAGTATAATAGGAGTGTACAGTGTAGTATAGTTTGTAGATCAATAATGGTACACAGTGCACTGTACAAAGTTGCATTGCAGACGCACGCACGCACAGTACAAGAGTAAAACAGTGCAGTTGACATATAAAGCTCGTTGGAAAGTTTTACTACAGTACCGCAAATTTCTTTTATATGAAAAAGCGCGAATATGATTTTTTCAAAAGTTGGCATTGACAGTGAGCTGCAGCCAAGAAGGAACCCCTTTTCTTTCTCATGCTCAATTAGAAGCACTTGTCCAACCCTTTTTCATACTTAAACATATTAACCTTTTTTGGTGCTCTTCAGAGCATTTTTTAATACTAGTATATATATATATATGTGTGTGTGTGTGTGTGTATCTGATTTTTGTCATGCAGTAACTCTCGTATTTATGAACGGATTTGGATGTGACTTAGCATGTGTACAGTACATAGCAAGGTATGGATCGAGTTCTTTGGGTAGCTTCATTCGCCATCTTGTTTCAAAATGGCTGCCACTTAAAGTTTAAAAATTTTTAAAAATTCAAAACGATGTAAAAAAAAATAAGAAATTGAAAAAGTTTTTTTGTTTAAGTGTTCGATTTTGGTACACAGTTTCCGTAGCATTTTTGTTTCGCCTTTATCTTAAACTATAGCTTTCTGAAAATTAATTCTTTAAATATCCTCTGATTACGGGAAAAACTTGACCGTTTCATCCCCCTTTCTTAACAAGGTGCACACCGTAGTTGATGGTAGAACATCTGGAATCATTAGGCACATCCGGTATTGACTTTCAATCGTGACAAATTTCGGTATTTCCTTTTCCTTAAAGGCAAGCTTTTTTCCTGTCAAAAGTAATAGCTTATCTTTAGGTTTAAATGGTATACGGACAGGAAAATTGGACTTTTTTCTGTGAAGTCATTAAATTCAAGTGATTAGGTTTTGAAATAATTGAGCGATGTCTCTGAAAACACTTTCATTGAAGGTTTAAATAGTGGTTTATATTTTGAAAAGGAGAATATAAGACAAAATGTTATATTATAAGCAAAAAAGAAAGAAGAAATTTGTTTGCTAATACAAAAATACTTTATTTAAAAGTAGCTTTAAACTTTCAGATGCGTTTAAAAAATAAATAAGCAAATAAAAAAAAATTCTTAAATGCACAATTATTTTTTTTATGACTATTTAGATTACAACAAAATAAATTTCCCGAGAAGAAACATCTAGAAATAAATATATGTGGGAATCGCTATAAACAGCAGTAACGAAGAATGTAGTTATATCCAACGGAATTAGTGTTCCCAGTGGGTCATTTATATTTTAAATCTATACTAATATTATAAAGGAGTAGCGATTGTTTGTTTGTTTGTTTGTTTGTTTGTTTGTAGGGGGTAATCTCTGGAACTACCGAAGTGATTTCAAAAGTGATGGTGGCAAATTGTTGTTGACAACCCCTGCTCCAACATAGGCTATATTTTATGTCGGTGCCACTACCCCCAGAGAGGTGCAGGAGCGAAAAACGTTCTAAAATTTCGATTTTTTTTATACTGAAGGAGCTAGAAACGAAATTCGGCATGGTAGTTACTTATAAGATGTAAATGCTCTCTAAGAACAAATTCTAAAAGAATTCGAAATTTAAAAGGGTGGTATGAGCGAAAAGCGTTCTAAAAACACTCTAAATTACAATTTCTATGGAATCTCTGGAACTACAGAACCATTTTCCGAAGTGATGGTGGCAAATTGATAGTGACACTCCTTGCTCCAACATAGGCTATATTTTATGTCGGTGCCACTACCCCAGGGGGGGGGGATGCAAGAGCGAAAAACGTTCTAAAATTTCGATTTTTTTATACTGAATGAGCTAGAAACATGAAATTTGGCATGGTAAGTTACTTATAATATGTAAATGCTCTCTAAGAACAGTTTCTAAAAAGTTCGAAATTTAAAAGGGTGAAATGAGCTAAATGTGTTCGAAAAACTTTCTAAATTACAATTTCAATGGAATCTTTGAAACTACCGAACCGATTTTAAAAGTAATGCTTGCAAATTTATGGTGACAGTCTGTGCTCTAACACAGGTTATATTTTATGTCAGTGCCACTTCCCTCAAGGGGTTTCAAGAGCGAAGAACGTTCTAAAATTGCAATTTTTATTATACTGAAGAGATTAGAAACTTGAAATTGGGCAAGGTAGTAAATTATAAAATATACATGCTCTCTAAGGACAGTTTTAAAAATATTTGAAATTTAAAAGAGTGATATGAGGGAAAACTGTTCTAAAAACATTCTAAATTACGATTTCTATGGAATTGTTAATGACAGAATCTTGAAATTTAACATGGCTGATACTTTTTAGGACACAAGTGCACACACAGAACAGTTTTTTAAAATAAATCGAAATTTAAAAGGGTGAAAGAGGAAAAAAAGTTCCAAATTACAATTTTTTTTTTTTTTTTTTTTTTTTAACTAATAGGATTAGAAACTTTAAATTTGGCATGGAGGTTACTTTTAAGATACAAATGCTCGCTATCAATGGTTTGTAAAGAAATTCAAAATTTCAAACGGTGAAATGAGCAGACAGCGTTTAAAAAGCATTCTAAATTGCAATTACTTTGGAATTGTTAGGGTAGAAACTTAAAATTTTACATGGCTGCTGATTTGGTCGCACATAATTAAAATTTAGAATAGTGAAATGTGCGAGAAGCGTTCTAAAAACGTTCTAAATTACGATTTATTTGGAACTATTAAGGCTAGAAACTTAAAATTTCGCCTGGCTGTTACTCACGTAAATGACACCCAGAACAGTTTACTAAAAATGCGAAATGTAAAAGGACTGGAGAAAAAAAAAAACGTGCTAAAATTTCAATTTATGTGATACAGGTGGTATAGAAGCTTCGTATTTGGTATGGTGGTTACTCTTAAAATGCAAATTCTCGCTAAGACAGGTTTCTAAAAAAATCGAAATTTAACAGGCTGAAATGAGCGGAAAACGGTCTAAAAAGGTGTAAACTGAGCGGAAAACGTTATAAATTATGTTTTTTCCAAATTGTTATCGATATAAACTTAGAATTTAACATGCCTGTTATTTTTTATACGTAAATGCTTCCACAGAACAGTTTTTAGAAAATTCGAAATTTAAAAAAGGTGCAGAAGCAAAAAACATTCCAAAATTACGATTTTAGTGATGCTGCTGGTATAGGGAGTTGAAATTTGGTATGGTGGCTATTTTTAAGATTTCAGTACTTGCTAATAACGGTATCAAAAAAAAAAGAAAAATCGAAATTTTAAAAAGTGAAATAAGCTGAAAAAGTTCTAAAAACCTTCAAAACAATGATTTATCTCAAATTGTTAGGGATAAAAACTTAAAATTTTACATAGCTGTTACGTTAGAGACACAAATGCATCCATAGAACAGTTCTTAAAATTTTTGAAATTTTAATGTGAGCAGGAACAGAAAAGTTTTAAAATTGCAGAAATTTGCTTAATTAGTAATTTCTGAATTATCTGTGGAAGTAAAATTTCCTCAAATGAAAATAGGCCAACGAATACCACTTGGCATTTTTCAAGAATTACGCGAGCAAAGCCGCGGGTTTTGCTAGTTAAGAAATAAACCACTATTTCCAAATTGTTATTTATTTTTTATTTTAATTAGGCGAATATTACTATTCGGAAATAGTGGCAGAAATCTGAATTAAACAACCTAAGCGAATGTTATGAGTAGAAAAAAAGAATAAAATTCTATACTAATACAAAAATAATTTCAAAATGTATTAAAATGTTTCAAATTTAAATCAAAATGTCTTTAAATTTTCAGATACATTTAAAAATAAAAAAATCAAATTAAAATAATTCTTTTAAATAAACTTTTTTTTTATCACGATTAAAATTATAACAAAAAAGAAATTCCATGAGAAGAAAAACGTAAAAATAACTGTATGGGAATCGTTATAAACAACAGTAACGAAAAATAAAGTTATATCCAGCGGATTTGGTGTTCCCAGTAGAGCATGTGTTTTTTTATAATTCAGAAATAAGCCACCACTTTCAAATTGTTTTATAATTTATTTTGTACTTAAATTAGGCAAAAATTCGGAAATAGTGGCAGAAACCTGAATAAAAACAATTAAGGCAAATGTGAATCGCAAAACATTTACATACTCATTTTATAACACAAACAACTAGGTACAATACTATTTAAAATAGCTTTAAGCTTTCAGATACATTAAAAATTTAAATAAGTAATACAAAAATAATTTCTTTAAATATTTTTTTTTAATCACGAATCAGATTATAACAAAAAAGAAATTTCAAGAAAAGAAAAATGTAGAAATAAATATATGGGAATCGGTATAAACAGTAAAGACAAATAAAGTTATATCCAACGGATTTGGTGTAAACAGTTGGGCATTTACTTTTTAAATTAAAAAATAAACCGCTATTTACAAATTGTATTATAATTTATGTCGTACTTAAATTAGCCGAATATTATTATTTGGAAATAGTGGTAAAAATGTGAATAAAAACATTATGCAAATGTTATAAGGAAAAAAAAAAAGAATAAAATTGTATACAAAAATATTTTATTTAAAAATAGTTTCAAACATTCAGATACATTTAAAAATTAAATAAGGTAAAAAAAAAATTCCTTAAATAAGCATTATTTGTTTTTGCTTTTTAAGGTTAAAGAAATTAGAGTGGAATTTAAAACCGCTGAGTTGAAATGAAATTATGCCTTGCTTATTTTCGAAATGTGCCTTTTTGATTTTGAGTCTCGCTAATTTGTAATGCACCCCCTCCCCCCTCCTAAGAGTAATAATACTAAACCTGGCAAGAACACTAAAGAAATCATGTAGAAAAGAGCTGATAGTGAAGTACTTTTTTCTTGAGAATTACTGAAGCGATTTAACATAAATTATTTTTAATATTTTTCGCCTTTGTTAAACAATAAATGTTGATTCGTGAACAATCTATATTTATATATAAGTATAATACGAAGTGTAATAAGCATAATACTAACTATATAATAAGTATAAAACCTAAGTATAATACAAAATAAAAATAAATAAATTATTGAATTCTCTTCAGAAGTTTCCGAGAAAAAAGTACGGCAATAACAGTTATTTCCCGATAGGATTTTGGAGCAGCTATTGCCTCTTTGAACATACCAGAAAAATGCTTAGGACTTTTATTCGTAAGTAATTTATATATTTTTTTTTATAATTATATGTTTAAAAAATATATAAAGAAATATTAATGTAACTTGTATTATTTTCTGCATAAAAGCTATTACTCTTTTTTTTTAATAGATGATTACGGAGTAAATTATTTGTAAATATCGTTTGAATTCAATTAATTATTAATATCATTCTGAAACAGACAAAGTTCAATAGCATGCGTTGAACATAAAACATGTTTATTAAGTTGTGTGTGAGCATAAAATTAACCGTTTCTTTTCAACTGTGCAAAATTAATTATTTTTTGATTGATTAAATCTATACTTAAAAATGTTACAAAATTAACTGTATTTTTATTAGTTAGTAATATATATATAATCATTTCATTTTTTTTAGTTCAATAAATAAAGTTACGTATATAGTTTTAAGATATTTAATGTACTATTGTAAAAAAAAAAAAAAAAAAAAAAAAAAAAACCGCAATACTTAATATTCTAAGGACGAAAACTGAATCAAAATCCGCGATATTAAAATACTAAAAAAATATACTGAAAATAATCTATTCTCTATCATGTCACAAACAAGAATTATCTTCCACTAATTTTGATGAAAGGGGTAGAAAAAGCTTCAAATCGTGTGCTTAAAAAATGTTTACTTTTTTTACTGCATAAGTTTTCCCTGTATTTCCCTAAACCTAATATCTTCCCTACAGAATTTCCCTTCTCTGATACGCAATGAGACCCCTGTTGAGCCCATTGACTTCTAATATAAATGGACACCGGATCCTTTTTTCTCTCCCGAGAGAGTTAAAGAAAACATCTTTGACCTTTCATCGCCAAAAAACGGCGAAAGAGTGCCGCTTTCTGGCGGTAATCCCTTTCTGGGCAACTTTCTGCCGTTCTCGTACTAAAAGAAACCGACGGTAGAATTCAAGTGACAGTTTGGCGGGGAAAAAACCTGTTTGGTATAATATTCTCCCACAAGGTGGGAAGGGACATGTTTTCTTCAAAAAAGGGTTTCTGATCCGGTGTCTATTTGTATGAGATATCAATGGTTGAGCCAAACGTTATTAAGGATTCCCTGCACTCCATCTTTGAGGGGTGGAAATTTTCGGGATGCAGGTAATCCCAACCCCGTAATTTTCAACGTTATTGTTCTTGGGATTAAGGTAATCCTCCTGTAAGCAAAAAGTTAAAAATTGACTGAGATATAGCAGATTGAAATTCCAGGGTCACTGACATTTTGAAACATTCTGAAAAATGTTATGCGATAGCACTCGTTTTGATCAACTGATTTGGATGTGATTGAGCATGTGTACAGGAACAGTACATACCAAGGTGTCGATCTACATCGTTGGCCAGCTTCATCCGCGACCTTGTCTCAAAATAGTGGACACTTAATTAAAAACCCCACCGGATAAAAGCTTCATCGAACAAAAACCCTGCTCTACTCAACAAATGCTTCCATTTGATCAAGTTTCTTTTGCAAAAAGAAACTCCAAACATTTAAAAAATCTTTCAATGTTAATTCAGGCTTTGCTAATATAATTTTTATAACAGAATTCTTTAGTTCTCCCTCCCTCTCTGAAAATTAGAAGTTATGAGTCATGTGATAATTATTTTCAATTTAATTTCTACAAGTTTCTTACAAGATCATACGTTTCTCTTTTTTAAAAATTTGATGATTTATTTTATTTGTTCCCCTTTCTCCCCCTTCTATAGGGGGGGGGGGGGATATACAAATAATCACTGCCTTCCTGATACAATTTTAGAAGATGCAGATTATGAATACATACCAGATAAGGAAGATTTTCTTTTAAATTAGGCCTTCTTGCTCTTTTGGGGGAGGGGAGTAAAAACTTGTCACGGCATCATCGATAAAATAGTGATACAAGCAAAGTTTCAGAATATAAAATTTCAGATAAGGATAAATAATTTTTTATTGTTAGGTCGCCCAGTTTCCCTGGAGGGGGGTGGCTGAAAAAATGTTTCTCGGAATTTATCATTGTTTTAGATTGTATTTACATCATACTGTAAATATTTTTTTATTGTAAGATATTTTATATTAAATCCATACATTGAATAATTTTTACAGATGCATAAACTTCAGAAAATCCTTTAAGAAAACAATTTAGGAAATAATTTTAAAAGAGGGAGGAGTTTCTACATTTTTAAAACCTAGATTTCACCAAAACTTAAACATTTTTTACTCGGAATACCTCATATATTTTTAATCTCATCAAACGTAATTGTTGAGATTTTTTTATGTGGATTGTTGTAAAATTCCCAATAATATTGCTTTCTCGTATACATATTCCTCCAAACATTGAATGTTGTTTTAGATTTTTTAAGAATTGTATGCCCCTAAATTATCAAATTTGTCTCGTTTTGAAGCTGGAAATTTTTCCTAGAAGTGTAAGTTCTGTTACATAGCATAGAAGAATATTTAATATGATTTTACACCTTTTTACAGAAAGTAAATTTTATAAAAGGATTTTTATACATATTTCATGACTTCTTTCCTCACAAAACTGTTTTCATAGAGCTTTATCTGCGCAGAGTTCTATAGAATTCTGTGTCTTTTTCTGTATAATCCCTTTTATATAAAACTTTTCTATAGGAATACAGAGTATTTTGAAAAATTCCTTCAGAATTATTATACATAGGAATTATTATAAATATACACATATATAACACAGAATTTATATAGATTGCGCTATAATACAGCTGCAAAATGTTTCGATTTGTTTTAAGTCTAATAAATATATTTGAATCAAAACACTTATGCAATAATAAGCCTTGTTTCTGTGTGATAGTTATTAGTTTTCGTTTAATAAATAAAATTTTTGATTTGAAATATATTTCTATGATTTGGAAATTAAAAACCAAAGATTTGACAGGTATACTGTACAAAAACCTCTTTAAACATATTATATAGAAATTCATCTAACTTGCTCTAAAACATTTCTTTAGATATATTACATCATATATAGAAAACTACAACTATTCATAGTTGCCAATCTTCCGTTATTCTGTTCCTATAAAAAAATACATAGTACCATACATATTATTTAATAAAATTATTTATTTATATATCTTTTTTCTCTGTGCGGTACATATCTGATTTAAATTCTTGAGAAAAATTAGTAATTTTATGTGTATTTATTTGACTTAAAAAAAAGAAGGCTGCCATCTATGGATATTTGCAAAGAGTAACTTTATAAGGAAATCTGAAAATATTGCTGTTGAATTATTTGTAATTAAAAAGTAATGTCTATAAGGATGTTAAAATATAATAAATATTAGAGACGAATTTCGCACAAAATAATGTTTTTCAAGCACATTTATTCATTTTATATAATTTTTATTATAATATGTTTTATAAATGACCTAGAATTTTCGAATTTCTGAAATCTTTGTTTTTTTTTTTTTTTATTGTCTGAGTGCAACGAAGAATCATACACAGCGCAGTATTACTTTGCACCATATATAGCTACGATGGATATTAAAACCTTTCGTCAAGCATAACTCAAAAAATATTTAACGGAATTCGTTCAAATTTTTACAGCAGGTACCTATAAAGGTGACAACGACGTCTATTTATTACCAAGAATAAATGTCAAACCGTTTGGAAATTATTTAAAAAAAATAGATAAAAAAGCACAATTAAAGTACATACGTCACGAAATTTTTGTGCGTACGTCATTTTCACCGACGCGGGAGATTTTCGTAGACATTCGAAATTGAAAAGTTCATGGAGTACATGGAGAAAAAAAATATGCACGCACTAATATTCAGCACAATAAAATATATTTCAATTTAGTAGAAATCGAAAATTAAGCTGGATTTTTTTCTGTTTGAAAGAAAAACCCCGCAATAACTTGGTAGACTTGGTATTAGAGATTTGGCGCAAATCTCAGCAATAGCAGCTTTTTTTATTTCGCGTGTGTAAATTTAAAAAAAAAATTATTTGGTGTTTAAATAAAAGGTTTCGATTTATGGCATTATTTCTTTTTTTTCTCTTTTTAGCATTTTAAATGGGATTAATGAAAGGCATGTATTTTAAATTAAATGAGTGAAAGGTTTATATTTAAATGAAATGAATTCAATTTGAAAATGTTATAGGAACAATATTTGGCGATTTATCAACTGCGCCATGATAACATAAAAGTACCAATATATCAAACGGTATGTAGTATGTGAAATGAAACAATTATATTATAATCACCCATCGTACAAGAAAAAAAAACTAATATTCTGCATTCAGAGGGAAAAATCCATCTCCTGTGCCGTAAGATTTGGCGAGTTCTGTTTTGGTGATAAGTTTTTCGATGTGATTGTTGGGATCTGCAGGATTTGGCTTACTTTTTCTAAACCTTATTTTTTTGCAGATGTAGTATTATGTAAATATATTTTATTGCAGATATTTTTCTATTTTGCAGATTTTAACCTTTTTATCTGTGCCTTCGGGAATATTAAAAAAAAAAAAAAAAAAAAAAAAAAAAAAAAAAAAAAAAAAAGATTTACATATATTCAGCGTATAATGTTATGTTTTGCATTTTTATAAGGACCACTTCTCCATTTTTAGATTTTAAATGCTATTTATTATTTACTAGCCGTTTATTAATTGTTTACAATTTACCCCGCTGACAATAACAATTATTTATCACAAAAATGCCTCTTAGGTTTGTTAAATAAGTTTGTTTATGTATTTTCATTACTTATTAAAATATCGAATATAGCGATAAAATTTTACTTTAGCATCGTGCTTAAATTTTTAAGATGGTGCAAAAACATGCTTTAATAAACGTATGTTTGTAAATATTTGAAAAACATGTTTTACCGCTTTCTTGAAAAATTTTGTAAGATGCTAAAACTACCTTTTGGCACCATTTAAATTTTTTTTCGCCAACCGACATTGGATACGAAACATTTCCCCATTCAGATACACAGGCAAGGCTGGTCTCAAACAAGAGTAAAGCTAGCAACAATATTGTTTTAACTCTATAAGAGTTACAATAATGATATTAAATGCTCCGATTGGCTTTGGGCTGAATTACGAAAGTTTCTTCTAAAAAAACTGTAGAAAAAGTCTTTTACATTTGTTTCAAATGAAGCTCGGTCTACAAGGTATTAGTTAATAATATAAACAACACTAATGGCATGGAGGCAAAAGTTTTAATTTAAATGTATATATTTGAAACCCTCCCCCGCCCAAAAAAAAAGAAAAAAAAAAGAAAAGAAAAGAAAGTTACAGTAATGAATTTAAAATGGCGTTAAGCCTTACTTTCTGACCGAAGCAATTGGCTGCAAACGCGATAACGAAACTTTCACTTAACTTAATAACATGTAGCTAATATAGCCCTCATGGTACTTTGCAGTTATACAGACCTTGTGATTTTTTTAAAAAGCTTGAGACAATTCAGGTTTAAGAAATTGAGATTTACTGTCAAATAATATAAACAACTATGAACACAAAACTGATGAATTATTATTCAGGTTTATGTATGTATTTAAAAAAATTGCATCTGATTACACTTATTAGATAAATTACTTCTGTTTGCATTTAATAACTGATAAACGGCTTCTGTATATTAAATGAATTGTTTAAATATTGGGAAGAGGTGGCGAGAGGTAGAAAGACGAGTAAACAAACGGATAGACAGACGGGTAGCGAAACGAATAGACAGACGGCTAGAGAGAAAGGTAAAAAGAGGGTTGACAGAGGGGTAGTGAGATGGGTCACGAGACGAGTAGCGACACCAGTAGACAGGAATGTAGCGAGAAAGGTTGCGAGACGCGTAGCGTGGTAGATAAAAAGACGAGTAGAGAGGTGAGTACAGAGACGAGTTGACTGACGGGTAATAAGATCGGTAGCGAGACGTGTAAAGAGTCTGGTACAAAAACCGACGGATAGTGAGACGAATAGTGAGACGAGTATACAGACGAGTAGATGGCTACGGAGATGGGTAAGAAGATGGGAAGAGAGGCGTATAGCCAGACGAGTAGAGAGACAGATAGACAAATGGGTAGCGAAGTGGATAGAGACACGGCTAGACATACAAGTAGTTAGACGGATAGACAGACGGTTAGAGAAACAGATTGGCGGGTAGCGAGAACGGTAGAGAAATATAGAGATAGGTAGCGAGACGTGTAGAGAGATAGACAATCAGTTAGAGAGACGGGCAGAAGAACGGATAGGGAAACAGACAGATTGTGGAGAGACAGACAGACAGGTAAAAAAAAAAGTCTGCGGATTGGCGCAGTAAAGGTGCTGGGGGCAGAGCCTCCTAGAGAATAATCAAGAAGTATCTGTTAAGCTTAACTTTGAAATATATATAATTTTTCAATTTTGCCAATATGGAGATTTAATATAAACGTTATTTTACAGAAGTCATCGAAAGATTTTTTGTATACTTTAATAGTAATTTAGACTATAGTTTTGCAATCTGGTTTGTAGGAAAGCATGCTATCAATGTGGTTTGAAGTGTAAGAGTTTCTATAAACAGTTATACAAATAATATATATATAATCAAGGAAGAAAAATTTTAAATTCACACACAAAAAAGGTGCAACAATGTAATTAAATTTGCGTTAAGCCACGCTTGATAGAATAATCTATTGGCTGCAAATTCAATTACGTAACTTTAAAAAGCTTGGCGTTTTAAAAGATCCGGCATTTTTTTTTTTAAGTTTTGCTCAATACGCGCTTAAGAAAATGAGATTCTTTGCCACATGTTAAAAAAAATTATGACAACACATCTGATGAACGGTACTTCTTTTCTATTTTTTTAACAGTGTATATGAATTTATATATGATATTTTGTAATTCTATCATTTAATTTGCTCTTTTTCTCTTTATATTGTAATTGTTAACCCTATGTTCTCAGCAATATCACTCAGACTAATCCCTTTGAGGGAAGTCCTAGTTGAACAAAATGCAATTTGCTTTCAACAGAAGCTCATTTTAATCAGACTGCATCTTATTAATAAAAAAAGCTTATACAACTAATTCAGTAGTTTGTGATTTCCCATATTAATTACTACTTCACTCATTTGAACTTCTTTTTATGACTAAAATTGTGCGTTTAAACAAATCGGCTATTTCTACTCCGAAATAGAGGTACTTAAATATTAAAAAAGTAACCTGCTGATGCCAGTTTAAAATGATTTTTATTACTAATACAAAATTCCATTTCCACCAGTATTCATTACGAGGACTGTTTAAATGTATTTTATCCCAGACTGATTAGCTTGAAGGTTACTTGGTACTGAGGCAGTCGTTGTTCAATGAGGAGATGTTTACAAGCAAAGACCTCTCAATTGTACAGCGATGGGTTGTCTTCTGTTCGGAGATGTTCCTGGCACGAAAAAGATTATCTCTCGCTTCCTTCAAATATTTCTCATTATACACATTTTTATTTAATTCAAATGAAATTACCTTGTTTTTAACGCTAGTTTATTTTTATTTACATCGCCAACCAGGCCCCTACCTGCCGGACATGAATGCCTCGCTTGACGAGTTAGTACCTGGACGCAGTGCGATATTCGCCTAATGGCAGCCTGGTTGTGATCCACCTGACAAGAGCCTTGTTAGCATCGCTTCAGTGCTCTCTCGTGGTTTGCTACAGTTTTCTTTATTTGCCGGTTCATGGTTTCTATTTAACTTTTGGCAGATTTAAATAAAAGCAAAAATTAAAAAACAGAAAGAATTTGGCCTTGTAATTTAGAACCTTGATCTGATAAACTTCTTCGGTGACCTTCACCTGACTAGGCACCTCCAGAGATATAATCCATAGGGAACTTGGAGGACTTTACATTCTCGACGGATTTTACATGCACCAGGCGCCAATAGCGCATATGGCTTTTAACACTAGTTTATTAACTGATATGGAAAAGTTTCCTTTCTGATAAGGATAACTTTATCTCTGTTCAAAAGCTTTTCTTATTTATTCTACAGGAAGGTATTCCGTCCTGAGTAAGAAAATACTTTATATTTTCAGATTAAAAGAAATTCTAGAAAACTGTTCTGTAATAAACGGACTTATAGTTCACCTTATCGGTCGGAAAATTTTCTGTATAGACACAGAAAACTTTCCTCACCGATAACGTCAACTATAGTTCCGTTTCCTGCAAGAGAGTTTTACGGCTTTTTTGTTGTTGTTTTATAGTGTACGTGCTTGTTTATATTATAATTTCGTACATTAAGAAACATTCGCCCTTTTTTTTCACAGAGAAGTTTGTGAGTCTGTGTGTCTGTGAGTTCTGAAACGACAGCTGCACGCAGAGCTACAAAATAGCGAGGGAAGGCACTTCTGTGGGGAGGCTCGTACAGAAAGATGATATGATAATATGATAATAAAGATAATATATGATAATAAAGATAATATGATTAATTTTATAATTAAATGTTTTATAAATTGCACTTATTAATTATCAAAAATATCAAAACATTCCAACGAAAACATTTAACTTTTTTCTCATTTTAAAAACAACAAAACTGGACAGTTGCCAGATTTCATGCCAAAAACGTGCCGATAATTTTAACAGTACAATAAATAAAATGAAATAAAATAATGGGAACATGAAGTTAGTAAAAATGATATTAAGTTGCTTTAAACTGCGTAATCAAGCCACTACATTTACTCCCCTACCAGTAACGAGCGTTACGTTAAATAAAAAGGTAAGAAAGTATAAAACATACAAAAAACAATATACAGGGTGTCCGAAAAGTCTGGAAACAGTCAAATAACTCGAGAAATATACATCGGATTGAAAAACGGCAAAATGCATGTTCAATATTTTGGAAAAATCTATTTAGGGATATGAAAGTAACCCCCCCCCCCAATTTTGCGCCCCCGGGGGGGAAAGGGGAAAACTTTGAAATCTTAAATGATGACCCCCCATTTTTTATTGCAGATTCGGATTCTACGGGAAAGAATACGTAACTTTTGTATTGAGCATTTTCTTCGAAGCATTGTAGATGGCGCTGTAATCGAGTGCAATGCTGTGAGAATCGTCACCATTGCAATGTCTGGAAACGCTCGAATAACTCGAGAAATATACATCGTATTGAAAAACGGAAAAATGCATATTCAATAGTTTTGAAAAATCTATTTAGGGATATCAAAGTTGCCATTTTTCTAAAATATTAAACACGTATTTTTCCGTTTTTCAATCTGATGTACATTTCTCGAGTTACTGGAGCGTTTCCAGACATTGCAATGGTAACGATTCTCACAGCATTGCACTCGATTACACCTAGTTAAGTTTCAGCTTTTCCGTGGAAGACGAATCATTATTCTCCGGTTGACCTGTAGACATTTTCTTTACTAAACGGGTCACCAATTTGTGTGGGGAGGCTCGTACAGAAAGATAATATAATTATTTTTATAGTTAAATGTTTTAATAACACTTATTAATTGCCACAAATAATAAAACATTTACTTTTTTTTCTCCTTCTAAAAACAACAAAACTGGACAGTTACCAAAAACGTGCCGATAATTTTAACAGGAAATAAAATAAAGGTAACATGGGGTTAGTAAAAATGATATTAAGTTGCTTTAAACTGCGTAATCGAGCCACTACATTTCTATGTATGTAGGTTTGAACCTCAAAGCCAGATTTCGGAATTTTTGACTAGAATTTTTTAATTTAATTTTTTTATGCGATTTTTATAGTTATTTCACGTTTTGCTGCGATATTTGCACATTAGTAACAAGAATCTGGTTCCAGTCTTTTAGCCCAATATAATAAATTTTGCCCACTTTTCAGTAAAATGTATTCAGAATTCGTACAGCAATATTTGAATTTTTGGCAATTTTTTTCCTTTGAGAATAAGAAATTTTCCCCAGAATGTTTGATTGTTTCATTGGTTGCTTCCATTTCGACCTCAGCTATGCTCAAATTCGTCATTTTCTTTCTCTTGTAAGATTGGAAAGAGTTGATAATTCTTAACAGATAAAAAATCATGATTTTAAAAGGTTAAGGGCAGGTTATTAATTATCCCGATTTGGATATTTTGATTAGATCATTTTTTTAATTTAATTTTTTATGCGATTTTGAAGATTTTGTCATGTTTTGCAGCGTTCTTTGTTTCAAATGACATCACAATTCTCCCATTGGAAATCAAACACTGTTGGAGAGCAGTTGTGATTGGTAGCTGAGAGGATTGTAGGCACTGCTGGAAGTCAACTGGACAATTGTGATTGGCGGATGAAAAGTTCATCAGCTGATTGCAATTCAAACAGCGATTTGTTTGATGCGATTTAGAGTTTTTTCATGTACCTGACGTCATTTATGTATTTGATTTCAGAAATTGGCAACGATAACTCACTGTATTTGTTTCTCAAAACGAAACAAAAAGCTTAATTTTGTTTCTGTTTCCAAAATTAACGATAATTCCTAATGTTAAATGTCGTTGGTTTAATTTTCTTGTGGGGAGGGGAGTACCTGGTCGTAATTAAAATATCACGTTAATGCTCTGATTGAGACTCCTTCCTTCCCCCCTTTCTTCTCGAATCAGATCTTTTTTATTAATAGTCCGATTCAAACGAAACTTTTCTAACATTCTTCTCAGGTCCCCCAGGTACAACATAAACTTTGATATCAATTTTTCAGCCCTTGGTTACCACTATTTCTGAACATTAATCACCAGGTGGTGGATATTTTCTTGGGTTCTATGGACCTAATTTCAACGAGAATTGGTTCATTCAACTTAACACTAACTAATTAAGATATAGATTTGGCGCTCCTTGGCTGTGGAAAGTGGAACTAAATGATTTTCAGGGCGTGCACAGCACGCCTGCTATATGGTGCCGTAAGTAGCAGAGACGTGCCTATTTTACAATAAATACGAAACATTATTATTACAGCCATTTTTATCGACATATTCTACGCAACTACAAATCAAAGCCAGGGGGAGAAGCAACCCCTCATAAACAATAGAGCCATCTCCATCCATTTATCGCTCTTTGGCATTAAAACGTTACAATTCTTCACAGATACTACATGTTACATATATGGCTGCACGCAAAACTACTAGCAGCTGTTTAATCAAGAAACATTTTCTGTCAAACCCCTAAGATTATTTTTTATACATAAATTGAAAGAAGAGATGGTACTTTTCGGTTAGCCGGGCGCCAGTGATTTATATACATGTATATATACACATATATATATATATAGATACAAAAATATCTACATACACATATATATACATACATATATGTACGCACATATATGTATGAATATACATGTATATGCATATACATATATATTTATGTACATATATCACTGGCGCCCGGCTAACCGAAAAGTACCGAAGAGATAATTTGTTGTAATAATGCCTATCTCCATTTTTTCCGAAAAACTTTGTAATTAAAATATATGGGGTGTTTTACCCTTTTTGTTTTGGTCGACTGAACCCTTCGGTTAAAACAGTGGGTATGTGAAAGGTTCTTCGCTCATATCAGTATAGCACTAATTGACAATGTAATATGGAAAAAAGTGTTGAATACCTCGACAATAAATCAATCTGGTATTTTACCACTGCGGAAATACGTAACAAAAAATCACAACTTATATTTTGATAACGTGGAGTAATTAGATAGAGTATACTATATGTACAAAAAATGAATTAACAGCATTTGTTATTATAACTTTTAGAAGCTAGAAATGATATTTTCCTGTAGAAATGAATAATAAAAATTTGTCTTTACTCAAATACAGTATGAATGCTGGAAAGAACTACCGAGTAAACTACATGTATACTAGGTACTACTACTACTAGTAGTAGTAATAATAATAAAGGGGAGAGAGAAATCATCTCATGCATTTTAATCACAAAATTGCCTCAGACAAAAAACGGAAATAGTCATGCGACTGGAAAAAAGATGTCTTCTTTCAATTTATATTTTGCAAATCGAAAAAGCAGCGTTGGCAGTCTTCAGGCTGAAATTGTACCAAACTTTGAAATTCTCAGTACGAACACCTAATTTTGATAACTTATTTGGATTTTTCGGTCACTTTACTTTAAAATACCTTTAATTTAAAAAAATGATATTCGTTGACTATGTTAAGGAATTATGTAAATTTAAAATTTTGGACTCCTAATGATAAATTCAATCATTTCATTATTAATAGTTGCAAAACAGACATCGATACCTGTAGCATAATTCAAGAACTACTTGGCGGAATGAAGTGATGTTTCATATTCACATGTTTGAATCTTTCAAATATCGATTTCTAGTAATCATTTCATAGGTTATAATTCATATTTTCTTTAAACTAATTTTCGAACAAAATATGAATTGTAATCTGTATTTTTTTTTTTTTTTTTTTTTTTTTTTTTTTTTAAACAGAAATCGATTTTTAAAAGATTCAAATATGTGAATCCAAAATTGGCTCATTTATGCAGTTTTTGAGATATGCTTCAATCTATTTTCCAACTGTATTACAAATGAATTTAACATTAGGAGTTGCAAACATTCATAATCCTTGATTTTTATTTTTATTTAAAAACTGCCAGAAAGGCCAAATATGGCGCCAAAATTCGGTGTTCAGCTACTTTATTTATGACTTGTTCAATGAGTTACTATTCAGATTTCTTTCAATATATTTCAAAGTTACCTATGTACTTGCTTTGAAATCTTCTACATAAACTTTTTTTCCAGTTTAATAATTTTCAGCCTCATTTAATTTTGTGTAAAAAAAAATTGAGGGTGGAATTTTCAGATATTTTTTTTTTTTATTTCGTCTTTTGTATTCTCTCGTTAACAATTGTTGTAGTTTTTCGGGCAAAACTTCACCTATTTTACTCTTTTTTGCATCTTTTTATGAATTTTTAACACCCATAATAGTAAAAGGAGGTTGTGACGGCGACAGTGTATTGGTTAAAACAACTTGAAATAAAGTTACACAATTAAAAAAAAAAAAAAAACTTTATTGATATAGAAAAATTGATTTTATAAGTTTAACAGTATTTTTGTTCAGTTTTTTTTTTCTTTTTAACACTTTCCAACATAGTTGAAAAGCGTTTATGAATTCGGTTCGTACCCTAACTCTTTTTTTTATATACCGCTATCCAGGCCCCTACCTGCCCGGCATGAATGCCTAGCTTGACGGGTTAGTGCCTGTGTGCGGGGCGGAAATCGCCTGATCACAGCATGGCTGTGATCCACCTGACTATAGATTTGTTCACATCGCTGCTGTGCTTGCTCTCTTGTGGTTTGCTACAGTTATCTTAGTTTGCCGATTCAAGGTTTCTGTTTAACTTTGTTGAATTGACAGATTTAATAGGTCTCGTAATTTAGAACCTTGATCAGGTGACGAGACCCTCACCTGACTAGGCACCCCTAGAGGTATAATTCACAGGTAACTTGGAGGGCTTTGCACCCACGACGGATTTTACATGCACCAGGCGCCATTAGCATACATAGATTTACATATTTACCATGTCTGTTGGCTTGTCACGTTCATGGTGGGTTGTCGCTGTAGTGTTTATCGCCTCTTTTACGGGCTGATTTCACTTCTTGTTGTATTCGTCTCTGTCTCTGACGTTTACTACCATACCCTAACTCTTGTAAATATACTCGGATCGTCGTTTTTACGTTATTGAATTTTACTATAGAATGTTCGGTATTGAAAATGAATTCTGTAGCATTGATAGTTCAATTACAGGGGCACACAAAAGAATTCCATTGCATTCTGGTCTATGGCGAAAAATCATTTTCGGCGCATTTTATTGATGCAATGATATTTCAAACATGATTGAATTAATATACAGGGTGATTTTTTTAAAGTTGTGGAAGTAAAACCCTATAACAAAAGAACCACTGATCCAAATGATCTGAAATTTCCCCAGTATGCTCCCAAAGCAATGAGATTTTTTTAGGCGTGGTTAAAAAATCTTAAAATAGCACCGACAGGTGGTGCTGTAAGTTAACAGATACAAAGAATATCGTCAGTGGGAGGAAAACAATGAACGGTACATTGAGAAACCATTTTACGTAGGCTCTCTGTTGTCATTGGACCTTTTCTTAAATTCTTAAGTGTCCTAAATCTCCTAAGAGCAGTTGATTCGCTATCATTATTCTGATAATACAGTTTCACTAACAATGCACGGTCCGTCGATGGTACAGTCATTGCGAGGATATCTGTAGAATATTGAACACGAAGTGTGCGTACTTCACGTTTTTACCACCAATGTCGTGCGCAAGTTCGTTTCCCGACTTTATTGCATATACAGCGCCATCTGTTGGTGCGATTTTAAGGTTTTTTTAACGACGCCAAAAAATCCCATTGCTTTGGGAGCATGCTAGTGAAATTTCAGGTCATTTGGATCAGTGGTACTTTTGTTATAGGGTTTTACTTTCACAACTTAAAAAAAAATCACCCTGTATATTACTGATGTGGACTACAGCATGCTTTAACCTGAGTATACAATGAGTAGCATTTATAGTTCGATTACAGGGCGTACAAAATAATTGCTTTATATTATGATCTATGGGATAAAAGCATTTTCGGTGCATTTTGGAAAAGTTAAACTAGTCGTTGGGGTCCACCGTAATACTTACCCATCATCGATATGCATAATGTAAAATATTAAAATAAAAAATGTGTAAACTACTTATAAAATGCATTGCCATTCGAATAAAATCGTGGCTTGATGACGTCATAAATTTTGAAGGCTCAATTACTGAATTGCTTAAAAGAAACATCCTTATGACTCCAAAAACAATAATCCTATTCACTAGCGGTTCATTGCATCTGATGAAGCGTCTTTTTGCTAATTAAAATAGATCTTTGAATTGAAATTTGGATGAAATACAGGGTCATGAAAAATCGAAGCGTGTGGTAATTTGGATTACAAATATCTCGGTAACTCTTTATCCAATCGACTTCATGCTTTATGCAAAATTTATCTTTTTATATTGTCTTTGATATTTACTCCTTAAAATAAACAATTTCGAAAATTTTTATATACCTTTTATCAGAACGACTATTTCGAGAGTCCGAAAAAAATAGTTCCGGATAATCGAGGTTACTGAAATTAAATAGGCTTCTTCCCATTATGACATAGTAAGTACATACCCAATAGCAAGTCTCTATCTCAATTTGTTCGGGAGATAGAGCGTTTACAGACACACAGACGGACGGCAATTTTTTTCCCCCCTAAAAGTATGTTTTTCGGAATCTCCAGTGTCTGAAACGTGTCAATCCATCAAAAAAAAAATTTCGATTTTCAAAAAGATTACAAGACTTACCCTGTACTACGTATGATGGGTAAGTAAAATTATACTTGAAACATAATGCGAATTAAAAAGATCACAAAGGTTCAATGCAACTTAATTTCTATATAATATGGACTGCGAGGATCTATCATTCTTTTACGGAGACGTATCAGATAATTCAGTTAAAGGACTGACTAGGATCGTAATTGCTGGACGTGCTCTTTCCGTTGTGATATACAATTTCATGTAATTTTTTGTGTACTACGTGTTTACAAACTCTGTAAATCACATAGAGGGTAGCACGAAATACTACGAATATGGGCAGCAATTGCAGAAAATGGATTTTTACTGACTTATGTATCTTTGAAATTGCTTATTTAGAGATCTCATTTCATCATATGAAATCTCGTCGTTGGGGGCCACCGTAATACTTACCCATCATGAATATTCATAATATAAAATATGAAAATAGAACATGTGCAGACTGTTTATAAAATGCATTTCAATTTGAATAAAATCGTAGCTTGATGACGTCATAAACTTTAAATGCTCTATTACTGAATTGCGTGAAAGAAACATCCTTATAACTCAAAAATTGAAAATCCTATTAACTAACGGTTTACTGCGTCGGATTAAGCGCCTCATTTCCAGTTAAAATATATCTTTGATTTGAAATTTGAATAAATACAGAGTCATGAAAAATCGAAGAGTATGGAAAATATGACTACAAATATCTCGGCCATTCATTATCCGATCGACTTCATTCTTTTTGCAAAATTTGTTTTTTTTATTGTCTTTTATATTCGCTCCTTAAAATAAACAATTTCGGAAACTTTTATATACCTTTTATCAGAACTACTATTTCGAGAGTCCGAAAAAAATAGTTCCGGATAATCGAGGTTACTGAAATTCAATAAGCTTCTTCCTATTATTACATACTAAGTACACACCAAATTTCAAGTCTCTATCTTTATTTTTTTGGGAGATAGAGCGTTTACACACACACACACACACATAGACACACAGACGGACGGTATTTTTTTTTCTAAAAATTTGTTTTTCGGAATCTCCAGTGTCTGAAACGTGTAAATCCGTCAAAAAATTTTTTTTCGATTTTCAAAACGATTACAAGACTTACCTTATATTACACATGACGGGTAAGTAAAATTAAATTTTTCTTAATAATATTCTGTTACTGTTGAAGAGTGTTTCGTAATCTATGCCAGATGCATGATTTTTCATTCTTGTTTAAAGTAATCCCGAAAATAAATATAATGTTAAGTGAAATATTTGAAAGTATCACATATATCCGTTGTATTTTTAATAAAAAGAATGGAACAAAATAGATATAAAAATGTTAACAATATATTAAACAGTATCTAAAACATAATTTAAGAGGATAAGTATAGTGAACAACTAGTAGATATTTTTTAAAAGTAGAACTCATTTTTTCCCCTTTACTCACATTCATTTGTTAAACATAACATTTAATTTTATTCATTTTTTTTAGTAAGCTTGATAGCATTTTTAAGTTTCGAAACAAGCTGGTACTAAATATTTTTCCAGATGTGTACAAATTATATTAATCATATGCATTTGCTAAGCCTAAGTCTATGGCTAATTTACTACACTCTACAAATAAATAAAGAAACAGAGAAATGTTTGATGGATTTATTAACTGGTTATTGGAATTCGTTGCTAGAAAATACTTCAAGAAAGAAAGTTTCACAACTAGTAGAGAAACAATCTTTTCAAAAGAAAAAAAAAACATTTTAAGAATTTAAATTTATTATAGTAATTCCTATAAAAAAGAATACAATTATAAGTGAAGAAAACACAACTATCAATTTATTTTTAATTTAAAACTGCACTAAGCACTGTATAGACAAATGAATTACGAATACATAACCATGTTCGTTTTTAGTTTAAATTGCAAATTTGAGTAACGAAACATACTAACATAGTTTAAGAAAAGTAATAGTTATTTCAAACGTGGTATTACTTCCTTCATGCTTGCGAACACATTTATTTAAAACTTCCCGAAGCTATGAATTTTATTCATAAGCTTTACCCCATGACAAGGACATATTAATAACATGACACAAGGAAGAATTATGATGATACAAACTTAACCTTTTATTTCTTTTTGAAGGTTTCAGAACTGCTACGACGCATAATTTATCAAGCAAATAGTCGAAATATTTCAATGCGAAAGAACCTGAATTACCTGAGTTAAATTCCACGGGGTGCAAGCATTATCGGAAAGCGAATTATGCCTGTTTTTACATATCTTATTTGTTAACAGTTACATAACCAAAAATGGCAGTAAGCTTAAATTATATTTTTATAAAGCTTTAAAGGAAGAATGAATTGAGACATAACCTGTAAGTGGTAGAAATTGTGGCAAGTAAAATCTTGTGGAATTTATAGGAAATGTGAAAATACCTTCTAATAATTTTATTTTGATTTCCATTTAATCCACATCCTGCATTAAAAAATCTGTGGTTGGCTACGATTTGTTTTAAAGAACTGCCTGAATAAACGCACAGTGGGGTAGGAAGCCTCCAAAGTTGGCAATAAATAAAATTTACTTTCAACAAAAAAAGCACATCATATATGATGGTCAATAATGTATACATTCTTTTATAGACTTTGAGTATTAAAACTCAAAACTTTTACTATAGAGTAATTTATTAATTAATTTACAAAGCTTTTTAAAATATTTTCTATACAAAAATAAGTTAAAAACAAGAAATTAAGATAGTTTTATGCAAAATAAATATTTATAAATCATCCATAATATTGCATTAAAAATACAAAAAAAACAACTGGTGTTGCAAACACAATTACTAATTTTAATGATTCTGAAGCACATCTTAAAGTGAATATCAGCAACACGTTTTGAACGAGTGAATCCCACTTTCTCAGGAAAAATGTATGTACTACTATCCAGACAGCAGAAGCAAAACTGTTTCTGCTGTCTTTGTAGTAGCACACAGTTTTTGTCTGAGGAAGAAGTGTTGATTCCTTTGAAACACGTTGTTAGTATTAATTTTATAGTGTGTTTTTAAAAAATTAGAATATTTAATCCATACTATCACCTGAGTCGTCATCACTATCACTATCCTGATCACCAGATACATTGAGAGAACGGGGTTTATAAGAAATGTGACTTCACGTGGCAGATGTTCTAACTTTTTCTATCTTTTCATTTGTTTGCTAGTGATCACTGGATCCGAAATTAGAAGTAAAACATTGAAAATATCTGGTAGTTTTTTTTTCGGAGGCACTTTCTCGAGTAGTTCTGCATCTTTTAAAGTCATTATTCCTGGCTTCTTGTGTTTCCTCAGTCATCTGTCCTATCAACGCCCCGGGCGTTGGTCCTATGGGCAACAGAGCCGAATTTATAATTTCTGATCCGTGAATAAAATACTTGCGCAATGTCGGGGGCATGTTGTACCATGGATACTTCAAGACAAAATATCTGGCTGCATCATGCGCAAATATACCTAAATCATCACCTAAAGATCACCTAAAATGATTATTAATCGCCAATCATATTTACCATTGTTGACCAATTGCGTTCAAAACAGTAATTTAATAAACATTTAGAAAATACATAACATCATTAAGTACTTTTATATTATTTGGGCGCAAATCTCGCTAATAGCATTTTTAAAATCGCCGATACCAGCTTTTATTCTTCACGTGTGCAAATTAAAAACGGTACTTTGATTTTGAAATCAAATGTTTTGATTTAATATATTATTTCTTAACTAGCCGCCACTGGCGACCAGTTTGGTCGCCCTTAAATGTATGTTAAGCATTGTAACAAATTATTTTTATTCATAATTTATTTTTTTCCTTAATCCTTCGCCAAACCGGAAAAATCTAATAGACAAATCAAGAACTTTTGCGATCGTGGTAGCATTTCGCATATTTTTTGTTGTTATGTATTTGATCTTTCTTGACAAAAACCGCTTAACCCACTTTATAATAAATTAATCATTGTGTGTGTGTTTTTAATATAAAATAAACTATTTCATAATAAAATAAAAGTATATGCTGTTTTAGTAATCTCTAATAGGTACCTGAAAATGGGATTTTCTCGCCAAAATGGCGCAAAACAAAAATTCCGCCAACCCTGGTGCGTCCGTGACAGCTGTTCCAATTTAAAATACATGACGTTCACATTTTTCTTTAAAATAGAAAATAGATAAATAAGAAATATTATCATAAATCAAAACATTTGATTTCAAAATTAAAATATCGTTTCTAATTAATACACACGAAAAATAAAAGCTGACAATTTGTTTCGAAATTTGATCCATTAAATATTATTACATGAGTTCAACCGCGGAGTTCAACTTACATCAAGAAAAGATCCGAAGGAAGTTGAGTTGTATGGAACAGAATTATGGTAAACTTTGACTGTCTCACTGGTGCTGATTATTTTTTTTTACACCAGGCAGCGGTCCAAAAATTCATGGTTTAATATTTTAAACGTTCACAACGAATGAATCTTTTTTTTTTTGTTGTTGTTTACTTTCATGGATAGAGAATTTGAACAGCGAACCTAATTGAAACTGAAGTTATTGCAGAATGTATACATAATTGAACGTAAGTCATCTCTCAAATATTAATTTATTTTGAACGATCTTTCTAAAAATGTAACTTTTATGCAGTTTTATTAGAAAAAATAATTTTGAATAAAAATGGCTGCCTGGCATATGAAAAAGTGAAGCGGCATCCCGGAACTGTTGAGGACAGTACATGACATACGGTTTTATTATAGAGATTATATATATTTCTATTTTAAATGAAAAATGGAACGGCAAGTATTTTAAATTGAAACAGCTGTCCGGGGTTGGCGCGACCCACCGGGGTTGGCGCGATTTTTGTTTTACGCCATTTTGGCGAGAAAACCCCATTTTCAGGTACCTGTTAGAGATTGCTAAAACAGTATGTTAATTTAATTTTAATATGAAATAGTTCATTTTATATTGAAAAAAAAACACACACACACAATTTTATTATAAAACACACACAATATATAGTTGTGTGTGAATCTATATATAAATCAACAATATATATATAAATCAACATTTGAATGGAGGGTGGTTTTGGGGTCTGGGGATCATGATCGGTGAAAGTATATCGAAACTTTCCGGAATTGCTTTCCTCCGAACGGCTGCAATAGGTAGCTTTATACTTTTAGGTAGCTTTCAATACAAAATAGGTAGCTTTATACTTTTAGGTATAGCTTTCAATACAAAAAAAGTATAAAGCTACCTATTGCAGCCGTTCGGAGAAAAGCAATTCCGGAAAATTTCGATATATTTTCACCGATCATGACCCCCAGACCCCAAAACCACCCTCCATTCAAAAGTTGATTTATATATAGATATATCCATACATATATATATATTTATATATATATATATATATATATATCTGATCTATGTCATACGATAACGCTCGTATTTATAAATTAATTTAGATGAAACTAATTGTGTGTATTAAGTTCACCAATGCCTCAACCGAGTTCGTTGGCCAGCTTGGTCCGCCATCTTGTTTCAAGATGGCGGCCAATGAAAATTTAAAACTAAAATAAATATGCAAAAATGTTAAAAATTCAAATTTATTTTTTAATTAAGTGTTAGGCCTTGATATAAGGATTGCAGACCATTTTTTGTTTTACATCTATCTTAAAAAATGGCTGAGATAGAGCAGTTTGAAATTCGAGGGTGGCTGACATTTTGAAACAAGACAGCACATTACAAAAACCAACGATTAATTTATGAGTTTTTGTGAACGCGATTTCTCGCAAATCTGGAGGCACGGCAGTTCCTCCGCCAAGTCGAGAAAGCACGGCCGTAAGCATACTTTTCTGGAAGCAACTCAGGGCACTTTTGACCCCCCCATATCTCCGCGCTGGAGTATCCCAAAAATTTTAAACTTCAATTATACAGAGTATTTGGCACACAGGACCAAATTTTAAAATTACAACTTTCTGTCTTTTCTAGTTCAGGCGATATATGAACTCAAACATTCGATTTTTTGTCACTTCTTACTCACTCGTTCACGCGTCATCAAAAAGATTGGGTAGATCCCGTAGCCCCAGAAACTTGACATTTGGAAAAAAGGTAGTGTTTAGGATACAAAGAAAGGAAAAATTATAAAATCCAGAAAATTCGAAAAAAAAAAACATTCGAAAACTCAACAAATTCCATCAAAATTGAAAATTGAAAATAATGCGATCTTGTAGTCTTGGAAACTTAAGATTTGGTGTGAAGGTAGTGTTTAACATCCAGAAAAAGAAAACATCAAAATCACCAAAAAAATCGAAAGCAAAATTGAAAAAATCGAAGAAATTGAAAAAAACGAAAATTTGAAGACAATCCGATTTTGTTGAGATAGAAAATTCAAATTAGGAATAAAGGTAGTATTTAGGATACAGAAAAAGGAAAATTTTAAAAATCCAGAAAATTCGAAAAAAAATAAAAAAATTCGAAAAAAATTGAAAAAATGAAAATAATTTGATACGATAACGCTCGTATTTATAAATTAATTTGGATGAAACTAATTGTGTGTATTAATCTCACCAATGCCTCGACCGAGTTTGTTTGCGAGCTTGGTCCGCCATCTTGTTTCAAGATGGCGGCCACGGAAAATTTTAAAACTAAAATAAATATACAAAAAAGTTAAAAATTCAAGTTTATTTTTTAATTAGGTGTTAGGACTTGATACAAGGATTGCAGAGCATTTTTTGTTTTACCTCTATCTTAAAAATTGGCTGAGATAGAGCAGTTTGAAATTCTAGGGTGGCTGACATTTTGAAACAAAACAGCACATTACAAAAAACCAACGATAAATTTATGGTCAATAATGGTCAAGCAGGTGCAATCCCGAATGAATACTCCGTGTTATTATAACTGTAACTTTGACTTCGAAATTTTGATACGTTGCATTTTCTATTTGTTGATATTTTTGAACTATGATTTACGCTAAGTGAAATGTTGTTGTTGAAGAGGGATTTTCCATGTAACGTCCAGTTTTAATATGTTTTTAATGTTTTATGAAAGTGTATTGTAATGTCTGTAATTTTAATGATTTTAATATAAATTTATAAGTTTTAGTGAACGCGATTTCTCGCAAATTACTTTCTTTCATTGTTGTAATCATTTTCCCAATCATACGCATAAAACTATATATTCATATCCATTAGCGCCAAATTCTCGCCAAACTTGGCGACAATTGGCGAAATCTCGCCAAATTTGGCGACAAAAATAAGTCTTCATAAATGAAGCCAACTTGGCTATAGCTCAATAATTTGGCGAATTTCTTATTCAAATTCAGTGTAAACGAATCTTTTGTAAACGGTTTCTTTGCATTTTAACTTGCTGTTTTCGAGTAACATTAGCTAAAATTTTAAAACGAAGATATAGGAAAGCTACCTTTTCCTGCCGGTACAGGCCGGAGGACTTTTTTATGAGTTGTCGGATGCAATCTTTTTGCATTAAATAAAGTAAAACATTGAAAAACAAATCCCACAGGATGGGGATAGTTTGTTTTAGATAGATTTTAAGATAATTGTCCTATTAGCTAGTACACCTTCCGTTATTGTTTTGTGTTATTTTCCCCGGATTATGCTTTTCTTTTCTTTTGTTTACGAATTTTGTAATCTGGAGGCACCGCAGTGCCTCCGCCAAGTCGAGAGAGGACAGCCGTAAGCATACTTTTCTGGAAGCAACTCAGGGCACTTTTGACCCCCCCTCCGCGCTGGAGTATCCCAAAAATTTTAAACTTCGTTTTTCTAGAGTATTTGGCACACAGGACCAAAATTTAAAATTACAACTTTCTGTCTTTTCTAGTTCAGACGATATATGAACTCAAACATTCGATTTTTTGTCACTCACTCACTCGTTCACGCGTCATCAAAAAGATTAGGTAGATCCCGTAGCCCTAGAAACTTGACATTTGGAAAAAAGGTAGTGTTTAGGATACAAAGAAAGGAAAAATTATAAAATCCGGAAAAATCGAAAAAAAAAAAAACATTCGAAAATTCAACAAATTCTATCAAAATTGAAAATTGAAAATACAGTCATCTCTCACTTATGCGCGTTTGAAGGGACTGACTTAAAATAGCGCATAACTGAGAACCGCGCATAACTGAGAGGACGTTGTATGT
This sequence comes from Maratus michaelseni, assembly GCA_963931845.1. Classification (NCBI taxonomy): domain Eukaryota; kingdom Metazoa; phylum Arthropoda; class Arachnida; order Araneae; family Salticidae; genus Maratus; species Maratus michaelseni. The sequence goes on along the minus strand of OZ007593.1, from coordinate 12,403,192 downwards.
AGTAATTCCTTATACACATTATTCGAAAGAAAAACATATTGAAATATAAGAATTATGATTAATGATATTTTATAAAATAAAAGGGGTGTAATATTAGTATAGTGTACTAAAAAAAATATCCTTACACTTTCACTATAAAATTTAGTTTCAAAAAGTACAATAAAGTAAAATTTTTTCATTTGACATAGAAGATGATATACTTACATAAAAAAAAATGCCAATTAGTCCTCTTTTAAGAAGTCATCAATGATAGTTTGTTTTTGCTTAGGCCGCGTTTGTACAACGACCTTTTCTAATGCATTAAAGTGCGTCATTGTATTTGATGCTATATCAGCATTTTGTAGGTAACATCTCAAAGTGTCCAGGGCTCCTAAAGCAGTAGCATAAGATGGGACAATTACAGTATCAGTTTCATCATTATCATCATCATCTCCTTCTCTTTCAGCTGTCACATCATCAAACACAGTTTCAATATCTCTAATTGCCGTTGATGTTAAGTTTTCATCAACACTGACGAAATCTTGAAAAGAAAGAGAATCTTGGCTTATTCTATTCCATTCTTCTTCGTCTATGTTAAAATCATTGCTGTTGTTTTCATTTTCCTGCAATGGAATAACTTCAGCATTATTTGAATGTAAAATACCCGCTTTCCTAAAGCAGTTAGAAATTGTCATGGCTGTTACGTTATTCCAAGAGGAAACCAACATATGCATGGCATCCAGAATCGAAATTTTCTTGAATTCCTTTTTCTGCTCTAGTGATATAAACATTCTTCGCACCAAATCTTTCCTATACTGCGCTTTAACTGACCTTATTATACCGAGATCTAAGGGCTGGAGTCTGCTAGTACAGTTAGCAGGGAAAAATATAACTCGTGTATGTGTCAGCAATGGGAGATCTGAAGGATGGGCGGGACACTGATCCATAAATAACAAAACTTTCTTTTTTTTTTAGCCATCTTCATATCGAATTCCTTCAAAAAGTCTAAAAAAATTTTCGATGTCATCCAGGCTTTGGTGCTACTTGCGTAAGAACATGGCAATTTCTTGACATTTTTTAAACACCGTGGATTCTTGGATTTACCAATCACTATTGGCGGTAACTTTTCTGTTCCGTCCCCATTGCAACATAAAAGCACAGTCAGTCTTTCTTTGCTGTGTTTGCCACCATGGCATGTTTCTCCCTTAAAATCCATCGTTTTGTTTTGTAAAAGACGATAAAATAAGCCTGTTTCATCACAGTTAAAAACGTTCTTAAGATCAAAGTTTTGAAATAAATTTGGAAGGTCTGCGATCCATTCATTAGCAGTTGAATCTGAAACGGCTGCGCTTTCACCACTCAGACAATGATTTGTTAAACCGTGTCTTTTTTTAAGTTTTTCTAACCATCCCGAAGAAGCTGAAAAATTTTCGATTCCCATTTTGGATGACAAAGTGAGTGCCTTTTCTTTAAATAACTCACCGCTAATGGGTAAATTAGAAGCTCTCATTTCTCTGAACCACTGAATTAAAGTTGTTTCTAAAATCTCAAATTTTCCATTCTGAATTCTTGATCGTTTCTTTGCTTGTGCAGAATATTCACTATTAATTTTTTTGATCGAGTCCTTGTTCTTTAAAATCCCTCTGCGTGTTGATTCTGGCAAATCGAATTTTCGAGCTAAATTTATTTTTGACATTCTAGGATAATTTTCTGCTGCTTTTATAACTTCCATTTTGAACGAAATTGTTAACTTTCTTTTGCTCATTTTTATTGCAAAAAAAAAAGAAAGAATCTAGATGCTACCGTAAAGGCAAGGACGAAATGTAACACGCAGGTGACTTGATAAAATTAAAACAGAAAGAAAAGAAGCAACCATTAGAACTGAGGGGGTGAGTGTAAAGTCGAACTGTAACATCCTCTCCACCCTCTCCACCCCGCTTTTCGGAACAGTCTTTTGACCTTCACAGGTGCAGAAAATTATTTATCGATTTAAAAAACAATGTGAATTGCGTTGTCATTTCCGCGTATAACTGAGAGAGGAAATTCAAAGTGGCGCTTATAAGTCAGAGATCTATAGCATTATTTTCCTATTCCTCGTGCCGGGACCTTACGAAATTCGCGTATAACTGAGAGACGCGTATAACTGAGACGCGCATAAGTGAGAGATGACTGTAATACGATCTTGTAGTCTTAGAAACTTAAGATTCGGTGTGAAGGTAGTGTTTAGTATCCAGAAAAAGAAAACATCAAAAACACCAAAAAAATCGAAAGCAAAATTGAAAAAATCGAAAAATCGAAACAAATCGAAAAATTTCAAATAATCCGATTTTGTTGCGCTAGAAGTTTGGAATTCGGAATAAAGGTAGTATTTAAAATGAAAAATAAGGACAAATTAAAAATTCCGGAAAATTCGAAAAAAAAATTCAAAAATTCGAAAAATTCGAAAAAAATTGAAATAATTAAAATAATTTGATTTTTTAGCCTTAGAAACTTAAAATTCGCAGTAAAGATAGTGTTTAGGATTCAGAATAAGTTAAAATAAAAAACGCAATAAAATTCGAAAATAAAATAAAAAAATCGAAAATATCGGAAAAATCGAAAAATAAGGAAAATTTGAAAATAATTCGATTTCATAGCGCTAGAAACTTGAAATTTGGAATAAAGGTAATATTTAAGATACTAAATAAGGAAAAATTCAAAAATATGGATAATTCAAAAAATACCCATAAATTAGTGCAGTCGATATATGAACTCAAAGTTTCGATTTTTTGTCACTCACACACTCACTCACTCTCGCGTCGTCAAAAAGATTGGGTAGATCCCGCAGCCACAGAAACTTAAAATTTGGAATGAAGCTAGTGTTTCGGATACAAAGAAAGAAAAAATTAACAAATCCGGAAAATTTAAAAAAAAAAAAAAAAAAAAACATTCGAAAATTCAAAAAAATCGAACAAAATTGAAAATTGAAAATAACACGATCTTGTAGTCTTAAAAACTTAAAATTTGGTGTGAAGATAGTGTTTAGAATTCAGAAAAAGAAAACATCAAAAACACACACACAAAAAAAAAATTGAAAATAAAATCGAAAAATCGAAAAAAATCGAAAAATTTCAAATAATCCAATTTTGTTGCGCTAGAAACTTGGAATTCAGAATAAAGGTAGTATTTAGGATGCAAAATAAGGAAATATTAAAAAATCCAGAAAATTCGAAAAAAAAATCAGAAATTCGAAAAATTCGAAAAAGATTGAAAAAAATTAAATAATTTGATCTTTTTGACTTAGAAACTTAAAATTCGCGGTAAAGATAGTGTTTAGGATTCAGAATAAGTTAAAATAAAAACGCAATAAAATTCGAAAATAAAATTAAACAATCGAAAGAATTCGAAAAATAAGGAAATTTTGAAAATAATTCGATTTTATAGCGCTAGAAACTTGAAATTTGGAATAAGGGTAATATTTAAGATACTAAATAAGGAAACATTAAAAAATATGGATAATTAAAAAAAAATCGAAAATAAAAAAAAAAAAAAAAAAAAAAAAAAAAGAAAGAAAGAAAGAAAGAAAGAAAAAGAGAGAAATTGAAAATAATACGATCTCGTAGTTTTAGAAACTGAAAATTTGGTGTAAAGGTAGTGTTTAGGATTCAGAAAAAAAAATTAAAAAAACAACAAAAATTGAAAATAAAATCGAAAAATCGAAAAAAACAACGAAAATTTGAAAATAATTCGATCTTGTCAAGCTAGAAACTTAAAATTTGGAATAAAGGTAGTATTTAGGATACAAAAAAAGAAATAAATAAAAAATCTATAAAATCTGTAAAATTCGAAAATTCGAAAAATTGAGAAAAATTCGATTTTGTAGCTTTAGAACTTAAAATTCGGCGTAAACTTATTGTTTAGGATACAGAAAAAGGAAAAATTAAAACACAATAAAATCGAAAATAGAATAAAAAACTCGAAAAAGATCGGAAATTTCAAAATAATTCGATTTTGTAGCGCTAGAAACTTGAAATTTGTAATAAAGGATACAAAATAAGAAAAATTAAAAAATCCAGAAAATTATAAAAAAAATCGAAAAAAATCAAAAATTAAAAATAATTTTATATAGAAACTTAAAACTTGGTGTAAAGGTAGTATTTACTATTCAATAAAAGGAACAATTAAAATATTCGTTAAATTTGAAAATAAAATCGAAAAATCGAAATATCTTTAAGAAATCGAAAATTCGAAAACAATTTGATTTTGCACTGCTAGAAACATTAGTTTTAAGATAATTGTCTTATTAGATAGTACAACGACCCTAATTGTTTTATGTTATTTCCCCCGGATTGTGGTGTTCTTTCCTTTCGTTTACGAATTTCGTTATAGAAAAGTTCCGCTATGAGACTGGCTACGATATAGGCGATTTCATTATAGACAGGTTTGTTTTCTTTCACAGGTTGTACTATATTTACTTCAGATATGAAATATGGATTGTTAAATGATGTTAGCTCCACAAAAATTTTCACAGCTCCCCTACCATCCCGACATTACTGGCTGGTTATGGCTTGATAGTCCTTTCTAAATAAAATCATGGTGACTCTAAGGTTCACTTGATTTATCTCTAAATTGAACCTAAATGATCCTAAGATGACGGATCAAATAATTACTATATTGGCATGACAATCAGGTAACTTAGAATTAAAATAGAAAAATCAACAAATTTATAAAAAGTCGAAAATTTGAAAATAATTCGATTTTGTAGTCCTAGAAGCTTGACATTTGGCAGAAAGGCAGGGTTTAGTACACAAAGTAAGGAAAAATTAAAATATCCGTAAATAATGAAAAAAGACTAAAAAAAACGAAAAAAAAAACCATCGAAAAAAGGAATATAGTTTGATTTATTGGAAATTTCTGGAAATTTTAATTTGGCTTTCTTTTTATACTAAAAAGTTCTTTTATGTTAAATATCAAGTATCTAGGGCTGCGAGTAATATCTCAGATGGATAGCACCTATCCTGGAAGCAATTGAGAGTACTTTTGACACTCCCCCACCCATAACTTAGTGCTTGCCTAGGAACCTGAAATCTCTTTTTATCTACAGTACTTTGCAAACGAAACTAAAGCTTCAAATTTTTGATACCTGTAAATAATAAAGGCAGAATTTGGGCTTAGCGAAAATCAGTGGATGATCTCCAAAAAGAACCCAAAATCAAGAAAAGGAGGATTACTTACAAAAAGAAGTGAAATCTCATCAAAAAGTCACCTGTAAAAAATGCAGCCAAGTCTCGTAACTCATTTACCGTAAAAAGTACTGAGATCGTATAAAGCCATGTTTAGCTATCTTATTAACTCTGAAATTTTCATTCACAAATCACTCCTAGTCTCTACATCTTTAGTTAATTATTATTTTGTGACTTGGCAATTACGCAGCACAGGGAAGTTATTACACCTTACTATGTTATGGGATGGGATGGGATAATTTAATTAAGACAAATTATATATACGCACAGGGAAGTTATTACACTTTAATATGTTATAGTATTATTTGATTAAGACGACTAACTATATACATCACATTCTCGTACTACGTAATTGCCAAGTCATAAAATAATAATTAACTAAAGATGTAGAGACTAGGAGTGATTTGTGAATGAAAATTTCAGAGTTAATAAGATAGTTAAACTTGGCTTTATACGATCTCAGTACTTTTTACGGTAAATGAGTTACGAGACTTGGCTGCATTTTTTACAGGTGACTTTTTGATGAGATTATTTTCTTTCATTGTTGTAATCATTTTCCCAATCATATGCATAAAACTATATATTCATATCCGTTAGCGCCAAATTCTCGCCAAACTTGGCGACATTTGGCGAAATATCGCCAATTTTGGCAACCAAAATAAGTTTTCATAAATGAAGCCAATTTGGCTATAGCTCAATAATTTGGCGAATTTCTTATTCAAATTCAGTATTAACGAATCTTTTGTAGACGGTTTCTTTGCATTTTAGCTTGCTGTTTTCGAGTAACATTAGCAAAAATTTTAAAACGAAGATATAGGGAAGCTACCTTTTCTTCCCGGTATAGGCCGAAGGATTTTTTTTTTATTGAAATCTACCTAAAAGTAAACTATGAATAAAATTAACGTGTTACAATGCTTAACATACATTTAAGGGAGACCAAACTGGTCGCCAGTGGCGGCTAGTATGTATAGTAATGGGGAAATTGCACGTTTTTCAATTTAGCTTATATCTGATAGAGTGTAAAAATACGAACATTTTGATACCATTTTTACCTATATTAGAAAGTTGTATAATTCATTAAATTAACTTTTAAAACGCAGTTTTTGTCGTCGCGGGAAAAAGCCGCGTCACGTGATAAAAGCTGTTCTGACGTCACTACACATGTAAACAAACCCTCGCTGTTTTCTCCCTGTTATTTTCTATGGGGAATGGCTTGCTTTACGCTGAATGATTTATTTCTTTTCTTAAAAATGAATTGTATAACAAATTAAAAGTATTGTAAATTGCTGTAATGAATAAATAATACTGTGAATTCCAGGTGAGATTTTTATTTCATTACGTTTCTAAGAATTTTCATTTCCAGATCTCGATGTAGAAATAAAGTATCCGTACATGTTAATACTCGTACTACAATATTGTATTTTATAGAAAAATGTATACTTTTACTTATTTATTTTCGGTATTAATATAGCACAATATAAAATAAACTGATACAAATAGAATTTATTTCATTAGGAAGAGTGGAATCAACTTATAAAAGGGTTTTTGTATTTATATTTTATACTTGAATTAAGAATTTGGCTTGGTTTCACTATATGTTATATCTCTTCAATTGTTAAATAGTTTTGAATCTGTGAAAACAGTTAAACTTATTAGAAAGAGCGAAATGTGTTGAGGTATCTTTAAGACAGCCTTACAGAATTTTTATATAAATATACACGGGAAAAGTTTAATAATTTTTCAAAAACTGTTTCCAGGTGTGTATCCACATTTTTCTCACAGGCAGGCTCCTGTTTTTATGAAATTGTGAGGAGTATTTTATATTTGTGAAAAAACTAACTATAATTTTGTGAATTTAAAGTAACTGTTACATTCAGGTTCTTGTTTATAAATTTTGTGATATTATAGCATAATATCTCTTAACATAATGCCCTTCTCTTATGTGTTGAAACAAAGAATGAACCTTAAATGATAATATATGTTTATTTCTTTATATGTCACTATAAAAAGTTTACGTGTAATGATATGACTGTTTTCGAAAGTGAAAAGAGTGGGCTCTACTTAAACAACATATTCAAATTCTTAGCACATCTTGCTCTTTTTTTTAAAAAGCTTTGTACAGTATAATGCTTATTTTCAAAATTAAGATACTGCTTTCTTTAACAAGATATTCAAATATTTTCTTTTTTTTTCTACGAAAGTTATAGCATTGAGGAAAAGACTGATAAAAATTTTTTAAACCTGATTAATCTAAAATAGGACATTCTGAGAAACCATATTTCAAACAAACAAAAAGTACTGCATCCATTCAAAAATTATACGTAAGAAAATAATAATAAAACAGTAATTAAATTATTTTTACACTTTTTTATTTAACTCAACTTGGTTTTTGTGCATAAGTATGGAATCATGTTATCGGTTGTTTATCCACTTTCTGATAAATTAAGAAACATAAAAATTATGTGCAAATGTGTGTTTCCGATGACAGTACAACATTTTAATATTTTTAGAACTTAATTATAAATTAATACATTAATTTTGACGCGTTTTTTCCGTTAGCCCGCTACAGTTGATAAATCGAAAAATATTCTTTGTGGTTACAATTGTATGCGACTTACAACAACAGTGGATTTATTATGCATTAAACCACGGTCGCCAAAAAAAGGCAAAATGGGTGTGAAGCTGCAACTATTTTACATACTAAAAAGTAGAAAATAATAAATAAAAACTATAGAGAGTAATATACGTTTAAATTATTAATTTAGAAAAAATACGTTATAATAAATTAAAAGTTTCATATTAATTGAATTATGATTATACGTTGAGAAATCAATTTAGAAATCCTAAAAAGATAGTTTAAATAATTCTTTTCTGTTATTTTTTTCTTTCCTCTTTCCGTACCTTACAGAAATAAAGCAAACATTATACATTTATTTTAATAAATTTACTAGCTCGCATTTTCTACCAAACGTAAAAAAAAAAAAAAAAAAAAAAAAAATGCTGAATTTTCCATGATCGGGTTCGGTGGCTACGCCAAATTACAGTATTATATTGGACATTTTTTGGAAAAATCATGAATTACAATCATAAAATGAGGCGTGAGTATAAAGATAGACATTGGATGCTTATAAAAGATGTGTATTTAAAAAATATATTTTTACTTTTATACTTATTTTTAAGTAAACACATAAAAAGAGAAAATAAAAGACAATAGCGATAAATTTACTCACGTATGTTGCAGTAATTGTTTTTCTGATCGGTGAATACACAATTATTATTGTCAGTAGTTAATTTAATGTTTTTATTCAATAAATCAGTATTAAATAAAGATTTTTTTGTTTTTGTTTTCTGCATTATTGCTCAAAATTTCGTTTTCTTATAATTAATTTGAGCCCATTTTTATCCTTAATATAACCTGCATAACACGAAATTATATTCATATCAAAACGAATCATTAAGCATTAAAAGGAATTAAGAAAATAATGCATTTCAAGAACTATTTAAATGCGATTTTACTTACGATTTCTTTTGTAAAAAAACTATCATTCTTTTTTCTGTTTAAATAAATAAGAGTAAGTAAAATATATACGTCCCCTTTAGCTTTAGTTTACTGTATTTTTACTCACATGAAATGCAGTTTTTCTGCTCTAAAAGTAAATTTAAAAAAAAAAAAAAAAAAAAAATCCGAAAGACATAATTTTGTATTTTTTGAATCCGACCAACTTTATCACTTTTCTAAATGATAATTAATGCAAATGTATAAATAAATAGGGCATTATATTTACATATGTTAAAATAATCTTTTGACTTTAATTTTTGTTTTTGTTTTTGTGTCAATGCGTCTTTAAAAGACGTTTATAATAAATAGAAAGTATAATACAATACAGCCTGCATGCATTCGACTCTAAGCAGAATCCGCGTTTCATGTGTAGTGACGTCAAACCAATCCCGTCGCGTTTTCAGATCACGTGGTTTTGTTTTGCTTTTAGCGCAGTTTAAAACTCCAATAACTAGTTATTTAAAATTATTTTTGCGTTTCTGAGTTAAGTTTTGGGGAATGTCAAGTCATCTTCATCAATTAAACATAAAAGAAGGCATAATCTAGAATGGGTGCAACTTCCCCATTGTAATAGTAGAATAATGTTGCTTCGAAAATATCGACATGTTTTTCAGAAATTCAGTCGGGTCATGCAGGAGTAATTAAGTTTTTGTACCGGCCGGGCTCGGGCCGAACTTTTAGATTCCATATTGGGATGGGCTCGGGCTTTTATAATCTTAGCTTTATACTTTTTTACCTTTTATACCTGGTCAGAGACCGTCTGAGATTTTAGCTTTACTCGTATATCGATCTGGCCAGTATTTTGTTTTTTACGGGCCGGACCTGGCCAGCATTTTTTTTTGTCAGGCCGGTCGGGCTGGGGCAGAACATTTAGCTTTTATACCGGGCCGGGCCGGACTTGGACCATACTTTTAACTTTTATACCGGGCCGGGCCGGGCTCGGGCCGAATTTTCAGATTTTATAACGGGCCAGGTCGGGCCAATCACTTGTTTTAAACGGGCTGTGCCGGGCTCGGGTCTAACTTTTAACTTTTATACCGGGCCGGGCCGGACCGGGCCAATCACTTTTTTGCACGGGCCGAGCCGGGCTCGGGCCTAAATTTTAACTTTTATACCGGGCCGGGCCAATAATTACTTTTGAACGGATCGGGCCGGGCCCGATCCAGGAAATTCCGGCCCGTGCAGATCTCTGACTCAGCTTTCTAAATTCACCTACGAAAGTGTCATTTCACCCTGTAGGGAGATTTCTAGATAAGAGTGGACCCGTGCGAGAATTTCGGACTGCACACTAATATTTTTTAGCAGTATCTAATATTTTTTAATGCAGATTTTAACTTCTAAAGGAAAATTGAGGATAAAAATCTGCAAACAACATTAGTCAAGCTACAATTTCATCTCATTTATTCCATCAAAGTTAGAGTAAAAACTGATCTTAGCAAAAGGCACGCGTTAGAAGAAAAAAATTAACAACCGTATTTTAACTGCATTACAGTATGACGTCATCCGCCTCGGAAAATACACGGGAGAAAGAAAAATAAATTGAATACACATAAAATACAATTTAAATTGTTGTTTATTTATTAGGTAGCTTTCAATACAAAAAAGTATAAAGCTACCTATTGCAGCCGTTCGGAGGAAAGCAGTTCCGGAAAATGTCGATATATTTTCACCGATCATGACCCCCAGACCCCAAAACCACCCTCCGTTCTGACCTATGTCATGCGATAACGCTCGTATTTATAAATCAATTTTGATGAAACTAATTGTGTGTATTAAGCTTACCAATGCCTCGACCAAGTTCGTTGGCCAGCTTGGTCCGCCATTTTGTTTCAAGATGGCGGCCATTTAAAAATTTAAAACTAAAATAAATATACAAAAATATTAAAAATTCAAATTTATTTTTAATTAAGTGATAGGCCTTGATACAAGGATTCCAGAGCATTTTTTGTTTTACCTCTATCTTAAAAAATGGCTGAGATAGAGCAGTTTGAAATTCTAGGGTGGCTGACATTTTGAAACAAGACAGCACATTACAAAGTTTTAAGTTTCTAAGAATACAAGATAAAATTATTTTCAATTTTTGATTTTTTCGATTTTTTTTTTTATAATTTTCTGGATTTTTTAATTTTTTTTTATTTTGTATCCTTTATTACAAATTTCAAGTTTCTAGCGCTACAAAATCAAATTATTTTGAAATTTCCGATCTTTTTCGAGTTTTTTTATTCTATTTTCGAATTTATTGTGTTTTAATTTTTCCTTTTTCTTTATCCTAAACAATAAGTTTTTTCAAATTTTACAGATTTTTCTTTTTTTGTATCCTAAATACTGCCTTTATTCCAAATTTTAAGTTTCTAGCTGTACAAAATCGAATTATTTTCAAATTTTCGTTTTTTTTTCGATTTTTTTATTTTATTTTCGATGTTTGTTGTGTTTTTATTTATTTTATTTTTCTGAATCCTAAACACTACCTTTACACCAAATTTTCAGTTTCTAAGACTACGAGATCATATTATTTTCAATTTCTCACTTTTTTTTTTTCTTTTTCTTTCTTTTTTTTTTTTTTTTTTTTTGAAAATTTTGATTTTTTTTTTTTCGAATTATCCATATTTTTTAATGTTTCCTTATTTAGTATCTTAAATATTACCTTTATTCCAAATTACAAGTTTCTAGTGCTATGAAATCGAATTATTTTCAAATTTTCTTTATTTTTCGATTTTTTTATTTTATTTTCGAATTTTATTGCGTTTTTATTTTAACTTATTCTGAATCCTAAACACTATCTTTACCGCGAATTTTAAGTTTCTAAGGCTAAAAGATCAAATTATTTTAATTTTTTCAATTTTTTTCGAATTTTTCGAATTTTTGAATTTTTTTTTCGAATTTTCTGGAATTTTTAATTTTTCCTTATTTTGCATCCTAAACAATACCTTTATTCCGAATTCCAAGTTTCTAGCGCAACAAAATCGGATTATTTGAACATTTTCGGTTTTTTGCGATTTTTCCGATTTTTCTATTTTATTTTCGATTTTTTTTGTGTGTGTTTTTGATGTTTTCTTTTTCTGAATTCTAAACACTACCTTCACACCAAATTTTAAGTTTTTAAGACTACAAGATCGTGTTATTTTCAATTTTCAATTTTGTTCGAATTTGTTGAATTTTCGAATGTTTTTTTTTTTTTTTTTTTTTTTTTTTTTTTTTAATTCTACGGATTTTATATTTTTTTCTTTCTTTGTATCCGAAACACTAGCTTTATTCCAAATTTTAATTTTCTATGGCTGCGGGATCTACCCAATCTTTTTGATGACGCGAGAGTGAGTGAGTGTGTGAGTGAAAAAATCGAAACTTTGAGCTCATATACCGTCTGCACTAATTTATGGGTATTTTTTGAATTATCCATATTTTTTTAATTTTTCCTTATTTAGTATCTTAATTATTACCTTTATTCCAAATTTCAAGTTTCTAGCGCTATAAAATCGAATTATTTTCAAATTTTCCTTATTTTTCGATTTTTCCGATTTTTCGATTTTATTTTCGAATTTTATTGCGTTTTTTATTTTAACATTTTCTGAATCCTAAACACTATCTTTACCGCGAATTTTAAGTTTCTAAGATCAAATTATTTTAATTTTTTCAATTTTTTTCGAATTTTTCGAATTTTTGAATTTTTTTTTTTCCAATTTTCTGGAATTTTAATTTTTCCTTATTTTGCATCCTAAACACTATCTTTATTCCGCATTCCAAGTTTCTAGCGCAACAAAATCGGATTATTTGTAAATTTTCGATTTTTTCGATTTTTTCAATTTTGCTTCCGATTTTTTTTGTGTTTTTGATGTTTTCTTTTTCTGGATGCTAAACACTACCTTCACACCAAATCTTAAGTTTCTAAGACTACAAGATCGTCTTATGTTCAATTCTCGATTTTGATGGAATTTGTGGAATTTTCGACTGTTTTTTTTTTTTTTTTTCGAATTTTCCGGATTTTATAATTTTTTCTCTCTTTGTATCCTAAACACTACATTTTTTCCAAATGTCAAGTTTCTAAAGCTACGGGATCTACTTAATCTTTTTGATGACACGGAATGGAGAAAAAACACTCATCCTGTTGAAATGTTTAAAAAAAGTTATGGGAAATAATTCTAAATGCAACTTTCATGGAGGAATTAAAGCTCCAACTTTAATCTGTGGGCGTACGCAAGCTCGTGAAAACGCGTATTGTTGAAGTAGGAAGTCGGACTACGGGATCGGCTATTAGAATTCACTGTGAAGGCTTTTAATATAGGGGGTGTTGGTTAAGAGCCTACGCTAGTCGCGCGAAGAAACGCGCAAGTTAATGTTAAGTCTATGGGAAGGTTCTAGCGCGATTTCTCGCTCGCATTTTAATATTTTTAAATGATTTTTTTGTATAGGATAGCTGAGGCCGACCCCTAACGTTGTTAGTTTTTACTTTTTTTATTTTAGTTCATTTTAGTTTCAAAAGGGTTTCAAAGTTTAGTTCATTTTAGTCGGAACCGGTTGGAACCGGTTCTGAAAGTGAAAGTACCCTTATATAAAAAAAACTGGAACCAAAATTGAAAATGTAAAAACTAACAACGTTAGGGATCGACCTCAGCTATTCTATACAAAAAAAATCATTTAAAAATATTAAAATGCGAGCGAGAAATCGCACTAGAACCTTCCCATAGACTTAACATTAACTTGCGCGTTTTTTCGCGTAACTGGTGTAGGCTCTTAATTATAGGAGCCTTGAGTTTAACGAAAAAGGCAGGCTGCTGCAATGCGTTACACGTTTGTCTCTTTTTGGACTGCTTGAGTCACGTGATCATCTTTTCGTGACCCAAGTACAGGACAGGAACACCACGAATGCAGGTGCTTGAAAAAAGCATCATATGACTCTAGCGGTCCGCAGGGAGACGACGGCGAAACATAGTGCGGCAGTCCGTCTCTTACGATAGCCTCGGGTTAACCACTGCCCCCTGAACCCTAAGTGCTGGCACACAAATGGTGGCTGTCATAGGCGGACTTTTTCACCGTTTGTATGTCCTTTGAATTTGAATATCTCTAATTTCTAAAAGTTTTTTCCGCCTTATTTTTCTGAGATTAAAACATGCTGTGGCTTCACATGTAATACATGAAAATAGTTAGCCATTGTTTGCAAGCACCATAATAATGTTCCTTAAAAATATGTATTTTTACACAGGTTATTTAGGTATAGTATTTTCCCTTTTCCTTTGAATTGCAACGACTTGAAGTAAATGCACGCATGATATTGTCGGTTTTATAGTATTTATATCAGTAAGTAACACACTGTAATATATATATACAGTAAAATCTCGTTACAACGAATTTGTAGAGACCACCGTTGAAGTTCTTCATTCTGAAAAATTCGTTAATGTAAAATTCTAATATGGCGGATTTAAAAAATTAAATTTCGATACATATTGACTAAAATTACATATTATTAGTAAAGTTGTATTAAATTTCTGCAAACATGTCAATAAAGAATTTATATACAGTATATTATTGTGAACATTTTTGTTATAAGATAAAAATTAAATTAATTAATTTTGAAGATTTAGTCGTAATTTCGTAATTATAAAGAAATTGTAATTTATTCCACATACTGTTGAAATATAATAACTGTTGAAAAATCCACACTGATATATTCCATTAATGTAATTATTATTTATTTTTTTTTTACAAAAAAGTCGGAAATTTTCCTTCTTTTAGAAATTGACAATTTTTTTCCAAACAAAATCTTCAATATTATTTAACGGTGTACAAAATGTGACCGGTATAATGTTTTGCTTTTTAAAAGTTGCAATGTTCGACAGAGCTTCTTTTGATTGTAGAACACAATTTGTAGTATTGGATGATCAGTCGCTATCTTAACTTTCACTGGCGTTTGCTTTTTCTTCTTTTATTAAATTTTCGGCAGTGTTATTTTTATGTCAGGGCATGTGACGACTCCTTCATCCATTCAATGTAACTATTAGCAGATGATGTAAGTTAAAAACATTCTGTAACTGTGGTCCAGAGATCTGAAGGAAATTTAATGCAATAAGTACACTCTTCTGCAGTCTTTTGTACTTCATTTGTCAAATGTATAAGGCTGGAGCTTCTCTAAGATTTTATAACTGTGGTAAAGGATACACTTTGCCAGGCAGCCTATATCACGTCAATTGCCTATCTCACATTCACCGTTACAGATATTTATTTTTATTTAAAAAAAATGCCTTCTATTAGTCGGCGCCTAAATTAACTTGGCATTTTTAGGTACATTTTGTAAGAAATACTACCTATTACATTCTCCCCTAAGTTGGAATTTGGGAAAAATTTTTGCAGATCTACGCCGATCATAACTCCCAGAACCCAAAAACACCCCCAGTTCAAAACTTTATATATATATATATATGTGTGTGTGTGTGTGTGTGTGTGTGTGTGTGTGTGTCACTTTTTTATGGACACGATAACTCCAATAATTCTGCACAAATCTCTTTCAAATTGATACATAAAATCAAGGGGCATAAAATCTCGGTCAAGTTCGTTAACGGGCAAAATCGAACCAAGGGGGGGGGGGAATGGGGGGCTTTTTGTGAAAACAGAAAAAAACCCATAATTTCTTAATTATGAATCCGTTTAAAGTTATTATTACTTCTAGAAAAAGGGCTGAAAATTTATGTAGGACAGATTTTTGATATCATTAAAAATGGACCCAAGGGGGGGGGGGGAAGGGGGGTTTTAGAAGAAAAAAATTCATAACTTCGTCCATTCCCAAGATATCAAATCCGCTTAAATTTATTGTAAATCTCCTTAAATTATCTACAACGTTTATGCTGACAATTTTTTTATGAGACCAACTCTTACGGCAAAAAAAATTTAAAAAAAAAAACCCTGCTGGCTCCGCCTACAAGCAGACGTGAAAACAGAAAAAAAAACATAACTTCTTAATTTTTATACATATCGAATCCGTTTAAAGTTATTATTACTTCTAGGAAAAGGGCCGAAAATTTATGTATGGCAGATACTTGATATCATTAAAAATGGACCCAAGGGGGGGGGGGGGTTAAAAGAAAAAAATTCATAACTACGTCAATTCCCAAGATATCAAATCCGCTTAAATTTATTGTAAATCTCCTTAAAATTATCTACAACTTTTATATTGACAAGTTTTTTATAGGACCAACTTTTAAGATAAAAAAAAAAAAATCCTTGCTGGCTCCACCTACAGACTGAAGTATATTTCGAAGTGGGTGGTCCCAACTACCACTTCATGGCAAATAGGTCTTTCTTCTGCAATTCCCAATAATCAAGTGGCCCATGGTCTGCGTCTTCGAAATCTACCTGTGCCTGTAGGCCGAGCCGTCAGGGATTTTTTTTTATAATGCCTTGATGTGTGGGCTGCAAAATGGAAGTAAGATTAGGAGGTCAAAATTTTACTTTAATGTTAGATTAATTTGCTTTAATTTAGTGATCAACACTATTATCTGAAAAAAAAATTATTTCACTTCTGATTTTGCTCATTTGTTCAGTCAAACTCTTTAACCACTTGAAAAAGTGGAAGTTTCTTCACAATTTTTAAGCAGCGTGGCTTGCAGATGTACCGAAAGAACTTTAAATGGTTTTAAAGGATTTTAGCTTTTTTGTGCCGGTGAGGTTATAACAAAACAAAACAGAAATTCGCGATAAAGATTTTTTCTGCCTTTACATTTTTTAACTTTCATTGATGTAGTGCGACTAATTGCGGTAGAAGTTGATACAAAAGCAATTTCGTCGGCATTGTAAACTACATAGGCCCTTTATCCTTCTCCAGAAATTTGTTTTTATGCTATGCCATACCTATGACGAAAACAAAACAGCCAACAAGAACTCGCTTCAAATTTCTCGATTGTCATGTTCTGTGAAACTTTTTTGACTTTACCATGTAATATAGATCATGAAATGGGCAAAGTGTTTGTCTTATATCTTTAAGCCAAGTTTATACCTTTTCATAAATCGCTTGATAGTCCCCAAGTCATATTGATTTTATGTTTGGACACATATTAGATACTTCAGAAAGCTTCAAAGGCTTTCATTTTCTTTTAAAATGATACTCAACGCCGAAGTTTCTTTCGCGGCATCTACTTGTCTTCTTTCAGAACTTATTGCTTAATTATTTTTTTTCAATGAAAATTGCTAATTTTTCATTTCTTTACGATTAAAACTAGTTGTTGGGGGCCACCGTAATACTTACCCATCATGGATATGCATAATGTAAAATATTAAAATAAAAAATGTGTAAACTACTTATAAAATGCATTGCCATTCGAATAAAATCGAGGGTTGATGACGTCCTAAACTTTAAAGGTTCGATTACTGAATTGCTTAAAAGAAACATACTTACAACTCCAAAAACAATAATCCTATTAACTAGCGGTTTATTGCATCTGATTAAGCGTCTCATTTCCAATTAAAATAGATCTTTGAATTGAAATTTGGACGAAATACAGGGTCATGAAAAATCGAAGAGTGTGGTAAATTGGATTACATATATCTCGGTAACTCATTATCCGATCGACTTCATGCTTTATGCAAAATTTATCTTTTTTTATTGTCTTTGATATTCACTCCTTAAAATAAACAATTTCGAAAATTTTTATATACCTTTTATCAGAACGAATATTTCGAGAGTCCGAAAAAAATAGTTCCGGATAATCGAGGTTACTGAAATTCAATAGGCTTCTTCCCATTATTACATACTATGTACATACCAAATTTCAAGTCTCTATCTCAATTTGTTCGGGAGATAAAGCGTTTACAGACACACAGACACACAGACGGACGGCAAATTTTTTTTTTCTAAAAATATGTTTTTCGGAATCTTTAGTGTCTGAAACGTGTAAATCTGTCAAACATTTTTTTTCGATTTTCAAAACGATTACAAGACTTACCCTATACTACGTATGATGGGTAAGTAAAAGGAAGAAATATAATTCAAAATGTGAATTATTGCAAATTAGAAATTTACTAATAGGTACAGCCAGGGCTTTACAAATTTAATAAAACCTGGTGCCCAGCCAAAAATTCTAGTCGCCAGTAAAAAGTATTTACCACCCCCTTCCCATTGATTCCATCATTGATTTTCTAAAAGATCAAAAGTTTTTTATAACAAGCATAGTTTAGAATTATTAGTTACACAGTTTAGAATAATACCGGTTTTCTTAAATTAGATTGTTTAATTTAATTTTTTATTCGATTTTCAGCTTTTTTCGTGTGCCGCAGCGATTTCTTTGACATTCTTTAAACTAATCGAGGTTCAATCTTTTAGCCCAATATAATAAATTTTGTCGAATGATTTTTAATGGGTTTTTTGTTCGCGTTTCGCTGCAATTTTCCAACAGTGGTAAAAACAATCCGGTTTCAGTCTTTTAGTCGTATTGTCCTCTGAGATTTTTAAAGTTTTATGCAATTTGTAGCTTTTCTTATCTTATCCTTTTTTTTTTTTTTTTTTTTTTCGCGTTCTGCGGTAGTTTTTTGACGTTTGTAAAAGGAATACAGTTTCAATTTTTTAACCCAATATAGTAAATTTTGTCCTCTGTAATTTTTTTAATTTTCGGCGTTTTTAACACTTTCCAACCTAGTTGAAAAGTGTTTATGACTTCGGTTTGTCTGCCGTATGGCCGCCTGTCCGTACTCTAACTCCCGTAAATATGCTCGGATTGCTCTGCAATTTTTATATGTTATTGTCGTTATCTATAGCATGTTCCCTATTTCAACCGAAGTGTGTAGCACTTATAGTTTTTTTACAGGGACGCTCAAAAGAATTCCGTTACATTGCGGTCTATGGGGAAAAATCATTTGCGGTTTATTTAAATACTGTTTCACTATTTTAAACGCATTGAAATTTTTATATATCACTAAGGTGCATTACAAGAAGCTTAATAGGGAATAGGGTGTGCATAGCACTTAGAGTTACTTTACAGGGACAGTCAAAAGAATTCCGTTACATTACGTCTATGGAGAAAAATCGTCTGCGGTTTATTTAAAAAAGTTTCACTATTTTAAACGCATTGAAATTTATATATATCACTAAGGTGCATTACAAGAGGCTTACTACAGAATAGTGTGTGTATAGCAGTTATCGTTCATTTACAGGGACACACAAAAGAATTCTCTACTGTCTGTTAACAATCATTCCTGGAAGTGCGTTTTAAGTTCCTGAACGCGATTTTAAATTTAACTCGCTTTTTGTCTATTACGTGGTGTGTATAAATTCTGTAGATCGTATACAGGGAAGCACAAAAGTTCGCGAACACATTTCCGTTTATGGACAGAAACTCCAGAAAGAGAATTTTAAACTGTGCTACGCGTTTCCTAACTAAACTAAAATTTAGCATCCTATGTAGTATATATACAAATCTATAGATCCTATACAGGGATGAATAAAAGTATTCGGATATTTTTCCGAATATTGTATCTGTTGGAAATTCCTGAAATGATATTTTTAAATATGTTATGCGTTTTCCAAATTGTTTACTTAGATGTTATCTTTTAGCTTATTAAACGGTATGATTTGTAAAATTATTTTGGAAGCGTTGGAAAGTTGCACATAGTCCATGCTTGCGCATGATTTTTCGTTCTTGTTTTTTTTTTTTTTTTTTTTTTTTTTTTCGCGTTCTGCGGTAGTTTTTTGACGTTTGTAAAAGGAATACAGTTTCAATTTTTATAACCCAATATAGTAAATTTTGTCCTCTGTGATTTTTTTAATTTTCAGCGATTTTTTTTTTTTTTTTAATTTTGCGGCGATTTTTTGACATTCGTAAAATGAATCAGGTTTCTATATTTAATAACACAAAAAAGTAAATTTGTTCGTTGCGATATTTAAATCTTTCTAGAATTTTTTATGGGATTTTTAGCCTTTTATTTTTGCGGGCCGCGTTGATTTTTGAAGAATTTATTTACGAAACGGAAAGAATCCTCCGGCAACTATTCTAAATGCTGCTTGTGTTCATTTCTTATGTCAATTTTTGTATAAAAAAAGAATAAAGAAAAAAAAATCGTCAGATTAAATATTTTGGTCGCCGGTGGCGACCTGGCGACCATATTTTTCAAGCCTTGGGTACAGCTATTTATTGCCAAATTCGAATGTAAGGGACTACTTCGAAAATAAAATCTTTGGATTTCCTACATTTTTTTTTAAGCTATAGTGTAAAGTCAAACCAAAGTAACTATAAAGACAAGAACAAAAAATCATGCGTCAAGCATAGATTATGTAACACTTTCCAACGCTTCCAAAATAATTTTACAAATCATACCGTTTAATAAGCTAAAAGATAACATCTAAGTAAACAATTTGGAAAACGCATAACATATTTAAAAACATAATTTCAGGAATTTCCAACATATACAATATTCGGAAAAATATCCGAATACTTTTATTCAGCCCTGTATAGGATCTATAGATTTGTATATATACTACATAGGATGCTAAATTTTAGTTCAGTTAGGAAACGCGTAGCACAGTTTAAAATTCTCCTTCTGGAGTTTCCGTCAATAAACGGAAATGTGTGCAGGAACTTTTGTGCTTCCCTGTATAGGATCTACAGAATTTATACACACCACGTAATAGACAAAAAGCGAGTTAAAATTAAAATCGCGTTCAGCAACTTAAAACGCACTTCCAGGAATTATTGTTAACAGACAGTAGAGAATTCTTTTGAGTGTCCCTGTAAAAAAACTACAAGTGCTACACACTTCCGTTGAAATAGGGAACATGCTATAGATAACGACAATAACATATAAAACTTGCAGAGCAATCCGAGCATATTTACGAGAGTTAGAGCACGGACAGACGGCAGACGGCCAGACAAACCGAAGTCATAAACACTTTTCAACTAGGTTGGAAAGTGTTAAAAAGTGATGAGATATAAGTAGAAAGAAAGAATATATTAATTTTAGAGATGCGCATGGGGCAGCAATTCTCCCCGTCTCTCGAAAAACAGCTGCGAGATACGCTGAAAAAAAAAAAAAATCGTCGGTTATTGAAATTTTAAAAAAAAGTTCTCTTTCAGTATTATATTTTTTTTGATAAAGATTGTTTTTTTCTTGTCAACTCAGCGTTTGTTAAACTGAAATGAGCATTCTCTTTAAGACTGCAATAAACTCGTTAATTTGAAAAAATCGTTAATCGGAAATTCGTTAAAGTGAATATATTTGTAATAACAAACAACGGGGGAGTTTTTTTTAATCTAAAGAAAATTCGCTTAACTGAAAAATTCGTTAAAGTGACATTCGTTGCAAGGAGATTCTACTGTATCTTCTTTAATAAAAAAAGGTATGTGTTGCTGACGACTGGTATTTTCGCTAATCGTTGCCACAGATCAATCTCAGAAAATGAAACATTTGAAGTTACTGAAAAAATTAATAGCTCGAAAAGTATTTGTCAGAAAATTGTTAGACAAACTGCGTTAGAAAGGTAAAAAATTGTATTTTTCTTGATATAAATTTCAAATCTAATGATTATGCCGTTTTCCAAATATCGAATTTCAAAAATTACCAAATTTTACAATGGAGTACCATAGCGAAATCTTCACGCATAAAAAGATAATGACGGTATTGTGTCCTGACGTATATATACTGACTATAGCACGAGTCACAAATTATAGTAGCCTTATTATTCTGTTAAAATATAAAAGTTAATTATGATGTCGCGAGTGCATGATTTTTATTTTATTCTCGACGAGTACCATATTTTTGTCCACCTCAGTGAGGCATATCAATTTCATTATATTTGAACTATTGTAACTTCATTCAAATCCAATTTTAATCCAACGGAAATAATTTTTCCCCATAGACACCATAATGTAAACCCCATAGACACCATAATTTAACACAATTATTCTTTTTTTTTAATGCTGACCTATTCCATAATAAAGTATACAGAAAATTGGCCTAATTTGTTCTTAACAGCCCAAATTTGTCTGACATATTAAAAATGTAATAACGCAATAGCGTTCGTATCGTTTTCAGAAATGCAGAAGGACATTCCAAGTAAAGATCCATAGGGTTTTAAAATACAAGTTCAAATTCAAAGTCAATATTTAACTTGATTAAAGGTGCGTGAAGAAAAATTGACCAGCGTAGCGGGCGTAGCTTGCTAGTATATATATATATATATAGACAAATATTTTTTTAATTAGCTCTAAATTGAGAGCTACAAAAATTGTGAGTGGAGGAAGGCATCACTCGAGTGTGGCAAAATGTAACACAGCAGAAGTATGGATAAAGAAATCACAAATTTACGTGACGTAATAAATGGATGGCCCCTTAGCAGGGTGCCCTGTAAAATCAGGCTACAAAGATTTGATTGTCTTAAGAGTTTATAAAAGTTCAGCTTAACTCTTTAGATAACGAATGTTCATTTTTAGGGTTTCGTTCATCTCACGAAACCCTATTCGTCCCGCTACGTTGTCTGTCCGTCCCAGAACCGGTTCTTAGAAACTATATAACTTACAGACCTGAAATTTTGTGTACTTATAGCTGAATACCTACTATGAAGCTGAAAATAAAAAAATAAAAAAATCGTATTATTTTAATATATAGAGATAAAAAACCAAAATTCTAACAGCCTTTTCCTATTCAATTTAAGCATTTTTCGTTATAGCAGTTGCCAACCATTAAAAATCCACAATAAAATCCTTTCTACAATAATTAATTTTCTGTTGAAAGATTTCCACGTGAAAAATGAAAATGAAATACAAAGTTTCACCGATTGAAAAAAAAAAGATTAATAGGACGTCCTATTGGTAATAAAACGGAATTGTTCAAACATTTCTCAATAATACAAGGATTTTGGTATGTGTAAGTTCAGAAAGCAGGTTAATAGGATGTCATTAGAGAATTAAAAAGAAAATTTACCTGACGTCCTATTGGAAGTTTAACGGACTTTTTCAAATGTTTGAGAGTAATACAAAGAGAGCATCAATATAAGTAAAAGAGAAAGCAAGTAGATAGGACGTCAACAAGTGATTATAACGTTATATGAGTTTAAGGAACGTATTAAATCATGATAAAAACCTGATTATGGAAATATTGGCGTATTTTAACATTTTGAACGTCTCTATACAACATGTTTAATTTTGAAATTGATTTTTTTTTAATATCGCATTTAGTCCACATGACAGATATTATTATGACAGAGTATAATAGCGGGTTTCGCCCGCTATTGGACCGGTTCAGATGTTTGAAAAAACGAGTAAAAGATACCTTTAATTTTTATTTATTTATTTATTTATTTATTTATTTATTTATTTATTTTTTGAAAATGAAATTTATTTAAACGAACCCTTTGTGTCATCTTCGATCACACTTACCGACTTGCTTGATTTTGTGTGGGATCCCTCGGATCTTATTGTCGTGTGGGTGTAGACCTGAAAATTTCCAGTTCTACCGGGGTCAATGAAGAGGCCGCCTGCATAGGAATTCCAGTCTGCTGACACACAGCAAGGTTAGGATGAACTCGGTTTTTAACCTTTTCCCGTTCAAACAACACCGAACGCTTTCAGCTCGATTCTACTTATAAAATTGTGATGGGCGTATAATTAATTAATGTCTAGCATCAGTCAGAAAACCGTAAGCGGTAAATCAAATGGTTTACAGATTCTCCCTAATATCTACATTGATTTGAAAACCTGATTTGACTTAAACTCAAATTGGTTCAATTTGCTTATTTTCCCGACACCTTTTTTTTTTTTTTTTTCTTTTTTTTTCTTTTGAGACGTATTTTTATTTGACTCATGCTGACTCCTTTTTTTCTGTTTTAGGTTCGAGTTTTGGTTCTTAAGGGTTGGATTCGGGAATATGCGTACGCGATTTCTTACACAAATAAGAATATTATTTCATAAGGAACTCCCCCCCCCCCACACCCACAAAAAAAACCCCTATAATTTTGAATATGGATTAATGTATCCATCTCTTATTAGAAAAAGGGCCAAAATCACCATATTCGGTCTGTGTTCACCAATCCTTTCATAATAGTCAAAGGTATAATATAAAAATATTACCATTGTCCACCTTTTAATACTCTCCATAATAATCACAATTCTTTGAATTTTTCGCTCACCTGAACCTCATATGAAACTTCTAACTGAAATGGTAAAAGCAATTTTTTAACCCTTAACTACTATTAGTGGTCTCGCAGACCATTTTCCCCCCTCCCCCCCCAAAAAAAAAAAAAAAATTACAGTTAACTTGTAATTTCCAATGTAACTATAGATAGTAGTGAAATTGTATATAGTAGGGAGTCCTGGTACTATCGCTAGAGAATAGGTGAATTTCACTTATAAAAGTGAGCATAAAGTTTAGTATAGAAACTGTATCCTGGTGTGTTAATCGAGTCTTTTATTCATCTTTCGATCAAGCGGTCGCTGAGATCGCTCAAAGTAGCTACGCAATAATTTCTCACAAATATATTATTTATTTTACGCAATCTTGAATAGAATTTTAACTATACCTAAAAAAATCATGAGCGAGAGGGTTAATAATCGCCTTTCTTTCACTATCACTATTATTATTTTCTATGCTCATCAATCGACTTCCCAATAATCTAAGTTATGAGAGAACTAAAGGCCAATGACCTCCTTTTTTTTTTTTTTTAAATTTAATTTAATTTTTTTTTCGCAATAATTCAAAGAAATTTTAAAACTTAAAAACATTATCAGTTTTTTTTTTTTTTTTTTTTTTTTTTAATGCCAAAAAGAGACATTGGCCCTTTTTCTACTCAGATACAAACGACCAGAAAAAAAGAGAAGAAAAGAAAAGAAAGAAAGAAAGGAGTATATTTAATTGCCCACATATTTTAATCTCCAAGTTGTCACAGTAAAAAATGGAAATAGCCATTCGACTGGAAATAAAGCCTTCTTTAAATTTATGTTTAAAAAAAATAAGGGTCGTCTTCATGCTGAAATTGTACCAAACTCTGAAATTTTCAATTCGAGCACCTAATTTTGATATCATTTTTTACTTTTTTCGCTACATTTTATCTTCGGATACCAAACGGGAAGGCATTCAGTCAAATAGTTTTGGAAATATGCAGGTGTAAAGTTTGGAAATCCTAATGATACATTGTAATCATTGCAAAAAAAAGATTACAATGCAAGGTAGCTTTTTTTTAAGCATAACTCAAAAGCTACTGACGGAATGAGGTGTAATTTTGGATTCCGTTAGTTGAAGCTTAGAAATCGATTTCTGTTTTTTAAAAAAAAGCATACGTTACAATTACAAGTAAAATATTTTTTTGAAAATTTAGTTCAAGAATTTTTTTAAAATAAATTTTTAAACAAAAGAATTTAACATTAGAAGTTCCAAATTTATAACTTTCAAAAATCCTAAACTACTTCCCGTTTGGTATCGGAAAATAAAATGTACCAAAGAGAAGCCAAATATGATTTTAAAATTATGTGTTTGGATTAAAAGTTTAGAGTTTAATACAATTTTAACATAAATTGGAGGGAAAAAAAACATAATTTTCAGTCGAATGGCTATTTCCGTCGTTTTATTTATTTATTTTTAGTTTATCTTATATTTAATAAATTTTAATTAATTTTTTTTAATTTTTTTTTTTTTTGGGGGGGGGGGGGGGGTGAGAGGGAAATTTGATGTTTAAAATGTATGGGGTGTTATTTTCTTTTCTTTTACTTTTTCTGGCTGACTGTGTATTATATTTAAATTGCTTCTAGATAGATAAAAAATATATTACAAAGGGTAAAAGTACAAATAGTCGAACAACTCCCCCCCAATAGTCGTCCACATTGAGATAAAATATGCTTTATATATAATTTAAGTTTCTTTCAAAGTGAAATATTATAATTTCCCAAGGCTCAGAATCCTTTCGTCAATCAGCTGTAGCTAACAGCAAAGAATTGTGGGTAATTTTTTTGCTTTAGTAATGAGCTTTTTACTTACCCATCATACGTAGTATAGGGTAAGTCTTGTAATCGTTTTGAAAATCGAAAAATTTTTTTTGACGGATTTACACGTTTCAGACACTGGAGATTCCAAAAAACATATTTTTAGAAAAAAAATT
This sequence comes from Maratus michaelseni, assembly GCA_963931845.1. Taxonomy (NCBI): domain Eukaryota; kingdom Metazoa; phylum Arthropoda; class Arachnida; order Araneae; family Salticidae; genus Maratus; species Maratus michaelseni. Next base: position 12,377,373 of record OZ007593.1, on the reverse strand, counting down.
TTGCCGTCCGTCTGTGTGTCTGTGTGTCTGTGTGTGTGTATGTCTGTAAACGCTCTATCTCCCGAAAAAATTGAGATAGACACTTGCAATTTGGTATGTACTTAGTATGTAATAATGGGAAGAAGCCTATTTCATTTCAATAACCTCGATTAACCGGATCTATTTTTTTCGGACTCTCGAAATATTCGTTCTGATAAAAGGTATATAAAAATTTTCGAAATTGTTTATTTTAAGAAATGAATATAAAAGACAATAAAAAAACATAAATTTTGCATAAAGCATGAAGTCGATCGGATAATGAGTTGCTGAGATATTTGTAATCCAATTTACCACACTCTTCGATTTTTCATGACCCTGTATTTCATCCAAATTTCATTTCAAAGATATATTTTAATTGGAAATTTGACGCTTAATCAGGTGCAATAAACCGCTAGTTAATAGGATTATTATTTTTGGAGTTATAAGGAAAAACCTCTTTCAAGCAATTCAGTAATCGAGCCTATAAAGTTATGACGTCATCAAGCCACGATTTTATTTGAATTGCTATGCATTTTATAAGTAGTTTACATATTTTTGTTTTAATATTTTACATTATGCATATCCATGATGGGTAAGTATTACGGTGGCCCCCAGGCCCTTATTACCGAATAGGCACGAGAAGCACGTGCTTCCCCTAGAAAATTTTAAAGGGGCCCAAAACTGAGAGAACAGGGGGCCCTTTTTATTGAATTAATTCCATTCCAAAAATTTATCTAATTTATTTTCAAATTGATATTTTAAAGTGTTTCATAAAAATACCTTTCATAACAAATTAATTTTTCATATAATAGCCAGCTTTCAACCACATGATTACAATTCTCCAATTTGTCCAACCAATCAAAGTCGCAAGCAGTATTATTGTCCATCCAATCAATATCGAGAAAATCCAGTGGGCAAGCAAAATGCCCACCAGGTTGTTAAGTTGGTTGCTAGGGTATGACGTCAGTTGAAACTGATTTATTGGCTTCTCGGGAAAAGTAAAAATGTCACTTAAATTGTTCCTACGATCCTACGAATTTTCTTGCATGTATTACGAAACAGCTTATCAATTTTGTTGCAGTGAATTGACCTTGCGATTTGCGAGTAGAGTTTCATAAAGCGGCAATGAAATCTCTCAACTTTTAGACCTGTAAAATATTATTTGTGTTCGACGCCGCTCGCTCACGTGCTGAGTTTAACATATACGGTGCATGCATATTTTATTTATTGCTTTGTAGTTAAAATTTTGCAGATTCTTCTTATATTTAATTTAATTATTTATTCAGCATGGCTAAAACTAAGCCTCAAGTACCGTCAGAAAGCAATAAACGAAAAAGGAACTTAGCTAATAACCATAAGAAGTTATTTAGAATGTTTCTGTATCAGATTGTGGATATTTATTGTATCTTATTTCTATCCCAGATATGTTCTAAATTTTTCTATAAATTAGTTATAAAAAAATTCTGCAATTATTGAATTCCACCACTTAATATTTTTAAGTTCATTTAAAAATTTGAAAAAAAGATGAAATGCACTGAAAGAAACCTGCAAAAATGTGTCTTAAATCTCATTTTGTCTTAAATGTTTACAATAATAATTAGATCCATGCTGTTGTATTAGCTTCGAGCAGCAGATTCAAGAATTAAAGAAGTAAATATTTAAAGATTACAATGTATCAAAAAATACTTTATCATTAATCAGTGAAAATTTAAGTTTATTTTTTCCTTTAATATTTCTTATTGTTTCATAATATTTTATTTAATTTCTTAAAATTATTTAAGAAAACTAATGACTTAGTTTTTAACTGTTTAGTTTTGATCTAATGGCATGAATAATTCTTGCTAGAACTTATTTTTTCAAAACAGCTCATTGCAGATGATTCAAAAACATTTTGCTTAAATGTATAAGAAAAAACTTTTATCATTTATTTCATTAATGTAGGAGGAATGATTTATTTTTTTGATTTAAAAAAAAATGTCAGTGACCATCCTCATATTCAAAGTGAAAATGTTTATAATTATTGTTTAAGTTTTCCAAATATTCTACTTATTTTTAAGTGCGAATTTTCTATTTTAATGAATAATTTTATGAACATAGCTAATAACTATGAAAAGTTATTTTGAATATTTCTGTATCAGATAGTGGATATTTATTGTATCCTATTTCTATCTCAGAGATGTATTAAATTTCTCTATAAATTAGTTATAAAAAGTTTCTGCAATTATTGAATTCCACCATTTAATTTTTTAAAGTTCATTTAAAAATTTGAAAAAATGTGAAATGCACTGAAAGAAACCTGCAGAAATTTGTCTTAAATCTCATTTTTTCTTAAATGTTTACTACAATAAATAGATCCATGCTGTTGTATGAATTTGTTTGTCTCTTCACAAAAATCTATTTTATTAAAAAAATGTGTTTCTGTGGTTAATATGAGAGGGGAAAAAAAAAAAACAAATAACGAAGACTAGAATTAATTGTGCCTGTTGTTAAGTTTCCAACATAATGTATGTTTAATGTACAAAATTAGCTTTATAATATGTTTCTGTTCTGAAAAAATAGCGAAATGAATTATATCCCTCCCCTTCTACTGTTCCTTGTACAAGTTAAAAAAAAAAAAAAAAATGTGATAGTCATCTGGTAAAATTTCTAGTTGCTGGTGAAATACATATGTGCCACCCCCTTTCCTTACACATACAAAATATTTAATCATACATAAAAAAAAAAAAAACATTGATTATAGAAGAATAATTACTATTATAGTAATGATATATCATGAATTGCTTTAACACTTCCACTCGGTAAGTGAATTAATTTTAAAAAGTAATATAAACACATTTCGCCAGTTGATATATTTTAGCCAAGTTATTGCATTTGTCGAATCCTTGTTCTACAAAAATATCCTACTTGTTTCTGTTTTGATGTTTCCTATGATGTGCATGTATTAAAATGCTAATTGGTTGCCTAATTTTGACTAAAAATAATGTGATCAGAATCTTGATAATTATTTAAATTCATTTTGTGCAAATAATTAAAAAAAAAAAAAAGTCGGGAATACAAGTAAAAAGTAAATTATTATTTTAGATTATTTTACGTATTGGATTTGAATATTATTGATTTTGGCTGGTATGCACAACGTAAAATATAAATAATTTAAACTATTACCAAAATTGAAAGAAGCATTTTAAAATATTGATATTTTATGTTGTGCATGCATGCTGAATTCAACCTTTTTATCCAACTTACATTATTCTGCTAATACTATGCAAAGTCATTTGTCATATTTTTCTTGATCCATTTTTTGTATATAGGAGAACGTAAAAAAAGCTGTTTAATGAAATGGTACTTTTCGGTTAGCCAAGCGCCAGTGAAATACACACACACACATATATATATATATATATTTTTTTTTTTTTTCACTGGTGCCTGGCTAGCCGAAAAGTACCAGTGAAATATATGTGAACTGAGCCACTATTTGTAGCATTGGTGAGTTTGCGGGTATGTCGAATTTAGAAAACTCTTCTAGAATGAAATGGGGGGGGGGGGGGGCCCTGAAATGACACTGTGCTTCCCATAGCTTCAGAGGTTAATCGGGCCCTGGTAACGACTAGTTTTGTTTTCTCGTTGTTCTAAAATGAACCATTCTCCTTATTTTTTAGTTAACGAGTGACAATATTTTAAAAGGTAAGTACTAATTTGTTTTTAGTTCTTTTTTAAACTATAAGGTTCTAGTATTAATAGGATAAATAAACTAACGATTTTGAGTGCAAAAATTAAACAAATTTGTTAGGCTTAGTTAATTCACATGGGGCCGACCATTGAATACTATATTTCGCTTACATATTCAATAGTCGGCCATAGAGAATACTGGATAATAGCCCTGAATTTATTTTTCTTAACTTGATAGTTATAGTATTATATTTGATTAATATGAAGAAATAATTTTTTAAATGAGTAATATAATGAAATATTGTGCTTTTTTTCGTGGGTAATTTTCAAATGAATTGTCACTTTTTTTTTATATATATAACACACAAAATTAATTTAGTTTATCTCTATATTAAAAAAAAGAAACCACCGCCCGCCGCCGCAGCCGCTGTCAATGAAGATTTTGTGCCTTGAAGTCTTTCTGGACTAATATCCAGAAAACTATTCCATATAAAAATATGAAAATTGGTAGTTTTATACAGAAATGTTTGATAAACACGTTGAAGTAGACAGTTTTTAAATCGAAGAATTATTTTAAGAGATATTTAATATTAAAGTTGGTCAAAATAGTTGTCTTAAAAAAGTTTTATAGAAACGAAAACTTTGCACAGGAATTTAACCATAATTTATAAGGATATAGTTGACAAGCTTTGCGGTGTGCAGACTGCAATTATTTTTTTTAATTTGAGTAATTTTTTTATTCAAATTTTTCATTATTTTGATGAAGATTTATTTCATATTTCATAAAATCCATTATTTGAATTGTTGCCAATTTGTAAAATAGAGCAAATAATAATATTCCTTTTCAATTAAGAAATGTATTTACGAATGACTATAAAAACAGAAATAAAACTTTAAAAAAATATTTAAATGATCACGTGTTAAAAGCAGTAAATGTAGAAAATTACGTAATAAAAAATATACTTGATATATAAAAATATACTTGATATACGTAATAAAAAGTATAATATTAAAAAGAGCAATAATTAAATTATTGCGTGTTTTCAAATCATTAAGGTATCTGCCTACATCATATTGGCTGTTTTGGTGAAAATTTTCGAATTTTTTTTATTGTTTTATTTGAAAGAGCAATCTTCTACGATTCTAAATCTGTTTTGATTTTATTCCACCGATTATTAGAAGAGGAGTAATGGCAATTTTAACAATTAAATATTGTAGTTTTTTGCCTAAAAAGAAATCTTCAAATGCGATTTCTGGAAAATTAGTTTTTTCGTTATTTCAATGTGCGATAAAATTCATTACATAAAAAGTTTTAAAGATATTTCAGTGAAATTTTGTGAGAATGCTTTCCATATCACTCACTATGCTCTGAACTAGGATCTAAGCTATATGTGATAATTTAATTATTTTATAGGTACTCGAATATGAAAAAATGGTAATTTTTACTAAAAAAAAATGTACTTTTTTACATATTTTGAAATTTTTCGGTTATTTTTGAAGATATTGTAAAACTCCTAGTTCAGTGCACAGATAAGTGTCATAGAAGTATGCAGCATAAATGAAATTGAAATATATTTATTCGAATTGAGAGTACGCTGTCTGGCGTAAACATGAAATTTTGCTAAAAAAATGTCAAAAACCCCCAATTTTTTAAAATATTAAAAAGATATTGCTAGGATTTTATGTTTTCTTATCATTCTGTATTACAATTGAACTAAAAATAATTATATTTATTCAAAACTGTCCTTTTTTTTAAAAAAGTTCTCCGTACGTAGGCAGATACCTTAAATAGGATAAAATTAATTTATTTCGACAAAATATTTTACCTATTATTGCAAATTTTAAAACAGAATAGTTAATAATATTTCCCTTCAATTAAAAACTATATTTTTACGTTTAATAATTACGTTTAAATCAACGAAATAACTAATAAATTGGTAAAATATAATTAAAAATACAGATAAACGTTAAATTAAAGATCACTCGATGACGTAACTAACACGCCTAACGCATCTGATGTCAATTGAATGAGACGCCACAGATATGCACTTTTGGCTTTAAATCCCATATTTTGGCGACAGTTCTTTTCTTTTATAGAAACTAGTAGACGGGATAATGGAAAAGTACCCAATTTTCTATAGCATCGTTAAAAAATTTCTCGATGCAGCGACATTGTTTACTTAACCATTTTGCACAAGTTGATTTTGAAATGCTTAATTAATCTTATTTATCAATTACGAAAAAAGCTGTTAGCTGTTTCGACAGCAGTTGATTCGGCCTTAAAATTCCCCAGTCAAAGGAAAATGAATGGAAACCCGATTACAGCAGATAGTCACTGGTATTTTAATTATAATTAAATCTTCCGTAATCGATTTATAGTTGATCAAATCAGAGTGTTTTTAAAGTTTGCGGTGTTAGAACGGGGATTGGCGAGATCAGCTCGCAGGGGGCCGAGCCCCCTAGAGCTTGTAAAAAAGTATTGTGTTATTCATATGTTGTAGTTTAACAATCAGTAAGAAAATGATCATTTATGAGATAAGTTCATAAATTAATAAAAATATGTTTTCTCTTAATTTCTAATCCAACAAAGTTGAAAAGTGTTATTAATTCGGTTTGTCTATATCCGTTTGTATGTCTGTCTGCGGTCTAACTCGCGTAAACATACTCGGATTTCTATGCAATTGATGTATGTTATTGAGGTTTGCAAGGAAATGTTTGGTATTCAAAATGAAACATGTAGCACTTCACATCGTTTACAGGGGACAATCGAAAGAATGCCGTTACATTATGGTCAGTGAGAAAAAAAAAATCTTTGTAGTGTATTTTAATTGCGTTAAACTGATTCAAATTTATATACATCACTGAAGTTCACTACAAGATGCTTACTATCGAATATGGCACGTGTAGCACTTATAATTAATTCGCAGGGAAACTCAAAATAATTCCGTTATATTATGGTCTTTGGCGAAAAATCGATTGCGGTGCATTTTACACTAATACAAACATTATGAAATTGATATCAATTTCTGAGGTCACTAACACATGCTATGGAGCATAAAGCATTTATCATTCATTTACAGGGCCACTCAAAATTATTCTGTTACATAATAGTCTACGGGAAAAAAATTGTTTGCAGCGTATTTTAATTACGTTACACAATTTTAAGTATAATGAAATTAATACGTATTACTGAGGTTTGCTACAAGATATTTGTTGTATAATTTGCTGTGCATAGCATTTATAGTTCATTTACAGGAACACACAAAATATTGAGGATCCAGTAGTATATCCGAAGTATTGTCTATAAGCGATAATTGCTGGAAGTGCGCTTTCAGTTAAATATGCGTTTAATTAAAAGCTTACATACTGTGTGGTATGAATAAATACTATATATTATGTACAGGGATACACAAAATAATATGTAAGCATTACTGTGTATCAGTGTAAATTACTTAAACGTGTTCTTTAACCTAATTATGCATTTTAAACGGGAAATATATTTAGTATACTAAGAGATGTTTATAAATAAAATTATATACAGGGCCACGCAAATAACTAGATACATGGTCGCCTATGTATAATAATTTCTGGAAGTGTGATTTCTGTAGTTTTCAGGGTATTTTTGCCTGAATTAAACTTTAGCATACTACATAGCGTGTATAAAAAACTTAAGGCAATAAACAGGGCTGTACAAAATAATTAAAATATGTTTCCGTCTATTTGTAGAAACTTCTAAAGGTGAATTTTTAACTGTGTTAGCTGAGGGGTCGGAGCAAGAAAGTGCCAAGCCACATTTTTGGTGAAATAAACCTAACACTCTAATTTGTGGCTTAATATTGTAAATTATAATATCCAACATAAAATTTGTTTCTAATGCAACTTGGTGACAGCATATGTGACAGGTTTTGTTTTGTTTTTGCCCCAGATGTTTATGCCCCTAACGAAGATAGCTAATTTACAAAAAACGTAATTGTAATATCATTAAAGTAATGTCCTATTGTTACTCAGAATACCTGAAATGTTACTAAGACATTGGCGAAAAAACTTTAGGTTATATATCTTGATTTGAGTATTGGATCCAATTTTCAAATCGAAATATCTTAGAAGTACAAAAATGTGGCTTGGCTTGGCACTCTCTTGCCCCGACCCCCTCATATGTTTTTTTTACTAAATTAAATATTAGCATACTACATAGAGTATATGCAAATCTATAGATTATATAAAGGGGTGCACAAGAGAATTTAATAACTTTTCTGGTTATGGCCTGTAGATGCTGAAATCTGGCTTTCAAATATGTTTTGCGTTTTCTAAATTGTTTACTTAAGTATCTTATTTACCTCATTAAACAGGGAAGGTTTGTTAAAGTATTCTGGACGCGTTGGAAAGTGTTTCATAATCTATGCTCGATGCATAGTTTTTCTTTCTTATTTATCATGATTTAGGTATGGATTATTACAAAAAAATTTCAATCTGAATCGCGATATCTTGGTAGAATATCAGCAGATGGTGGCGCCAATTCGTTTGTTTGGCGGCACTATAAAATCTTTGAATTTCAACATGACTTGTTAACATTAGATCTTGACTAATACAATGTAGACATTCGCTGTCATCGAATTTCAGCATGAAACTTTAACACGTTACACAACGTGACTCTCTACCGCATGTACAAAATTTGTGAGGTAGTACGGCTCATTAAAACAAACATTTTTCTTATAGGAAAGCTGTGTCCCAATCCACTTATTCACTCATAAATATTGGGTGTAACACTTCGAGTCAACCCAGAGCTACACAATTTAACGGTAATGAAGATATTTTACAAATATCTTCGACAAACTTATTTTACTTTACACAATATAAGAAGTCACATTTTATCAGACAAATAAATACACTAAACCAACATGAGTGAAAAATTGACCTGGGCCAGGACTCGAACCTGGGACCTTCAGCGTACTGTGCTGACGCACTGCCAGTAAGCCAGCCAGATCGACATCCTAGCCAGGCAATTTCTCACTTTATTCATGTTGGGAACAGTCATCGACTAACAGTTAACAGCTTCAGATGACATAATACGATTAACAACCATTCATCGGTCCGTAATTAATTATACATATATTTTTAAATCATAAACACTACGTCTGATTACTTTATTTTACACAATATAAGAAGTCACATTTTATCAGACAAATAAATACACTAAACCAACATGAGTGAAAAATTGACCTGGGCCAGGACTCGAACCTGGGACCTTCAGCGTACCGCACGGTACGTACGTTAAAAATATATGTATAATTATTTTACTTTGTGTGAAAATTAATAACTAGATATCACGTGAAGTTCACTGTATTTAGATCAGTGATCCATATGTCCAAAACTACTTTAGGTATCTGAATGCAACACAGAGTAGATTGTTGCCAGAAATAATCTCTATCTGCACCTGATAAGTTCAGTGTTTTATATGCAGTCGTTTTTAAATCTATACCGGACAAACATATAGACAGACAAAAAAAAAATTAAATGTAATTCAGAATATAATTTATCAAAATAGATCAATGAACTTAGAAAGATATATCTTTTATGAAAATTAGAGACATAATCTCTCATTCTATCAAATTAATATAGGGACATAAGGTAACTGAGGGTAATATAGGCACTCTAATTTCAAACTAAAATTGTGCTGGCTATGACAAAGTTAAAAAAAAAAATTAAAGAACCGAAATTATTATTGATTTCGTTTATCTTTAAAGTTTTTCAACAATTTTTCATTCGTTTTTGATGTTTACTTTCATGTTTAAAATTTATGAAAATATATTTTATGAAGGTAATATGGGCAGTGAAAGTAATTTGGCCAATTTCCTATTTTATCAACAGAACCATTTCTCCTACATTTTATTTCAGTTAAGCAAAAGAGGCAAATGAAAAAAAAAATGGCACAATGAAAAAAACAAGGAAAAAAATTATTATCATATTTGAAAAAAAATAATTGCTGACACATAATAAGAAAAATATGTTTTAGCATATATCACAGTTAAAAATGTTGTGCTGTTTCTTAAAAATATTACTTTAACCCTTTAACGTTCATTGGTTTCCCCACGAAACCACAAAACTTTAATTACGAAACTCAACAATGACAGCAGAATTTTAATAGAAATGTTTTTCATTTATTATATATGTGAAACATCTCTTTTTTATTATATAAAAATAAATTTGTTCATAATTTCCGGTGACAATCATTTATTTCAACATCTTAACAATTGAAGTGCTTTATCCGTTAAAGGGTTAAGAGCACTTATAAAAGCACTTAAGTGGCCGACTATTGGTGCTTTTACTCTATATAACTGTAAATTATTTTTTCCATAATTGTATATAAATATGGTACTAATTTTCTTTCGTTTAGGGTCAGGTTCGACTATTTCGAGTATGGTTTGCTTTTAGGTAGACGAAAATATTTTTTACGGATTCGAATCGGGTTGCGAGTCGACAGAAATCAATTTGTTGAATTCGGATCGAGTTTGGAGTCGATTTGAAACGAAATTTTAGAGTTACACCCAGAGTGCTAGCGCCCGCCCTGATTATGTACAAAGAAAAAAAAAAAGATTTATTATTATTATTATTCTTTTATTTTAGCCTAATAAAATAAAAATTTTAGTAAATTAAAAATATTTTACGGGGTTTTCTCCATTATTAGTAGTTTATGTATAAAACTAAGATATAAATTCATATGACATAAAATAGTAGAAATTTCACTTTTCTACTTAATATATTAAAAATCAGAAGGAATTTTGAATTTTTTTAGGGTTTTGTTCACTTTACGAAACCCTATTCGTTTCACTCCTTTGTCTCTTTGTCTGTCTGTCTGACTGTCCATCACGGAGTCCGTTCTCAGAAACTGTATAATTTAGAGACTTGAAATTTTGTTTACTTACAGCTGAGTACTTCCCATTACACTAGAAATCATAAAATTTTGAAAAAATCTTAATTATCGCACGATATTGATTAAAAACCCACTGGAAACCCATTGGAAAATATTCAACTAAAGCGAAGAATTTAATCAAACCGCAATGAAAATTTATTCTGAAACTCCAGAAAAGAGGAAAGGGTTGCCATTGCAATAACGATAACAGACTGGAAGATTTAAAGACACCCCTATCTCATAAACTATTCCATCTAGGAACGTGAAATTTCGGACGCACACGAAAAAAAAAAAATTGTCTTTCAGAATTTCTAAAAAAGATTTAATTACTACTACTAGAAGTGTAAATATCAAATAAAATCGATTTGAATAAATTCGTTTAATTTATTTTCATTGGAAAACCACAGACGAACAATCCGACATGTGTTCGCACAGCCCAAAGATGGCGGACTGAGCGTTTTTCAGGCTCTATAGATTTTTTTTTTTTTTAATATTGCATTTATTGATTTGAAATTAACTCATCTATGCGTATTTTTAACTGTCTGACAACCAAGAGCAAAATTTTCTTGTACCCTCAAAAGACCAGAAACGGCCCAAATACCAGCGATAAATCCCTTCCCCCATTTCATTCTTTCTAGCCGAAGTCAGTGGGTGAGATTTCTGTAATATCATCAATCAATCATCTGTGATTCACTCCCACGGTGCGCTGGGTCAAGCCCCACAATAGAACCCTATTAGAGTACCCTTTCTTATCTCCCGGCAGATCTGAACTCCGGTGGGGAGAAAACTAGGTTGTTCCTTTCTAGTCGAATTTCTTACCAGTTGAAAGTAAGTAAGATGGTAAAATATAGGGGGTCGTATATATATATATATATATATATATATATATTAACCAATTGTATATAAATATATTTTAATCAAAAGTATAATTTGCACATTAATTTTGCGCAAATATAATTACATTCATATATATCTATCTGTTATAGCTTTTGATTTGTATTTGCTAATTTTTTCATGTTTATAACTTTCGCCATTTCACAAGTTAAATTCGATAATCGTTAAATTCATAGATTCAATTCTGAATTTATACGAAATTTACCATGCTTAGGAATGTTAGCAATTAGAAATAAAGGTTATTTTAAATATGCCAGTAAACTTCTGTTGCTCTTTCTGTTAAATAAGTTGTTAAAGTACTTACTTTAAGTAACATAATAAAAAAGGACTATATTTCTATAACATAAAATTTCCCGATCATACATCACCCATCAGAATCATGCTTCGACAAATGAAAATGACGTTATATTTCAAGAAATATTGCATTGGCATTCATAAAACTGTAATTTTATTAAAAGATTGCATTTTCTGGATTCATTTTTGTTTGGAAACTAATGAAATTGGCAGCTGCTTTTATTATGATACTATACAAACAAATGCTGTTTTTTGATAAAGACACAAAATACTATCGAAGTTTGTGTTTAGAATCGACATTCAGGACGTAACAACGCGGGAAAGAAGAAAACCTTTCTTCACGTGACAACAATCACTTATAGCGATAGACAATATTCATTTATCAAAAGATTGTAAACACCATTCGATTCCAAATCACTTCAATAATCAGGCATGCAAGTGCCATCAATTTTCCGTTTAAAAATGAGTCCGTGGATGTGTCAGAAAGATTCAAGTTGTCTTATTGATTGACAGATTAGTTCGGATGGTGATATTGACATCATTCTCAAAGAAAAAGATCATTTTCGTTTATGAGAATGAAATAATTTAGTATGATTGAGTCAGTATGAACACTCATATTCAATAACTTTTAGTTCTGCAAATAAAGTTCCTACTTATATCCCCCCCCCCATTTTTTTTAAAAATAAATTTTATATGCACCAAATTAAAAAGTTTCCGAAAATTACATTATTTCCTTGAAATAAAAATAAGTAAATCTATAAAACTCAGACATTTAAAAATGATTGAAATAATTAATATACTTAACTCAGGTAACCAATTTAGGTAGTGATAATGAAGTTATTCTAACAAGAAGAAAAATGACTTTTGACATATAAAAATAAAATACTTTATTATTATTGTGTCAATAGTCAATAGATTTTATTCTGCACGTACAGATACTGAAACTTTACCATTTATTAAAAGATCTTCATAATGCATATATCTGGTAAGTAAATCAGAAGAAAAGTGAATTAAGAAATAGAAATATCAGGTTTTAAAAACTTATTCTATGAAAACACATTTTTAAACTTCTTATAAGAAATGTTTTATAAGTGCGTTTTGATGAATTTGAAAAGTTCAACGTTCTTACACAAGTAATAATAGTTTTTTATTCTTAATTTGTAAAATAATCAAGAATAATATATTCAATAAACAATTGCAGCCTTTCACTACAATACATTTCTGAATTCTTCAATACCATCATACACATATATGTCAAAATTTATTCCTCAGTTAAATGCAACATTTTATAATTAAGCTCAGCGGAGGGAAAGCACCAAGTGGTATGCAAAAAAAAAAAAAAAAAAAAAACCTTAAATGTTAAAATGCGTACCACAACTGAAAACGCACTTCCAGCAATTACTTTTGATAGACAGTACTCAAGCCAAATTCTTTTGTGTGTATTTGTGAAAAATCGACAAATTCTATGCATACCATAATTCTACAGTAAGTGCGTCTTGTAGCACACCTCAGTGATGTATATTTTAAATGTGTTTAAAATAATGAAATATCATTGAAATACACCGCAAACGATTTTTCCTGATACTACACCAAAATGTAACGGAATTATTTTGTGTGTCCCTGTAAATGAACCGTAAGTGCTACATATTTCATTTTCAATACAGAACATGCCATAATAAACCTGAATAACATCATTTACATGAAAATCCGAGTATATTTACGTGAGTTAGAACACTGTCAGACGGACAGACAAATCAAATTCATAAGAAAAACGAATATATATATTTAAAGCAATTAAAACGTTTTATATTCTTTTGCCAATAATCAGTCGTTAGCCCAGTTTAATAAAGAAATAATTATTATAATTTCTAAAGTTGCCCCTCCCCTTAAAAAAAAAGATTTATTTATAGATGTACATAACTTTTATTTTGGATAGAAAACAAATACTATCGATGGTAATTGAAATCTCAGAAATACTCTTTTGATTCGCTTCGATGTCGAAAAATATTTAAGTTCAATGGAAAAACAATGATTGTTTTTTAAAGTGAATAGTCTTATAAATATTCTAAAAATGTCTTAACGTTAAAAATTACTAATTGGGAGTTAAAAATCATTGATATTATACATTTTAAAACATTCATGAAGGCTTCAAATCAGGGTACGCAAAAATCATGATTTTGTTTTTTTTTTAAAAGGGATTTATTTCATTTAAATCATATATTTTTTTGTTATTTAAATCGGATTTTTTTAAATTTTAAATTATTATGTTAGAAAGTTAACTTTTCTACACATTATACATATAAATTTAGCAAGAATGCTTGATGATTTTTTAAATTTTAAATGCAAGTACCATACGAAAACTAATAATTATAAATTAATTAATTTTTAAATGGATGAAAATATGTGAAGAAAAGAAAAACAGATTTTTTTTTTTTCCTTTTTGCAATATTAGATAGTATTTGTCAGCATATAAGATATGTCCTATTTTTAAAAAATATTTAAATGTGTAAGTGTAAAATATATAAAATATCTAAAATCTTTTGAAATTGCATTTCTCATAAAAAATATGCATATATACACATTGGTTAATACAATTAATTTTAAATATATGACATAAATGTTCAAGGTTTTTCTCAAAAGATTAAAGTTAAAAAATATAACAATTAATAGTATTTTAGAGTCACCTCCATTTTCATTTCTAATTTTATTAATACCTGATATTGAAAGTCAATGGAAAGAAATTACTTTGTACTTTTGTTACTACTTGTTACTTTTTTGCCTTGGTGACTTTTAATAAGTAGATATATTGAAATGAAAAATAGACGAATACTTTAGAAAATATGAAAAATGTATTATTTTTTCAAAACACTCAAGGGTTTGGAATGCAAGCAGGCTTTGTATAATAAAAACAATTTTCCTGCTTTTTCATTCCCCACTTTGTTTCTAAGTTTTGAATGTCCTATAAACCGTAAGTAGAAAATAGTCCTTAATACAGAGTTGCTTTATTGCTTTTTCACCTGACATTTCACAAAAACTTGACTTGAAATGGGCTCTCTACCTCTCCGAAGGAGACATTTCGAATACAGTATTTTGCTCAAAAATAAAGTCATAAAAAGCATCTGCCTTAGCTAGGAATCTCATGATTAAAGTTATAAAACTACTAGTAAATTTATTCTTCTTAGAAAATTTAAAATATATATATATATTTCCGATCTCAGTCAAATCGCATCTTTTTTAATTCATCATGCATGCTCTTGACATTTGCTGCAATATCTGTGACAAGGACAAGGCTACCAATAAAACAGTTACATTCAGCTTTGCACTTTAATATTACTTCATGAGCAATTTTTTAAGGTATATTCGGTTCTGTGTGAATTTTCTTATGTGTCAATAGAATCCACAAGATACCAATCCTTGCTGCATTTGGTGACGAAGTATTGAAACAAGCTATTGTTAGAAAGAAAACATTCAAAATTCATTCAAAAATTGATCAGCTATAAAGATCTGTAGATTGACAGTATTCATCCTCTTTATTTTGCCTTTCTGTGCTGTTACAGCGTGTGACACAGCCATGGATAAAACAATTGCAAGATATTTAAAAATAAATATTAATATTGATTTATCAAACAAATTACAACAATATCATGTTAAATAGCATTTAAGTGAAATATATAAGGGTAATAATGGCCTTTTTAATAATGCCATATTAATGACCAAATGAATTTTGGGCCACTTTTGTTCTGGAAATGCCATCAGGATAACCTTTTTGTAATAAATACTGTTCTATCATTAGTTAGAAGAAAAAAAAAACAATATGTACAGATTGCAAATATAAAATTTAAAATTGAGAATTTTAAAAAAAGATTTCAGAGAAGCGGAGATTTTTTTTTTTTAATCCAAATAAATAACATGTGGGTCGCTTAAATTTTATTATAATCTAAATCAAAGCAAAAATACATATTTCAGCAGAAATTTTTTTAAATATTGATTTAAATCAATCACCCTTAGCATTCTACGTATTCTCTGCCCCCTATGAGTATGATCGCAAAGACCCGTCCACACCTGGTAGACTCTAAAAACACATTAATTTGGTGGAATAATTTGTTAGAGTGGAATCTCGTTTCCGTATTTTGATTTGTAAAATATCCCTCATTTTCTTTCCAGATAGAAAATTTTCGGGTAAAAAGGAAGCCCTGTTACCCCAATCATTTACGGAGTTCGAATTCAGGCTATCTTTCTTTTAATCTACGTCTTTCTCCCTTCCTTGACCTTAGGGGGGAGTAAGCGAGCGGCTTGGGAAGTCTCCGATTTCTGTACAGAAGTCCACCGCCTCTCTTGAGAGGGAAAATGAGAAAGGTATTCATCAAAATATATAGTTTTTGTTTATCACAAATAATGGGAACTTGATAAATGATAATTAGATGCGTTGAATTTACACTGCATGAGAACTTTCGACTTTGAAAAAGAAAAAAAAAATGTAATAGAGAAAAACAATGAAAGAAAAAAGCAAAGAATTCTTATTTATCTCTATATTTGGAGAAGATATACTATTAATTTTAAACATGTTAAAAATATTAATTTTAAACATGAATCATATCACAATTAATGTAAGTTGAAAAAAGTTTACGAAATTTACATGTTGATCTTTTTCATTTGATACATTTATAGTAATTATACTTTCTCGTTTTTGCTATGAAAATTCCCATTTTTATTGATGCTAGTTTCATTGATGAAAACATTTGTATTTTGGAAATTTAATTCAAAATTTTGAAGCTGGTCGAATAAGGTCTTTAAAAAAATTATGTGGTCAAATTTATAAAAATATATTTAAATTTTGTCAATTAAAATCTACGCTTTGTTTTAAAATTGATGTAAATTTTGTTCGAAAAAGTTCATTATATTCATATTAAAAATAAATTATTTTTATTTTCATTGAGAAAATGACATCAACAAAGATATAATAATCCTTATTACCACCTCACCCTTAAAAATACAATAAAACTGTTTCCTCAATTTTAATTCATTAAAATATTATCTTTAATAAAAATTTGGAACTCATTATTAATGTTGGAAATAAATTTAATTTTTTTAATTTTTAGAAATATTTTATTATAGCTTTTTTTTTTTTTTTCTTGCAAGTGGTAGATGTTTGTTTCGAATAGCAAATCGTCATATTCTCCAGAATATTCATTGAATTTCCAAAGAGTGTATGTACATAAAATACATACATACATTCATATTTTAATATATAGAATAAAACCTGAGACGATGTGTCAAATTTCAAGAAAAAATTATTTTAGACAGGTTTTCTTCTTAAAATGCACTCCATAACCGTATATTATAACCGCATTGTGTTCTTTTTGAAAATACCATATAAGTTTTCCTTTTAAGGCAGGGATACTTTGTATATGTGTTTTTTTTACACATATAATTACGTTTTCAAAGCTTTATTTTATAACGTTTTGTGTGAAAAAGTGAATGGTTGAGATTTGTTTTGTCCCTTCAAGCACAGAATAATTTTAAAATTTTCATATATTGCAAATATACATTGCAAGGATAATTTTGAACTGTGCAGCAAAATACTTTGGAAGGATAAAGAAACTATTTTCTAAATTTAATCTTTTTAACACAATAAAAATATTATAACTTCAGTATATTTCTTTTCTCATATAAACGTTTAAATTTGCCTAAAGGATTTTAATTATGCAGGAGGAAATTACCATGTGTAAATATATTATTTATTGTATATATTATATATTATATTAAATATATTATAAATTATATTAAGTATTAATGTTATTAAATATATTAATTGTATTAACATCCTCCGTTTTGACTATTTGGCTGCTTCATAAAAGTACTGAATGTAGTTTTAATTTTATTTTAACGGATTTTTTTAATATTTTAAGCATTTTCAATCTTTGGAATGTATTATTCATCGGTTCAGACAACTATTTTTTTTTAATAGATTACTTAACCACTATAGTATTTTCTGTATTATGAAAAAAGTCAGAATATGGTATCATATAGTGGCGGTTAATTCTGCATTTCATTTTAAAGGGGTCATAGTATTAAAAACTCAAATAATTTTGTTGTGTCACTTAGTTATATTCTATTATAATATAAATGTAGCTCCTAAATAATTTAAAGACAAGATTTCTCAAAATTGGTACATTACTAAAAAATTATATATATTCTAATTTTCTCAAAATCACTGTGTTAGAGATTGTTCTTATTAAAAGAAGTTTTACATTTTCTTGAAGGAAGCTCTTTATAAAGTCGTAAGCCAGAAAACAATATATAATATCTTTATAATCATTAAATGTGTTTCACATCCTATACGAAATTGTTCCAATAGAATAAAACAATTATTTTTTACAAGATTTTTTTTTTTTGTTTTTATGTGTAATATTTTAAAAATCACCTTCTTTTCCCTTCCAAATTATCAAAAATTATATTTTCTTTTGAAAATGAATTTCAGTAAAATTTAATTATTCTTTAGCTCACTTAATGAATATATGAAAACACTGACAATCTTCACGTAAGCTGCTCACACATAAAAATTTCAACTATCAATTTACAGATTCATATAACATAAAACATATATTTCTAATAATATTCTTTAAAAAAAAATTATGATAGATTTAGTAATTTTGTACGTTCAGTTATGACATGTTGACACAGCACACACATTAAGACGTTTGAAATATGTATTTGACTTTAGCAGAAAATTAACAGATTAAATGATTCTTCTTCCGTAAAAATCTTTGTTAAGGAACAGTGCAAGGATATTGTATTCTAGCAATAGGTATTTAGAAATGACTTCCTGTCTTGCACACTGCGTGTGGTCAAATCGGCGGACATAAAAGAAGATTGTTGATAAAAGAAGAAAGTGAAAATAAACAAGACGCCTTGAGCATTTCTCCGTACAAAGTTACGGAGATCAAGTACGTTTTCTTATCGAAATGTGTGGGAAAATATTACACCTCTTGGGTTTTATTTGAAGCAGAGTTCGTGAAAAGAAAAAACATGTACATTTGTGCTTGATCTCTTAAATTTTATGAATGAATAATTACAGTATTTATAAACTTAAGAGAATACGAATTCATAAAGTATCGTTATTCTCAATTTGCTATGTTAAAGAATATTTTAATAGTAATAATCAAAGAAAGAAGCTCACTCCAACTTCTTACAATAATAAAAAAGACAGTATATAATAAATGTTTATAATTATTACTAATTAATTATTGAATAATAATAATTTATTATTAATTATTTTATTATTATGTATTAAAAGAACTGTAATGATTACAATAGCTATTTTAAATACAAATCATAATGTAATACACAAAACTCATAAACTAACATTTTATGCATTTTATGAACTTTTATGAATGTTAGTATGCAAATAACTGACTGTTACAAATTAGAGATGAGTTTGGGCCCTTTTTTTCGGAGCCCGAGCCCGAAAAAATATTGTGTCAATAGATCCCGATACTTATGAAAGTATGGAGTAGAAAATTGTTGCTAACATTTTAAAATTGTTTCAAGTGTAATTTTCTCATTTAGAAGTCTCTCCTTACATTAAAATATGTATTTACACAAAATACTCCCTCATTAAAACTTTTCGTGAATTTCATGACCCGGAAAAAACTGTTTAAATAGCAAATTTGCTATTTATGCCCAACCACTAGTAGAAATCTGCAAACGTCGCAATTATTTTCTTTAAAAAATAATTTTTGTTTTACAAGTAATAGCATAAATGCATCGGTTCATTTTCTGGTAATTCAGGTCAGAGTCGGAGCAAGTCCAGTTAGTGCCCCGCACTAGGCACCATGAGTTAGAATAGGCGCTGACACTTATCACTATTCATGCACCGATGATCTGTAGAAAAATTAACGAGGGATTTTGGCCCAGGAACAAAATAGTGTGGTGTCCTGGGGGAAAAAAAAACTAATGTTATTAGTGCGAATGCAAAAATTTTAAAGTTATGCATGAACATGCGTAATAACGATTAAGCTAGAGATATTTAGCTGCCCACTTTCCCATGCGCGCCATTCAATTCTAGAGGAGCCAGGTGTTTCTTTTTCCTAAAATTTGATAAATCATAGTGCATATAATTTGACACTTATTGAAAACGCATCCTTATATATATATATATGGGTCATTCTAAGAAAATATAAATTTTGGCTTTTAAAGATAAGATTATATTCTATTATTTTAATTTCTGATTTTTAGCTTAGATTATGTTATATATTATAATTATGGATTTTTTTTTATAAGGAAAATAAAAGATTTTTTTTTTTTAAATTCTGAAGTTGACATTAGTATGTCCCTGAAATATTAATTCCAAAACGCCTTCATAACGACCATGATAATGGCATATTCAAAGTCAAGCCTATTTTAGAGTGTCAATTTTATATTTAAAAAAATTATTTTTAATGGAAAAACCTACTTACACATACAAAGAATGCCCCTTAAATTAAAACTTATATCATTAATTAATTTATTTAGAATTATAGACAAGAAAAAAAAAGAACAGGTATTTATTACTTTAATACACACACAGCTCTTAATCTAATAAATACATTACATTAATTTTAGAAAGGCCGATTAATTAAGAAATATGTGTATTTTTGAATAATTTGTAACGGCATTAAACCATTTAGCTGATAAAAATCTTCAACCGAAAAATTCCCTGTTATCTAGGGAAAATGGGCACGAAAGAATGACAGTTTTCCTTCAAGTAGAGAGGCGGATAAAACTGTCAGCGCAAATTGATAGAAAGCCTTCCCACCCTTCACATGAAAGGGGGGTAGGAATCTATTCAGAATATCGGGCCGCCGCACGGTGGGAGATTTGTCGATTCTAGCTGGCCAAAATTATTTTTCAATTTATTTCTCTTGAACTCTATGTTTTATTTAAATAAATGATATATTAAACTCATTTAAACAAAATTTATTACGTTTTAAATCAATGTTTCTTTAGAGATGGTTATTTTGAATTGGAAATTGATTAATTTGAGACATTAAAACTGAAATATGTATTTGATACATTTTATGTATCATTCAATTAGGTAAAATACACTTAAAGCGTTAAGACAGTTAATAAATGAGTTAATCTAACAGATTATTTTTGACAACAATGATTATTTACTTAATAGGTACGTATTGATAATCTTAATCATACTTTGTTAAAAGAATGGGACTTAAAGTGATAAAATTATTTTTCTATTATAATACTACAAATCGAAAAAAAAAAAAAAATCTAATATTCTATTAGAAATTCAGATACAAGACAAACATTCAACAGCTTAAATGAAAATTTCTTAGAAATTAAATTCAACACTTCATCATCTGAAAATTCTGGCTCTCGGAATATAGAAACTTTTCTTCTATTTTGAAAAATTAACAACGCAATGACTGTCTTTAGAAAAAAAAAGAGTTGTTTTAATTTTAATTTTGTAATTTTATTAGTTAGGAAAGTATTTGAAGTCAACAATAGTAGATGGAAAGTGGGGGTTCAACGGCCACAGGCGCATTCGCAATGTGCAGCTGCACATCCGATGTGCAGCGGACTCCTACGTCATAGTATCTTTACAAGGTTCTGATTTTCTGATCCCTTTATAGCACTAGTTTTTTTTCCAATGCTATGTTTGATATTATCCTGGCAAAGCAGATTTATTTATCTCTCTCTATATATACGTGTATGTCTGGTATTATCCTGGCAAAGTAGATTTATTAATCTCTCTCTATATATTCGTGTATGTCTGGTACTATCCTAGCAAAGCAGAGTTATATATATCTCTCTATATATTCGTGTATGTCTGGTATTATCCTGGCAAAGCAGATTTATTAATCTCTCTCTATATATTCGTGTATGTCTGGTACTATCCTAGCAAAGCAGATTTATATATATCTCTCTATATATTCGTGTATGTCTGGTATTATCCTGTCAAAGCAGATTTATTTATCTCTCTCTATATATTCGTGTATGTCTGGTACTATCCTGGCAAAGCAGATTTATTTATCTTTCTCTATATATTCGTGTATGTCTGGTACTATCCTGGCAAAGCAGATTTATTTATCTCTCTCTGTATATTCGTGTATGTCTGAAACTATGATGGCAAAGCGATTATATGTGTGTGTGTGGGTAAAATATATATCCATATCATTCATAAACTGGAAAAAAATATTAAAATCATTTTTAAAAAGAATGCATAATTTAAAAAAAAAAAAAAAAAAAAAAAAAAAAAAAAAAAAAAAAAACTTTAGAAAATTACAAAGTATTAAAAAAAAACTTTAGAAAATTAAAAAATAGTAAAAAAAAAAGTTTAAAAACTTTATATGATGATAAAAATACGTATGTTTGTATATGTGGGTGATTATACGTATGGGTAGAATAGGTTTCAATAAAGTTCACATACATAGCATTCTACAAGAAATGTTTGTGTAGAAGTTTTTAATAAGTACACATATTTAAAATTAACATTTTTTATTAAAACAAAAAATACAGAAAGTTTTATTTACAGTAGAGTATTTACATCTCGATTTTGCATTAACAATACAAATCAGCATTTTCTTCTTTATTACAATCTTCATTAATGTCACAATGTCCATACACTAAGCTGGATATCCCATCATCTAACAAGTAGCGCTTATCGTCAAAAGGACTTAGACTAATCTTATTCTGAGTTAGTGTGTATAGACGATGGTTATCTTGGGCGATCCTCGTCTGCTTCTCCATACTTGTTTTTTGCTGTTGTAGACACTCCAAATAGTCTTCATGCTTTATTTTCTGACGAACAATCTGTGTTGACACACCTTTTGCTCGCTTCTTTACTTCTTTCATGGATTTTAATGAATACATTTTAGCCCTGAGGCCAACAAATTCAAGGGCTAATTCGCCATTTAGCTCGTCCTTAAACTTACCAATCACCTTTTTGTTATCATCAGAGAATAAATTATGGGATTTTGAATAGTCGGAGAAGTCAAACAAATCACGATGTTGCTTCATGTCATCAAAAATATTGTTTGTTTTTATATGATAAGCTAAGGAGTCTGTGTCAGTAAAAAGAAGTGTCGCTCGATTTTTGTATATGCTTTTTATATACCCATAATGAAATTGAAACATTAATAATTTAGATAGCTCTAAAATTGTGAATCCGACATGAATAGGTCGATTCATTAAGATACTATTATTAAGCCGTTCTACAGCAGCCAAGCCTTCATCATAGGTTTTAAAGGATTTAAATAAGGGTGATGCCACTAGTTTTTTAGCTCTTTTTTCATCATTACACAATACAATATTTCGCCTTTTTCGAAGATTTTCCATGGTTTTACCAAAAACAGAATTATTTAACAATTTAAAAAAATCCTTTTCAAAAGAAGATGTTGCTTCTTTCCTTTTTTGAGTATTAAAATTAATATATTTCTCAAGCCAAGGTGCTTGTTTAAATTTTATGGCTTTATGTACAGCAGTAATTTTTAGTCCAAGCTGCAAATAATATTTTAAGTTGCGATAATGGGTTATATAATTCCTTTTATTATTCAAATTGGGTATAAGTTTAGGGGTTCCTATGAATTTTCTATTATTATTCACCAAGTTTCGTGCATAGGGAGATAGCATTTGTTCCTCCACAGTTACTCTCTCAGGGGCGACAGGGTATTCATTGTGCAAAGGATGTAAATGTTTTGGATAATCGAGGTCCACCTCAAAGAGATACCCAATTTCAGAACTATCAGGTAGAGACAAAATCCAATCTTCTGTGATATGACTAGTTTCACACCATTTAAATCCGCCATAGGGTAAAAATTGGCTCATAGCCCACCCATATAAGTTATTAGCATCCCAGTACATGATGTAGCTGGGTGCCTCATTTTCTCTATAATCAGGCGTACCGGGTATGTTTGCCTTAGCATATCTTCGGCTTATCATACTGACGCCTCCACGTATTCCATTTTCAACCATGAGCAACATGTTTATATCAGTAAGTAACTCTAAAGGTGTTTCAGACATCTTCAAACTCGCCTGCCATTCGAGCGAAGGTGCAGTGAACAGGTGAGCAGGATCAATTTCATAATACTGCTGACATAATTTCCTAAAGTTTTGAAACACGTCAGCAAGTAGTAGAACATCTGTCTTCACATACAGATTGTGATAATCCCCCAAAGTTTTAAGACTGAAGGAGTTCCACACATTCTGGGCATGCTGATAATCCTCATCTTGAATATCTTCATTGGTCAAGCTATTAAAAAATGCTGAAGGTAGGGGGAGCTGCTTCTCTTCAAATTTTTCAAAAGACGTAAAATAATCATAGGGGTAAACCCCTTTACGTGTC
The DNA here is from genome assembly GCA_963931845.1 of Maratus michaelseni. Classification (NCBI taxonomy): domain Eukaryota; kingdom Metazoa; phylum Arthropoda; class Arachnida; order Araneae; family Salticidae; genus Maratus; species Maratus michaelseni. The sequence goes on along the minus strand of OZ007593.1, from coordinate 12,353,251 downwards.
AGTAAAGATAAATTATTATTTTGTGGGAAATTTTCTCTAAGTATGGTAAATTGATCATCTCGAAGATTTTTAACAAGTTTTTCCAATGACGTAGGCAAAAATTGGAAAGAATCTATAAACACCATCTGAATAGAAGATGTAGGCTTTTTGATTTTAAATGCGATATAGTTTTCCATAGAAGTAGCAATAACATCAATTTCAATATCTTTAAATTTTCCTAACTTCGTCATAAGGTGGTGTGCATCATAGTTTTTTAAGTTATGGAAAATAACAGGAATTGTCTTTGATTGTCTGAAATTGAGGTTGCAATATGGGTGTGCAGCTCCTCTATACACACCCGACAGGTGATCATGGTCACGTGTACGTTTCTCATATAAAGCTTTTTTACAAATATGACAAAACTCTGCTTCTCGAAATGCCTTTTCTTCCTGGGGAGAAAGCTTCATAGGTTTCACATCTAATAACTTTTGTCCCAATATTTCCTTCTCTTGCATCATCTGGTTCAAAAAATGCTCAACACAGTTTCTACCACGATATACCTGTGCTTTCTTCACACATGTTCCATCGGATCCGACAACCACATAAGCGTACCCACACGGTAAGTAATAGGTTGTTTTCTCAGTATAGGATGTTTTAGAAGAGGGTGAGGCTAATGAAATGGGTATAAGTAGACTCTCGAAGTCCGCATAAATCGTATAGGCCACAGGATGTTGTAGATGAATACCTGAAAACTTTAATATATTATCATTTTCACTAGGCATCTTTATAGCTTGTGCTGCATGGCGAGAACAATATTCGCTATGCTTATCCAACAGGTCTTGTCTTGAAAATCGATGTAAACATCGATAACAATAATAGCCAGCGGCTCTATGCTTGGTAAGATCACTCAAAAGTCTTGAAAAACTTCTTATCAAACAATAGTGTTGCTTTTCTCCATTGTCGACTAGTAACAAATTAATCACATCATGATCCTTCTTTTCAGATATATACAGAGGGCAAACTTCATCCTCTTCATACCCAAACACATTAACCCGTAAATTGTTGAGTTGTTCAATAACAGGTATCTTCTGAAGAGGTACGGGGCATTCTACACCGCCTAATTTAATATCATGTTCATAAGGTCGATAATGGATGACTCGCTCAGGCTTTTTTGTATAATCTAAGTTGAGTTTAAAAGCCAAAAGGCACCACACCAAACACTTGTTGTCTTCATTTTTTATATTCAGCACGGCTTTTTTATCATCCAGTTTTTTAGGCAGAGGAATGTAGGAACTCGCAGCAAGGGGATGATATTTAGCAATCTTGAGCTCCAAATGATGGATTTTTCTAAGTTTCCACCCAGAACCTCGTTGTACAAATTCTTCAAAGGACTTAGTTATCTTGGAGAATCCTTCTTCAATATGTTGTGAGATAGTATCTTCGGTGAGCTCAGTCATACATGAGCATCGAAAAAAAGATTCAATTTCTTGCATCTCCTCATTATTTGTCATACGTTCAAGTGATATTTTTTCTATCATATACCATTTAATGGCACCCTTTTCTTGAAATTCACTTACTAGGCGTTCATGTATCTCAGATTGTAAGTGTGTATGAAATACCTCTAAATCACTTTCTTCATGTTCATCAGGATACAAAATTACTGTTTTAAATACATTAAGCACATCAGACTGCTTCGGTTTTCTAGACTTTACATTAGATAAAGCTATTTTCCGTTTTACACTCACAAGAGGTAGGCGAGAGTGCTGGGTGCGTACATGCTGTCTCAATTCGAATTTCCGTCCAAATACCTTATCACAATCACGGCAAGGGAATGTGGACATCTGATGTGACTTGAGATGATACTTCAAATTATCCTTCCGAGTGAAAACCTGATTACACTCATCACACTTTAATGTAGACTGTCCGCTAGCATTATGGATTTTCATGTGTCTTACTAACTCCGAATTCCTTACAAAAGACTTCAGACACATATCACAGTTATGCTGTCTCTCTTTCGAATGTATCTTCATATGCTGATTTAGGTTGGAAGTAGATGAAAAACCCTTGCTACAGATAGGGCAAGCATTATTCTTCTTCTGAGCATTCGTAGAGATCACGATCTTTAGAGAAACATCTTCTTCAGATGACATCTCGACATCCATGAGACAAGGGGATATAGTGTCCTTCTCTGTTAAAACTTGAGAATCCTCATAGAGTTCAATACTATTATGCATCTTGATGTGTCTAATCAAGCTTGATTTCCGTCCAAAGGCTTTCTGACACACGTCACAGATATACAACTTCTCATTTAAATGAGACTTTACATGCTGCCTCAAATTAAAAGGAGTTGAGAATGTCTTCGCACAAGTCAGACACTGGTACATCTTCTTCACAGGCGCAGAATTTCTCAAAGGCATAACTCCATCAGTAGGCATAACGCTATCCATAATATATCAACAAAAAAACTTTTAAAACCAAAACACAATCTTCACAAAGAAATGATCCACTTAGGTAAAGATAGGGATCAGGAGCGGTTTAAGACACGTCCGTTCACTAAAAAGCAAATCAACAAATGACACGAATCACACTTCTCGCCCGCTATTTATACCCCAGACCCGTCACGACCACCCACGTTGATCATAATCGGCGGCAAATTATTCCACTCAAAGAAAAATAGTCTTACAATTTGGCAATTTGAATCTTTCGTTTTCTCGTCATATGAATTATTTTATCTTGATTTAGTGATTTTAATTTTATGCTTGACTCACAATATGAACCAGTCTTTCCCCACTACTCATGTCTAAAGCTACATCCATGAAACCCTCACTAGATGCCTAAACTAGAAGATCTCAAATCAAACCCCACCTAAGCAAATAAAATATTTTCCAAAATACTTCAAAAACATCTCATAGATGGTGCTTTCAATCCTAAACTTTAAAAAAATTCTAATTCTCAAAGACAGAGAAAAAATCTATACAATTAATTTATCCCACTCATTAAAACCAAAAAAATAAATTATAAGGATACTAAATAATCCACCGTTAAAAATACTAATACACGACTGAATCAGTCTTTCCCCACTACTCGTGTCTAAAACTACATCCGTGAAACCCTCGCTAGAAGCCTAAACTAGAAGATCTCAAATCAAACCCCACGTAAGCAAATAATGAAAATATTTTCCAAAATACTTCAAAAACGTCTCATAGATGGCGCTTTCAATCCTAAACTTTAAAAAAAATTCTAATTCTCAAAGACAGAGAAAAAAATCTGAACAATAATTTATCCAACTCATTAAAACTAAAAAAAAATTATAAAGATACTAAATAAGCCACCGTTAAAAATACTAACACACGAATGAATCAGTCTTTCCCCACTACTCATGTCTAAACCTATATCCGAGAAACACTCACTAGACCCATACACTTCCTAAACTACAAGATCTCAAATCGAACCCCGCCTAAGCAAATAATGAAAACATTTTCCAAAATACTTCAAAAAGATCTCATAGATGGCGCTACTAAAAAGAAAAAAACCGAAACTAATTTAAAACACTTTAAAAAATAAATTCTAAACTTATTTCATACCATCTAAACTAAAATATCTCAAATCGAACCAAGCCTAAACAAATAATGACAATATTTTCCAAAATACTTCAAAAACATCCCATAGATGGCGCTATAAAAGCGAAAAAAAAGTCGAAACTAATTTAAAACACTTTAAAAAATAAATTCTAAACTTTTTTCACACCATCACAAAGTAGTGTATATTTACCGGTTCTGCGCCACCTGAGTCGAGCAGGTGGAAGGTGGAGGTGCAGGTGGAGCACAGGGGGAGCAGGTGGCGTGGCTCCGGCCTATATACACTACTTTGTGATGGTGTGAAAAAAGTTTAGAATTTATTTTTTAAAGTGTTTTAAATTAGTTTCGACTTTTTTTTCGCTTTTATAGCGCCATCTATGGGATGTTTTTGAAGTATTTTGGAAAATATTGTCATTATTTGTTTAGGCTTGGTTCGATTTGAGATATTTTAGTTTAGATGGTATGAAATAAGTTTAGAATTTATTTTTTAAAGTGTTTTAAATTAGTTTCGGTTTTTTTCTTTTTAGTAGCGCCATCTATGAGATCTTTTTGAAGTATTTTGGAAAATGTTTTCATTATTTGCTTAGGCGGGGTTCGATTTGAGATCTTGTAGTTTAGGAAGTGTATGGGTCTAGTGAGTGTTTCTCGGATATAGGTTTAGACATGAGTAGTGGGGAAAGACTGATTCATTCGTGTGTTAGTATTTTTAACGGTGGCTTATTTAGTATCTTTATAATTTTTTTTTAGTTTTAATGAGTTGGATAAATTATTGTTCAGATTTTTTTCTCTGTCTTTGAGAATTAGAATTTTTTTTAAAGTTTAGGATTGAAAGCGCCATCTATGAGACGTTTTTGAAGTATTTTGGAAAATATTTTCATTATTTGCTTACGTGGGGTTTGATTTGAGATCTTCTAGTTTAGGCTTCTAGCGAGGGTTTCACGGATGTAGTTTTAGACACGAGTAGTGGGGAAAGACTGATTCAGTCGTGTATTAGTATTTTTAACGGTGGATTATTTAGTATCCTTATAATTTATTTTTTTGGTTTTAATGAGTGGGATAAATTAATTGTATAGATTTTTTCTCTGTCTTTGAGAATTAGAATTTTTTTAAAGTTTAGGATTGAAAGCACCATCTATGAGATGTTTTTGAAGTATTTTGGAAAATATTTTATTTGCTTAGGTGGGGTTTGATTTGAGATCTTCTAGTTTAGGCATCTAGTGAGGGTTTCATGGATGTAGCTTTAGACATGAGTAGTGGGGAAAGACTGGTTCATATTGTGAGTCAAGCATAAAATTAAAATCACTAAATCAAGATAAAATAATTCATATGACGAGAAAACGAAAGATTCAAATTGCCAAATTGTAAGACTATTTTTCTTTGAGTGGAATAATTTGCCGCCGATTATGATCAACGTGGGTGGTCGTGACGGGTCTGGGGTATAAATAGCGGGCGAGAAGTGTGATTCGTGTCATTTGTTGATTTGCTTTTTAGTGAACGGACGTGTCTTAAACCGCTCCTGATCCCTATCTTTACCTAAGTGGATCATTTCTTTGTGAAGATTGTGTTTTGGTTTTAAAAGTTTTTTTGTTGATATATTATGGATAGCGTTATGCCTACTGATGGAGTTATGCCTTTGAGAAATTCTGCGCCTGTGAAGAAGATGTACCAGTGTCTGACTTGTGCGAAGACATTCTCAACTCCTTTTAATTTGAGGCAGCATGTAAAGTCTCATTTAAATGAGAAGTTGTATATCTGTGACGTGTGTCAGAAAGCCTTTGGACGGAAATCAAGCTTGATTAGACACATCAAGATGCATAATAGTATTGAACTCTATGAGGATTCTCAAGTTTTAACAGAGAAGGACACTATATCCCCTTGTCTCATGGATGTCGAGATGTCATCTGAAGAAGATGTTTCTCTAAAGATCGTGATCTCTACGAATGCTCAGAAGAAGAATAATGCTTGCCCTATCTGTAGCAAGGGTTTTTCATCTACTTCCAACCTAAATCAGCATATGAAGATACATTCGAAAGAGAGACAGCATAACTGTGATATGTGTCTGAAGTCTTTTGTAAGGAATTCGGAGTTAGTAAGACACATGAAAATCCATAATGCTAGCGGACAGTCTACATTAAAGTGTGATGAGTGTAATCAGGTTTTCACTCGGAAGGATAATTTGAAGTATCATCTCAAGTCACATCAGAAGTCCACATTACCTTGCCGTGATTGTGATAAGGTATTTGGACGGAAATTCGAATTGAGACAGCATGTACGCACCCAGCACTCTCGCCTACCTCTTGTGAGTGTAAAACGGAAAATAGCTTTATCTAATGTAAAGTCTAGAAAACCGAAGCAGTCTGATGTGCTTAATGTATTTAAAAGAGTAATTTTGTATCCTGATGAACATGAAGAAAGTGATTTAGAGGTATTTCATACGCACTTACAATCTGAGATACATGAACGCCTAGTAAGTGAATTTCAAGAAAAGGGTGCCATTAAATGGTATATGATAGAAAAAATATCACTTGAACGTTTGACAAATAATGAGGAGATGCAAGAAATTGAATCTTTTTTTCGATGCTCATGTATGACTGAGCTCACCGAAGATACTATCTCACAACATATTGAAGAAGGATTCTCCAAGATAACTAAGTCCTTTGAAGAATTTGTACAACGGGGTTCTGGGTGGAAACTTAGAAAAATCCATCATTTGGAGCTCAAGATTGCTAAATATCATCCCCTTGCTGCGAGTTCCTACATTCCTCTGCCTAAAAAACTGGATGATAAAAAAGCCGTGCTGAATATAAAAAATGAAGACAACAAGTGTTTGGTGTGGTGCCTTTTGGCTTTTAAACTGAACTTAGATTATACAAAAAAGCCTGAGCGAGTCATCCATTATCGACCTTATGAACATGATATTAAATTAGGCGGTGTAGAATGCCCCGTACCTCTTCAGAAGATACCTGTTATTGAACAACTCAACAATTTACGGGTTAATGTGTTTGGGTATGAAGAGGATGAAGTTTGCCCTCTGTATATATCTGAAAAGAAGGATCATGATGTGATTAATTTGTTACTAGTCGACAATGGAGAAAAGCAACACTATTGTTTGATAAGAAGTTTTTCAAGACTTTTGAGTGATCTTACCAAGCATAGAGCCGCTGGCTATTATTGTTATCGATGTTTACATCGATTTTCAAGACAAGACCTGTTGGATAAGCATAGCGAATATTGTTCTCGCCATGCAGCACAAGCTATAAAGATGCCTAGTGAAAATGATAATATATTAAAGTTTTCAGGTATTCATCTACAACATCCTGTGGCCTATACGATTTATGCGGACTTCGAGAGTCTACTTATACCCATTTCATTAGCCTCACCCTCTTCTAAAACATCCTATACTGAGAAAACAACCTATCACTTACCGTGTGGGTACGCTTATGTGGTTGTCGGATCCGATGGAACATGTGTGAAGAAAGCACAGGTATATCGTGGTAGAAACTGTGTTGAGCATTTTTTGAACCAGATGATGCAAGAGAAGGAAATATTGGGACAAAAGTTATTAGATGTGAAACCTATGAAGCTTTCTCCCCAGGAAGAAAAGGCATTTCGAGAAGCAGAGTTTTGTCATATTTGTAAAAAAGCTTTGTATGAGAAACGTACACGTGACCATGATCACCTGTCGGGTGTGTATAGAGGAGCTGCACACCCATATTGCAACCTCAATTTCAGACAATCAAAGACAATTCCTGTTATTTTCCATAACTTAAAAAACTATGATGCACACCACCTTATGACGAAGTTAGGAAAATTTAAAGATATTGAAATTGATGTTATTGCTACTTCTATGGAAAACTATATCGCATTTAAAATCAAAAAGCCTACATCTTCTATTCAGATGGTGTTTATAGATTCTTTCCAATTTTTGCCTACGTCATTGGAAAAACTTGTTAAAAATCTTCGAGATGATCAATTTACCATACTTAGAGAAAATTTCCCACAAAATAATAATTTATCTTTACTGACACGTAAAGGGGTTTACCCCTATGATTATTCTACGTCTTTTAAAAAATTTGAAGAGAAGCAGCTCCCCCTACCTTCAGCATTTTTTAATAGCTTGACCAATGAAGATATTCAAGATGAGGATTATCAGCATGCCCAGAATGTGTGGAACACCTTCAGTCTTAAAACTTTGGGGGATTATCACAATCTGTATGTGAAGACAGATGTTCTACTACTTGCTGACGTGTTTCAAAACTTTAGGAAATTATGTCAGCAGTATTATGAAATTGATCCTGCTCACCTGTTCACTGCACCTTCGCTCGCATGGCAGGCGAGTTTGAAGATGTCTGAAACACCTTTAGAGTTACTTACTGATATAAACATGTTGCTCATGGTTGAAAATGGAATACGTGGAGGCGTCAGTATGATAAGCCGAAGATATGCTAAGGCAAACATACCCGGTACGCCTGATTATAGAGAAAATGAGGCACCCAGCTACATCATGTACTGGGATGCTAATAACTTATATGGGTGGGCTATGAGCCAATTTTTACCCTATGGCGGATTTAAATGGTGTGAAACTAGTCATATCACAGAAGATTGGATTTTGTCTCTACCTGATAGTTCTGAAATTGGGTATCTCTTTGAGGTGGACCTCGATTATCCAAAACATTTACATCCTTTGCACAATGAATACCCTGTCGCCCCTGAGAGAGTAACTGTGGAGGAACAAATGCTATCTCCCTATGCACGAAACTTGGTGAATAATAATAGAAAATTCATAGGAACCCCTAAACTTATACCCAATTTGAATAATAAAAGGAATTATATAACCCATTATCGCAACTTAAAATATTATTTGCAGCTTGGACTAAAAATTACTGCTGTACATAAAGCCATAAAATTTAAACAAGCACCTTGGCTTGAGAAATATATTAATTTTAATACTCAAAAAAGGAAAGAAGCAACATCTTCTTTTGAAAAGGATTTTTTTAAATTGTTAAATAATTCTGTTTTTGGTAAAACCATGGAAAATCTTCGAAAAAGGCGAAATATTGTATTGTGTAATGATGAAAAAAGAGCTAAAAAACTAGTGGCATCACCCTTATTTAAATCCTTTAAAACCTATGATGAAGGCTTGGCTGCTGTAGAACGGCTTAATAATAGTATCTTAATGAATCGACCTATTTATGTCGGATTCACAATTTTAGAGCTATCTAAATTATTAATGTTTCAATTTCATTATGGGTATATAAAAAGCATATACAAAAATCGAGCGACACTTCTTTTTACTGACACAGACTCCTTAGCTTATCATATAAAAACAAACAATATTTTTGATGACATGAAGCAACATCGTGATTTGTTTGACTTCTCCGACTATTCAAAATCCCATAATTTATTCTCTGATGATAACAAAAAGGTGATTGGTAAGTTTAAGGACGAGCTAAATGGCGAATTAGCCCTTGAATTTGTTGGCCTCAGGGCTAAAATGTATTCATTAAAATCCATGAAAGAAGTAAAGAAGCGAGCAAAAGGTGTGTCAACACAGATTGTTCGTCAGAAAATAAAGCATGAAGACTATTTGGAGTGTCTACAACAGCAAAAAACAAGTATGGAGAAGCAGACGAGGATCGCCCAAGATAACCATCGTCTATACACACTAACTCAGAATAAGATTAGTCTAAGTCCTTTTGACGATAAGCGCTACTTGTTAGATGATGGGATATCCAGCTTAGTGTATGGACATTGTGACATTAATGAAGATTGTAATAAAGAAGAAAATGCTGATTTGTATTGTTAATGCAAAATCGAGATGTAAATACTCTACTGTAAATAAAACTTTCTGTATTTTTTGTTTTAATAAAAAATGTTAATTTTAAATATGTGTACTTATTAAAAACTTCTACACAAACATTTCTTGTAGAATGCTATGTATGTGAACTTTATTGAAACCTATTCTACCCATACGTATAATCACCCACATATACAAACATACGTATTTTTATCATCATATAAAGTTTTTAAACTTTTTTTTTTACTATTTTTTAATTTTCTAAAGTTTTTTTTTAATACTTTGTAATTTTCTAAAGTTTTTTTTTTTTTTTTTTTTTTTTTTTTTTAAATTATGCATTCTTTTTAAAAATGATTTTAATATTTTTTTCCAGTTTATGAATGATATGGATATATATTTTACCCACACACACACATATAATCGCTTTGCCATCATAGTTTCAGACATACACGAATATACAGAGAGAGATAAATAAATCTGCTTTGCCAGGATAGTACCAGACATACACGAATATATAGAGAAAGATAAATAAATCTGCTTTGCCAGGATAGTACCAGACATACACGAATATATAGAGAGAGATAAATAAATCTGCTTTGACAGGATAATACCAGACATACACGAATATATAGAGAGATATATATAAATCTGCTTTGCTAGGATAGTACCAGACATACACGAATATATAGAGAGAGATTAATAAATCTGCTTTGCCAGGATAATACCAGACATACACGAATATATAGAGAGATATATATAACTCTGCTTTGCTAGGATAGTACCAGACATACACGAATATATAGAGAGAGATTAATAAATCTACTTTGCCAGGATAATACCAGACATACACGTATATATAGAGAGAGATAAATAAATCTGCTTTGCCAGGATAATATCAAACATAGCATTGGAAAAAAAACTAGTGCTATAAAGGGATCAGAAAATCAGAACCTTGTAAAGATACTATGACGTAGGAGTCCGCTGCACATCGGATGTGCAGCTGCACATTGCGAATGCGCCTGTGGCCGTTGAACCCCCACTTTCCATCTACTAACAATATTATATAAAAGAATTTCCTGGTTAGATGATTTTTTCAAGAACTTTCTTGCATAATTAAGTCTACAGGCACAGAAATGTTTATTCGTTACCTCAGCAGTTTCTTATAATTAATGTCCAAAACGGAAAGAAGGGCATTGTATATATATATATATATATATATATATATATATGTCAGGTTTCTTAGAATCAGCTGCAAGAGTTGAAAGCTATTCTTAAGGGATTAGCATATTGTATGTATTGTATATGTATCTATTGTGTTTTGTGTACCGTTAAAGGCGTCCTTTAGAAAATCTTAATCCGAAGGGTGGCGAGTGGAACAGAATGAAGGAAGTATTTCCATTGCAATGTGGTCTTTCAGAGATAAGAAAGCGATTGCACTCTTTTGTTCAGGAAGACAGATCCGTCAAGAGGGAGGAAGGGTTGTCCAAGGACCCTTTGAAACAGAGGAGAAACCCCGTAGAAAGGAGGGTGTTCTACAATTTACGAGAGAGAGAAAGAGAGTTCTAACGTAGGAAGCGAAGGTGTAAGGTCGTTCAGAGTAGGAGCGCTGAGACCGGAGTGAGTTCGAACGCAGGGTTGGAGTGTGTGAGATTAATAGAAATCTCGGTTCTGAATAAATGAACGTAGTCTAGCGGTACACATAGAGCGTTTTCTGTAATTGTTTTGATTTAGTGTTAAACCGGATAATTTACATCCGAGTTTAAATGTAAATAGTGTTAATAAATTGTTACTTTAACTTTAATTGAAAGAGTTAGGTTTTTCTTGAATATACATCAAGTATCGTGCCCGATATCACGTTTTCATATCGGTGGTGGCAGCATATCAAAAGACCGGATTTATTTCGAAGTTGTGTGGACGGAGAAGTGGAATCCGACAATGGTGGCAGCGACGGGATTGAATCACCGAAGACCAGTGCCAGTTAGCCGTGTTACTGAGAGTTTGTGCCGGATCGTCCAGCGGAAGTGTTTGTGCTCTATCGTCGAAGACCAGCGCCAGTTAGCCGTATTAAGTCAGTTTATGCCGGATCGTCTTGTGGAAGTGTTTGTGCCCTATCGTCGTAGACCAGTGCCAGCTAGCCTATCGTCATTACAGTGAAGTGAATTAGTGGTGGTGCTGTGTTAGTGTAGTGTTGTGCGTAGTGTTTTTTGTGCATTGTGAAGCAAGGTGCAGTGATTGTGGCCCGAGAGTGCAAGATTTACCCTGTGGAAAAGTGAGCAGAGAATTGCCCCAGCGAATGAAGTACGAGGTAAGGTGTTTTGATCATTTTACTCTACTGACATTCTCGAACCTATTTTTTTATTTTATTGTGTATAATTGATGGTAATTTGGGTTAATGTTGTGGTTAATTTATAATAATTTATGTGCAATATAATAATTGGTCTAAATCAAATGAGATATTAACAACCATTTTACACTATTGTTTTAAGAAAAGGATCTTATATTAATTTCTAGAAGTGATTTTCTAATTGTTTTAAACGGATAAGATTAATGATTAAAATTAATGCATTGTGTTAATAGTTGGAAGGAATAATTGAAATTTCTTAAATTTAAATTATTATTAAAGTAATATTTAAATTAAGTGATATTGTTTGCTTTAAGTTTGAAATATTGATAGTAAATGAGGAAAGCAAATTTGGGTAGAATTTAAATTAAATTGAAATAACCTTCAAGGAAGAACTGAAGGCCCAGAGAAAAAAAAAAAGTGCTGTGATTTACTTTTTAATGTGAGAACTAATTTTGAAATTGAAATATTTTATTGAGATTAAATTTAGGAATTTATGTGTATTTCATGCAAATTTTTGTTAGGTGGATATTTTTATGTAGTGATTGGCATCAGTGTTTTATTCAAATTGCAACGTATCAGTATTATTGTGTAAATTGTATTTTATTATTTAATGGTATAAATTTAAAATCTGTATTGCATAATAGTCAAATTGAGATTATTGTTACTTTGTTATTGGAAGCAAATTGTGGGGTATCATTGTTTAAGGAAATTTATTATTGTATTATTACTTATTTGAAATATGTTAAATAGTATAATGTGTGGAGGTAATTTATGAGGGTAGGATTTGAGGAAGTATTAATTTGATATTGAGCTTAAGTATTATTGTAGGGTGGTAATAATTATCGGGAGAAGGTATGGCTTTCTTACTAAAATTAAAAAGGGTGGATCTTCAGGCGATATGTGGAGAGTTAGGAATTGAGGTCTCGGAAGATGATACCAGGTTTAAGCTTAAGAAAAAGATAGTGGAGAGCGACGAATATGAAGAGGGGGCCGTTATGGAATTATCTAGTACTATTGTGACGGAACGGTTAGAACAAGAAAAGTTACAACGAGAAACGTTAGAAAGGGATGAGAGGTTAGAACGGGAAAAGGTAGAAAGGGATGAGAGGTTAGAACGGGAAAAGGTAGAAAGGGAGGAAAAGTTACAACGTGAAAAGTTAGATAGACAAGAAAGGGCTGAAAAATTGAGATTGGAACATGAGTTAGAGTTGGAAAGGATAAAGATTCAAAGTTCGGCTAATAACGCTAATGGGACTAGAGAATCTAATCATGAGAGTAGCCTAGAGAAATTGATTAAAAGTGTTAAAACTTTGTCTATCAAGGTTCCAGAAGGGACTGAGGGATGGAATCTGTTTTTTAGCAGTTTAGAACGAGCATTCCAAACAAAAAATGTACCGGAAACCCAGCAGGCCGAAATTTTACTAAATATGTTAGGAGATAAGGCCGATAATTTGCTAATATACACTACTAGAGAACAAATTGAGAGTTATGAGAAATTAAAGGAATTAGTTCTAAGGGAACACGAGCCGACACCGAAGGCGTGTTTGGAAAATTTCAAGAAGGCTAGAAGGAATCAAAATGAAACTCATGTCTTGTTTGTATCACGTTTAATAGCAACGTGGGAAAATTACTGTAAGATTAGAGGTGCAGATACGTATGAGAAGGTTAATCAGTTAATTGTCACAGATAAGTTGTTAACTACGTTAGATGAGGAAACCGCGACGCATGTTGGATTAACTCAGCACAGTAATTGGTTAGAAGTTTCTAAAATTGCTAAGGAATGTGATAATTTCTTTGATGCCAAACAAAAATCTTATGCGGTAACTTATAAGGGTTATAAAGATAAAGAAAGGTATGTGAATAATGAAGATTCTAGAAGGGCAAAAGATGAGGGATTTAGTAGTAATTGGAGACAAAATGGGAATAATGAAGTTAGTCCATTTTTGGGTAGAAAACCGGAATATAAGAAACCTAATGATACGACGCCTATCTGTTTCAAGTGTTCTCAACGAGGACATGTTCAGCGATTTTGTACAAAAGGAAATAATGAGGGAAGTAATCAAATTAATAACCGACAAGAACCAAGGGCTAGTATCAATAATGTCTCAGTGCGAGGAATTAAAGAATTACCAAGGGGAGCGAGTATGGCAAGAATCGGAGCAAGAGGGAATTGGAGAGCTAAAGTTATTGGAGAGAAGTTAAATAATCTCGAGAAAGTGGAAGTTAGTGTAAATGGGAAGATAACAAAAGGATTGGTGGATTCTGGTTGCCAAATTAGCGTCGTTCATAAAGATTTAGTACCAGCAGAGAAACTAAGAGGGGCTGGTAGCATCTATTTACAAGGGATATTTGGTAAGGCAGTTAAATCGCCGTTAATTCAATTACCTTTAGCTATTCCAAAACGTGGTCAAACTAATGTAATTCATCAGGATGTACTTTGCGCGATAATTGATAATAGTAAGGAACAGGTAATTTTACATCCTGATGTGGCTAATGAATTGTCAGGGTTAAACAACGAGAAATCATTAAGAGAATCGGTAGAAAGGGAATGTAAGGAAGATAGTAGGAATAAAGTGAAAGAAAGGGAAAGGATTAGAAATGATAATAATAGCCGTTATGTCGTAGAAACGAGATCGGTAAATTTGCAAAGTCATGAGAAGGAAAAAGCCGAGGTAGAGAAGAGTAAGATTAATCAAGTTACGGAAAGTAGTTCAAATGTATTTCAGGAATCCCAAATGAGTTGTAAAGATTTAGAGAAAGCTTGGGAATTGGCTGAAAATGAGAAAGGGTCTTACTATGTTGTAAATGGGTTATTGTATCATAAAGAGAAATTAGTAGATGAAACTGTAACTCAATTAGTATTACCTAAAATTAGAAGGGAGGAAATTCTAAAACTAGCGCATATTTCCTTATATGGAGAACATCACGCAGTTAAGAAAATGTTAGAAAGAATCAAGCATTCATTTTATTGGGAAAATATGGCAGAGGAATCTAAAACATTTTGCAAGTCATGTGTAGAATGTCGATTAACGAGGGAAATGAATGTGAGTAATAAGGAGAAAGAGGAAATAGGTCGACCTGCAGTTATAGTTGAGTTAGGGGACGGGTGTAAGAAACTGGTGTATCAAGATGAAATGAGAGCATTTATGGCTAAAAATAAAGTAGTCGATATTGTCTGGGATAGTGACGGGGAGTTTGAAGACTGTAGGAAAGATCTGTTGTTAGACCGAGAACAACCGGAAAATAAAGACAGGAAGGGATTTGAGAAAAAAGGGTTAACAAATATTCAAGTTGGGGACATAAAATCAATCTTAAGGAAAAATAAGGAATTATTTATGGGACCTATCGAACTGGTTGAAATGGAGAAAAATCGGATTGGTCGTAAACCGGAAAGAGGTAAGATAAGGCAGAAATTGTACAATGTTATCATCACGTACAAAGATGACCTGGAAAGGCAAGTGCCTGATTGGTTAGAGGAAGATTTAATTGGGACATCAGAGGCAGAGGTTGGCCATTCAAGCGGGTGCATTGCGGAAAGGGATGTACCAATTAAGTTAGCGAGGAAGCACTGGAAGGAAAAAGTTCTGCCTCCAGCAATCTCAGCCTAAGGACTGACATTAAAATGACATAATACTAGTGTAATTTTTTTTTTTTTTTTGTGTGTATTTATAATTGTATTTGCATCTTGTGTTTATAAAAGTGTATTAGCATATTGTGTATTTTTTTCTGTAGTTATCACATTAGTATATGGTTCATTAGAGATGTCAGTAGTTAAATTTTCAGACACCTTGAAATATTTATGTAATTGTAGTAATGAAAAAACCTATCAAGGAACTGTTGAACTCTTCTCAGACATTACATAGTTTGAGGAAAATTAGCCCCTAAAAGGCATATTTTCCGCTAAGGTGGGGGGTGTCAGGTTTCTTAGAATCAGCTGCAAGAGTTGAAAGCTATTCTTAAGGGATTAGCATATTGTATGTATTGTATATGTATCTATTGTGTACCGTTAAAGGCGTCCTTTAGAAAATCTTAATCCGAAGGGTGGCGAGTGGAACAGAATGAAGGAAGTATTTCCATTGCAATGTGGTCTTTCAGAGATAAGAAAGCGATTGCACTCTTTTGTTCAGGAAGACAGATCCGTCAAGAGGGAGGAAGGGTTGTCCAAGGATACTTGGAAACAGAGGAGAAACCCCGTAGAAAGGAGGGTGTTCTACAATTTACGAGAGAGAGAAAGAGAGTTCTAACGTAGGAAGCGAAGGTGTAAGGTCGTTCAGAGTAGGAGCGCTGAGACCGGAGTGAGTTCGAACGCAGGGTTGGAGTGTGTGAGATTAATAGAAATCTCGGTTCTGAATAAATGAACGTAGTCTAGCGGTACACATAGAGCGTTTTCTGTAATTGTTTTGATTTAGTGTTAAACCGGATAATTTACATCCGAGTTTAAATGTAAATAGTGTTAATAAATTGTTACTTTAACTTTAATTGAAAGAGTTAGGTTTTTCTTGAATATACATCAAGTATCGTGCCCGATATCACGTTTTCATATCGGTGGTGGCAGCATATCAAAAGACCGGATTTATTTCGAAGTTGTGTGGACGGAGAAGTGGAATCCGACAATATATATAAATGAATGTATGTAATTGTATACTTATACCATCTCTACATAGGAGAACTTTATGTAAATAGTGGGAGTCATAAGGCACAATGGAGAAAGTTCTACATTATGTTTTCCATACCCAAAGTGAATTTCGAGAATTTTCTGGGCCAATTTCGATACCACTCGAAATTTGCCGGTATGTATCATATTTTATATGAATCTGTCACGAGATCGACATACATTTGACAACTTTCGGCCAAATTGGGCCATACATTTAAACTTTTGCGCTTGCAAAACTTCATGTGTTCTTCATTGAAATTTCCCTGTATAAACAAAACATTTCCAACCGAATTTACCTTTTCAAATCTTGTTGCTGCTTATATAATGGTTCAAAAGTTTATTTGTGAGATTGACTTAAATTCTGGTGACTTTGATAAAAAAAATGGTACTTGAACTAAAATTTCAAAAAATATTAATTTAGACTTAATAAGGTAAAAACAATTCTAAAACCTATAGGGATGCAGATAGATGCAGACACACTAAAATTTATCGAAAAGGTTATAATCTAAACTATTTAATGGTACCCAAAAGTTAGCTTTATCTTGCTTTTTAATATAAATTTTTCCATTTTAAAAATGACAATTTAAATAAAAAGAATAAAGAGTTTTTTGCGACATTAAATATGAATTAACAATTGATCTGTTGAAAATTTCTTCACATAAATACGATAAAACAAAGTCCATATATAGTTCGGAAGCGTCCATAATATACCACTATTTTTTATTCTACTTGAAATAACAGATTAAACAACTATACTCAAAAAACGTGATTCATTCATAAAATAAGAATCGCCATCTTTGCATTAGTCTCTGGACCATACAATTATATTTATATCAAAACCATTCACAGGGTACAACACCCCAACTATTAAGCAATATTAGGTAAAAAATAAATTATGCTAGAATTTTTTTTTTAATTGACTTTTGGCCAGCTAGAATCAGTAAATCTCCCACCGTGCGCCGGCTTGGTTCCCTGAATGCAAAGCCATTCGGGCCGTCTTCGTCGCCAGAGAGTTAATTTTGAAAAATGTTACAGGTCGATTTTTTCGAATTTTTTAATGTAATATGATTTTACTTATATATAGCAATTTTCAAATCCCTATCTTAAATAATTTTATTAATTGGAATATAACTTATATAATGAGTACGGTTTTTAATTATCACAGACATTATTTATTTTATTTTTGTACCTTCCGTATTGGAAAGTATAAATGAAATAAATAATTTTTCGATAAAATATTATTGGTTGATTTTTTTTCATATTTTCGAATTTCTTAAGTCGAATATTGTTTTTGTGTACATATACCAAATTTCAAATCCGTACCTTTTATAGTATTAGATTTGTATAAACATTATCTTAAAATTTCTGACCGGGATGTTTATTTGTCAAAAGCTCCTTTGTAGTCATTCTCTTTCCTGTATGCGCTGAAATCTCTACACATCCGCATGAATAAAAATAATTATTTTTTCTTGAAAGTTAATAATTTTTCAATTAATTTCTCAGCAAATTATAGTCGGATTTTTACGAAAATTAAATTTTTTGATAAGGAATTAAATTTTAAGTATAGACGCATACTTTTCACATCGATAAATGTAATATTTTTTAACACTTTCCAAGCTAGTTGAAAAGAGTTTATGACTTCGGTTTGTCTGGCCGTCATCCGTCTGGCCGTCTGCCGTCTGTCCGTGCTCTAACTCCCGTAAATATGCTCGGATTGCCTTGCAATTTTTATATGTTATTGTCGTTATCTATAGCACGTTCCCTATTTCAACTGAAATGTGTAGCACTTATAGTTTTTTACAGGGACACTCAAAAGAATTCCGTTACATTACGGTCTATGGGGAAAAATCATTTGCGGTTTATTTTAATGATGTTACACAATTGCAAACACATTATAATGGATATCTATCACTAAGGTGTATTACAAGAAGCTTAATATGGAATTGGGTGTGGATAGCACTTATAGTTAATTCACAGGGACAGTCAAAAGAATTCCGTTATATTACGTCTATGGAGAAAAATCGTCTGCGGTTTATTTAAATGTTTCACTGTTTTAAACGCATTGAATTATATATATATCACTAAAGTGCATGACAAGAGGCTTACTACAGAATATTGTGTGTATAGCAGTCATTGTTCATTTACATGGACACACAAAAGAATTCTCTACTGTCTGTTAACAATAATTCCTGGAAGTGCGTTTTAAGTTACTGAACGCGATTTTAAATTTAACTTACTTTTTGTTTATTACGTGGTGTGTATAAATTCTGTAGATCATATACAGGGAAATACAAAAGTTCGTGAACACATTTCCGTTTATTGACAGAAACTCCAGAAGGAGAATTTTAAACTGTGCTACGCGTTTCTTAACTGAACTAAAATTTAGCATCCTATGTAGTATATATACAAATCTATAGATCATATAGAGGGCTGAATAAAAGTATTCGGATATTTTTCCGAATATTGTATAGTTGGAAATTCCTGAAATTATGTTTTTAATTATGTTATGCGTTTTTCAAATTGTTTACTTAGATGTTATCTCTCAGCTTATTAAACGGTATGATTTGTAAAATTATTTTGGAAGCGTTGGAAAGTGTTACATAATCTATGCTTGACGCAAGATTTTTCGTTCTTGTTGTAATTTTATAGAGACCAAAATCTCCCTATTTCTCTATTTCATTTTGCAGTTTTATTGCTTTGAGTGTGAAAATCGGGGTCCCGGTCAAAGAAGAAATCTCATTGAATCTCACCTCCTTCAGGTTCCTCCTCAGGTTGTTCTAGGGAAGATTTCAGGAAGTAATACCGGAGGAATTTGGGAGACTTCAGGGTCACTTAATGTGCATAAAAACAACCGAAGTTATTATTATTCGACGTAATGTAAAAAGTATTTATTTTTTTTAAATTAATAAATACGAACATTATCTTTTAAAAATTTACATAATACACGTTACTTTTATTAATCACGCACACAGAATCACATGACAGTTATGATACAGATTTTACGGAATAAACTTTCTTACCGCCGACTGGACTTGAACCTGGGTACTTACGCATACGAGAAACACGCTCTAGTGATTATGCTACACGGCCGTTGTACCTGAACCGTTTATACGGTATTAATGTAATTCTTTCTCTTCTTATGAGAGTCAGTAAATAGAAAACATACATATTTTTATGCTTCGTATAGCAGGAATTCTGTAACTTTTATTGCAAATAAAGATGCATACCCTTTGATATATATTCAATACAATATTAAATTGATAACTAGAAAAAAAGCGTATCAATTATTTAATGCTGTTCTCAAACCCAAAGGAGCTGTTTTCTGACACATTTTTTAACTCGTTTTTGTTCGGAAATGCATTAAATTGGCAGGTGGTCTTATTTAGAAACTATGTAATACTAGAAAAATGTTTTCATTTTTTTTTATTATTATTATTTATTATTATTATTATTATTATTTTGTAAACGCAGATCTTTTAGAAAATACTGTGAAAGTCATCGTTTTGACCCGAATTCCCCACGCGGCAACAATACGTTTTATCATTTTAGTTAGGAGCCACATATATCAGGGTCAGGGGTCTATGATAAAGGGGCCAATTAAATAAAAATATTTAAAATTAAATAAATTAAATTATAAATTATAAATTATCACAATTAAACAAAGTAAGAGAAAAATTGACGTTTTTATGAACCAAAAATTGAAAGACAAATTCAAAATGCACTTTTTTTTAAATTAGAAATATTATAATTTTAAATTTAGAATTAGAATAAGCAAAATGCAATTTGATTTCTAATATTGATATTACCATATTACAAGTTGCTAAACGATATATCTATAAAAGCTTTTCTGAGTTTATGCATGCTAGGCTGTTCTCAAATTCAAATTGGCTACTTTATGACATATTTTTTAGTTTATTTTTGTTCGGAAACGCTTGAAATTGGCAGGTGTTCTTATTTATAAACTTTGTAATCAAAAGATGTTTTCCATTTTTTTGGTAAAGACAGAAGATCTTTCAGAAAATACCGTCAAAGTCGGTGTTTTGAGCTGAATTTTCGACGCCGTAGCACGAGAAAGGAGAAAAACGTGTCGTCATGTAACATGAATCACTTATAACCCGATAAGTAATTTATTTATCAAAAAATGGAAAATTCATTTCGATCTCAAATCAATTCAATAGTCAGGCCAGCCAATTTTATGTCTTTGCGTTTAAAAATAAGTCAAAAGATGTATCAGAAAGTTTCACGTTGTTGAGCAGATCATTTGAGAAACACCCTAACATACATAAATACATCGTTTAATTTTCAATTACCTACATGAAACTGCTGTTTAAAATGACAATAATATTTCTTTAGCTCTTAATTTTTAAAGTATGGGCATTTCTACTCTATATCTGTAACTAGTTAAATATGAAAAAAAGTACTGTTAATAAAATTTGTGTCTGTAACAAAAATATTTTTTTTCTTATTGTAATAAATAAAACTACATTATACATAGTTATTTACAATTAAATCTCCATTTAGTGATCTTTTGAAATCCTGTGAAAACATTCAATACATAGAAATTTCATTATGCACTATTTTTCATTGAAATATAATTTCATTTTAGCTAACAAAACTAATATTTCAGGAGATTTAAAATGCCTAAATGTACGGATACTTTGACATAAAATTTGAGTTCTTTGTTATCAACGTTATCAACGAAGTATTGTGTAAAAATTCTAAACAAGGAAATCCTTTAAAAGCAATACTTTTGTCTTTTATAGAATCATTGGTCGACTGCTTTAAAGATTATTTTTCTATTGTACCGACAATTGTTTATTTTAGTTATATCAAAGCTAAATTTGAAATAGCTTACTCCTTATTCTGGGAAGAAGAACGTTTCTCTCCTTTCAACCATGGAACTAAGTTCCATGCTTTCAACTACTTTTCTTTGCAAGTATTGCATGCATTCCAGTAAGCATACATATCCATTCTTCATCCATCAAAAGGAATTGGAGGTTGCTCAGTATTCATGTTCTTATTGTAGTTAAAATTCTACCCTTACCTGACTAAACATATTTGCATTATGGGACTTTTGCAGCTCATTATATAATCGTTCTTGACATCTGGATAGAAGTATTTCCTTGCATTTGAGAAACACTCTAAGATACATAACTAATAATAGCCGTATATTAACAGGAGTGAAGAATTTGCACGAAAAATAATCTTTTATAAATATCCTAAACTAAAAAGTTTGCCAAATATAAAATAGGTTTCTTAAATGAAAGTTTTAACAACTAAAGCAAAACACAACTCGGTTTTAAATTCTGGAGAAATATTTGTTATTTAGAAAGATAAATATTTATTTATATTTTCTGAATCTGTATGTTGTTAATATTTCTTAAGTTCACTAAATTTAGATTTCACCTTCATTATTAAGAATTAAAAAATATATACCATGTATCGTAATTTGAAAGAGGTAATAGAAAATAACTTATTTGTATTTAAAAAATAAAATAAAATTAATATGGTAAAACCTCCAGAACAGACGCTTCATAAAAATTCATACATAATTAAAAATTGACATCATTTAGCGAAATTTTGCTCATTACCAACACATATATAAAGTATATTAAATGAGACAAGTGGTATTGACCAGGTCCGTGATAATAATCAGCACGAATTTATATCTTTAACCCGATTTTGTAAGAATGTATATTTAAAAAAAAAATCTTTCAAGCAAAACTCTTATTCAGGGGGGATGGGGGGGGGGGGGTGTATGTTTGTATTTTTTAAAACCAAATGTGCCATTTCAATAGAGCATGTAATCTCTAAGTTGGTGTTATAATTTAGACTTAAAAGTAAATTATTGATTTGATAATGACGATAAATATAACATTATTAATTAGTTGAAAATGTAATAATAAAATACATAAATATATATGTAATTTTTAAAAAGACCAGAAAAAAATATTAATAGAAGAATAATAATAAAAGTAAATATGCTCGATATGACTTAAATATGATTCAATTTTGAAACTTACATGAAAATTAACTTTTACAATCGAAATAAGATTTTTTTAAATAGATTGTTTAATTTAAAAATGCTTATCTCTAATCTATTAACTATCAAATTCTGAATAGATACAAATACGTAAATATATATTAAACTGTTGATAAAACCCTTATTTGTAACAAATTTTTGATTCCTTTTGATTTCTTACGGTTACGGAAAAAAACCCTCATTTTTTAGAAATAATAATAATAATAATAATATATATATATATATATATATATAATTATAATATCTATGAATTTCAAAATACATATCAAGTTCTAATATCATTCTACATTAATCTACAAAGAGATAAATAATGATATTGTGTAAACAGAATACCACATATCTAATAATTAACATGTGCAATCATAATTTTACCATAGCATGTGCTTCAATGGTAATTGGCCAAATTTACTCATACCTGAATAATATTTAAAAAAGAAAGAGAGAGAATGGGGAAAAAAATATATAAAGATTGGAGATGCTATTAAGTAAACACATATGGATTAATAAATCAAATATGAACATTATACAATGGAAAACTGGACCACAAGAGAACAAACAAGAATTGGATATGAAAAAACACATGTAGATGTATATATATATATGATAATTTAAAATGGTCAGCGAAAAAAAAAATAATAAATCTAATTTATATTTTAAAATTAAATATTGATCTGAAAATTATTTATATATATATAATTCAAATTAATATGAAATGATTAATTATTTAATACAAATAATAATAATAATTCAATATATAAGACTATATTTAAAGGATCAGAAGAAATAATTTTTACTAGGTATCTCTAATCCTTAATTTATAAAATATGGTTCTATACAAATATATAAATATATATTAAACTTCGTGTTTCGAAAAAAATAATTCTGATTTCTTATAATTGAAATAAAAATAATTTATTAGGAGAAAGTAAATCAATTTTATATTTAAAATTAAATTATTTCTATAGAAACTAATAAAGTATATAAGTGAAATCAATGTAAAATTATTAGTTAGATGAAAAAGTAACAGTAAAAATATATAAGTAATTGTTGAAAGTTCAGAAAAAATAATTAATGAATGTAATGATAAAATGAATTAATATATAAGTTAATTTTTAAAAGATCAGAAATAAAATAAATAATAAATTTTCAATTTATATTTAAAGATTAATTTATTTTAATTATTTATTTAACTACATTTTGATTACATTTTATAAATTAAAAATATATCTAAATAAGGATAATTAAATATTATAATAATTAAAAGTTAAACAATAACCAGATGTGCTTAGGAAATAAAATAAATCCAATAATAATATAAACTTTATTAATTAAAAAATCGAACCAAATCAAATCAAATTTTTTTTATATAAAAAATTATAATAAGTTATTTTAGTGTCAAAATCACGCATGAGATGGCACCAGCACCGTCTCTTCCTAGGTACTTCCCTGGGAATATCATCCCGAGGAGCTTGATCCCTGGGAGGGATCTGGGAGATCAGTCCTGAGGAGCTTGCTCCCTGGGAGGGATCTGGGAGATCAGTCCTAGGGAAGTGATTAAAGTATCTTCCCCAGGAACGCCTGATAGCGTCATTACAGTTTCAGGAGGAATTTGGGATGAATTGGAACTCCTGGGGAGGTTTTCAGGAGCTTTGGTGCTATATGGGCTATGTGGATATCCACAAAAACACTTCCACTAGTGAAATTTACTCTATTAAGTCCACCATCATGTCTTCTTTCATTATTTCAGCTAATTTTAAGAGGTCTCCTTTCCTTCTATTATGCATTGTGCCAGTTTTTATGCTTTACTTAAGGTTCATAAACCTGACATTACTTTTAGACCTATTGTCTGTAGTATCGGTACACCTTCTTATAACCTTGCGAAATTTTTAGTTTCTGTTTTTTGTTTTTTTTCCACTTTTGAGCAATAATTGTTTCACTGTTAAGATGATTTCTCTTGATTTGGTTAAGAAACTTCATAGTTTTAAGCCACAGGGACACATTATGGTTCATTTGGTATTACTTCACTATTGTCTAATGTCCCGGTTGAGAGAGCTTTATATTGCCTCAAGAAAAGGCTTTGTGAATTTCATTTCTCTTATTTTGAAATCGAGAAGCTTTCCCTTCTCACTCATGCTTGCCTGTTGCAAAATACTTTTGTTTTAATGGAAATTTCTTTCGTATGACTGAGGGTTTGGCTATGGGAAATCCTCTTAATCCATTTTTATGCGACGTGCACTATTTTGAGGTCAAACTGTTTAAAATATCAAAGTTTCCGTTTTATGTTCGTTTTGTTGATGATAGTTATGTCCTGGTTGAAATGAATTCGGATATTAAAAATTTTCTCTCTGTTATGAATTCCAGTGATTCTTGCTATCAATTTACTTTTGAAATTGATACCAACAATTGTCTTTCTTTCCTGGATGTCCTTGTGATTCACAGTGAAAATGGCTACCGTCTTTTGTAAACATTTTGCTGTCAGTCTTCCACCTCTCAGATATTCTTCTTATCCACCTAACCAGTAATTTGCTGCTTTCAATACTTTTGTTTTTCGGGATCCCAACATTTGTCCCACTCCTCAGTTACTTACAAGGAGACCGCCAAACATGGTGCGCACAGATTTTGATGATTTTAAGGTATGTTATAGAGGTCAAACCCCTAACTATCCTGGTCAAAGGTTTCCTTCAAATGGCCCTTAGTTTTTGAGAAATTCGGGGTTAAAGTTCAGCATACGTTTATAATACCCAATAAATTGCTACTTTGAACGAGGTCTCTGTGGTGCAGCGCTAGCATGCGGGATTTCTGAACGCAATGCAAGGGTTCTGTCCCCTCCTATGCCTTTTTTTTTTTTTTGGCGCATTGTACGTTTCAAGCAGAAGTGGGAATTCTACGTTGGACTTTTTTATATGTATTATATATTTTTTTTAATTTTTTTTTAAATATTTTTTCTAATAAATTATAGAATGTTTCATAAAATCTTATAGCTTTTCTGCAATTATTAAGCTAATATTCTATTTACGAAACTCCAAGCTAATTAATGTATAGATTTATTTATTTATTTATTATTATTTACTTTTTTATATTTTAAGCACAGTTCTGAAAAAATACTTTTTTTTTCTTTTTTTTTTTTTTTTTTTAATGTTATACAATTTTATTTTGTATAACTTATACAAAATAATTTTCACTTCGAATCTCCCAAACGTATGTGAGATTAGATATTTTCAAAGAAATAATAAAATTTTAAAGCAGTAACACTTATATTTAAGTTTTTTCCAGTTGTATAAATATTTAGTGCACTCTAAATACATTTATCATTAAAGTTCAAACTCAATATCATTTTTAAATCGCACAAAAAATGACAGATTACATTTCAGATTTGTTTTCAATCTAACAAGTAAAAACACTGCCAATATCACGCATAAAAATTTAACTGGAAAAGCAAAAATCGTCTGTAAATGAGAGATAAAATTTGCAATACATACAAAAAAATTTTTTTTTTTTTAAATCGTCTGCTGCGACTTTCATGGAAATATCAGAATGAAATTATTTTCCTTGGCATAAGCTTTTTTTGCAGCCAGTTGCAATGTTTGGAGTAATGCTGTATATAGGAAAATTCTCTAGATTGTAATATAATGGAAGGAACAAGCACTGATATGGACAATTCTGGCTTGGAAAAAAAACTAAAATATGAAGTAACGAATGCTCTAAAATATTGCGAGACATTGTTAGAAAATGATAATCTCTTTACACATTCGCCATCTGTTAATATTTCTAGTGCTTCTATAGCAATGGCTGAAGAATTCCATAGCTCAATTTTAGACATATTGGATAGTCGGCAAATTATTTATTCAGATGAATTGATAATGATGAATGAAGAAGATGAACATAACGAATTTACAGAGGTATGTTTTGTTACTTTACCAAATATATTCATTATATTTATTGTTCAATAAAAAAAATCGAAATCAAATAATTTAATTTTAATTATTTATTTATGTAGTGTCCGGGATTTCACGAAGATGAAGCGAATTTTGTGGCTGAGGAATTTTCACCCGAACCACGTGACTATATCCCATTGTGGTACAAAAAGAATGCGGTTGCTTTAGCTGAAGCCCATCCAAAATGGAGTTTAAAATCATTGCAAGCTAATGGAGCAAGTCGCTTAACACAAAGCATCTCTTACGTAGATGGAAAGATGATGTAAATCGTGGAAGTACTTATTTTGACAAATGGAAAAGCATCGATTATGAAACGTATGAAAGATTTGTTGAAGCTCGAAATAATATGGAACAGGTAAAACAAAACAAAATTTTTCAATTACTGATGTAACTGCAAAAAAAATTGAAAATTATTATATTAATTTATTAACTCATTTTTTATTACTTATATACAGGTCACGACACGGACTTTACAACACTGGGCAATGAGTGCGGCTGCTTGTTTTCAGTCGGATGATTTCCATTTCCTTGCAAGTCCCAGATGGGTAGAAAGATTTAAAAAGAACCATCGGATAAGACAACGTAAAGTGACGAAATTTGTCAGTCACAAAGAAATTACACTGTTAAAAATTTGCAGCAAACTGTCCAGTCAATTGACCGTTTTTTTAGAAAATGGTAGCATAACCGTAATTTAACTCTATTCTGACCATAATATGGGCAATAATATGGTCAGAATAGAGTTAAATTGCGGTTGTTTAACCGTTTTCCATAAAAACGGTCAAATGACTGGCCAGTTTGCTGCAAATTTTTAACAGTGTACAACAATTGAAGAAATAATGGAAGCGGCTGAAAGATTCCGTGTACAAACAAAAGTGCTAATTAGTAAATTTGACTTGGATTACGTAATTAATACGGATCAAATTGGATGCCAGTACCAAACAACCTATACAACAGATCACTTGCTGAGCGAGGAGCTAAATCAGTGTTTGTCAAAAAAAATTTGAATAAATTAACGCATTCTTACACAGCACAGTACTCTCTTACAGCATCTGGAATTGTTTTACCATTCGTGTTCATTTGCGTACGTGAACAATCTGGAACATTTGGTCCAATTGTTCAAAAGAAGGTAAGTGAATTGAGCGCCACGTTTAAGAACGTAATCGTTACGTCCTCAAAATCCGGTAAGTTGACAAAGCAAACCTATGCAGAATATTTAAAAACTTGTCTTCTTCCCTACGTTAAGAAAAATACTTTTCTTTTGATAACTGATTCGTGGGGAGGTCAGACAGATTCGACAATCTATGATGAGATTTTCGAAAATGAAAATGGGGAGGTATCATGCATAAAAAAAATAATTCCACCAAAATGTACCCCTGTTTGCCAGCCATGTGATGTCTATTTTTTTCGCCAAGTAAAAAATTTCATGAAAAGGTTACAAAATGCAACAAGTTTGCTAGAAAACCAGAGGGAAATATCTTCACGAGAAGATATTATAAAAATACATTCAATTATATTACATCAATTTAGCTCACCTCACTTCCGCCCTGTGATAAGATACGCATGGTCTGCATCAAAATTAATAGATAGCAGAGAAATTTTCATAAATCTAAACGATTTATGCTTTCCAACAACATTGTTAAAAAAATCATGTTCGTGTAAAAAAGTTGCTTTTATAAATTGTGCTGTTTGTAATGTGATTTTATGTTTTGAATGTTTTTACGATAAGTATCATCCAACTAACTGTGTATTTACTAGTGATGATTAAGCATTTTTGTTTCTCATCTTTTAACGTATTTTTGACGTATTTACCGCAAATTAAGTTTTAAAAAGCATACATACTATATTCATTTACCCTTTTTTAATGTATTTATCGTAAATCAAGTACTAATATATACATATATATTAAATTTATTTATGCTTTTCTCCAACAATGTTAAAAACATTCATGATCATGCAAAAAAGTCGCTTTTTATAAACTGTGCTGTTTTTAATGTCATTTTATGTTTTAAAGGTTTTTACAATAAGTATCCTTTATTAAATGTGTATTTATTTGGACTTATACGGGTGATAATTAGCATTTCTTTTCCAACTTTTAATGCATTTTTTAATATATATATAAAAGTAGAGTATTTAAAAAATATATATTATGTTAATTAAGGCATTCTTCCAACATTGTTAAAAAAATTTCATCTTAAGAAATTCTTTTTATGGCGATTTTTAATGCCATTTTATGTTTTGAATACTTTTGCGATATGTATCACCCAATTAATTCTATATTTATTTAATTAAAAATGTCAATGACGGTAATGATAAACATTTTTGTATCTCATCAGTTAAGATGTTGCAAGATGTTTAGAACGAATAAAATAATAGTAAAAGGATATATTATTTTGTAAATGTTTTCCTCAACAATTACTTTAAAAAAAAAAAAAAAGAAAATGCAAGTAAAAAAAGTATGTATTATTTTATAACTATGATAAATAAATAAATAAATAAATAAACATAAATGCCAACAATAATAGTAAGTTAAAAAAAAAAAGACGGGACTTCTAGACTTTAATTATCTTGGATTTTCGTCGACACAAATATTAGTTTAATAATTGCAGAAAAACTATAAATTTTTATGAAACATTCGAAAATGTAAATATAATTTATTATGAAATTATAAAAAAGTTCAAAGATGCAGAATTCCCAATTCTGCTTAAAACGTACAATGCGCCAAAAATTAAAAAAAAAAAGGCATAGGATGGGACAGAACCCTTGCATTGCGTTCAGGAATCCCACATGCTAGCGCTGCACCACAGAGATATCGTTCGAAGTAGCAATCTATTGGGTATTTCAAACGTATGCTGAACTTTAACCCCGAATTTCTCAAAAACTAAGGGCCATTTGAAGGAAACCTTTGACCAGGATAGTTAGGGGTTTGACCTCTATAACATACCTTAAAATCATCAAAATCTGTGCGCACCATGTTTGGCGGTCTCCTTGTTAGTGCTGAACTTAATTATCACAAAGCTATTGCTGTTGATCGTTATTATTCCACTAATATTATAGATTCTGTTTATAAGATATTGACGAAACCCGTCCATTCTGAAAATAATTTTAATTCCAACTCTAATACTTCAGTTGTTTTGCCATTTTTTACTAAAATCAGTCAGAAAATTGCTAAAATTTTAAGAAGAATCGGATTCAATATTATTTTTTCTCTTGTTAATAAAATCATTTTTTCAAATCTCAAAAACGCTATTGATCGAATAGATAACTGGGGTATTTACCAAATCTCTTGCCTGTGTGGTTTCTCTTATATAGGTCAGACTAAATGTCCTCTTTGATTTCGTTTAAAAGACCATGAAGGTTATGTTAAAACTCAGGGACTTAAATGTTCTTGTATTGATCAACATTGTTGGTATTTTCAACATAGATTCAACTTTTCCTCAGTCACCATTATCTAAAAATGTTCTTCTTACCTTGATCTTGATTTTCGGTAAGCTTACCACATCATTAAAAATTCTCAATGACCTATCTAGTACTCCTTTTTTCCCAAGTAGTTGGAAAGCATCAATGTCATTTCTTTGTTTTTGGTTTTCTTTTGTTCTTGTTTTTTTTTGTTCTCCGGTAGATGTCCACTCAGTTATTTCACGCTGCTTTCTTCTCATTGGTTGCTTTCTGGCGTTCTCTACCCGCATCAGGTATGTAAGCCACCGCCTCTCCGTCGTTTTGCCCAGCATTGTTTTTTCTAGCACGCTGTGTTTTGCTCTTTGTCGCATTGAAGAAGAATCTCGCTCGTGGATTCGGAACAGCTATTTAATGTTTTCTCTTGTGTATTATTTGGGCCTTTTTAACGATGGTTTTTATGCCTTTTAATATATCTTAATTAATTTATGTTACGTTGAATAAACCGATTCCCGTTGAAATCGGGCCCAAAAAACACGAGAAAATAAATTCCTTCCCTGGAGGTGAATATTCAGAAATGGTGGTAACAAAGGGCTGAAAAAACATTATACCGAAATTTATTTTGCACCTGGGTGGGGACTGAGAAGAAAGTTACAAAACATTTTGTTTGGATCGGAACAATATTAAATGTAAAATCTTTTAGTTACACTTTCCACCGCCAGGAAGCGCACTCTGTTCTAAACAAACATACCCAAGACAACTCTGTTCTAAACAAACATACCCAAGACAACTCTGTTCTATACAAAAAAATCCAACGAAACTCTGGCATGTGTCTCCGCTGCCTGCGGCATGATATAGCAGGCATGCTTTGCATGCGCTGAAAATGTTTTAGTTCTACTTTCCAACGCCAGTGGATGCCAAACCTATAACTTAATTAGTTATCTATATCTTAATTACTTCATATAAAGTTGAATGAACGAACTCTCGTTGAAATCCGACCCATAGAACCCGAGAAAATTAATTCACCTCCCAGTGGAGATTAATATTCAGAAATTGTGGTAACCGAGGGCTGAAAATAGGATACCAATGTTTATTTAGTACCTGGGATACCTGGGAAAGATGTTAGAAAATATTTCGTTTGAATCGGACCAATATTAAAAATGTTTTAATGGAGGGAAAGGGGGATTTTCGATCAGTGCATTAACGCGATAATTAAATTATGCCGCTCTGGCCCACTAATAATAGTTCTAGCTCCTCTGTTCACTATCTTGTAATTTCTCTTCTTCTAATTGCATAACGCATCTATATTTGATTGGCTTTTAATTCGTGATTTTTTGCCGACAAAGTTCATTACTAAATATCAATCTATATCGAGTTTTAAAGACACTAACAACATGAATCGGAAATGAACTTTTCTTTCTTGTTATGTTTTTGCTGCGAAAGTGAAAATCAGATAAACCCTATGGCTAGGGTTCACCTACTTTTGTTCACCACTTCTCCCTCTCTTCCAGTCGATTTCTTTGTTGACCACTTTCTAGGGAAGGGCAAAATAATGTATTAAAATGTTCGTCGGCATGTGATAGGTAAAAAAAAAATTTAAATTAAAATTGCAAATTAGCCAACCGGAAATTGCTAGGGTCAGGGGATTTTTGCCATTTTTCATGACATCTGAGATCGTCGGATGAAGTATATATAAAGGATGCTCCACTGTATGGATAGATCATCAGCATCAGCTTTTGATCAGTTCTCTGATCTCTTCTCCAGTCTTCAAATTATTTTGAAATAATATTTCAAGATGAGGATTATTCAAGTAAGAGATTTTGATTTAAAATTTCACACGCACATTATATTTTAGGGAATTGATTTTTACATCTTCTTGTGCTTGTTCTCATCATTAAATTCCTACTATTAGCTCACACTCTCTCTATATATATATCTTATTCAAATTTTCAATCGTTAATAAAATATTTTCTATTCATCCACTCAAGTTCAAATACATTTTTTTTTAAACTTGTAGTGGATGACACTTTATGTTAATACAGTTTTTTCAAATATTAATTCATTCATTAAATTTAATTAATTAATTTTAGTTTTAAATGGGAGAAAAAAATTCCCCCCATTGTTTTCATAAATGAAATGAAAGATTTATCTCAAATGAGTGATGCCACAGAAATAAAATACCGCAACGATGATTATAAAATAATGTTCAATAAAGATAACGTGGGACATGAATGCTGCACTGGTTTATTTTATATATTTATGATTAAAAAGTAGGAATTGGACGTTTAAAAAAATATATATATATTGCTTGTTTTTTAACTGTGCCCACTTTAAATATTAGAAACTTTTTTAATTTAAAATTAAAAAGGTATTCAGCAATGTTTATAAGGATAAGTCTACATATTTAAATATATAATATTTCTTAATATAATTTTTACATAAGATTTCTTCATGTAACTTTTATATAATATTATTTCAGGTAAATTGTATGTAATATTTCTTTGCATAGATTTTATCAAAGAAGGAAAAAAATTATCGAGTAACAATTATTTTTCTGATTTTTTTCATACACGTAATTTTTAAAGATACATTTTTATTTGTTCTATTGGTTATTCCGATCATTATTAAATTTACACATTAAAAATATTATGACTTTTTCAATCTAAAAAGCATTAAGAACCTACGCTAGCCACGGGAAAAAACGCCCAAGCTAATGATAAGTCTATGGGAAGGTTATTTTTAAATTTCTCAATCGCATTTTAAGGTTTTTCAATGATTATTTTTGCATAGGATAGCTGAGGTCGATATCTAACAATGTTAGTTTTTACTTTTTTGATTTTGGATAATTTTTTTTTTTTTTTTTTTTTTTTTTTTTTTAAATGGACATTTTCAGTTTTGGAACCCCCCTGTTGAAACCGGTTCTGAAACTGAGAGTACTTTTATAAAAAACAACTGGAACCAAAATCGAAAATTTAAAATCTAACAACGTTAGAGCTATCCTAAACAAAAAAACAATAATTTAAAAATATTAAAATGCGATACAGAAATTTGAAATAACCTTCCTATAGACTTAAGACCCGTTAGCTTGATCGTTTCTTCCCATGACAGTTGTAAGCTATTAAGTGGCCTTTATAATGGACACTAAATCTCTTTTCGACATTTTATTCCTTAGATATTCTAAAAGAAGAAAAATTGCTTACATAAAAGATTTTTATTTAAATTCCTATTAATAAAATTATAACTATAATTGATATTTATATATCTTTATATATTATATATGTTTTAATGTTTTTTTCTGAAATTTTGATAAATGTACACACTTTAAATATCATAATGTTTTCCAATTTAAAAAGCAGCTTTATAATAACTACCAAGTCTTTTTATTAAAGTACTAGCGGCCCGTCCCGGCTTCGAGCGGGTGGACAATGTGTCAACTACAATGTATTTTCCTTAATATCTTTACTAAAAATTCACGTTATTTTTATTTATTTTTTTATTTTATTACTATTATTATTATTTTTTGGAAAATTAGAATTTGCTCTTTTCTTTAAATTTTCTGTTAATATTCCCAATGAAATATCCAAGATTAATAATTTGACACAAAATTAAATATTTTAAGAATCAGAAGATCAGAATTTAAAATTGAAATCTACTATCAACTTCTGCAAAATATTTAATCAACAATAAGCAATAGTTATGTTATTCGTCTAATCTTCCATAATCGGGTTCATATCCAAGGTTTAACCCGAACGGTTAATTTCTAAAATGTGTTTAAACATATTTTAGTAGATGTGTTATTCTGAATTTCCTTCTCCTACTTAAAACTGCAGCTGAGATATAGCGAAATGATCCCATCCCATTTGTTTACCTGAATTTCGCGCTCATATCTAAAACTGCTGCTGAGATATGGCGAAATCACCTAAAACGTTCGACCACCCCCTTTAACCCCCTTCGGGGGGGGGGGTCAAAAATCCTTTCTTATTGCTTGTCTAAAACATAACAGCAATTTACTGTCCAAATTTTGTGATCCTAACTTTAGTCTTTTCAGATGGACCTTGATGAGTCAACAAGTCATCTCTCAAGTCAGGCGTTCTCTTTTTATATAATAGTAGAAGATATGATAGTTTCTTTCCTTAGATATCATAAAAGAAGGAATAAAATCGTATAAGAGACTTTTTTAAAACTCCTTCACGCACACTATTTAAAGAATAGTTTTTTATTTGCATTTTATTTGTTCGCAACTTTTATTATTTTTTCTCTATTAGAATAACAAAACTTCAAAAAGCAGTCTGCGGTCATTACAAAAAATGGGAATTTACCCTTTTAAGTATACGATGTTCCATTGTTTTATATAATATCAAAGAGAAACAGTTCACGTAAGACATTTTTATATAAATTCATTCACACGCGTAATGTAGAAAAATCATTTTATACATATTCCAATGTTCCTTTGCAACGTTTTTATAAATTTACACGCTTTCAATTTTAAAATCATTCTGTAATATTGTCAACGGATATTAAGTTGCTCCAATCGCGTATAGGATACCTAATTAATTAGATATTATAAATAAGGAAAATATTATTGACATGAAAATAGATATATTTAAATTCATCCACATATATAGGGACATGTAAAGAGTGGTTTTTATTTGTTCTAATGCTTCTTCCCAACTTTTGACCAATTGCCACTCTTTAAATATTAGTAATTTTTCAATTTATAAAACATTCTGTGGCATTTGCGAAGGATATGAAGTCCCTCTAATCGAGTGCATTATATTTCGCATCTTAGATATTATCAAAGAGGGCAAAAATTGTTCAAATAAGATAATTTTATTTAAATTCCTTTAAACATACAATTTAAAGAATGCTTTTTTATTTGTTCTAATGCTTGTTCTGTACTTTTGTTACATTTCAAAATTTTAAATATTAAAAATTTCCACTTTAAAAAGCATTCTACAGCCTTAATGGGGGAATTTAGATTACCCTTTTCAAATACAGTTTACTCTGCACTAACTCGTACAGTCATAGATATCTGTGCGTACAGTCGACTCGGCTTAATGTGACAGGAGGAGAGGCCGGATAACGGAAAAGTCGGATGGCCCGGACTTCTATAAATACTCATACCCTTTCTATACCATTAAAACACAGCTTTCATACAAAACCCGCTCTTATTCATATTTTCTTACCTCTTAATAAAGATTGGTATTTACTAGGCTGATATTGAACTAAAGACTGATGCACTAAGCCTTTGGAAGAAAACTCTGTCTTTCTTTATCAGGAGCAAAACACGTGCTACCACTTGGAAGGTAGACGAAGACTAAAAAATAACCCAGTCTTTCTACCACCTTCCAAGTAGTAGCACGTCTTTTGCGCCTGGTGAAGAAAGGCAAAGCCTTAGACCATACAATAAACTAGACCCCACATTGGTAACCTTTTCGTTGACAGACATCAGAGGTGGTGGTGGTGGATTTATTCCGCCAAACTGGTTTTTCTCACGCCAAAACCTACTTGGAATTTCCCCCCAATTTCCCGCCGAAACTTTATATTGCGTCTGTGCCTGTGCCTGTCTGTGCTATTGTTATTTTCTAGAGATTGACTAATATTGTAAATTCCAAACAGTTCTTTTAAGAACTTATTAAATCAAAATGCCACAAAATTGTTCCAGGTTGAACAGAATAACTATAATAAAGGTTGAGAGTCTACAGCTGTGTTTATAGTTTGTTAATTTTCGAAATAATTTGGAATGTTTCTCCTGGGGGGTAATGTAAGATTTCTCATGTGAGATTGATGTTAATTACCTAAATATTGATTATTTATACATTTTTTAAAACCCATTGATATTGTACCTGGCAAAAGCATGAGCTTCATTTTTGCAGATTTTCTTATTATAATAAAATTTTAGAATATCTACATAATTTTTGAATTGTTTTTAGGTTAAACCATTAATAGGTAATAAAATGCACCATTTTCAGCTGATTACATCAGGTTTTTTTTTTTTTTTTTTTTTTTTTTTTTTTTTTTTTTTTTTTTGGGGGGGGGGGGGGGGGATAACATGGGTTACTTTTTAGAAAAGTTTTTTTTTTTTCAAATAAGAATTTGTGATTAAGCAAGAGCTTAATTGTCTGCCATTTTGTAATAAAGTGATAAAATGTAAAATACTCAATATATTAAAATCATCGAACAAGTTGTAAAAATTTAGCTATGTTTAATTTTAAAAATTCTTTATTATACTTTATATAAAGAAAATTTCAAAATTTATTTTTTTAAGAGGACAGTACAATAAGTGATTCCTGTCATGTGACAACATTTTTCTTCTTCCAAGTGCTGCGGCATCGGAAATTCGGTTCAAAATGCTGACAGACTTTTCTGAAATATCTTCTGCTTTTATTGAAAGCATCTTTTGATTACAAACTTTCTAAATAAGAACACCTGCCAATTTCATACATTTCCGATCACAAATTAATGAAACAATTTCCTGACGGCTCGGCCTACAGGCACAGGTAGATTTTGAAAATACAGAGAGTGGGGCACCTGTTTATTGGGAATTGCAGAAGAAATGACCTTTTTGCCAGGATGCGGCAGTTTAGACCACCCACTTCAAAATCTACCTGTGTCTGTAGACAGGATTTTTTTTTCTTTCGGGCTATAAGAGTTGGTCTTATAAAAAAAGTTGTAGATACTATTAAGAGGATTTATAATAAATGTAATCAGATTTGATATCTTGTGAATTGACGAAGTTTTGAATTCTTTTCTTCTTAAACCCTATCCCCCCCCCCTTGAGGTCATTTTTAATGATATCAAAAATCTGTCATACATAAATTTTCGGCCCTTTTTCTAGAAGTATTAATAACTTAAACGGATTCGATACGTATCATAATTAAGAAGTTATGGGGATTTTTCTGTTTTCACCCCCCCCCCTTTGGTTCGATTTTGCCCATTATCGAACTTGACCAAGATTTTATGCCCCTTAATTTTGTGTATCAGTTTGGAAGAGATTTGTGCAGAATTATTGAAGTTATCGTGTCCATAAAAAAGTGATCTAGATAGATAGATAGATAAAAGTTTTGAATTGGGGGTGGTTTGATGATCGGCGTAGATCTGCAAAAACTTTTCAGAAATTCCAACTTACGGGAGAATGTAATAGGCAGTATTTCTTACGAAATCTACCTAAAATCATAAAGTAGCCATTTTGTATTTGAGAAGGTTTTATAGCATCTAATTATGACAGCAAGTATTGTTTAGAAGTCAACATCTTCAGTAGTTGCCTGTGGTTATTATTTTCAATAATTGTAAAGAAAAAAAAAACACTTGAAAGTTAAACTTAATTTTTTATAGCATTCAAAAGTTGCAAATTATTTCTTCTGAGAAACTTATGCAAAATAATAGTTATTTTAACAGAGAAACAATTACACAAGTTCTAACTTAGTAGATATGAAATATCCTGGAATTTTTATTTTTCATACAAAAAAAAAAAAAAAAAAAAAAAAAAAAAAAATACTGTGCATTTGTATTTTTTTTTCTATACATGCGTATATGTTATCTATCGATGTTTTCCTTTTGATTAAAAATATTGTAATACATTTATACTTTCAATTAATATATATATATATATATATGTATATATATATATATATATGTATGAAAGATTGCAAAAAATATGCCTTTAAATTGGAACATCAAAAACAAAACAAAAATTCTGGATTGCAGCAAAAATATGTTCTATAGAATGTATTGTTAAATAAGACAGTATGTGATTTCAAGTTTTCAAAACCTATAAAATACATTATCAAATCGAATAATATTTTATAACATCTCACTGCTAACTTTCCACAAATTCTTCACTTTTGTAAGGAAAAAAAAAAAAAAGATACTGTGAATACTGTTCGATTTTCTTTTATTTTAATAATGCCTGCATAATTTAATGCATTTTTAGAATTTAAAAAAAATCTGACATTAATTTGTTACATTTCGTGAAATGATTGTGTCAAATTGAAGCTTTCCAAGCAGAAATCTCGAAATAATTTGTGTTATCGTACTTAATATCTTATATCGCTAATAAAAAAAATATAATTTAAGGAACATTTATTACAAGGACAAAGCTATTTTATAACATAAAAATAAAATACAGCAGCAAAAACAGAAAAAGAAAATCCATCCAGAAGATTAAACAATCCTTTTTTCACCATGGGTGGGACTCTCATAACTTATTTCTATCCTTCCTCTTTGAGATTAAATCCTAAACAGTTTCGTTTCGCTTTGGTTTGTTTACGTTTCTTTTTATTGCGAGAATGAAATCGAAGTTGCCAAGAAAGCGATCACCGCCAAAACAGACAGTTTTTAAAGCGCCAATCCGCGCTGATCCTGAAACCGGATTTTCAACAATATAACAAAGAGATGTGGTCTCTAGGGCAAAGCTCATTCGAAAGGCCTAGCACATCTCTTAAATTGATGGTTTATAAAGAAGTTTGTTTGTTTTATTAATTTTATAAGGCTTTATTAATTTAATCATATATCCTGTATTGAATCAATACAGTATAAACATATTTAAAATAAACAAAAACTTAACTTATATTCAAAGCCTAATTAAAATAAATTGTTTAATTTTTTTTTTATTGTTCATTGACAAATGATTATTACAAATGTGATAAATTAGGCTAAAAAAAATAGTCAAAACTTTTAGTTTTTGAAAAATCTTTGACTAATGACTGCTTCTCCATTTTACTACCATTTTGCCAATCTTAGCAGACATTTGCGTCAAACGAATTGGTAAGTATTTTTTAATTTTAATACAGATAATTTTTTTTAACTAGCCGGATAGCCGAGAGTTTACTGTATATATTTCAATGTTCATATTTTATGAAAAAGTAAAAAAAAAATCAAGTAAGCGATTTTAAAATAAAAATGATATTTAATAAAACTAAAAAATAACACATTAATATCAAATAATAAAATAAATTACAGTAGAAGTTTCAAGCTTTATACAAACTCATCATCAGCACAAAGCTCTTGTGTACACTTGTTCACGTTCAAAATTATAGATTTAAAATATTAAATCGCAAAGGAGTAATGTCACAGTGGGACCACATATTCCAGTGAAACTGTACATGGAATTATCCCACTATGATATACACTCCTTGGTAATTTAGTATTTTAAATGCATAATTTTGAACGTGAAAATGTGTTATCAAGAGCTTTGTACTTCGTTTGATATTTGTGCTGATGAGGTGCTTGTATAAAGCTTGAGATGTCTACAGTAATTTATTTTACTATGTAATATTAATGTGTTGTTTTTTTAGTTTTATTAAATGTCTGATTTTTTTAAAGTTCTTATTCAGACGTAATATGTTTAGTTATTTTAAAAAGTAAGAGATTGTTCTTTAAGGTCACTCACGCATACATATTTCAATTAATCCTTGTTATATGTATGTTATTATGTTTGTTCCCAACTTTTGCTAGTTTGACACATTTAAATATTACAATGTTTTAATTTAACCCTGTATGTTTCAAATTAAAAATTAAGATATATTGCAAATCAATAATTATCTCCCTTAATAGAATAATATTATTTTTAAAAACATAAAAATTCAGTAAATTGAGATACAGTTTTCAGACAAATTGAATTTGAAAAGTACATTTCTTTCTCTAATCAGAAGATGGGAAAATTGAACTTGTGCAATGTTAAGAAGTATTTGAATTTGCGAAACATTTTAAATAGACTGCTTGCATTGTTGCCATGGTCAATATGACATGAGCGTTACTCGCGTACATGTTCTTTGCTTTCTAAGATAGGTTTACAAGAAATTTCAGAAGTTATGCGATTCATTGGGGTTGCATGTTTGAACAATTGGCGTACTAAATGCATATTTATTCTTAACAAACACAAAATAAATAATTTAATTTTCACGAGTCAGAATTTAAAAAAAAAAACTTTTTCATCAATAAGAAATTTTTTATTAAATTTATTTTATTTTAATTTGTAGCTTTAATTTCTATTATTAAATAAAGAAGATATATTGATGGAGTACAAAAGCAAATAAAAATGCCGAAAAAGATTTAAAAGGAATACGGGGAGGGGGGGGGGTGAACCAAAGTTGGCCAGCGTTCCTAAGGTTGACCACCCCTCAAAAGTAGAATTAATTTGATTTTTAATCACGAAATGGTGCTACTGCATTGTCAATCATGTACCGGATCACCTTGATTCCCTGACATTTTTTTATGCAGTCATTTCACTTTTGAGGAGTAGTCGTTCTAATTTCCAGCTAAGAAGATATTTTAAATTACACGTGTTTAAATTCTTAGAACTTTGAGTTATGATATGTTTTATGAAAGCTTATTTCTTTCTCTTTAACCAAATTTACTTCGATTCTAAGAAATTTATCAGATTAATAATTTTGCGTCGTGCAAATGGCGACCATATGCATGTTCCCAAGGTGGCCACCTTAGAAAACAAATGTGGAAATCAGTGTAGTAAGGGTGATTTTCAAAATTTCTACATAAATATCTAAAAAAACTTATTACCATTTATTGTTAACACCAGAGATCACTCAAAAGAAGTCAGTAACTCCCAGAACAAAATCCCTGAACTACCGCGCGCAAAAAGTGCTTCAAGGTCTTTTGGTGTCATAAGATAAGAAGATGAAGAAAAAAAACTTTTAATATATCAAAAGAAAGAAAGGATCATCAGAGCATAATAATCAGCAAAATAGTTTGCCGAGTATTTTTTCACATTTTAAAAGTGATTTCAATCCATGGGCCACCTTTGGAACACCGTGCACCAAAAGTGGCCCACAAGCTACTACTTTGAAATTCTATTATAAAATTAATTAAATTTTATTTTACAAAGAAAAGTATACTTGATATGTGTTAGAGATAAGTGTAAACTTTTACAAATAAAAATTCAGCTACACACAGCCAACCAGAAAATTATAAAAATTCCTCAAAGCATAACTATGGCCACCTTTGGCGCATCTACCTTATATTTTTACGTCAGTTAAAGAGTTTTCAGTTCAAAAAACTTGTGATAAAGTAAAAATTTGATTCATGGATTATTTTAGATCACTTGGATCATTGATACTTTTGGAAAATTTGTACAATTTTTTGGCTGAAATGTGGATTATTACATCATGCGGATGAAAGTCTACAGCAATTTTATACTTATTCAAATCTAATTTTATTTTTAATTGTTTGTTTTTTCGAGAAAACTAATACAATAAGCAATGTTTAATTGAACCAGGATTTTGCACCAAAATTATATCCAAAGAAGTGTCTAATTAAAAAAAAAGACGAAAAAATATATCACGACTTCTCCTTTTATTCATTAAGTAGAATGCTTCGTTTAAACAATGACACATACAAGCAGGAGACACTGGATAGCTTCTTTGATAATAAAAATAATAATAAACTATTCATGGAAATACATAATGTGAATATTAAAGTAGTACTACAAATTTTTGTTCTTTTAGGTTGCCGTTTCTTTAATAGCCCTAGTTGGTTGCGCTATTCCAACTGATTATGGAGGGTCGGGAGGTGCTGGAGTTGGGGGTTATGGAAGTGCTTCAGGTGGTACTGGTACCTATGGGGGTGGAGCTGGAGCAGGTGACGCAGGAGGATACAGAGGTGGAGTCAGTAGCTTCGGATGTGGAGCAGGCGCTAGAGGTTCAGGTTACAGTAACGGAGATGGAGGCCGATTTGGCGGTGGTGCAGGTGGATTTGGAGGTGGAGAAGCAGTGAGTAATATTTATTTTGATAAAGTAGAATTTTGGTGTTCAATTTTAATATTTTCATCAATAAGCAAGACGAAATATATATATTTCATCGTGATATTCTCCTTGTGTAACAACATATCAGTATGCTTGAGGTGAAAAATCAGTAGAAAACATTTTTAATATTCATTTTCTACCTGTTATATATTGTGGCTTCACACTGGATTTTTGTTTTTCAATGCCAATAAGAACTAAATATTGAATAATTTTGTTGCCGAGGACTGATTGACTATTCCCACTTTATTGATGAGCATGGATTAACTTCGATTTAAAGCCATTTTTAAAAGCACATAAAAGTGATGGGTTTCATATTTATTGTTATGAATCCATGCTTTATCATTATAGAAAATTAAATTCTACTTTTCTCGTTACAAAAATATGTAACATAAGTTTTCAGTAATTTCCTGTAACGCAAACAATAGTGTATTTAAGAGGAACAGCTTAATTATTATGTATATGAAACTTATGACAGTATATGCTATTGGCCTATAGATGTAAGTGTAACGCATGCCATATTATGTTAATCAGCGTATTGCAAAATTGCTTTGGTTTTGTGAATTACTCCTTTTTTCAATAAAAATTATTCAATTCAAATATACTCATGTTAAAATCATGCATAGAAGGAAATAGAACATAAAATTTCAGTTAGAGAGCTATCTTAATTATTATAGATTTTAGGAATGCCTATGTCATTGTTCTGTATAGTAGTTCGGTAAAAATGGCAAAATGAAATTTTTGCGATTTAAAAAAATGCTTCGTTTGTCTTGCTGACCATCTTTTGTAGTAATTTGAAATCCACTCTAAGCTGTACGTCCTGGTCTGTGCAGCCCTTGTGAATATAAAATTATTGAAACGCCATCAAAGTAACGAGATCAATCAATATTATGTAACAAAACTTTCAAATTTGGTTTGTAATGAGTTAAAATTAACTTTAAGCTGAAACTCTCACTCCTGTTTAGTTTTTGTGAACATAAAATGAATAACGCATCTGCAGACTGACCCACATAATCAATAACTTTGATTTAGAAAATATAACTTACTAAATATCGTATTGCATATTGTGTTGCTTATGAATAATTGTATGCAAATTTTATACATATTAAATATTTCTTTGCAAAGGAAGCTCCCAAATCTTACAACTTCGATTATAACTCAAATGACGAAAAAGGCAACACCCACTACAGAGGAGAGCAAAGTGATGAACAGGGAAATGTCAAGGGAACCTACGGATACTCTGATGCTCAGGGACTTTACAGAATTGTGGAATATGTCGCTGATTCCAACGGATTCCGGGCAATCATCAAAACAAACGAGCCTGGAGTGGATGGTAAAGAGAACCCTGCCGATGTTTTCCTATCTGTTGAAGAAACACCCGCAAGTATCCAGGATAGATATAGATCTCATGGTAAGGGCAGGGTGACTTTTAATTAACCTACAACTTTAAACTGAAATAACTTCTAAGAGCCTCACTAGATGGCGGCACGAATGGGTGCAGTGAGAAAAAGCATAAAAGGAATTTGTTTAGTGTCAGTTCCACGCAATTTTGAAAATGTCTCCCAAAGAGTCCTATTCAACTAAAGATCGTATTTTTATTGTTACAAATTGGTATTTGTAAGGTGAAAATAGAACACTATTTCTACGGAAGTGGTCTTCAACATGCAGAAACTGACCTAAGTCCCTAGTTATCACCTATCAATACCCAAATCATTATCCATGTGTATTGCATTGGCCACCTTATTCACCAGATATGAATCCACGTGATTTCAGTCTTTGGGATCATATGGTAGATTTGGTTTACAAGAAGAAGCCGACAGACCTTATTAGCCTCAAAAGTTCCATAATTGACTCATTTTTAAGCATTAAAAAAGAAACGCTCGATTTTGTTTCAGACAACTTCGTGATTATGTTGCGCTATTGTATCACCTCTGAAGGTTCTCACTTTGAAAACGTTATTCATTAAATTTCTTTTCCAAGTTCTTTTAAATAAAGAAATGTTTGTAGTGCTTTCTGTAACGACTCAAGAGTTATTTCAGTTAAAAGTTATAGGTTAATTAAAAGTCACCCTGTATATATTTAAACTTTTATATTCATATAAAGCTTTGTGAGAATAATAAGTAAAAGAGATTTTTTTTTAAATAAGCTTTTATTAGTGTATTTTAAAGTAGAATTATGCCAATTTAAAATTGATGGTTTATAAATAAAATTTCATGTTCATTTCATGACGTCGCATTACCGCGTACAAAAAAACATATTGAAGGTTCAAAATTAATTAATGAAATTTTTTCTCAGTTTCTTTTTAATGTTTGGCAACAGGAAAAAAACATGTTTATGTTATTGCAAGTGCTATTTTACAATATCGTAACAAAAAATATATATATATTTATTGATGAATAAAGTTGTAATGGATTTTTAAAAAATAATGCCTGAAAATTAATTAAACTATTTAACATATCTAAATTGATTTCTCATCGTATTATCGAAATTCAAGTAATATTAATCTTTTAATTGAAAATACAACTCTAAAAAATATATATAGTCATCGACAACACGTAACTGGGCATAATTTTTAGAAGTCTAGTACATGAGGAAGTAAGTGAAACATCGATTACAAAATTCCATCTTTTTATACAAGAACAAAGTTGAATAAAAGCGCGTAAATCAATGTATACGTCGTACGTTAATTGGAAAATCTGACTCTTTGCAAAGAGTCGGGGTAATTCGATAATTATCTCCCTTTTCCTAATCAGCCTGATGTTTTTCAGGCTTATTCAAAAAAGTTATTGATAGATAAGAGTTAAGAGTTATTGATAGATAAGAGTTAAGAGTTATTGATAGATAAGAATTAAGAGTTATCAGGCTTATTGAAAGCGTTAGGCTAATTAAAATATGGTTATTTATTTCTCAATCAGCCTGATGA
Source organism: Maratus michaelseni (assembly GCA_963931845.1). Lineage (NCBI taxonomy): Eukaryota > Metazoa > Arthropoda > Arachnida > Araneae > Salticidae > Maratus > Maratus michaelseni. Next base: position 12,308,849 of record OZ007593.1, on the reverse strand, counting down.
TTTTCAGGTTTATTGAAAAGAGCCTAAGCGTTAGGCTAAATAGAATATGGTCATTTATTTCTCAATCAGCCTTATGTTTTTTAGGTTTATTGCAAAGAACCTAGATAGCGTTAAGCTAATTGAAAAATTTCTTTCGTCACGCAACACCACTCGAACTTCAAAATTTAAGTTAAACAGAAACCCGACACGAACCTGACAAAAAAAGGCCATAGAACCGTAACCCGATCAAAACCAGACAAAGTAAATTCCGTTATCACAAAATCCGACCCGATCTTCAAAGTTAATGTTAACCTGAAACCCGTTTCGAATACAACAAAAAATTCCATCAAACCGCAATCCAGTCAAAAGACGACAAAATTATTTCCGTCGACATGCAACCCGACCCAAACCTGAACCTGAAGTTAACCCGAAACCCGACCCGAACCTGCAATTGAAGTTAACCCGACGCCCACCCGAATCCGGCAAAAGAAAATCCATCGAACCGTAACCCGATATGAGCCCGACAAAATAAATTCCTTCTTCTCGCAACCCGACGCGAACCGGAAAATTGAAGTTAACCCGGAAACCGACCCGAACGTGACAACAAATATTCCATCGAACCGCAACCCGATCCGAACTGGACAAAATAAATTCTTTCGCCTCACGACCCGACCCGAACCGGAAAATTGAAGTTAACCCGAAACCCGACCCGAACGCGAGAAAAAATCCATGGAACTGCAACCCGATCCGAACCCGACAAAATAATTGTCTTTGACTCGCAACCCGACGATAACCTGAAAATTGAAGTTAACCCCAACGTGACAAAAAATATTCCATAGAACCGTAAGCTGATCCAAACTCGACAAAATAAATTCCTTCTTCTCGCGACCGACCCGAACCTGAAAATTGAAGTTAACCCCAACGTGACAAAAAATATTCCATAGAACCGTAAGCCGATCCAAACTCGACAAAATAAATTCCTTCTTCTCGCGACCGACCCGAACCTGAAAATTGAAGTTAAACTGAAACCTGACCCGAATCCGAGAAAAAAAAATCCATTGAACCGTAACACGTTCCGAACCCGACAAAATAAAGTCCTAAGTCTTGCAACGAGATCCGAACCTAAAAATTTAAGTTGATCGGAAACCCGAAAAAACTCCATCAAACCACAATCTGATCCGAAGACGACAAATTTATTTCCGTCGATATGTAACCCGACACGAACCTGAAAATTCAAGTTAAACCGAAACACAACCCGACAAAAAGAATCCATCGAACCGTAACCCAATCCGAAACCGACAAAATAAATTCCGTCTTCCTTCGAACCGTAATCCGATCCAAAGATGACAATATAATTTTTGTCGACATGCAACTCGACCAGAACCTGAAAATTAAAGTTAATCCAAAATCCTACCCGCACCCGACAAAATATCCATCAAACCATAACCCGCCCCGAAACCGACAAAATAAATCCTTCGTCTCGCAATCCAACCCGAACCTGAAAATTGAAGTTAACCAGAAACCCAACCCTAACCCGACAAAAAATTCCTTCGAACCGCAATCCGATCCGAAAACGACAAAAATTATTTCCTTCGATATGCATCTCGACCCGAATCTGAAAATTAAAGCTAACCCGAAACCAAACCGAACCCGACAAAAAACCATCGAACCCCCGAAACGAACCCGAGAAAAAAATATCGAACCGTAACCCGAACCTAACCCAACAAAATAAATTCCTTCGTCTTGCAAACCGACCCGAACCTAAAAATTGAAGTTAACCCGAAAACGACAAAAAACCCATCGAATCGTAATCCGATACGAACCCGACAAAATAAATTCCTTCGTCTCGATACCGGACCCGAAGCTGAAAATTGAAGTTAACCCGAACCCGTCAGAAAAATTCCATCGCACCGCAATCCGATCCGAACACGAAAAAATTATTTCCGTCGACATGCAACCTGGCACGAACAAGAAAATTCCATTTGACGTCAACCCGAAACTCGATCCGAAACCGACAAGAAAAATTCTATTGAACCACAACCTGATCCGAACACAACAAGATCATTTCCGTTGACGTGCAACCCGACCTGAGCCCGACGCATTTCAACCTGAACCTATTTGTGCGCTTTTATCCTTAAAGAGTGGATACCTCCAAAGAGCAAACTGATTCATTTGTAGAATCCTGCATATGTGAGATTTTATTTGATCCGAAACCAAAAAATCCATTTGAAATCAACCGACACACCAACGCGAAACCAACAAAATATTTTCCCTTGATTACGCAATCCGACCCAAACTCGATATACTTCATCCCGAACCCGAACCACATACGAAATTTAAATTAAATTAATAGTTCGTTTAAATATTAAATAAGGAAAACCTCTATTTAAAATTTGTACTAAATTAGTAGCAATATATTAATGCTTAAGGAGATCCACATAATATTAATTTAAAATCGGAAAATATATTTTTTGATAATTAAAACGTGTCTACTAATATATACAAATAAAACTAAAACGTTTATTATAGCAATCGTTTAAAAAACTTAATAGAAAAAAATTCAATTCCTCTAAGATATACTTATCCTTATTTTCATTAATTTGTTTCTGAAAATCCTAATATTCCGACTTGCAAAAACCTAAATTTAACCAGCAAGAAATATTCTTGAGTAAACTCAACGCACAGAAAAAAAAAAATACAATCACTCCGACAAGAAAAAAGGGAAATTAGGGAAAACCCAACCCGATAGAGAGGTGTCTGCTATTCAGAGATTTTACTATATTTGAATATTAAATAAATTAGAAATTGGAGAAAAGGATAAAAATTTGTATTATAGATATGATTGTAGAAAACTTTCATAATTACATTAAAAGATGAACTAATTTCATTTTATTTAGTATTTGGATTGAATAATTTTGGGTTCAGGTTGAAATGCGTCGGGTTGCATGACTATGGAAATTATTTTGTCGGGCTCGGATTGGGTTACGGTTTGATGGATTTTTTTTGTCAGATTCGGGTCAGGTTTCAGGTTAACTTAAATTTTCAGTAAATAAAAGTCTTAAAAATGGACGTTACACCGTTGATTACTATATTAAACCACAAATAGCACACAATTGCGCTTGTTCTTTGCTAAAATCTGTGTACATAAAAATCTAAAACTTAAAGTTAAATATCATCTTCCAACAGTTTCGGCTTATAACTTCAAAGCTATCATCGGGGAGATAGAAGACACAACTGTTCCACACAAACCCCTCCCTTTTTTCTCTGAATGGTAGGTTTTGGTTTACCTTTTAATCGGTAGATGGCTCCAGTTAATTTTGTTTTTTCCCTTTTCTTTTCTCAGTTTTCCCTACGTGTTTCCTCCCATTTTTTCCTTTCTATCATGTCAAGATGTGAAGATCAACAGCTGTGTCTTTTGTCTCCCCGATGATAGCTTTGAAGTTATAAGCCGAAACTGTTGGAAGATGAATTTTAACTAACTTTTAATTTTATATATACACCGATTTTAGCAAAGAACAAGCGCAATTTTGTGCTATTTGTGTTAAAAATTTTCAGGTTGGAATCGGGTTAAGGTTCGATGGATTTTTTTGTCAGGTTCCGGGTTAATTTAAATTTTCGGTTCGGGTTGGGTGCGTGTCGTCTAAAATTATTTTGTCCTTTTCGGATTGGGCTGCGGTTCGATGGAACTTTTCTGTCGGGTTCGGGTCGGCTTTCAGGTTAACTTAAATTTTCAGGTTCTGGTCGATTCGGGATGGCTTTTTTTTTGTCAGTTCCAGTCGTGTTTCGGGTTAACTTAAATGTTCAGGTTTGGATCGGATTGCGTGACGATGGAAATTATTTTTTCGGGTTATGATCGGGTTACGGTTCGATGTATTTTTGTTGTCTGGTTCGGGACGGGATTCGGGTTAACTTAAATTTTCAGGTTTTGGTCTGGTTGTACTTTTTGGTTTGGATTGCGGTTCGATGGAATTATTTTGTCAGGTTCTGGTCGAGTTCCGGTTAAATTCAAATTTTCATGTTTGAGTATGGTTGCGTGACGACAGAAATTATTTTGTCGTGTTTCAACCTAGTTACGGTTCGATAGGGGTTTTTGTCAGATTTGATTCGCGTGCATGACGAGGGAATTTGTATTTTTGTGTTCGTATCGGGTTACGGTTCGTTGGCTTTTTTTGTAGTGTTGAGGTCGTGTTTCGGGTTAACTTAAATGTCACACCTTCTAATAATATATTTCTTTTAAATGCTAAAAGATGTAAATTAACAACATAATATACAGGAAAATAACTTTTTTTAGAATGTTGACATGTTTCGGCTCACTCCGAGACATTTTCAAAAACAAATTAGAATATTCTATAATTCCACGGTCTTTGAAGTTATTATTTGAAATGATATCATTTAATTTTCATGTACTTTTTAAAAATTTCGCACGTTATCTTTTATTTTTACTTGGTTGTTTATTTTAATTTTTCTAACCATGGAGTAACTCGAGCCACAATTTCGGTAAGTTTAAAAATGCTGCATCGTTATATATTGTATTTTTGTGTGTTACAATCTCTATTGTTTCTCTTATTATAGATGGATAGTATAGACTGAAGAGAAAATTATTTTACTTTCATTAAAATTTATTTGTATGGATTCTTCCTGATATTATCTTGCCACGGGTGTTGTTTTTCTATTATACTTAATATAAGCTATATGCTCTTTTTTTCTGTAACTAAATTTTCTGTTTGTCATGCCAATATAGTAATTCTTAGATCCGTCTTCTTTAGTAAAAGGTATTTCATATACTCCTGAATAATTCTCAAAATTAATTGGGTCAATTTTACTGCAAATTATATTCTTTAATTTCTGAGGGGGTTTGGCTATCAAGCAGATATTGAAACGTTTAAGGCTGTATTTTAATTTTTCAAAAAGCTTGGATAATATTGAAGAGTATAAAGTTTGTATTTTTGCGAATAAACTTTGTTTTCTGGTTTCTTATTATTAGCGAAATCCATGATTAATTTATTAATATAGTGTACCTTAAAACCATTATTACAAGCAATTTTACGCATATTATCTAATTCATTATCCAATTTATTTTTAGTACATACTATAAAGGCCCGTCTTATGAAAAATCTGTAGGCTGAAATTTGTACGTAAATGGAGGAGATGCGTTATTTGGTATGGTAGATTTATTAGCCATACTTTTTTGTAAAACAGCTCTGTCGATATATTTATTTGTTTTGGTTAACATTTCATAAAGGAACGGAAGACTTTTATTATGTTAAATTTCAATAGTGAATTTAATGTTATTGTCAATTGAGTTTTGATGATTTATAAGTATCATAATATATATAAGTTCATCAAGACAATACTACCAAATTATAGAAATATCATCAATATATCTGAGGCAAATGTGAGGCGTTAAGTCAAATGTACCAAAAAATTTAGTTTCCAATGGGCGAAGAGTATATTCAGCTAATAAATGTGAAATAGGTGATCCCATTGGGACTCCATGATTCTGCTTATAATATTTACCATTAAATGTGAAATGGTTATTTTGAAAGAGTAGATTAAGCCCTCTTTTTTTAGTGTTAATTTCATATCATTATTAAACTCTTCCATCTCTTCAATATCATCACAAATCTTATTACATACTACATGCGTGTCAATTGATGGATACAATGAAACAATATCAAGACTAGCCATTAAATAATCATCTGGTAATTGTATATGTTTGATTTTTTTAATGAAATCTTCCGTTGATTTAATATTTAATATAGATTCTGGTAAAATATCTCCTAAGAAGGGAACATGAGCTTTTTCTAAAAAAATAAGTCGGTCCTGAGCACTTTGAAACTATAGGAAGTAATGACATGTTGCTTTTATGATCTTTTAGCTTTCCAATAATCCTAAGAATAACAGATAGTTTATGCACCATGCTAGTTTATGCTAGTTTATGTTAAGGATTATTGGAACGCTAAAATATCACAAAACGAACCTGACATTGCGTCCTATAGTTTAAAAGAGCTCAGGACCGACTTATTTTTTAGAAAAAGATTATGTTCCCTTCTTAAGAGATGTTTTAACAGAATCAACATTAACTATTAAACCAACGGAAGATTTCACACAAAAAATCAAACATATATAATTACTATATAATTATATAATGGCTAGTCTTGCTATTGTTTCATTGTATCCATCAATTGACATGCATGTAGTACGTAATAAGATTTGTGATGGTATTGAAGAGATGAAAGAGTTTAATAATGATATGAAATTAACACTAAAAGGAGGACTTAATCTAATCATTCAAAATAACTATTTCACATTCAATGGTAAATATTATAAGCAGAATCATGAAGCCCCAGAGGGATAACCTATTTTAAGCTTATTAACTCAATATGGTATTCGCCCATTGGAAACTAAAGTTTTTGGTACATTTGACATAACGCCTCACACTTGCCTCAGATATATTGATAGTATTCTTATAATTTGGCAGTATAGTCTTGATGAACTTAAAATATTTCTAAATCATCTAAACTCAATTGACAATAACATTAAATTCACTATTGAAATTGAACATAGTAAAAGTCTTCCATTCCTTGATGTAATGTTAACCAGAACAAATAAATCTATCGACAGAGCTATTTTCCGAAAAAGTATGACTAACCAATCTATCATACCAAATAATGCATGTGCTCCATTTACGTACAAAATTTTGGCCTACAGATTTTTCATAAGACGGGCCTTTATAGTATGTACTGAAAATAAATTGGATAATGAATTAGATAAGATTCGTAAAATTGCTTATAATAATGGTTTTAATTAATCGTGGATATCGCCAATAATAAGAAACCAGAAAACAAAGTTGATTCACAAAAATACAAACTTTATACTCTTCAATATTATCCAAGCTTTTTAAAAAAATTAAATACAGCCTTAAACGTTACAATATCCGCTTAACAGCCAAACCCCCCTCAGATATTAAAGAATATCATTTGCAGTAAAATTGACACAATTAATGTTCAGGAGTAATGAAAAAAATTTTATTAAAGATCACGGATCTAAGAATTACTATATTGGCATGACAAGAAGGAAATTTTGTTACAGAAAAAGGAGCATATAGCTGTTATTAAGTATAATAGAAAAACAACACCCGTGACAAGATAATATCAAAAAGAATTCATACAAATAAATTTCAATGAAAGTAAAATAACTTTCCCTTCAGTCTATACTATCCATCAGTAATAAGCGAAACAATAGTGATAGTAACACACAAAAATACAATTTGTAATGATGCAGCATCTTTAAACTTACGGAAATTGTGGCTCGAGTTAATCCATGGATAAAAAAACTAAAATAAACAACCAAGTAAAAATAAAAGATAACGTGCTTAATTTTAAAAAAGTACATGAAAATTAAATGATATCATTTCAAATAATAACTTCAAAGACCGTGGAATTATAAAATATTCTAATTTGTTTTTGAAAATGTCTCGGAGTGAGCCGAAACATGTCAGCATTCTAATAAAAATTATTTTACTGTATATTATGTTGTTAATTTACACCTTTTACGATTTAAAAGAAATATACTTGCAGTATTCCCCAAAAGTGATGGTACAGGAAATAGTTTTCGGAAAATATGCAAATTTAACCATTTTGATTACAAATAAAATTGAATTAACAAATAAGAATTATTTAATAACAGCCTTTGCTATATTGTACAAGGAATTTTTAATAATAATTTCCTTTAGAAACTTTCAAAATAAAAAAAATATAAAATTTAAGTTCGAAAATGCTTCTACAAGAGTTATGGTACACATTAAATTTTTTTTAATTATTAAAGGAAAAGCATTCTCTAATATTTAGTTTCATATACTTTCATTTTCAGGACCACTTTAAGTCTGTCAGGCATTGATTTTACCATATTTTCTGTAATATATATATATTTTTTTTATTCCATTTTGCAAGTAAAACCTCTTTCAACTTTGTTTTATTTCTGATATCATAACTGTTCATTCGCCGCTGTAAGATATTCCATAATTGCTAAATAGAGTTTAATCTGGATTTTGTGGAGGAGTGGCAAGTACGTGGGGAATATTGTAGTGTAGCCATTTTCGAACAATGTGAGCAGTGTGCTCGGAATCATTATCTTGTAGTAAATAATAATGCTGCTCGACACCCAACTTCAATGCACTGTCCTTCCAATTTATCTTTAAACTTATTAAATATCCAAATCTGTTCATGATAGTTTCAATGACATCTTAATTTCCTACTCTTGAAGGTATCATATAGCCACAGACCATTACACCTCTTTCACCATGCTTTACAGTTTTTGTCGTATATTTGTGATTCATTGCATCACCTTTTCTCCTCCAAACTTTAATTTGCAGATTTATGCTGAAAATATTAATCTTAGACTCATCTGAAAATGTTACCTGTTTCTAGAAATCAGGGGATGTATGTAAATATTTTCTGCCAAACTCAATTCTTTCCTTTCTGATGATCATACGGATACGATATCCTCCTTGATATAGCACCTTGCATATAGATTATTGGTAAATTTCTTAACATCATTAAAGCTCTTCTGATAGTTTCTTTATGTACTATATTATTGCCATACTTTTGCAAATCTTCTCTTATTTTTTTAGCACTGATTGGGGAGATTTACAGAATTGCACACACTGTTAACTTTTTAGAGAGACCGTTTCGAGCTTTATTTTCAATCCTCTTTTTTTTTTCTTTACCGATTAATTACCTTTTGGATGGTGGAATGGCTTTGAGACATTTTTTCAGAAATCTCACTATAAGATTTATCCTTTTTATCATGACGATTAACAATTAATTTTCTTTCCGCAACTGTAAGCTCTCTTCGCGCGATATTTTAAATTCAGATATGATATTTCCTACTAAGATAATAATAGGTACACATAACTTTACCTAGATACTGCGGGACTACAATGTTGTTCAGTAAAATATGCAAATAAGTGAAAAATTTTAAATTTTACACAAATGTACCTTGACTTTTGTGGAAGTATTTTCGAACTATAATAATTTTCTAATATCTTTTTTAGTATATCTAAAGAAAATTTCTATTAATATTTCATTGTATAATGTAACAAAGGATGCTAATTAATTAATTTCGTTTGTTAATTAATTTTATTTCTGTTCACCATGCTGAAATTTCAATATTTCTTCAGAACTACTCTCTGTACCAAAACTTTTGTGGAACACTGTACGTATATTAACATGTAGTTAATACAATCTGCATTATACAACAGTGGACACCGAATGCTGCATTAGCCTCTGACGAATCAGAGTTAAATTAATATCTAGGCAGCTTGAATATACAGGGTGTTCTAGAAAGGACTCCCCAACTTTGAAATGACATAACTTCGAAACAGTGAGAGATAGAAATGTGAAACAAGTTGAATGTTAAACAGATAGGTCTGGAATTTGTTATACACGAATGTGAAAAAATAGTTCCAATATTGGATAATAGGTGGCAGCACAAGCCCATGGAACTTTAAATGGTACTCAGAAGGACAGAAATTTCATTCGTGCTTCTGTTTTATTGCTGACACGTGTAAAAAAGTTGTATAGAATTAGAGAATAATTCGGAATTCAAGAATATCATGCCGTATTCACCATATTCCCCGAATCTGAATCCATGCGACTTCTTTTTGTGGGGTTACTTGAAGGACGCTGTTTATTCTAAGAATCCCCAAACGTTGGAACAGCTCTAACAACTCATCTGTGAGGCATGTGCATCCATTTCAATAGAAGTATTGCGACAAGTGATTTCGAACGTTACCTTTAGGTTGCGTCATGTTGTTGCTGAAAAAGGTAACCATATCGAAACCATTGTAATGTGATTTTTATCTCAGTTCAAACAGCTCACTTTCAGGAACTATTTCAAAGACACAGCTTTGTGATTGCAGCGCCCTCTCGTGTCCAATATTGGAACTATTTTTTTAAATTGATGTATAAAAAATTCCAGACCTATCTGTCTAACATTCAATTGTTTCACATTTCTATCTCTCACTGTTTCGAAGTTATGTCATTTCAAAGTTGGGGAGTCCTTTCTAGAACACCCTGTATATATATATATTTTAATTTTAGCATTGCATTTATTAATTACTCTACCAAGGTTTGTTAATAAGGAAGTTTTAAAAAAGATTAAGTGAAGCTGTTTAGAAAATTGTTTGTCAAGTTCTGCAGATTTAACTTCAGAACTAAAAGTGTATTTACCTTCTACGTTTATCGGAACACTTTGTATTTAAATAGTGCAGAAAACAAAATATCCTGAGTAGGTAATAATGATGATAGTTATTATTATTTTTTTTTTTTTACGATTAGAAATATTTTTCAATAGTATATAAAATTCACCTATCAACTTACTTTAAGCCGTAATGGCTATCTGTAAACTACCATACATTTTGTTGTATTCTGCACGGATTTTTCTTTCAAAATTTATTTTAAAAATCGAGGTATTGGGGAGTTTGGCGTATTTGCATGAGTATTTGAAATTTTGTATTTAATTGGCCTCTCTGAATATAGGACCATTGGTCATTGTATAATATCAAAGGCAGCAATTTTGTATTAAAATTTAAGAAACCAATAAGTAATACATTATGAATACTGCGCATTTAGAAATAACTGTTAGAATTTAATAGATTGAAGCAAGAACATATGCAATAAATAGCCTTTTTTGAATTACCTAAATATGGCACGAGATGTTTTGCAAATTAAAAAAACAATAAGAAAATATTATTTTCACGTTTACAGTTTACCGTTTTCAAGAACCTGCCTTTATTATACATATGATCTCGTGGTTTATGTTTATTATGTCTTTTTTTTTTTTTTTTTAGTTGCGAGAATAGTTTATTTATAATTTTGAATTTGAGAATCTCGCCATTTGTGCGTTCGGAGCATGTCGATTTTTATATTAAAAGTTTTTTATAAGACTTTTTGTGTTCTGGTTTATCATTTTAATTATTACATCTTTAGTTTAAGAATAAAATCTATTTAAAATTTTCTTCGCTAATCTCTCTCTGAAATTGCTTTTTTCAACTCACGTATAAAAAAAACAGAGTGCACATGTTACCCGAGGTTGCAGCATTACATAAAAATATGGTATAAAATGTTAACGAATGAAATTTTAAATTGCTAACTAAGTGAAGTTTAAAGTTGCTGATACAAAAATATTTTAAAAACACAAATTGCACAAATTGTGCTTATTAGTTGCTAAAATCAGTGTAAAAATTGTTTTAAACTCATAAAAGAGCTAAAATCCTACATGTTTCGGCTTCAAACTTAAAGCCATCATCGGGGAAGAGGAACAACACAAACGACTACTGATCTTTTAATTTTCGACATGAGAAGAATGAAATCAACAGTATGGAAAAATTTAAATAAAATAAGCGGGCACTCTTTGTTGCCAAAGAGCGAAAAACAAAACAATGAATTAACAAGGGGTTAAAAATGTATCCCATAAACCAGGTATGCTGAAAGAAAAGTTATCATTACAAATACAATCTTTTCTAATTTTAATTTCCAATGATTCCCTAATGGCGGCTTTAAATCGGTTATTGAACCTATGGATAATTCTTGCTTTATCGAAATTAATTACAATATCATTATTTTTAGCGTAAAACCGGGAGAGTGCAGTGGATAATTTTCCAAATTTTATGTCGTTTTTATGCTCTTTTAATCTTTCCAAAAACTTTCTTTTAGTCATACCAATGTAAAATATTATACTATTATTATTTAAGCTAATGGGGATTTCATAAACACCTGCGAATTGATCAGGGGGGATAGGATCTAATTTATATGAAACTAAGTCAACCAATTTTCTGGGAGGGACAGCAATAAGATGGATATTGTATTTACGGAGGGCCCTTTTAATCCTTTCAAATATAATAGGTATATATTGGAATTTCCGATAGTTTGGTTTATTATTGCTAGGGACAGGATGCTGAATACGTGGCTAAGATACGTGGACGATATCTTTATCACATGGAGTCATGGAAAGCAGGAACTCCTATCTTTCCTCTCAAAAATAAACGAAATAGATGAAAATATTAAGTTTACGTTGGAAATAGAAGAAAATTCATCACTGCCGTTCCTTGATATTCAATTAATTAAAGATGACAACAAAATAAAACGTAAAGTCTATCGTAAACCGATGAGAAGTAACACAATAATCCCATTTAATGCCTCTACAACTTTCACTTATAAGATTGCTGCCTTCAATTCATTCATCAAGCGTGCTTTTCTGGTTTGTTCAAGTGAATTCATCCAAGATGAACTTAATTTTATCAGAGATATCGCCATTGACCATGGTTTCCCCGCTCATCACGTACAGAAAATTATAGAAAAATTCAATGGCCATTTAATTCAGCATCCTGTCCCTAGCAATAATAAACCAAACTATCGGAAATTCCAATATATACCTATTATATTTGAAAGGATTAAAAGGGCCCTCCGTAAATACAATATCCATCTTATTGCTGTCCCTCCCAGAAAATTGGTTGACTTAGTTTCATATAAATTAGATCCTATCCCCCCTGATCAATTCGCAGGTGTTTATGAAATCCCCATTAGCTTAAATAATAATAGTATAATATTTTACATTGGTATGACTAAAAGAAAGTTTTTGGAAAGATTAAAAGAGCATAAAAACGACATAAAATTTGGAAAATTATCCACTGCACTCTCCCGGTTTTACGCTAAAAATAATGATATTGTAATTAATTTCGATAAAGCAAGAATTATCCATAGGTTCAATAACCCATTTAAAGCCGCCATTAGGGAATCATTGGAAATTAAAATTAGAAAAGATTGTATTTGTAATGATAACTTTTCTTTCAGCATACCTGGTTTATGGGATACATTTTTAACCCCTTGTTAATTCATTGTTTTGTTTTTCGCTCTTTGGCAACAAAGAGTGCCCGCTTATTTTATTTAAATTTTTCCATACTGTTGATTTCATTCTTCTCATGTCGAAAATTAAAAGATCAGTAGTCGTTTGTGTTGTTCCTCTTCCCCGATGATGGCTTTAAGTTTGAAGCCGAAACATGTAGGATTTTAGCTCTTTTATGAGTTTAAAACAATTTTTACACTGATTTTAGCAACTAATAAGCACAATTTGTGCAATTTGTGTTTTTAAAATACTAGTTAACAGTGTAGTGTCCAAATGGATTCAATTGTACAAAAATATTGTTTGTCATTAGGAGCCGGAGGTTATGAAAATGGACGTTATGCTGCAAAACAACCCCCAGGAGGATTCGGTGGAGGTGGAAGACCAGAGGGTCCTAGAAATGCAATCCAATATACACCAGTCTCGCAGGTTGGAGAAGGATTAAACACAGTTGGAAGACCATCTGGTGCTGGAAAGTCAGGTGAAAAAAGTGGATATTAAAGATTTAAGAATTAGACTTAAAGAAAAGTAATTCGTGACGAGTTAATAGCTTTTGTAAAGTCAACAGTTTTTGTTTAAGTCCCATGGACTGTGGCTTACGCCCACAAGAACCTGGACGGTTCTGTCTAACGCATGCTGTTGTTGAAACACTTGTTAGGAAATTGAGAAAGAATGCTGAATGACACCATGGAAAGGTGATAATTTGAATAACATTGCATGAATGTACTTTAACTACTTATTCACTGATTTGTGTGGTTTCGAATAAATGTCAAATCTCTTTCTCGGAACGCATGGATATTGTGCTGTTAATGCTTGGAAAGAAAATATTTTGTCATTCCAGCCTCTTTGTCATGAATATGACGTACATTTTTAAATCCTGTTTATCATATTTATATTGTGAACTTTTGTATAGTTCCAGTACAATTTTTATTTTCTGCAAGTGTTTCGTGTTCTTGTCTATAAGGCTCGCCTCATGTTTCGTCTTTTGTGATTGTAAGGACATTATTAAATAACCACTGTACCCGTGCGAAAATTTCGCTCTGCAGTCTAATATTTCTTTACCAATATTTAATATTTTTTAGATGCAGGTTTAAATTTCTAAAGGAAAATCAAGGTCTAAAAATTTCTGAAAACAACGTTAGTCAAGCCAGAGTATTATAAAATTTATTTCTTCAAAGTTACACTAAAAACTGATAGAAGTTAACAAAAACAAAACAAAACAATATATATATCGTATTTTAACTGCATTAGAGGATGACATCACCTGTTTCGGAAAAAAACACAGGACAAAGAAAAATAAATTTGCCATTTGAATTTCAAATTTTCTTTTAAATCATAAATATAAAATAAATCCGTGAAGCAACAATGTCCCGCTTTATTGTACTCTATATATTTTTTATAATCATTCTAGAGCACGATATAATGCGGTATTTTATTTTTGTGGCAACACTGATTTGACAAATACCTTTGATTTCATTTATGAAAACAATGCTGATTTAATTTTTAATTTTTAATCACCTTTTCTCCTCCAAACTCTATTTTACACATTTACGCTGAAAATATTAATCTTAGACTCATCTGAAATGTTACCTGTTTCTAGAAATCAGGGGATGTATGTAAATATTTTCTGGCAAACTCGATTCCTTCCTTAATGATGAACGGTGATCATACGGATACATATCCTCCTTGATATAGCACCTTGCATATAGATTTTTGGTATATTTCTTAACATTATTAAAGCTCTTCTGATAGTTTCTTTATATACTATATTATTGCCATACTTTTGCAAATCTTCTTTTATTTTTTCAGCAGTAATTGGGGAGATTTACAGAAATGCGCACACTGTTAACTTTTTAGAGAGACCGTTTCGAGCTTTATTTTCAATCCTCTTTTTTTTTCTTTATCGGTTAATTACGTTTTGGATGGTGGAATGGCTTTGAGAGATTTTTTCAGAAATCTCACTATAAGATTTATCCTTTTTATCATGACGATTAACAATTAATTTTCTTTCCGCAACTGTAAGCTCTTTTCGCGCGATATTTTAAATTCAGATATGATATTTCCTACTAAGATAATAATAGGTACACATAACTTTACCTAGATACTGCGGGACTACAATGTTGTTCAGTAAAATATGCAAATAAGTGAAAAATTTTAAATTTTACACAAATGTACCTTGACTTTTGTGGAAGTATTTTTGAACTATAATAATTTTCTAATATCTTTTTTAGTATATCTAAAGAAAATTTCTATTAATATTTCATTGTATAATGTAACAAAGGACGCTAATTAATTAATTTCGTTTGTTAATTAATTTTATTTCTGTTCACCATGCTGAAATTTCAATATTTCTTCAGAACTACTCTCTGTACCAAAACTTTTGTGGAACACTGTACGTATATTAACATGTAGTTAATACAATCTGCATTATACAACAGTGGACACGGAATGCTGCATTAGCATCCGACAAATCATAGTTAAATTAATATCTAGGCAGCTAGAAAAAAAATATATTTTTTAATTTTTGCATTGCATTTATTAATTACTCTAACAAGGTTTGTTAATAAGGAAGTTTTAAAAAAGATTAAGTGAAGCTGTTTAGAAAATTGTTTGTAATGTTCTGCAGATTTAACTTCAGAACTAAAAGTGTATTTACCTTCTACGTTTATCGGAACACTTTGTATTTAAATAGTGCAGAAAACAAAATATCCTGAGTAGGTAATAATGATGATAGTTATTATTATTTTTTTTTTTTTTTTACGATTAGCAATATTTTTCAATAGTATATAAAATTCAATTATCAACTTACTTTAAGCTGTAATGGCTATCTGTAAACTACCATACATTTTGTTGTATTCCGCACGGATTTTTCTTTCAAAAATTTTTTTAAAAATCGAGGTATTTGGGAGTTTGGCGTATTTGCATGAGTATTTGAAATTTAATTGGCCTCTCTGAATATAGGACCATTGGTCATTGTATAATATCAAAGGCAGCAATTTTGTATTAAAATTTAAGAAACCAATAAGTAATACATTATGAATACTGCGCATTTAGAAATAACTGTTAGAATTTAATAGACTGAAGCAAGAACATATGCAATAAATGGCCTTTTTTGAATTACCTAAATTTGGCACGAGATGTTTTGCAAATTAAAAAAACAATAAGAAAATATTATTTTCACGTTTACTGTTTACCGTTTTCAAGAACCTGCCTTTATTATACATATGATCTGGTGGTTTATGTTTATTATGTCTTTTTTTTTTTTTTTTTTTTTTTTTAGTTGCGAGAATAGTTTATTTATCATTTTGAATTTGAGAATCTCGCCATTTGTGCGTTCGGAGCATGTCGATTTTTATATTAAAAGTTTTTTATAAGACTTTTTGTGTTCTGGTTTATCATTTCAAGTATTACATCTTTAGTTTAAGAATAAAATCTATTTATAATTTTCTTCGCTAATTTTTCTCTGAAATTGCTTTTTTCAACTCACGTATAAAAAAAAACAGAGTGCACATGTTACCCGAGGTTGCAGAATATACATAAAAATATGGTATAAAATGTTAACGAATGAAATTTTAAATTGCTAAGTGAAGTTTAAAGTTGCTGATACAAAAATATTGTTTGTCATTAGGGGCCGGAGGTTATGAAAATGGACGTAATGCTGCCAAACAACCCCCAGGAGGATTCGGTGGAGGTGGAAGACCAGAGGGTCCTAGAAATGCAATCCAATATACACCAGTCTCGCAGGTTGGAGAAGGATTAAACACAGTTGGAAGACCATCTGGTGCTGGAAAGTCAGGTGAAAAAAGTGAATATTAAAGATTTAAGAATTAGACTTAAAGAAAAGTAATTCGTGACGAGTTAATAGCTTTTGTAAAGTCAACAGTTTTTGTTTATGTCCCATGGACTGTGGCTTACGCCCACAATAACCTGGACGGTTCTGTCTAACGCATGCTGTTGTTGAAACACTTGTTAGGAAATTGAGAAAGAATGCTGAATGACACCATGGAAAGGTGATAATTTGAATAACATTGCATGAATGTACTTCAACTACTTATTCACTGATTTGTGTGGTTTCGTATAAATGTCAAATCTCTTTCTCGGAACGCATGGATATTGTGCTGTTAATGTTTGGAAAGAAAATATTTTGTCATTCCAGCCTCTTTGTCATGAATATGACGTACATTTTTAAATCCTGTTTATCATATTTATATTGTGAACTTTTGTATAGTTCCAGTACAATTTTTATTTTCTGCAAGTGTTTCGTGTTCTTGTCTATAAGGCTCGCCTCATGTTTCGTCTTTTGTGATTGTAAGGACATTATTAAATAACCACTGTACCCGTGCGAAAATTTCGCTCTGCAGTCTAATATTTCTTTACCAATATTTAATATTTTTTAGATGCAGGTTTAAATTTCTAAAGGAAAATCGAGGTCTAAAAATTTCTGAAAACAACGTTAGTCAAGCCAGAGTATTATAAAATTCATTTCTTCAAAGTTACACTAAAAACTGATAGAAGTTAACAAAAACAAAACAAAACAATATATATATCGTATTTTAACTGCATTAGAGGATGACATCACCTGTTTCGGAAAAAAACACAGGACAAAGAAAAATAAATTTGGCATTTGAATTTCAAATTTTCTTTTAAATCATAAATATAAAATAAATCCGTGCAGCAACAATGTCCCACTTTATTGTACTCTATATATTTTTTATAATCATTCTAGAGCACGATATAATGCGGTATTTTATTTTTGTGGCAACACTGATTTGACAAATACCTTTGATTTCATTTATGAAAACAATGCTGATTTAATTTTTAATTTTTAATCACCTTTTCTCCTCCAAACTCTATTTTACACATTTACGCTGAAAATATTAATCTTAGACTCATCTGAAATGTTACCTGTTTCTAGAAATCAGGAGATGTATGTAAATATTTTCTGGCAAACTCGATTCCTTCCTTAATGATGAACGGAGATCATACGGATACGATATCCTCCTTGATATAGCACCTTGCATATAGATTTTTAGTATATTTCTTAACATCATTAAAGCTCTTCTGATAGTTTCTTTATGTACTATATTATTGCCATACTTTTGCAAATCTTCTTTTATTTTTTCAGCAGTAATTGGGGAGATTTACAGAAATGCGCACACTGTTAACTTTTTAGAGAGACCGTTTCGAGCTTTATTTTCAATCCTCTTTTTTTTTCTTTACCGATTAATTACGTTTTGGATGGTGGAATGGCTTTGAGAGATTTTTTCAGAAATCTCACTATAAGATTTATCCTTTTTATCATGACGATTAACAATTAATTTTCTTTCCGCAACTGTAAGCTCTTTTCGCGCGATATTTTAAATTCAGATATGACATTTCCTACTAAGATAATAATAGGTACACATAACTTAACATAGATACTGCGGGACTACAATGTTGTTCAGTAAAATATGCAAATAAGTGAAAAATTTTAAATTTTACACAAATGTACCTTGACATTTATTGAAGTATTTTTGAACTATAACAATTTTCTAATATTGTTTTTAGTATATCTAAAGAAAATTTCTATTAATATTTCATTGTATAATGTAACAAAGGATGCTAATTAATTAATTTCGTTTGTTAATTAGTTTTATTTCTGTTCACCATGCTGAAATTTCCATATTTCTTCAGAACTACTCTCTGTACCATAACTTTTGTGGAACACTGTACGTATATTAACATGTAGTTAATACAATCTGCATTATACAACAGTGGACACCGAATGCTGCATTAGCCTCTGACAAATCAGAGTTAAATTAATATCTAGGCAGCTTGAAAAAATATATTTTTTTTAATTTTTGCATTGCATTTATTAATTACTCTACCAAGGTTTGTTAATAAGGAAGTTTTAAAAAAGATTAAGTGAAGCTGTTTAGAAAATTGTTTGCCATGTTCTGCAGATTTAACTTCAGAACTAAAAGTGTATTTACCTTCGACGTTTATCGGAACACTTTGTATTTAAATAGTGCAGAAAACAAAATATCCTGAGTAGGTAATAATGATGATTGTTCTTATTATTATTATTATTATTTTTTTTACGATTAGCAATATTTTTCAATAGTATATAAAATTCAATTATCAACTTACTTTAAGCTGTAATGGCTATCTGTAAACTACCATACATTTTGTTGTATTCCGCACGGATTTTTCTTTCAAAATTTTTTTTAAAAATCGAGGTATTTGGGAATTTGGCGTATTTGCATGAGTATTTGAAATTTAATTGTCCTCTCTGAATATAGGACCATTGGTCATTGTATAATATCAAAGGCAGCAATTTTGTATTAAAATTTAAGAAACCAATAAGTAATACATTATGAATACTGCGCATTTAGAAATAACTGTTAGAATTTAATAGATTGAAGCAAGAACATATGCAATAAATGGCCTTTTTTGAATTACCTAAATTTGGCACGAGATGTTTTGCAAATTAAAAAAACAATAAGAAAATGTTATTTTCACGTTTACTGTTTACCGTTTTCAAGAACCTGCCTTTATTATACATATGATCTGGTGGTTTATGTTTATTATGTCTTTTTTTTTTTTTTTTTTTTTTTAGTTGCGAGAATAGTTTATTTATCATTTTGAATTTGAGAATCTCGCCATTTGTGCGTTCGGAGCATGTCGATTTTTATCTTAAAAGTTTTTTATAAGACTTTTTGTGTTCTGGTTTATCATTTCAAGTATTACATCTTTAGTTTAAGAATAAAATCTATTTATAATTTTCTTCGCTAATTTTTCTCTGAAATTGCTTTTTTCAACTCACGTATAAAAAAAACAGAGTGCACATGTTACCCGAGGTTGCAGAATATACATAAAAATATGGTATAAAATGTTAACGAATGAAATTTTAAATTGCTAAGTGAAGTTTAAAGTTGCTGATACAAAAATATTGTTTGTCATTAGGGGCCGGAGGTTATGAAAATGGACGTAATGCTGCCAAACAACCCCCAGGAGGATTCGGTGGACGTGGAAGACCAGAGGTTCCTAGAAATGCAATCCAATATACACCAGTCTCGCACGTTGGAGAAGGAATAAATACAGTTGGAAGACCATCTGGTGCTGGAAAGTCAGGTGAAAACAGTGGATATTAAAGATTTAAGAATTAGACTTAAAGAAAAATAATTCGTGACGAGTTAATAGCTTTTGTAAAGTCAACAGTTTTTATTTCTGTCCCATGGACTGTGGCTTACGCCCAGAAGAACCTGGACGGTTCTGTCTAACGCATGCTGTAGTTGAAACACTTGTTAGGAAATTGAGAAAGAATGCTGAATGACACCATGGAAATGTGATAAGTTGAATAACGTTGCATGAATGAACTTTAACTACTTTTTCTCTGATTTGTGTGGTTTCGAATAAATGCCAAATCTCTCTCTCGGAACGCATGGACATTGTGCTGTTAATGTTTGGAAAGAAAATATTTTGTTATTCAAGTCTCTTTGTCATGAATATGACGTACATTTGTAAATCCTGTTTATCATATTTATATTGTGAACTTTTGTATAGTTCCAGTACAATTTTTATTTTCTGCAAGTGTTTCGGGCTCTTGTCTATAAGGCTCGCCTCATGTTTCGTCTTTTGTGATTCTAAGGACATTATTAAATGACCACTGTACCCGTGCGAAAATTTCGCTCTGCAGTCTAATATTTCTTTACCAATATTTAATATTTTTTAGATGCAGGTTTAAATTTCTAAAGGAAAATCAAAGTCTAAAAATTTCTGAAAACAACGTTAGTCAAGCCAGAGTATTATAAAATTTATTTCTTCAAAGTTACACTAAAAACTGATGGAAGTTAACAAAAACAAAACAAAACAATATATATATCGTATTTTAACTGCATTAGAGGATGACATCACCTGTTTCGAAAAAAAAAAACACAGGACAAAGAAAAATAAATTTAGCATTTGAATTTCAAATTTTCTTTTAAATCATAAATATAAAATAAATCCATGCAGCAACAATGTCCACATTATTGTACTATATATATTTTTTATAATCATTCTAGAGCACAATATAATGCGGTATTTTATTTTTGTGGCAACACTGATTTGACAAATACCTTTGATTTCATTTATGAAAACAATGCTGATTTAATTTTTAATTTTTAATCACCTTTTCTCCTCCAAACTCTAATTTACACATTTACGCTGAAAATATTAATCTTAGACTCATCTGAAAATGCTACCTGTTTCTAGAAATCAGGGGATGTATGTAAATATTTTCTGGCAAACTCGATTCCTTCCTTAATGATGATCGGAGATCATACGGATACGATATCCTCCTTGATATAGCACCTTGCATATAGATTTTTGGTATATTTCTTAACATCATTAAAGCTCTTCTGATAGTTTCTTTATATACTATATTATTGCCATACTTTTGCAAATCTTCTTTTATTTTTTCAGCAGTAATTGGGGAGATTTACAGAAATGCGCACACTGTTAACTTTTTAGAGAGACCGTTTCGAGCTTTATTTTCAATCCTCTTTTTTTTTCTTTACCGATTAATTACGTTTTGGATGGTGGAATGGCTTTGAGAGATTTTTTCAGAAATCTCACTATAAGATTTATCCTTTTTATCATGACGATTAACAATTAATTTTCTTTCCGCAACTGTAAGCTCTTTTCGCGCGATATTTTAAATTCAGATATGATATTTCCTACTAAGATAATAATAGGTACACATAACTTTACCTAGATACTGCGGGACTACAATGTTGTTCAGTAAAATATGCAAATAAGTGAAAAATTTTAAATTTTACACAAATGTACCTTGACTTTTGTGGAAGTATTTTTGAACTATAATAATTTTCTAATATCTTTTTTAGTATATCTAAAGAAAATTTCTATTAATATTTCATTGTATAATGTAACAAAGGACGCTAATTAATTAATTTCGTTTGTTAATTAATTTTATTTCTGTTCACCATGCTGAAATTTCAATATTTCTTCAGAACTACTCTCTGTACCAAAACTTTTGTGGAACACTGTACGTATATTAACATGTAGTTAATACAATCTGCATTATACAACAGTGGACACGGAATGCTGCATTAGCCTCTGACAAATCATAGTTAAATTAATATCTAGGCAGCTAGAAAAAATATATATTTTTTAATTTTTGCATTGCATTTATTAATTACTCTAACAAGGTTTGTTAATAAGGAAGTTTTAAAAAAGATTAAGTGAAGCTGTTTAGAAAATTGTTTGTAATGTTCTGCAGGTTTAACTTCAGAACTAAAAGTGTATTTACCTTCTACGTTTATCGGAACACTTTGTATTTAAATAGTGCAGAAAACAAAATATCCTGAGTAGGTAATAATGATGATAGTTATTATTATTATTTTTTTTTTTTTACGATTAGCAATAATTTTCAATAGTATATAAAATTCAATTATCAACTTACTTTAAGCTGTAATGGCTATCTGTAAACTACCATACATTTTGTTGTATTCCGCACGGATTTTTCTTTCAAAAATTTTTTAAAAGTCGAGGTATTTGGGAGTTTGGCGTATTTGCATGAGTATTTGAAATTTAATTGGCCTCTCTGAATATAGGACCATTGGTCATTGTATAATATCAAAGGCAGCAATTTTGTATTAAAATTTAAGAAACCAATAAGTAATACATTATGAATACTGCGCATTTAGAAATAACTGTTAGAATTTAATAGATTGAAGCAAGAACATATGCAATAAATGGCCTTTTTTGAATTACCTAAATTTGGCACGAGATGTTTTGCAAATTAAAAAAACAATAAGAAAATATTATTTTCATGTTTACTGTTTACCGTTTTCAAGAACCTGCCTTTATTATACATATGATCTGGTGGTTTATGTTTATTATGTCTTTTTTTTTTTTTTTTTAGTTGCGCGAATAGTTTATTTATCATTTTGAATTTGAGAATCTCGCCATTTGTGCGTTCGGAGCATGTCGATTTTTATATTAAAAGTTTTTTATAAGACTTTTTGTGTTCTGGTTTATCATTTCAAGTATTACATCTTTAGTTTAAGAATAAAATCTATTTATAATTTTCTTCGCTAATTTTTCTCTGAAATTGCTTTTTTCAACTCACGTATAAAAAAAAACAGAGTGCACATGTTACCCGAGGTTGCAGAATATACATAAAAATATGGTATAAAATGTTAACGAATGAAATTTTAAATTGCTAAGTGAAGTTTAAAGTTGCTGATACAAAAATATTGTTTGTCATTAGGGGCCGGAGGTTATGAAAATGGACGTAATGCTGCCAAACAACCCCCAGGAGGATTCGGTGGAGGTGGAAGACCAGAGGGTCCTAGAAATGCAATCCAATATACACCAGTCTCGCAGGTTGGAGAAGGATTAAACACAGTTGGAAGACCATCTGGTGCTGGAAAGTCAGGTGAAAAAAGTGAATATTAAAGATTTAAGAATTAGACTTAAAGAAAAGTAATTCGTGACGAGTTAATAGCTTTTGTAAAGTCAACAGTTTTTGTTTATGTCCCATGGACTGTGGCTTACGCCCACAAGAACCTGGACGGTTCTGTCTAACGCATGCTGTTGTTGAAACACTTGTTAGGAAATTGAGAAAGAATGCTGAATGACACCATGGAAAGGTGATAATTTGAATAACATTGCATGAATGTACTTTAACTACTTATTCACTGATTTGTGTGGTTTCGTATAAATGTCAAATCTCTTTCTCGGAACGCATGGAGATTGTGCTGTTAATGTTTGGAAAGAAAATATTTTGTCATTCCAGCCTCTTTGTCATGAATATGACGTACATTTTTAAATCCTGTTTATCATATTTATATTGTGAACTTTTGTATAGTTCCAGTACAATTTTTATTTTCTGCAAGTGTTTCGTGTTCTTGTCTATAAGGCTCGCCTCATGTTTCGTCTTTTGTGATTGTAAGGACATTATTAAATAACCACTGTACCCGTGCGAAAATTTCGCTCTGCAGTCTAATATTTCTTTACCAATATTTAATATTTTTTAGATGCAGGTTTAAATTTCTAAAGGAAAATCGAGGTCTAAAAATTTCTGAAAACAACGTTAGTCAAGCCAGAGTATTATAAAATTTATTTCTTCAAAGTTACACTAAAAACTGATAGAAGTTAACAAAAACAAAACAAAACAATATATATATCGTATTTTAACTGCATTAGAGGATGACATCACCTGTTTCGGAAAAAAACACAGGACAAAGAAAAATAAATTTGGCATTTGAATTTCAAATTTTCTTTTAAATCATAAATATAAAATAAATCCGTGCAGCAACAATGTCCCACTTTATTGTACTCTATATATTTTTTATAATCATTCTAGAGCACGATATAATGCGGTATTTTATTTTTGTGGCAACACTGATTTGACAAATACCTTTGATTTCATTTATGAAAACAATGCTGATTTAATTTTTAATTTTTAATCACCTTTTCTCCTCCAAACTCTATTTTACACATTTACGCTGAAAATATTAATCTTAGACTCATCTGAAATGTTACCTGTTTCTAGAAATCAGGGGATGTATGTAAATATTTTCTGGCAAACTCGATTCCTTCCTTAATGATGAACGGAGATCATACGGATACGATATCCTCCTTGATATAGCACCTTGCATATAGATTTTTGGTATATTTCTTAACATCATTAAAGCTCTTCTGATAGTTTCTTTATGTACTATATTATTGCCATACTTTTGCAAATCTTCTTTTATTTTTTCAGCAGTAATTGGGGAGATTTACAGAAATGCGCACACTGTTAACTTTTTAGAGAGACCGTTTCGAGCTTTATTTTCAATCCTCTTTTTTTTTCTTTACCGATTAATTACGTTTTGGATGGTGGAATGGCTTTGAGAGATTTTTTCAGAAATCTCACTATAAGATTTATCCTTTTTATCATGACGATTAACAATTAATTTTCTTTCCGCAACTGTAAGCTCTTTTCGCGCGATATTTTAAATTCAGATATGATATTTCCTACTAAGATAATAATAGGTACACATAACTTTACCTAGATACTGCGGGACTACAATGTTGTTCAGTAAAATATGCAAATAAGTGAAAAATTTTAAATTTTACACAAATGTACCTTGACTTTTGTGGAAGTATTTTTGAACTATAATAATTTTCTAATATCTTTTTTAGTATATCTAAAGAAAATTTCTATTAATATTTCATTGTATAATGTAACAAAGGATGCTAATTAATTAATTTCGTTTGTTAATTAATTTTATTTCTGTTCACCATGCTGAAATTTCAATATTTCTTCAGAACTACTCTCTGTACCAAAACTTTTGTGGAACACTGTACGTAAATTAACATGTAGTTAATACAATCTGCATTATACAACAGTGGACACGGAATGCTGCATTAGCCTCTGACAAATCATAGTTAAATTAATATCTAGGCAGCTAGAAAAAATATATATTTTTTAATTTTTGCATTGCATTTATTAATTACTCTAACAAGGTTTGTTAATAAGGAAGTTTTAAAAATGATTAAGTGAAGCTGTTTAGAAAATTGTTTGTCATGTTCTGCAGATTTAACTTCAGAACTAAAAGTGTATTTACCTTCTACGTTTATCGGAACACTTTGTATTTAAATAGTGCAGAAAACAAAATATCCTGAGTAGGTAATAATGATGATAGTTATTATTATTATTATTATTTTTTTTTTTACGATTAGCAATATTTTTCAATAGTATATAAAATTCAATTATCAACTTACTTTAAGCTGTAATGGCTATCTGCAAACTACCATACATTTTGTTGTATTCCGCGCGGATTTTTCTTTCAAAAATTTTTTTAAAAGTCGAGGAGTAGAGAAGAAACAACGTTCCGGCCCCAGGAGGTGGAGTGTGGAGCTGGTGCAAGGTGCAGCACCTCCTCCTCCTCCCGAAGTGCCCTCCTCCTCCTCCTCCCGAAGTGCCCTCCTCCTCCTCCTCCCAAAGTGTGCACCTCCTCCTCATCCCAAAGTCGCACCTCCTCCCAAAGTGCAGCACCTCCTCCTCCCGAAGTGTCCACCACCTAAGATAAGGGGATTAATTAAGAATTAGTGTTAATTAATTTTAATTAGGGAACTTAGAAATTTTTTTGAAGCAATTTTTTTTTTTTTTCGCGGAGAATTTCCTACTAGAATACGAGGTGTGTTTCAAGGGATTTATTTTAGCGAATTAGAAATTTAATTAATTTTAATTGGGGAACTTAAAAATTTTTTTGAAGCAAATTTTTTTTTTTCGCGGAGAAATATCTATTACAGTACAAGGGGAATTTTAACGAATTAAAAATTTAATTAATTTTAATTGTAGAACTTAGAAATTTTTTGAAGCAATTTTTTTTTCGCGTAGAAATATCTATTATAGTACAAGGTGAATTTTAACGAATTACAAATTTAATTAATTTTAATTGGGGAACTTAGACATTTTTCGAAGCATTTTTTTTTTCTAAACGAGAGTATGCAGTTTGAATAGGAGTATATGCAGTAGAAGTGAATGAATAATTAAAAATAATAATTAAAAAGGGTCATTAATTTGAATTGGGGAACTTTGAAATTTTTCGAAGCAAATTTTTTTTAACTAGAGTAGACCATTCGATATACATGTTACAGGTGAATTTTAAAAGTCAATAGTGGTTTAATTAAAAAGGGTCATTCATTAATTTTAATTGGAGAACTTAGACTTTTTCTTTTAAACCAAAAGTAGAATTTTTAGAGTTAAAAATAGAATTTTTAGTATTAAAAGTCGCCAAAAGTAGGATTTTCGGCTGAAAGTAATCTAAGATATAAACTCTCAACTGAAATGAATTTTGCCTTAAGGTGTGAGCTTTTGGCTAGAAGTGACCTAGAGTCAAAACTTCCTGGTCCCAGGAATCACCACGGGGAGGTAGATCACACAATCGATTCCCAAAAATTTGTTTGGAAGATTTTGATATCTTCCTTTTTTTTTCTAAAGATTTTAGATTTTTTTTTTTTCTAATTATCTTGGAATTTTATAATGTCCGTAAGCTAGGCTACTTACTCCATCTTCTAGCAGGTAACGCTTGTCGTCAAAGGGTGACAAACACTTTTTATTTTGTTTAAGGGTGTAAAGTATGTGTGATTGCTGCCCTATTCTTGACTGTTCTTCAAAGGTTGTAGCTTGTCTTTCCAAACATTTCACATAATCTTCATGTTTCAATTTATTTTTAACTATAGATGTTGAGACCCCCTTGGCTCGCTTTTTTTCTTCTTTGGAGGATTTAATCGAATACATTTTCGACTTTAAACCTACAAACTGATGAATAGGCACGCCATTTAATTCGTCTTTAAATTTCCCCAAGACTTTCTTATTCGTGTTAGAATAAAGGGGGTGTTCTTGGTGGTAATCTGAAAAATCAAATCGCGTCCTATTGAGATACATCTCATTTCGTAGGTTTTCAGTCGTGATGAGATAGGTTAAAGAATCTGTATCCGTGAAAAGCAGAATTGAACGATTTCCAGGAT
This sequence comes from Maratus michaelseni, assembly GCA_963931845.1. Classification (NCBI taxonomy): domain Eukaryota; kingdom Metazoa; phylum Arthropoda; class Arachnida; order Araneae; family Salticidae; genus Maratus; species Maratus michaelseni. The sequence goes on along the minus strand of OZ007593.1, from coordinate 12,281,459 downwards.
AAATTTGTTTGATAAATTTATAATGGAATTCGTACATGAGCACCTTTGATAGCTCTAGTATCGAAAACCCGACTTAAATAGGCCGGTTCATCAAGATACTGGGCTTCTGCCTTTCAACAGCTACGAGATTCTCATCGAATATCTTGAAATTTTTGAAGTAGGGAGAGGCGACTAGTTTCTCACATCTTCTTTCTTGGTTAGATAACTCTATATTTCGCCTCTTTCTCAGATTTTCGATGCACTTGCCATAAATGCTGTTATTTAGTAATTTGAAGAAATCCTTCTCAAAGGCACTAGTTGCTTGCTTGCGTTTTTCCGTGTTAAATTCGATATATTGTTTGAGCCAAGGGGACTGTTGGAACTGGAGAACTCTGTGAATTTTCGTTAGCTTTAACCCCAATTCAATGTATAATTTAACGTTTCTATAATGAGAAATGTATTTGACTTTTCTCATCAAGTTGGGGATGAGTTTCGGAGTACCTCTGAACCCCTTCTGTAGAAGATTCTTTGCGTAATCAGACAGCATTTCTTCTTGTACGGTGAGTCTTTGCGAGGCAAGAGGATAGTCGTTATGGTCATCGTGAAGGGATTCAGGGTACTCAAAGTCCACCTCGAAAATGTAACCAGTACTTGAGTCATCTGGTATCTGTAATATGCTTTCTTCTGTGAAGTTGGAGCCATCACACCACTGGAACCCTCCATGGGGCATGTACTGGGACATCGCCCAACCGTAAAGATTGTTGGCATCCCAGTACATGATATGGGATGTTTCTTTACTAGGGACGTGATTTGGAACATCTTTATTATTGGCGGTCGCAAACCTGTGGGAGATCTGCGACACACCCCCGCGTACGCCTTCTTCGATAAACAGCAGCATGTCCACATCGGTCAATAATTCCAACTCCACATCAGTCATTTTCAAACAGGCCTGCCAAGACAAGCCTGGTGAAGTGACGAGGTGGGATGGGTCAATATTATAATATTGACTGCAGAGACGTCCAAAATTTTCGAATACATCAGCTAGTAGAAGCACATCGGTCTTTAAATATAGATCATGATATTCCCCGAGATTGTTTATTCTGAAAGTATTCCACACATTTTTCGCATGTGCATAGTCTGATTCTGTGATATCTTGATTCGATAATGTGTTGTGGAAAGCAGAGGGTGGAGGAAGCTGGGTTTCTTGAAATTTTTTAAACGAATTCATATATTCGTAGGGATAAATACCTTTGCGACATAGTAGTTCAGTTCTTGTATTTTGAGCAAAGTTTTCTCTTAATATATTAAAGTCGCACTGTTTCAGATTTGATGTTAATTTGTCCAAGGAGGCCGGTAGGAAGAGCAGTGAGTCAATGAATGAGAATTGAATAGAGGAATGATATTCTTGTAATTTGAATGTGATGTAGTCTTCTAAATTGGCAGCAATCACACTTATTTTCAGCTGTTTAAAGCAACCTAGCTTACGCATTATATGGTGTGCATCATACTTTTTTAGATTGTGAAACACGACAGGAATCACTTTACTCTGCTTGAAGTTAATATTACAAGAGGGGTGGGCAGCTCCCCTATACTTTGAAGAAATGTGATCGTGATCCCTGACGCGTTCCTTGCCCAATGGTTTTTGACATATCCAACATTCTGTGGCTTGCTGGAAAGCTTCTTCCTCTTCATCACTGAGATTCATCGGGGCGATGGTTAATAGTTTCGATGTGATTTCCTCTTTGAATTTTAGGATGGCTTTAATAAATTCTTCTGCAGCATTCTCACCACGATACACTTCTATCTTCTTATAGGTGCGTCCGTCAGAGCCCACAATAACGAACGCAAACCCACAAGCCTCGTGACGAGCAGTCTTTACTTGGTAAGATGACTTATTGGAGGGTTCAGTAGTGTGAATGGGTACGAGCAGGGATTCGAAATCTGCATAGATGACGTAGGGCATAGGAGCTTGCAAATGGATTCCTGTAAATGAGAGTATATTTTCACCGGGTTTTGGCATTTTAATTACTTGAGGGGTGTGGTTACTGCAATAGGGCTTGTGATCTTCTAGTAATTCAGGTCTTGTGAATCCGTGTAAGCAGGTATAACAATAATAGTATGCTGACATATCTTTATTTCGATGTGACATGAATCTTGAAAAGTTCCTTATAAGGGTGTAATGAGTATTCTCACCATCACAAAGAAGAAGTAAGTTAATCACATCCTCGTTTGTTTTATTAGATACATATAGGATGTAAATTTCGCCCTCCTCGTACCCGAAAACATTGATTCTTAAATCATTCATTGACTCAATTAGAGGAATCTTCTGATACGGCACGGGATAGGATATGCCATTCATGTTGACTGTATTTTCGAACGGTTGGTACTTGGTTACTCTGTTGGGATGTTCCTTACGATCTAAATTTAATTGGTGTGCCAGGACGCACCAGAGAAAACATTTCTGATCTTCGAAATTTTGGATATTAAGTATGGCTTCTTTACCTTTTAAGTCTTTTGGGAGTTGAATATAGCTGCTACCTTTCAAAGGGGAATATTTTCCCATTTTAAGTTCAAGATATGACACTTCCTTGAGAAGCCATCCGGACCCCCTTTGGACAAATTTTTCGAATGAACTGATAATTTTCCGATGTGCTTCTTCTAAATTTTCTTCAATGGAATCATTCGTAAATTGTTCGTAAGTGTCTGAGTGGAAATACGTTGAGAGTAGCTCCTGCTCGCCTTCTACAGATATTTTTTCAAGTATAACCTTTATCATCACATGCCACTTGATTGCATCCCTTTCTGCAACAGCTTCCTCCAGAGCCTCCCTTAATTCTTCACGAGCAGAGTCAAAGAAAACTGAGATGTCATGGTGAGTGTCCTCATCAGAATCAATCGTGACTACTTTAAAAACATTTAAGGCTGTAGTTTCTTTTCGAGGTCTTGTACTGGATCGTGTGGTTGTCCTGGGTCGCTTTGCCGAGATGTATTCAGAAGTGCTGCTATGCTGCGTGCGTATATGCTGATTTAAATTTTCTTTTCTTGGGAATTTTCCTCCACATTCAGGGCATCTATATTGAGGGTTTTCATGCGTTATTAAATGCCGTTTTAAGTTTTCAGCCCGGGTGAACATTTCTTGACAAACATCACACTTAAAACAGCTTTCATCCTCTGAATGGCACTTCTTGTGGCGTAGAAAACTGTCGAATCTGGTAAATGTTGATTGACAAATTTCGCAGGTGAATAGACTGTCAGATGATTTTGTGTGGATAGCACGATGACGTCTCAAATTGAAGGCATTGGAGAAAGATTTTTGGCACACATCGCAAGTGTGAACATCCTGAAAAGAAGAAAAAAAACCCTCATTTAAAATTTTATTTAACTTTTTTAAAGAATTAATTTTCATTCAAATTTAAGTCTTCATTAAACTTTTACATTTTTTTTTAAAAGAATTAATTTTTTATTTAAAAAAAAACCCTTCATTAAGCTTTATTAAACAAAACCTAAAGTTAAACAGAAAATGTATTTCAAACCCTCCCAATTTTCTAAATGCTACTATTAAAAAAAAACTCTTTAAAACTATTTAATTTTTCTCGAGGACTAACATTAAAAAAAAAAAAAAGACAAAAAATATATTTAAAGAATTACCTTAGGGGACTCCACGTTTGACGTGCCTGCGATGGAAGGCTCGGCATTAGACGGGCCTGCGACTGAGATAGAAGGGTTCATATTTGATGCACCTCCTCTTTGTTTTGTGTGAATCAGTTGATGGCGTTTCAGGGTAAACGCCCTTGAAAACGATTTTTTACACAATTCACACACATGCTGATCCTGAAAAGAAATACATACCCTAGCTTTATAAACATGGCTATTAAAAAAGGTAATATCAAGATTTAAGAATTAAACTTTATCAACATTTAAACTTTAAGCTTTAAGAATTGAACTTTGAGATATCAAGAATTAAACTTTGCGTTATCAAGAATTAAACTTTACGCTATCAAGAATTAAACTTTATCTTATTAAGATTTAAACTTTGACCATTAAGAATTAAACTTTACGTTATCAAGATTTAAACTTTATCTATTCAAGTTTGAAATAGGCAATTTTATTACAACTTATAATTATTATATACTAAAGAAAACATACCTTAGGAACACCAGAATGGGGTTTTGCCGTGGTTGCTTGAACCATACTGGGCAGGGTACGCTAAAAAAAAGAAAGAATATCCCCTATAAGCTTTTACCCCCAAAAAATTAATTTAAACTTCAGTTTGTATTATAAAGTTTTAAAAAATACCTTCAGAGACTCCATCATTTGATTTTTTTTTCTCTCTCTCACTTCTATACATCTTCTCAACTTGGTCGATAAGATTTGTTTGGTTAGACGTGAGGGAAAAATCCATGTCCCACTTTAAAAGAAAATTCTTATTTACAATCTACATTTATTAAAATTTTTACACACTAATAATAATATAGTTTAAATTAAGTTAAAATTTCATTCACTAAAATAACTGTACATTTAGCACACATACAGATATTAATAGCGAGATCAAAACAGAAAAGTCATATCTTTCTAAAAGAACAATTTTTTCTAAATAGAAGTTTTTCAAGAAAATTAGTATCACAATAGATAGGTATTTGAATAGATTCATTTAGAGAGTTTCAAAAATAAATCGTTTAGCAACCAAATAACATATGGAAAACTCTTAGGTTAAAATCATTTAGAAAGGAAAATAATCTTATAAAAAAATAGAGAATGATACTAAACAGTTTTTCAACTTACTTGAGTTTGAATTTTTGAATTCATCGTTTATTACTTTTTCAAAAAGATTAATAAAGTAAAATTGCTCGGAGCACTAATTATAGCGTACAGTCTCTAGGACAACTACTATAAGAATGAACCCACCTCAGCGCGCTTATCTATTTAATCAGATAAGAGAATCTTATCTATGACCTCATCGGTTTTCCCCAAGTATGACGTCATGGGATTTCCCACAATGAGTCATTACAAGATATCGCTACTAATTAATGAAGATTGTTTAATTAGAATACTTAACGAGTTTAAAAAATGTGAATACTGTTTTAAATATTCAAGTAAAAACTTTAAATAAAAAGGATCTATTTTAAATATTCATGGCTGACATTATAAACTAACTTTGCATTATTCTAATGAAGGTTCACACATTGGATTAAAAATTTATAATAAGAAGAAAAACTGTTTCAAATAACTTTTTCCCTACTACATATAAATTTTATAATAAACATATTTACTTGTGAGAAGTATTAAAATGTATATAAAATTCTTTTTAAACTAACAATTTAAAAATATAGAGTCCTAAAAGTTTTCCATATAAATAATATCATTTCACAAAACTTTTAAAAATATTGAGAGATATTTCCACAGAATAAAATCATTTCGATATATATTTCCCAAAATTAATTATTTAGAACTAATACATTATACTGGTATGAAAATAAATTACAAGTAGCATTATTAAGGCCTATACACTTCTAAGGTGAAATATTTTAAATATACATTAAAAATAGTTTAAATAGGCATTAAAAAATAGTTACTCTTAATAAAATCATTGCTATACTTAATCAATCTTATATTTCAAAAAATTATACTCCTGTCTCGTAAATAAAACCTTTATAATTTTAGAATATACTGGACCCCTTCATAAAATTTTAGTTTAGTTAAGTATCTCTATTTAATATACCCCTCGGGTAAAAATTATTCATGATTTACGGCAAGTAAAATATCACAGCTTAGAATAGTAATTTTAGAATATACAGAATCCTTCATAAAATTTAAAAATAGATTTTGTCATGCTTTAGGCAAAGTAAAATATACTCCTCGGGTAAAAATTATTCATAATAAATGTATATATAATCCCTTCATAAAATTTGAAAATAGATTTTGTCATGCATTGCAGTAAAATATACCCCTCGGATAAAAATTATTCATGCTTTATACTAAGTAAAATATCACAGCTTAGAATAGTAATTTTAGAATATACGGACCCCCTTCATAAAATTTTAAAATAGATTTTGTCATACATTACAGTAAAATATAGGAATAATCACATTTTAGAATATAGGGATCCCCTTAATAAAAATTTGAAAAATAGATTTTATCATGTTTTACAGTAAAATATACCAATAAATAATGATCACAGCTTAGAATAGTAATTTTAGAATATACGGATCCCCCTTCATAAAATTTTAAAATAGATTTTGTCATGCATTACAGTAAAATATAGGAATAATCACATTTTAGAATATAGGGATCCCCTTAATAAAAATTTGAAAAATAGATTTTATTATCATGTTTTACAGTAAAATATACCAATAAATAATGATCACAGCTTAGAATAGTAATTTTAGAATATACAGAATCCTTCATAAAATTTTAGTTTAGTTAAGTAACTCTATTTAATATACCCCTCGGGTAAAAATCATGCCTGTTTTAGGCCAAGTCATTTCACAAATTATTTAATAAATTTGCTGAATTAAAATTAGATTTGAAAGTACATTATATAATAAAAAAATATATATTAAAATTCACTTACTTCATTATCAAAGTTTAAAGACATTTGCTGTTGGTTAGATGAATCCATATTATAACTTCAGGAACTCAAACACACGCACACAAGTAGAAAAATAAATCCAAGAGCTAAGGTTTGTAATGCTACAAGAAACGAAATCTAGAATAGACTAAAGTTTACCCCGAAAGATCTTGCTAATATACAACGCATATGATTCATAGATAAGAGGATCTGATAAGGGCGAAGCCGATTAGTGGTAGATAGATATGAATCATTCATAGGAAAACCCCTTAGCGATTACTCATGACAGATGCGTTGTAATAAGAAATTTTAACTCATGAGCAAATAACCTTATTTAATTTTCCTAAATAATATTAATTTATTTTAATTGTAGAACTTAGACATTTTTTTTTCCACATAAAATATTTCCCTTTGTAAAGTTTCAATTAAGTGAAGAATGTTTCAGTGTTTTTTTAATGAACCGATACTATTTTAAGATAGTTCTTAACGCGAAAAATTCTAACACATTTGTGAACAAATATTAAATTTAAAAATGTGTCAGAAAGTATACTTTTTTTTTTTTTTAGAACAATCTTAAAACCTTTTTTCTTAGTTCAAAACTACTTTTCATGACTGTTTTCTACATATCTCAAATTTGAAAAAAAGAAACACTTAAAGATATGAAATAATCACATAGAAATTATTTAGGGAAAAAAAATATTTTTATTCAAGCAAATGTTACAAACATTTTGTAGTTTTAAAAGACTTCATGGGAATTTACAAACACAGTTTCTAAATAGTTTACATAAAAGTTTGAATTCAAAGTATCAAAAAATGCAGGTGTATAGTGACAAAGACAGTTTGCTGTGAGATTCTTCACAAACTGATAGACATTAAAATTTAATAATGCACTATCTCTATACAGAACAAATTTTTCTCTTAATGAAGTATTTAAGCAGTCATGGTCTAATTGCGATAACTGGCTAATGGTACAGGCATAACAAGTATATACTTGATTAAGAGATCTTTCTAATTCTTGGTCAAAACAAGAAAGAAAATGCTTCTTCGCACTATCCTCATTAGTGTGTGTCTGAATACACTTTTTTGATTTTCGTAATACAGACATAGGAATCGCTTTTACAAGAAGCATATCAATCATGCAGTCGGTAATTTCAGGAATTGCTTCACGTAATTTTAAAAATTGATCTATAGATAAACGTATTCCTTCTGGTTTAAAATGAAAGCTATGTTGGTTTGCCTTGAAAATCTGTTGTAATATGCAATGTCCTTCATCGGAAAATGCTGTTAAAAGTTGATTATTGGACACGTAACTGTCTTTCACAGAATAAAAGTTGAACTTGATCATATTTTGTTGGAAATGATCAAACGTTAAAGGTGTCATTACGATTCCATTTTTGGTTGGAAATAATTCGCCGCGTGCACCTTCTTTAAAAATTCTTATATGCAGTTTCAAATTACAGTTTTTATCCATTTCAATTTGAGCACAGGTATTCCATTCAAGATTCCAAGGAATTGAGAAATATCCATCTGATTCATGAAATGTATGTGTAGACATTTTCTCTTCAGGTCTGTTTAATGGTGAAACATGTTTAGACGTGGTAGGTGGAGCAAACAAGTCTAAATTCAGTTCAGGATCATTCATCAAGTCCAGTCTTGGCTTTTTCAAATCAAGAGGATGAACTATTAAATGTCGAAAAGTGAGGCTAATTCGAACGTTTTTAATATCAGGTTCTGCTCCGATGCCGTGTGTGAATAATTCGTTGGTAGGTGGCAACATGCTGTAGAAGGATCCATGTTCTAGCTTGATAAATGTCGAGGGTACACTAGGTCTCTTGAATTCAATAGTTCTTTGAGCACCAAAACTGAGTACTGTGATAGGGAACATAGCATTTATGCTGGATTCATTATCTTTGTGGTGATTGATATAGGTAGTCCCATCCTGGTACAAATTAAGTAGCACATAGTTAAAAGTACAGGCTGTTTCTCTTTCCACTTTATCACGAAGTTCAATCATAAGTGAAGTCCACGATTTGGAGGGCACACTTGTTCCACTGAAGGCATAGCTGGTATTGGGATCTCCATAAGCTAAAACCAATCGCTTAGGTTTCACATCCTTTCCTCGCAAATGAAAAGTAGGTCTGTAGAATGGTAATGTTTTTAACTCCGTCAAATAACGATCAGCATGGGCTTTCTCTATAAAGTCACTTATATATTGGACGTTCAAGCCATTATCCGAAAAGATGATTGAAGACATTTTTACACGTTGAAAATCACTGAGCAAGCAAGTCAAGGAATAATCACGAACTAAGCAGGAACACTGAGTCAGAAACAGCTAAGCAATGATTCCACACGATATGTTCGACCTTATATAGGGGTTGTTATCTGATAATCTTATCACTGATTAGATAAGCTCGCGCATGCGTAGTGATATGCCAGGTGATGTCATGCAGGCACAGGATAGGATGATCTCACTTGTGGGGATTCCCCATTAAATAAGATGAACAGTTTAAGCAGTGGTCAGTACAAGACATGTTTTCTTCAATCTGGAGTGTAAGTATTTTTTTCATTCATTTGTATAGTCATTCAGTTTATTATATTATAATCAAGTTTATTGCCTGTATTTTAAACATGTATTTTATAGAAATAATGACACAGATGTAAAATCAAGATAGTTTATTCAAACAATACGCTTTTAAAAGTTTGTACATTCAGGTTACATAAAAAGTGATCACTAACAAAATCCACTTTCTTTAAAAACATGGATAGTACATCATCAAAATTAACCAGCATTAAAATTATATCTCCAACCTGTTTAAATTTTTCACGGTTGTTAAAAGTAAAACACGAATGCAGGCTAACACTTGGATGTCTAAAAACACATCCCGTACATTGATAAATTTCATTAAATATACTTATAATATTATTCTCGATGTAGAAAATTAATTTAGACCATAACACAAATTCATTTTCTTGTGTCATTGTAGCCTGTTTACATTTTTTCTTTAATAAGTTAGGTAAATGTTTTTCATACTGGTGATGAATCAATTTCTTATTCAGTTTATAGGCTTTTTCTTTTAATTGTTCTAATTGATAATTGTTTAATTTGATATGAGAATCGTTCGTTAAACTTTTAAGACACATAACAGAATTATCCTCATTTAAAACTAACATTTTGTTATTGCTAACGAAGGAGGAACTTTTGTATCTTAAATTAAAGGCAACGATTTTATATTGGAACTCATACCAAGTCTGGATGTCCATAGTAATTCCATTCTGGGTGGGAATTCCTTCAGACGTAAATTCCCTTATGTGGATAGAATAATCAGAATTCTGTAACTCGAACCCTAAAAAGATTGAGTTTCCAAGTTCTTTCCAAAATACAAATGAGTCATCATTCGAAGCATGAGCAGTTGATTCTTGTAGTGGTTATTGAATGGGTTCTTGCAAAGATTCTTGAATAAGTTCATGGGATGTCGTTGGGGTAGAAGGTTTTGCAAAGTTAAAGTCAATGAAAAATTCATTCAATATATCCTTGGTGGGCTCACAACAGGTGTCCGGAAAAGAGATTGTTTCGTCAATGTAGACAAGGCCTTCAGTGCTTTCAATTCTTGATACTAAAGGTGAATCTACACAAGAACGTTTATTAGGCGAAAGCACTTGTTCGTGATTTCTTTTTTGCCATGATACTTGGTTACAATCTTCTTTAAAGTTTATGCAGAATTAGCTGAGGTGTTTGGATCCATTGCTTATATAGGTTAAAAAATCAGTCTCAGTTACAGTTAAAAGGCTTAACCCAATCATATAACTCGAAAAATAGATGACGTCATAAGTTACTTTGTTTGCTCATAGGAATTGCATACTTGTTGCAATAAATTACAAAGTCGATTAATCAGTATTCTACGCTGTTCATCTTTTTGCTGTTTGGAAGACCTGGTCGTTTTCTTCGGTTTGGAAGTGTTATGAATCTTCTTGTGTTTATACAAATCACAATATCGTGGAAACACCATATTGCACAGCTTACAATTATATGTCCTTGAATGAGTCTTAGCATGATTTCGTAAATCATATTTCCAAATGAAGGTTTCTCCGCAAACACCACAGGTAAGAACTTTTTCATCTGAGTGATGAGTCATATGCCTATTAAACGCAAATTTTGTAGAATAGCCTTTCTTGCAAAGTTCACAAAAATGGGGTAACTTGATCTCTCCTGACGATGACGGTTTCACTTCAATACTCGAAACAGGTTCCTCTTTGGGGGTAATGTCCATCGTTAGAGGTTCTTCTTTGGGTATCAGGAAGGATATTTGATTTTCTACACTAGACATTTTTTTAAATCGAGTTCCACTTAAATCATACAACCTTGCACATCAACGACAATGTAATGAATAATGTAATGAACAGGATTCACATCAATTTATACCAATCTAGGGGGCGCGCATGATTATAAAAACTCCTGTGTGATTGGTTCGTGAATAAATAGTTATCATTGGTTAATAATCTACAAAAATAATTCGCACACTAAAAACGTATGACCTGCACATATGATGATATCACAGACCTCTTCTTTTAAAATACTTTCTGAGACATGAAATCATAGCACAATGGTTAAGATAACGTAAATCAGTGTGCTATGATTTCATTTTGTGAGGGTTCGATCCTCAGCCAGACTTTTCCTAAAAGTACTAAATTCAAACGATAGATGGCAGCACCAAAAATGTATTGTTATTTTCCATTCAACTCTAAAATTCTACCCGCTATTATATACTCTAGTTGAAAAAAAAAAATTGCTTCGAAAAATTTCTAAGTTCTCTAATTAAAATTAATGAATGACCCTTTTTAATTAAACCATTATTGACTTTTAAAATTCACCTGTAACATGTATATCGAATGGCCTACTCTCGTTGAAAAAAAAAAAAAAAAAAAAAAAAAAAATCTCGCGAAAATTCTTAAGTTCTGCAATTAAAATTAATTAATTACTATTTTTAATTAATTAATCATTCACTTCTACTGCATACACTCATAATCAAACTGCATACTCTCATTAAAAAAAAAAAAAAAAAAAAAAAAAAAATTCTTCGAAAAATTTCTAAGTTTCCCAATTAAAATTAATTAAATTTCTAATTCGCTAAAATAAATCCCTTGAAACACACCTCGTATTCTAGTAGAAATCTCTCTTTTCGAAAAAAAAAAAAAATGGCTTCGAAAAATTTCTAAGTCTTGCAATTAAAATTAATTAACACTAATCCTTAATTAATCCCCTTATCTTAGGTGGTGGAGGAGGGCACTTCGGGAGGAGGAGGGCACTTTGGGAGGAGGTGCGCACTTTGGGAGGAGGAGGAGGTGCACTTTGGGAGGAGGTGTGACGTGCACTTTGGGAGGAGGTGTGAGGTGCAGGTGCTGCACCTTGCACCAGCACCTCACACCTCCTCCTGGGGCCGGATCCCCATTTTCTCTCTACTTCGAGGTATTTGGGAGTTTGGCGTATTTGCATGAGTATTTGAAATTTAATTGGCCTCTCTGAATATAGGACCATTGGTCATTGTATAATATCAAAGGCAGCAATTTTGTATTAAAATTTAAGACACCAATAAGTAATACATTATGAATACTGCGCATTTAGAAATAACTGTTAGAATTTAATAGATTGAAGCAAGAACATATGCAATAAATGGCCTTTTTTGAATTACCTAAATTTGGCACGAGATGTTTTGCAAATTAAAAAAACAATAAGAAAATGTTATTTTCACGTTTACTGTTTACCGTTTTCAAGAACCTGCCTTTATTATACATATGACCTGGTGGTTTATGTTTATTATGTCTTTTTTTTTTTTTTTTTTTAGTTGCGAGAATAGTTTATTTATCATTTTGAATTTGAGAATCTCGCCATTTGTGCGTTCGGAGCATGTCGATTTTTATATTAAAAGTTTTTTATAAGACTTTTTGTGTTCTGGTTTATCATTTCAAGTATTACATCTTTAGTTTAAGTATAAAATCTATTTATAATTTTCTTCGCTAATTTTTCTCTGAAATTGCTTTTTTCAACTCACGTATAAAAAAAAACAGAGTGCACATGTTACCCGAGGTTGCAGAATATACATAAAAATATGGTATAAAATGTTAACAAATGAAATTTTAAATTGCTAAGTGAAATTTAAAGTTGCTGATACAAAAATATTGTTTGTCATTAGGGGCCGGAGGTTATGAAAATGGACGTAATGCTGCCAAACAACCCCCAGGAGGATTCGGTGGAGGTGGAAGACCAGAGGGTCCTAGAAATGCAATCCAATATACACCAGTCTCGCACGTTGGAGAAGGAATAAATACAGTTGAAAGACCATCTGGTGCTGGAAAGTCAGGTGAAAAAAGTGGATATTAAAGATTTAAGAATTAGACTTAAAGAAAAATAATTCGTGACGAGTTAATAGCTTTTGTAAAGTCAACAGTTTTTATTTCTGTCCCATGGACTGTGGCTTACGCCCAGAAGAACCTGGACGGTTCTGTCTAACGCATGCTGTAGTTGAAACACTTGTTAGGAAATTGAGAAAGAATGCTGAATGACACCATGGAAATGTGATAATTTGAATAACCTTGCATGAATGAACTTTAACTACTTTTTCTCTGATTTGTGTGGTTTCGAATAAATGCCAAATCTCTCTCTCGGAACGCATGGACATTGTGCTGTTAATGTTTGGAAAGAAAATATTTTGTTATTCAAGCCTCTTTGTCATGAATATGACGTACATTTGTAAATCCTGTTTATCATATTTATATTGTAAACTTTTGTATAGTTCCAGTACAATTTTTATTTTCTGCAAGTGTTTCGGGCTCTTGTCTATAAGGCTCGCCTCATGTTTCGTCTTTTGTGATTCTAAGGACATTATTAAATAACCACTGTACCCGTGCGAAAATTTCGCTCTGCAGTCTAATATTTCTTTACCAATATTTAATATTTTTTAGATGCAGGTTTAAATTTCTAAAGGAAAATCAAAGTCTAAAAATTTCTGAAAACAACGTTAGTCAAGCCAGAGTATTATAAAATTTATTTCTTCAAAGTTACACTAAAAACTGATGGAAGTTAACAAAAACAAAACAAAACAATATATATATCGTATTTTAACTGCATTAGAGGATGACATCACCTGTTTCGAAAAAAAAACACAGGACAAAGAAAAATAAATTTAGCATTTGAATTTCAAAATTTCTTTTAAATCATAAATATAAAATAAATCCGTGCAGCAACAATGTCCACATTATTGTACTATATATATTTTTTATAATCATTCTAGAGCACAATATAATGCGGTATTTTATTTTTGTGGCAACACTGATTTGACAAATACCTTTGATTTCATTTATGAAAACAATGCTGATTTAATTTTTAATTTTTAATCACCTTTTCTCCTCCAAACTCTAATTTACACATTTACGCTGAAAATATTAATCTTAGACTCATCTGAAAATGCTACCTGTTTCTAGAAATCAGGGGATGTATGTAAATATTTTCTGGCAAACTCGATTCCTTCCTTAATGATGATCGGAGATCATACGGATACGATATCCTCCTTGATATAGCACCTTGCATATAGATTTTTGGTATATATCTTAACATTATTAAAGCTCTTCTGATAGTTTCTTTATGTGCTATATTATTGCCATACTTTTGCAAATCTTCTTTTATTTTTTCAGCAGTAATTGGGGAGATTTACAGAAATGCACACACTGTTAACTTTTTAGAGAGACCGTTTCGAGCTTTATTTTCAATCCTCTTTTTTTTTCTTTACCGATTAATTACCTTTTGGATGGTGGAATGGCTTTGAGACATTTTTTCAGAAATCTCACTATAAGATTTATCCTTTTTATCATGACGATTAACAATTAATTTTCTTTCCGGAACTGTAAGCTCTTTTCGCGCGATATTTTAAATTCAGATATGACATTTCCTACTAAGATAATAATAGGTACACATAACTTAACATAGATACTGCGGGACTACAATGTTGTTCAGTAAAATATGCAAATAAGTGAAAAATTTTAAATTTTACACAAATGTACCTTGACATTTATTGAAGTATTATTGAACTATAACAATTTTCTAATATTTTTTTTAGTATATCTAAAGAAAATTTCTATTAATATTTCATTGTATAATGTAACAAAGGATGCTAATTAATTAATTTCGTTTGTTAATTAGTTTTATTTCTGTTCACCATGCTGAAATTTCCATATTTCTTCAGAACTACTCTCTGTACCATAACTTTTGTGGAACACTGTACGTATATTAACATGTAGTTAATGCAATCTGCATTATACAACAGTGGACACCGAATGCTGCATTAGCCTCTGACAAATCAGAGTTAAATTAATATCTAGGCAGCTTGAAAAAATATATATTTTTTAATTTTTGCATTGCATTTATTAATTACTCTACCAAGGTTTGTTAATAAGGAAGTTTTAAAAAAGATTAAGTGAAGCTGTTTAGAAAAGTGTTTGTCATAACAATATAAAATATAACACCTTGTAATAGTATATTACTTTTAAATGCTAAAGGTGTAAAATTAACAACTATAATATAAATTAAAATAACTTTTATTAGTTGTTTTACATGTTTCGACTCTTCTGAGTCATTTTCAAAAACAAAATGAGAATATTCTAAAGCTGCACGGGCTTTGAAGTTATTATTTACATGTACTTAAAAAAAAATAAAAAATAAAAAAAAATAAATAAATAAAATAAAATAATAATAAGTATTCAGAAAAGAAATTTGATTCACAAAAATACAAACTTTATACTCTGCAATATTATCCAAGCTTTTTCGAAAAATTAAAACACAGCCTTAAACGTTTCAATATCTGCTTAATAGCCAAACCACCTAAGAAACTAAAGAATATCATTTGCAGTAAAATTGACCCAATTAATTTTGAGAATTATTCAGGAGTATATGAAATACCTTTTATTAAAGAAGACGGATCCAAGAATTACTACATAGGCATGACCAGCAGGAAATTTAATTGCAGAAAAAAAGAGCATATAGCTGATATTAAATACAATAGAAAAACTACAGCCCTAGCAAGATTATATCAAGAAGAAACCATCCAAATAAATTTCAATGAAAGTAAAATAATATTTCCATCCAGTCTACACTATCCATCCATAATAAGAGAAACCATAGAGATACTCACGCGCAAAAATACAATATGTAACGATGCGGCATCTTTTAATTTACCGAAACTGTGGCTAGAATTACTCCATGCTCAAAGATATGAAAATAAACAATCAAGTAAAAAATAATAGATAACGTGCGTAATTTTTTTTTTTTTTTTTTTTTTTTTTTTTTTTTTTGTAAGTACATGTAAATAATAACTTCAAAGCCCGTGCAGCTTTAGAATATTCTCATTTTGTTTTTGAAAATGACTCAGAAGAGTCGAAACATGTAAAACAACTAATAAAAGTTATTTTAATTTATATTATAGTTGTTAATTTTACACCTTTAGCATTTAAAAGTAATATAGTGTTTGTCATGTTCTGCAGATTTATCTTCAGAACTAAAAGTGTATTTACCTTCTACGTTTATCGGAACACTTTGTATTTAAATAGTGCAGAAAACAAAATATCCTGAGTAGGTAATAATGATGATTGTTCTTATTATTATTATTTTTTTTTTTTTTTACGATTAGCAATATTTTTCAATAGTATATAAAATTCAATTATCAACTTACTTTAAGCTGTAATGGCTATCTGTAAACTACCATACATTTTGTTGTATTCCGCACGGATTTTTCTTTCAAAATTTTTTTTAAAAATCGAGGTATTTGGGAATTTGGCGTATTTGCATTTGAAATTTAATTGGCCTCTCTGAATATAGGACCATTGGTCATTGTATAATATCAAAGGCAGCAATTTTGTATTAAAATTTAAGAAACCAATAAGTAATACATTATGAATACTGCGCATTTAGAAATAACTGTTAGAATTTAATAGATTGAAGCAAGAACATATGCAATAAATGGCCTTTTTTGAATTACCTAAATTTGGCACGAGATGTTTTGCAAATTAAAAAAACAATAAGAAAATATTATTTTCACGTTTACTGTTTACCGTTTTCAAGAACCTGCCTTTATTATACATATGATCTGGTGGTTTATGTTTATTATGTCTTTTTTTTTTTTTTTTTTTTAGTTGCGAGAATAGTTTATTTATCATTTTGAATTTGAGAATCTCGCCATTTGTGCGTTCGGAGCATGTCGATTTTTATCTTAAAAGTTTTTTATAAGACTTTTTGTGTTCTGGTTTATCATTTCAAGTATTACATCTTTAGTTTAAGAATAAAATCTATTTATAATTTTCTTCGCTAATTTTTCTCTGAAATTGCTTTTTTCAACTCACGTATAAAAAAAACAGAGTGCACATGTTACCCGAGGTTGCAGAATATACATAAAAATATGGTATAAAATGTTAACGAATGAAATTTTAAATTGCTAAGTGAAGTTTAAAGTTGCTGATACAAAAATATTGTTTGTCATTAGGGGCCGGAGGTTATGAAAATGGACGTAATGCTGCCAAACAACCCCCAGGAGGATTCGGTGGAGGTGGAAGACCAGAGGGTCCTAGAAATGCAATCCAATATACACCAGTCTCGCACGTTGGAGAAGGAATAAATACAGTTGGAAGACCATCTGGTGCTGGAAAGTCAGGTGAAAAAATTGGATATTAAAGATTTAAGAATTAGACTCAAAGAAAAATAATTCGTGACGAGTTAATAGCTTTTGTAAAGTCAACAGTTTTTATTTCTGTCCCATGGACTGTGGCTTACGCCCAGAAGAACCTGGACGGTTCTGTCTAACGCATGCTGTAGTTGAAACACTTGTTAGGAAATTGAGAAAGAATGCTGAATGACACCATGGAAATGTGATAATTTGAATAACCTTGCATGAATGAACTTTAACTACTTTTTCTCTGATTTGTGTGGTTTCGAATAAATGCCAAATCTCTCTCTCGGAACGCATGGACATTGTGCTGTTAATGTTTGGAAAGAAAATATTTTGTTATTCAAGCCTCTTTGTCATGAATATGACGTACATTTGTAAATCCTGTTTATCATATTTATATTGTGAACTTTTGTATAGTTCCAGTACAATTTTTATTTTCTGCAAGTGTTTCGGGCTCTTGTCTATAAGGCTCGCCTCATGTTTCGTCTTTTGTGATTCTAAGGACATTATTAAATAACCACTGTACCCGTGCGAAAATTTCGCTCTGCAGTCTAATATTTCTTTACCAATATTTAATATTTTTTAGATGCAGGTTTAAATTTCTAAAGGAAAATCAAAGTCTAAAAATTTCTGAAAACAACGTTAGTCAAGCCAGAGTATTATAAAATTTATTTCTTCAAAGTTACACTAAAAACTGATGGAAGTTAACAAAAACAAAACAAAACAATATATATATCGTATTTTAACTGCATTAGAGGATGACATCACCTGTTTCGAAAAAAAAACACAGGACAAAGAAAAATAAATTTAGCATTTGAATTTCAAAATTTCTTTTAAATCATAAATATAAAATAAATCCGTGCAGCAACAATGTCCACATTATTGTACTATATATATTTTTTATAATCATTCTAGAGCACAATATAATGCGGTATTTTATTTTTGTGGCAACACTGATTTGACAAATACCTTTGATTTCATTTATGAAAACAATGCTGATTTAATTTTTAATTTTTAATCACCTTTTCTCCTCCAAACTCTAATTTACACATTTACGCTGAAAATATTAATCTTAGACTCATCTGAAAATGCTACCTGTTTCTAGAAATCAGGGGATGTATGTAAATATTTTCTGGCAAACTCGATTCCTTCCTTAATGATGATCGGAGATCATACGGATACGATATCCTCCTTGATATAGCACCTTGCATATAGATTTTTGGTATATATCTTAACATTATTAAAGCTCTTCTGATAGTTTCTTTATGTGCTATATTATTGCCATACTTTTGCAAATCTTCTTTTATTTTTTCAGCAGTAATTGGGGAGATTTACAGAAATGCACACACTGTTAACTTTTTAGAGAGACCGTTTCGAGCTTTATTTTCAATCCTCTTTTTTTTTCTTTACCGATTAATTACCTTTTGGATGGTGGAATGGCTTTGAGAGATTTTTTCAGAAATCTCACTATAAGATTTATCCTTTTTATCATGACGATTAACAATTAATTTTCTTTCCGCAACTGTAAGCTCTTTTCGCGCGATATTTTAAATTCAGATATGATATTTCCTACTAAGATAATAATAGGTACACATAACTTTACCTAGATACTGCGGGACTACAATGTTGTTCAGTAAAATATGCAAATAAGTGAAAAATTTTAAATTTTACACAAATGTACCTTGACTTTTGTGGAAGTATTTTTGAACTATAATAATTTTCTAATATCTTTTTTAGTATATCTAAAGAAAATTTCTATTAATATTTCATTGTATAATGTAACAAAGGACGCTAATTAATTAATTTCGTTTGTTAATTAATTTTATTTCTGTTCACCATGCTGAAATTTCAATATTTCTTCAGAACTACTCTCTGTACCAAAACTTTTGTGGAACACTGTACGTATATTAACATGTAGTTAATACAATCTGCATTATACAACAGTGGACACGGAATGCTGCATTAGCCTCTGACAAATCATAGTTAAATTAATATCTAGGCAGCTAGAAAAAATATATATTTTTTAATTTTTGCATTGCATTTATTAATTACTCTAACAAGGTTTGTTAATAAGGAAGTTTTAAAAAAGATTAAGTGAAGCTGTTTAGAAAATTGTTTGTAATGTTCTGCAGGTTTAACTTCAGAACTAAAAGTGTATTTACCTTCTACGTTTATCGGAACACTTTGTATTTAAATAGTGCAGAAAACAAAATATCCTGAGTAGGTAATAATGATGATAGTTATTATTATTATTTTTTTTTTTTTACGATTAGCAATAATTTTCAATAGTATATAAAATTCAATTATCAACTTACTTTAAGCTGTAATGGCTATCTGTAAACTACCATACATTTTGTTGTATTCCGCACGGATTTTTCTTTCAAAAATTTTTTAAAAGTCGAGGTATTTGGGAGTTTGGCGTATTTGCATGAGTATTTGAAATTTAATTGGCCTCTCTGAATATAGGACCATTGGTCATTGTATAATATCAAAGGCAGCAATTTTGTATTAAAATTTAAGAAACCAATAAGTAATACATTATGAATACTGCGCATTTAGAAATAACTGTTAGAATTTAATAGATTGAAGCAAGAACATATGCAATAAATGGCCTTTTTTGAATTACCTAAATTTGGCACGAGATGTTTTGCAAATTAAAAAAACAATAAGAAAATATTATTTTCATGTTTACTGTTTACCGTTTTCAAGAACCTGCCTTTATTATACATATGATCTGGTGGTTTATGTTTATTATGTCTTTTTTTTTTTTTTTTTAGTTGCGCGAATAGTTTATTTATCATTTTGAATTTGAGAATCTCGCCATTTGTGCGTTCGGAGCATGTCGATTTTTATATTAAAAGTTTTTTATAAGACTTTTTGTGTTCTGGTTTATCATTTCAAGTATTACATCTTTAGTTTAAGAATAAAATCTATTTATAATTTTCTTCGCTAATTTTTCTCTGAAATTGCTTTTTTCAACTCACGTATAAAAAAAAACAGAGTGCACATGTTACCCGAGGTTGCAGAATATACATAAAAATATGGTATAAAATGTTAACGAATGAAATTTTAAATTGCTAAGTGAAGTTTAAAGTTGCTGATACAAAAATATTGTTTGTCATTAGGGGCCGGAGGTTATGAAAATGGACGTAATGCTGCCAAACAACCCCCAGGAGGATTCGGTGGAGGTGGAAGACCAGAGGGTCCTAGAAATGCAATCCAATATACACCAGTCTCGCAGGTTGGAGAAGGATTAAACACAGTTGGAAGACCATCTGGTGCTGGAAAGTCAGGTGAAAAAAGTGAATATTAAAGATTTAAGAATTAGACTTAAAGAAAAGTAATTCGTGACGAGTTAATAGCTTTTGTAAAGTCAACAGTTTTTGTTTATGTCCCATGGACTGTGGCTTACGCCTACAAGAACCTGGACGGTTCTGTCTAACGCATGCTGTTGTTGAAACACTTGTTAGGAAATTGAGAAAGAATGCTGAATGACACCATGGAAAGGTGATAATTTGAATAACATTGCATGAATGTACTTTAACTACTTATTCACTGATTTGTGTGGTTTCGTATAAATGTCAAATCTCTTTCTCGGAACGCATGGAGATTGTGCTGTTAATGTTTGGAAAGAAAATATTTTGTCATTCCAGCCTCTTTGTCATGAATATGACGTACATTTTTAAATCCTGTTTATCATATTTATATTGTGAACTTTTGTATAGTTCCAGTACAATTTTTATTTTCTGCAAGTGTTTCGTGTTCTTGTCTATAAGGCTCGCCTCATGTTTCGTCTTTTGTGATTGTAAGGACATTATTAAATAACCACTGTACCCGTGCGAAAATTTCGCTCTGCAGTCTAATATTTCTTTACCAATATTTAATATTTTTTAGATGCAGGTTTAAATTTCTAAAGGAAAATCGAGGTCTAAAAATTTCTGAAAACAACGTTAGTCAAGCCAGAGTATTATAAAATTTATTTCTTCAAAGTTACACTAAAAACTGATAGAAGTTAACAAAAACAAAACAAAACAATATATATATCGTATTTTAACTGCATTAGAGGATGACATCACCTGTTTCGGAAAAAAACACAGGACAAAGAAAAATAAATTTGGCATTTGAATTTCAAATTTTCTTTTAAATCATAAATATAAAATAAATCCGTGCAGCAACAATGTCCCACTTTATTGTACTCTATATATTTTTTATAATCATTCTAGAGCACGATATAATGCGGTATTTTATTTTTGTGGCAACACTGATTTGACAAATACCTTTGATTTCATTTATGAAAACAATGCTGATTTAATTTTTAATTTTTAATCACCTTTTCTCCTCCAAACTCTATTTTACACATTTACGCTGAAAATATTAATCTTAGACTCATCTGAAATGTTACCTGTTTCTAGAAATCAGGGGATGTATGTAAATATTTTCTGGCAAACTCGATTCCTTCCTTAATGATGAACGGAGATCATACGGATACGATATCCTCCTTGATATAGCACCTTGCATATAGATTTTTGGTATATTTCTTAACATCATTAAAGCTCTTCTGATAGTTTCTTTATGTACTATATTATTGCCATACTTTTGCAAATCTTCTTTTATTTTTTCAGCAGTAATTGGGGAGATTTACAGAAATGCGCACACTGTTAACTTTTTAGAGAGACCGTTTCGAGCTTTATTTTCAATCCTCTTTTTTTTTCTTTACCGATTAATTACGTTTTGGATGGTGGAATGGCTTTGAGAGATTTTTTCAGAAATCTCACTATAAGATTTATCCTTTTTATCATGACGATTAACAATTAATTTTCTTTCCGCAACTGTAAGCTCTTTTCGCGCGATATTTTAAATTCAGATATGATATTTCCTACTAAGATAATAATAGGTACACATAACTTTACCTAGATACTGCGGGACTACAATGTTGTTCAGTAAAATATGCAAATAAGTGAAAAATTTTAAATTTTACACAAATGTACCTTGACTTTTGTGGAAGTATTTTTGAACTATAATAATTTTCTAATATCTTTTTTAGTATATCTAAAGAAAATTTCTATTAATATTTCATTGTATAATGTAACAAAGGATGCTAATTAATTAATTTCGTTTGTTAATTAATTTTATTTCTGTTCACCATGCTGAAATTTCAATATTTCTTCAGAACTACTCTCTGTACCAAAACTTTTGTGGAACACTGTACGTAAATTAACATGTAGTTAATACAATCTGCATTATACAACAGTGGACACGGAATGCTGCATTAGCCTCTGACAAATCATAGTTAAATTAATATCTAGGCAGCTAGAAAAAATATATATTTTTTAATTTTTGCATTGCATTTATTAATTACTCTAACAAGGTTTGTTAATAAGGAAGTTTTAAAAATGATTAAGTGAAGCTGTTTAGAAAATTGTTTGTCATGTTCTGCAGATTTAACTTCAGAACTAAAAGTGTATTTACCTTCTACGTTTATCGGAACACTTTGTATTTAAATAGTGCAGAAAACAAAATATCCTGAGTAGGTAATAATGATGATAGTTATTATTATTATTATTTTTTTTTTTTTTACGATTAGCAATATTTTTCAATAGTATATAAAATTCAATTATCAACTTACTTTAAGCTGTAATGGCTATCTGCAAACTACCATACATTTTGTTGTATTCCGCACGGATTTTTCTTTCAAAAATTTTTTTAAAAGTCGAGGAGTAGAGAAGAAACAACGTTCCGGCCCCAGGAGGTGGAGTGTGGAGCTGGTGCAAGGTGCAGCACCTCCTCCTCCTCCCGAAGTGCCCTCCTCCTCCTCCTCCCGAAGTGCCCTCCTCCTCCTCCTCCCAAAGTGTGCACCTCCTCCTCATCCCAAAGTCGCACCTCCTCCCAAAGTGCAGCACCTCCTCCTCCCGAAGTGTCCACCACCTAAGATAAGGGGATTAATTAAGAATTAGTGTTAATTAATTTTAATTAGGGAACTTAGAAATTTTTTTGAAGCAATTTTTTTTTTTTTTTCGCGGAGAATTTCCTACTAGAATACGAGGTGTGTTTCAAGGGATTTATTTTAGCGAATTAGAAATTTAATTAATTTTAATTGGGGAACTTAAAAATTTTTTTGAAGCAAATTTTTTTTTTTCGCGGAGAAATATCTATTACAGTACAAGGGGAATTTTAACGAATTAAAAATTTAATTAATTTTAATTGTAGAACTTAGAAATTTTTTGAAGCAATTTTTTTTTCGCGTAGAAATATCTATTATAGTACAAGGTGAATTTTAACGAATTACAAATTTAATTAATTTTAATTGGGGAACTTAGACATTTTTCGAAGCATTTTTTTTTTCTAAACGAGAGTATGCAGTTTGAATAGGAGTATATGCAGTAGAAGTGAATGAATAATTAAAAATAATAATTAAAAAGGGTCATTAATTTGAATTGGGGAACTTTGAAATTTTTCGAAGCAAATTTTTTTTAACTAGAGTAGACCATTCGATATACATGTTACAGGTGAATTTTAAAAGTCAATAGTGGTTTAATTAAAAAGGGTCATTCATTAATTTTAATTGGAGAACTTAGACTTTTTCTTTTAAACCAAAAGTAGAATTTTTAGAGTTAAAAATAGAATTTTTAGTATTAAAAGTCGCCAAAAGTAGGATTTTCGGCTGAAAGTAATCTAAGATATAAACTCTCAACTGAAATGAATTTTGCCTTAAGGTGTGAGCTTTTGGCTAGAAGTGACCTAGAGTCAAAACTTCCTGGTCCCAGGAATCACCACGGGGAGGTAGATCACACAATCGATTCCCAAAAATTTGTTTGGAAGATTTTGATATCTTCCTTTTTTTTTCTAAAGATTTTAGATTTTTTTTTTTTCTAATTATCTTGGAATTTTATAATGTCCGTAAGCTAGGCTACTTACTCCATCTTCTAGCAGGTAACGCTTGTCGTCAAAGGGTGACAAACACTTTTTATTTTGTTTAAGGGTGTAAAGTATGTGTGATTGCTGCCCTATTCTTGACTGTTCTTCAAAGGTTGTAGCTTGTCTTTCCAAACATTTCACATAATCTTCATGTTTCAATTTATTTTTAACTATAGATGTTGAGACCCCCTTGGCTCGCTTTTTTTCTTCTTTGGAGGATTTAATCGAATACATTTTCGACTTTAAACCTACAAACTGATGAATAGGCACGCCATTTAATTCGTCTTTAAATTTCCCCAAGACTTTCTTATTCGTGTTAGAATAAAGGGGGTGTTCTTGGTGGTAATCTGAAAAATCAAATCGCGTCCTATTGAGATACATCTCATTTCGTAGGTTTTCAGTCGTGATGAGATAGGTTAAAGAATCTGTATCCGTGAAAAGCAGAATTGAACGATTTCCAGGATAAATTTGTTTGATAAATTTATAATGGAATTCGTACATGAGCACCTTTGATAGCTCTAGTATCGAAAACCCGACTTAAATAGGCCGGTTCATCAAGATACTGGGCTTCTGCCTTTCAACAGCTACGAGATTCTCATCGAATATCTTGAAATTTTTGAAGTAGGGAGAGGCGACTAGTTTCTCACATCTTCTTTCTTGGTTAGATAACTCTATATTTCGCCTCTTTCTCAGATTTTCGATGCACTTGCCATAAATGCTGTTATTTAGTAATTTGAAGAAATCCTTCTCAAAGGCACTAGTTGCTTGCTTGCGTTTTTCCGTGTTAAATTCGATATATTGTTTGAGCCAAGGGGACTGTTGGAACTGGAGAACTCTGTGAATTTTCGTTAGCTTTAACCCCAATTCAATGTATAATTTAACGTTTCTATAATGAGAAATGTATTTGACTTTTCTCATCAAGTTGGGGATGAGTTTCGGAGTACCTCTGAACCCCTTCTGTAGAAGATTCTTTGCGTAATCAGACAGCATTTTTTCTTGTACGGTGAGTCTTTGCGAGGCAAGAGGATAGTCGTTATGGTCATCGTGAAGGGATTCAGGGTACTCAAAGTCCACCTCGAAAATGTAACCAGTACTTGAGTCATCTGGTATCTGTAATATGCTTTCTTCTGTGAAGTTGGAGCCATCACACCACTGGAACCCTCCATGGGGCATGTACTGGGACATCGCCCAACCGTAAAGATTGTTGGCATCCCAGTACATGATATGGGATGTTTCTTTACTAGGGACGTGATTTGGAACATCTTTATTATTGGCGGTCGCAAACCTGTGGGAGATCTGCGACACACCCCCGCGTACGCCTTCTTCGATAAACAGCAGCATGTCCACATCGGTCAATAATTCCAACTCCACATCAGTCATTTTCAAACAGGCCTGCCAAGACAAGCCTGGTGAAGTGACGAGGTGGGATGGGTCAATATTATAATATTGACTGCAGAGACGTCCAAAATTTTCGAATACATCAGCTAGTAGAAGCACATCGGTCTTTAAATATAGATCATGATATTCCCCGAGATTGTTTATTCTGAAAGTATTCCACACATTTTTCGCATGTGCATAGTCTGATTCTGTGATATCTTGATTCGATAATGTGTTGTGGAAAGCAGAGGGTGGAGGAAGCTGGGTTTCTTGAAATTTTTTAAACGAATTCATATATTCGTAGGGATAAATACCTTTGCGACATAGTAGTTCAGTTCTTGTATTTTGAGCAAAGTTTTCTCTTAATATATTAAAGTCGCACTGTTTCAGATTTGATGTTAATTTGTCCAAGGAGGCCGGTAGGAAGAGCAGTGAGTCAATGAATGAGAATTGAATAGAGGAATGATATTCTTGTAATTTGAATGTGATGTAGTCTTCTAAATTGGCAGCAATCACACTTATTTTCAGCTGTTTAAAGCAACCTAGCTTACGCATTATATGGTGTGCATCATACTTTTTTAGATTGTGAAACACGACAGGAATCACTTTACTCTGCTTGAAGTTAATATTACAAGAGGGGTGGGCAGCTCCCCTATACTTTGAAGAAATGTGATCGTGATCCCTGACGCGTTCCTTGCCCAATGGTTTTTGACATATCCAACATTCTGTGGCTTGCTGGAAAGCTTCTTCCTCTTCATCACTGAGATTCATCGGGGCGATGGTTAATAGTTTCGATGTGATTTCCTCTTTGAATTTTAGGATGGCTTTAATAAATTCTTCTGCAGCATTCTCACCACGATACACTTCTATCTTCTTATAGGTGCGTCCGTCAGAGCCCACAATAACGAACGCAAACCCACAAGCCTCGTGACGAGCAGTCTTTACTTGGTAAGATGACTTATTGGAGGGTTCAGTAGTGTGAATGGGTACGAGCAGGGATTCGAAATCTGCATAGATGACGTAGGGCATAGGAGCTTGCAAATGGATTCCTGTAAATGAGAGTATATTTTCACCGGGTTTTGGCATTTTAATTACTTGAGGGGTGTGGTTACTGCAATAGGGCTTGTGATCTTCTAGTAATTCAGGTCTTGTGAATCCGTGTAAGCAGGTATAACAATAATAGTATGCTGACATATCTTTATTTCGATGTGACATGAATCTTGAAAAGTTCCTTATAAGGGTGTAATGAGTATTCTCACCATCACAAAGAAGAAGTAAGTTAATCACATCCTCGTTTGTTTTATTAGATACATATAGGATGTAAATTTCGCCCTCCTCGTACCCGAAAACATTGATTCTTAAATCATTCATTGACTCAATTAGAGGAATCTTCTGATACGGCACGGGATAGGATATGCCATTCATGTTGACTGTATTTTCGAACGGTTGGTACTTGGTTACTCTGTTGGGATGTTCCTTACGATCTAAATTTAATTGGTGTGCCAGGACGCACCAGAGAAAACATTTCTGATCTTCGAAATTTTGGATATTAAGTATGGCTTCTTTACCTTTTAAGTCTTTTGGGAGTTGAATATAGCTGCTACCTTTCAAAGGGGAATATTTTCCCATTTTAAGTTCAAGATATGACACTTCCTTGAGAAGCCATCCGGACCCCCTTTGGACAAATTTTTCGAATGAACTGATAATTTTCCGATGTGCTTCTTCTAAATTTTCTTCAATGGAATCATTCGTAAATTGTTCGTAAGTGTCTGAGTGGAAATACGTTGAGAGTAGCTCCTGCTCGCCTTCTACAGATATTTTTTCAAGTATAACCTTTATCATCACATGCCACTTGATTGCATCCCTTTCTGCAACAGCTTCCTCCAGAGCCTCCCTTAATTCTTCACGAGCAGAGTCAAAGAAAACTGAGATGTCATGGTGAGTGTCCTCATCAGAATCAATCGTGACTACTTTAAAAACATTTAAGGCTGTAGTTTCTTTTCGAGGTCTTGTACTGGATCGTGTGGTTGTCCTGGGTCGCTTTGCCGAGATGTATTCAGAAGTGCTGCTATGCTGCGTGCGTATATGCTGATTTAAATTTTCTTTTCTTGGGAATTTTCCTCCACATTCAGGGCATCTATATTGAGGGTTTTCATGCGTTATTAAATGCCGTTTTAAGTTTTCAGCCCGGGTGAACATTTCTTGACAAATATCACACTTAAAACAGCTTTCATCCTCTGAATGGCACTTCTTGTGGCGTAGAAAACTGTCGAATCTGGTAAATGTTGATTGACAAATTTCGCAGGTGAATAGACTGTCAGATGATTTTGTGTGGATAGCACGATGACGTCTCAAATTGAAGGCATTGGAGAAAGATTTTTGGCACACATCGCAAGTGTGAACATCCTGAAAAGAAGAAAAAAAACCCTCATTTAAAATTTTATTTAACTTTTTTAAAGAATTAATTTTCATTCAAATTTAAGTCTTCATTAAACTTTTACATTTTTTTTTAAAAGAATTAATTTTTTATTTAAAAAAAAACCCTTCATTAAGCTTTATTAAACAAAACCTAAAGTTAAACAGAAAATGTATTTCAAACCCTCCCAATTTTCTAAATGCTACTATTAAAAAAAAACTCTTTAAAACTATTTAATTTTTCTCGAGGACTAACATTAAAAAAAAAAAAAAAAGACAAAAAATATATTTAAAGAATTACCTTAGGGGACTCCACGTTTGACGTGCCTGCGATGGAAGGCTCGGCATTAGACGGGCCTGCGACTGAGATAGAAGGGTTCATATTTGATGCACCTCCTCTTTGTTTTGTGTGAATCAGTTGATGGCGTTTCAGGGTAAACGCCCTTGAAAACGATTTTTTACACAATTCACACACATGCTGATCCTGAAAAGAAATACATACCCTAGCTTTATAAACATGGCTATTAAAAAAGGTAATATCAAGATTTAAGAATTAAACTTTATCAACATTTAAACTTTAAGCTTTAAGAATTGAACTTTGAGATATCAAGAATTAAACTTTGCGTTATCAAGAATTAAACTTTACGCTATCAAGAATTAAACTTTATCTTATTAAGATTTAAACTTTGACCATTAAGAATTAAACTTTACGTTATCAAGATTTAAACTTTATCTATTCAAGTTTGAAATAGGCAATTTTATTACAACTTATAATTATTATATACTAAAGAAAACATACCTTAGGAACACCAGAATGGGGTTTTGCCGTGGTTGCTTGAACCATACTGGGCAGGGTACGCTAAAAAAAGAAAGAATATCCCCTATAAGCTTTTACCCCCAAAAAATTAATTTAAACTTCAGTTTGTATTATAAAGTTTTAAAAAATACCTTCAGAGACTCCATCATTTGATTTTTTTTTCTCTCTCTCACTTCTATACATCTTCTCAACTTGGTCGATAAGATTTGTTTGGTTAGACGTG
The DNA here is from genome assembly GCA_963931845.1 of Maratus michaelseni. Classification (NCBI taxonomy): domain Eukaryota; kingdom Metazoa; phylum Arthropoda; class Arachnida; order Araneae; family Salticidae; genus Maratus; species Maratus michaelseni. The sequence continues at coordinate 12,252,459 of OZ007593.1, read as the reverse complement.
AGGGAAAAATCCATGTCCCACTTTAAAAGAAAATTCTTATTTACAATCTACATTTATTAAAATTTTTACACACTAATAATAATATAGTTTAAATTAAGTTAAAATTTCATTCACTAAAATAACTGTACATTTAGCACACATACAGATATTAATAGCGAGATCAAAACAGAAAAGTCATATCTTTCTAAAAGAACAATTTTTTCTAAATAGAAGTTTTTCAAGAAAATTAGTATCACAATAGATAGGTATTTGAATAGATTCATTTAGAGAGTTTCAAAAATAAATCGTTTAGCAACCAAATAACATATGGAAAACTCTTAGGTTAAAATCATTTAGAAAGGAAAATAATCTTATAAAAAAATAGAGAATGATACTAAACAGTTTTTCAACTTACTTGAGTTTGAATTTTTGAATTCATCGTTTATTACTTTTTCAAAAAGATTAATAAAGTAAAATTGCTCGGAGCACTAATTATAGCGTACAGTCTCTAGGACAACTACTATAAGAATGAACCCACCTCAGCGCGCTTATCTATTTAATCAGATAAGAGAATCTTATCTATGACCTCATCGGTTTTCCCCAAGTATGACGTCATGGGATTTCCCACAATGAGTCATTACAAGATATCGCTACTAATTAATGAAGATTGTTTAATTAGAATACTTAACGAGTTTAAAAAATGTGAATACTGTTTTAAATATTCAAGTAAAAACTTTAAATAAAAAGGATCTATTTTAAATATTCATGGCTGACATTATAAACTAACTTTGCATTATTCTAATGAAGGTTCACACATTGGATTAAAAATTTATAATAAGAAGAAAAACTGTTTCAAATAACTTTTTCCCTACTACATATAAATTTTATAATAAACATATTTACTTGTGAGAAGTATTAAAATGTATATAAAATTCTTTTTAAACTAACAATTTAAAAATATAGAGTCCTAAAAGTTTTCCATATAAATAATATCATTTCACAAAACTTTTAAAAATATTGAGAGATATTTCCACAGAATAAAATCATTTCGATATATATTTCCCAAAATTAATTATTTAGAACTAATACATTATACTGGTATGAAAATAAATTACAAGTAGCATTATTAAGGCCTATACACTTCTAAGGTGAAATATTTTAAATATACATTAAAAATAGTTTAAATAGGCATTAAAAAATAGTTACTCTTAATAAAATCATTGCTATACTTAATCAATCTTATATTTCAAAAAATTATACTCCTGTCTCGTAAATAAAACCTTTATAATTTTAGAATATACTGGACCCCTTCATAAAATTTTAGTTTAGTTAAGTATCTCTATTTAATATACCCCTCGGGTAAAAATTATTCATGATTTACGGCAAGTAAAATATCACAGCTTAGAATAGTAATTTTAGAATATACAGAATCCTTCATAAAATTTAAAAATAGATTTTGTCATGCTTTAGGCAAAGTAAAATATACTCCTCGGGTAAAAATTATTCATAATAAATGTATATATAATCCCTTCATAAAATTTGAAAATAGATTTTGTCATGCATTGCAGTAAAATATACCCCTCGGATAAAAATTATTCATGCTTTATACTAAGTAAAATATCACAGCTTAGAATAGTAATTTTAGAATATACGGACCCCCTTCATAAAATTTTAAAATAGATTTTGTCATACATTACAGTAAAATATAGGAATAATCACATTTTAGAATATAGGGATCCCCTTAATAAAAATTTGAAAAATAGATTTTATCATGTTTTACAGTAAAATATACCAATAAATAATGATCACAGCTTAGAATAGTAATTTTAGAATATACGGATCCCCCTTCATAAAATTTTAAAATAGATTTTGTCATGCATTACAGTAAAATATAGGAATAATCACATTTTAGAATATAGGGATCCCCTTAATAAAAATTTGAAAAATAGATTTTATCATGTTTTACAGTAAAATATACCAATAAATAATGATCACAGCTTAGAATAGTAATTTTAGAATATACAGAATCCTTCATAAAATTTTAGTTTAGTTAAGTAACTCTATTTAATATACCCCTCGGGTAAAAATCATGCCTGTTTTAGGCCAAGTCATTTCACAAATTATTTAATAAATTTGCTGAATTAAAATTAGATTTGAAAGTACATTATATAATAAAAAAATATATATTAAAATTCACTTACTTCATTATCAAAGTTTAAAGACATTTGCTGTTGGTTAGATGAATCCATATTATAACTTCAGGAACTCAAACACACGCACACAAGTAGAAAAATAAATCCAAGAGCTAAGGTTTGTAATGCTACAAGAAACGAAATCTAGAATAGACTAAAGTTTACCCCGAAAGATCTTGCTAATATACAACGCATATGATTCATAGATAAGAGGATCTGATAAGGGCGAAGCCGATTAGTGGTAGATAGATATGAATCATTCATAGGAAAACCCCTTAGCGATTACTCATGACAGATGCGTTGTAATAAGAAATTTTAACTCATGAGCAAATAACCTTATTTAATTTTCCTAAATAATATTAATTTATTTTAATTGTAGAACTTAGACATTTTTTTTTTCCACATAAAATATTTCCCTTTGTAAAGTTTCAATTAAGTGAAGAATGTTTCAGTGTTTTTTTAATGAACCGATACTATTTTAAGATAGTTCTTAACGCGAAAAATTCTAACACATTTGTGAACAAATATTAAATTTAAAAATGTGTCAGAAAGTATACTTTTTTTTTTTTTTAGAACAATCTTAAAACCTTTTTTCTTAGTTCAAAACTACTTTTCATGACTGTTTTCTACATATCTCAAATTTGAAAAAAAGAAACACTTAAAGATATGAAATAATCACATAGAAATTATTTAGGGAAAAAAAATATTTTTATTCAAGCAAATGTTACAAACATTTTGTAGTTTTAAAAGACTTCATGGGAATTTACAAACACAGTTTCTAAATAGTTTACATAAAAGTTTGAATTCAAAGTATCAAAAAATGCAGGTGTATAGTGACAAAGACAGTTTGCTGTGAGATTCTTCACAAACTGATAGACATTAAAATTTAATAATGCACTATCTCTATACAGAACAAATTTTTCTCTTAATGAAGTATTTAAGCAGTCATGGTCTAATTGCGATAACTGGCTAATGGTACAGGCATAACAAGTATATACTTGATTAAGAGATCTTTCTAATTCTTGGTCAAAACAAGAAAGAAAATGCTTCTTCGCACTATCCTCATTAGTGTGTGTCTGAATACACTTTTTTGATTTTCGTAATACAGACATAGGAATCGCTTTTACAAGAAGCATATCAATCATGCAGTCGGTAATTTCAGGAATTGCTTCACGTAATTTTAAAAATTGATCTATAGATAAACGTATTCCTTCTGGTTTAAAATGAAAGCTATGTTGGTTTGCCTTGAAAATCTGTTGTAATATGCAATGTCCTTCATCGGAAAATGCTGTTAAAAGTTGATTATTGGACACGTAACTGTCTTTCACAGAATAAAAGTTGAACTTGATCATATTTTGTTGGAAATGATCAAACGTTAAAGGTGTCATTACGATTCCATTTTTGGTTGGAAATAATTCGCCGCGTGCACCTTCTTTAAAAATTCTTATATGCAGTTTCAAATTACAGTTTTTATCCATTTCAATTTGAGCACAGGTATTCCATTCAAGATTCCAAGGAATTGAGAAATATCCATCTGATTCATGAAATGTATGTGTAGACATTTTCTCTTCAGGTCTGTTTAATGGTGAAACATGTTTAGACGTGGTAGGTGGAGCAAACAAGTCTAAATTCAGTTCAGGATCATTCATCAAGTCCAGTCTTGGCTTTTTCAAATCAAGAGGATGAACTATTAAATGTCGAAAAGTGAGGCTAATTCGAACGTTTTTAATATCAGGTTCTGCTCCGATGCCGTGTGTGAATAATTCGTTGGTAGGTGGCAACATGCTGTAGAAGGATCCATGTTCTAGCTTGATAAATGTCGAGGGTACACTAGGTCTCTTGAATTCAATAGTTCTTTGAGCACCAAAACTGAGTACTGTGATAGGGAACATAGCATTTATGCTGGATTCATTATCTTTGTGGTGATTGATATAGGTAGTCCCATCCTGGTACAAATTAAGTAGCACATAGTTAAAAGTACAGGCTGTTTCTCTTTCCACTTTATCACGAAGTTCAATCATAAGTGAAGTCCACGATTTGGAGGGCACACTTGTTCCACTGAAGGCATAGCTGGTATTGGGATCTCCATAAGCTAAAACCAATCGCTTAGGTTTCACATCCTTTCCTCGCAAATGAAAAGTAGGTCTGTAGAATGGTAATGTTTTTAACTCCGTCAAATAACGATCAGCATGGGCTTTCTCTATAAAGTCACTTATATATTGGACGTTCAAGCCATTATCCGAAAAGATGATTGAAGACATTTTTACACGTTGAAAATCACTGAGCAAGCAAGTCAAGGAATAATCACGAACTAAGCAGGAACACTGAGTCAGAAACAGCTAAGCAATGATTCCACACGATATGTTCGACCTTATATAGGGGTTGTTATCTGATAATCTTATCACTGATTAGATAAGCTCGCGCATGCGTAGTGATATGCCAGGTGATGTCATGCAGGCACAGGATAGGATGATCTCACTTGTGGGGATTCCCCATTAAATAAGATGAACAGTTTAAGCAGTGGTCAGTACAAGACATGTTTTCTTCAATCTGGAGTGTAAGTATTTTTTTCATTCATTTGTATAGTCATTCAGTTTATTATATTATAATCAAGTTTATTGCCTGTATTTTAAACATGTATTTTATAGAAATAATGACACAGATGTAAAATCAAGATAGTTTATTCAAACAATACGCTTTTAAAAGTTTGTACATTCAGGTTACATAAAAAGTGATCACTAACAAAATCCACTTTCTTTAAAAACATGGATAGTACATCATCAAAATTAACCAGCATTAAAATTATATCTCCAACCTGTTTAAATTTTTCACGGTTGTTAAATGTAAAACACGAATGCAGGCTAACACTTGGATGTCTAAAAACACATCCCGTACATTGATAAATTTCATTAAATATACTTATAATATTATTCTCGATGTAGAAAATTAATTTAGACCATAACACAAATTCATTTTCTTGTGTCATTGTAGCCTGTTTACATTTTTTCTTTAATAAGTTAGGTAAATGTTTTTCATACTGGTGATGAATCAATTTCTTATTCAGTTTATAGGCTTTTTCTTTTAATTGTTCTAATTGATAATTGTTTAATTTGATATGAGAATCGTTCGTTAAACTTTTAAGACACATAACAGAATTATCCTCATTTAAAACTAACATTTTGTTATTGCTAACGAAGGAGGAACTTTTGTATCTTAAATTAAAGGCAACGATTTTATATTGGAACTCATACCAAGTCTGGATGTCCATAGTAATTCCATTCTGGGTGGGAATTCCTTCAGACGTAAATTCCCTTATGTGGATAGAATAATCAGAATTCTGTAACTCGAACCCTAAAAAGATTGAGTTTCCAAGTTCTTTCCAAAATACAAATGAGTCATCATTCGAAGCATGAGCAGTTGATTCTTGTAGTGGTTATTGAATGGGTTCTTGCAAAGATTCTTGAATAAGTTCATGGGATGTCGTTGGGGTAGAAGGTTTTGCAAAGTTAAAGTCAATGAAAAATTCATTCAATATATCCTTGGTGGGCTCACAACAGGTGTCCGGAAAAGAGATTGTTTCGTCAATGTAGACAAGGCCTTCAGTGCTTTCAATTCTTGATACTAAAGGTGAATCTACACAAGAACGTTTATTAGGCGAAAGCACTTGTTCGTGATTTCTTTTTTGCCATGATACTTGGTTACAATCTTCTTTAAAGTTTATGCAGAATTAGCTGAGGTGTTTGGATCCATTGCTTATATAGGTTAAAAAATCAGTCTCAGTTACAGTTAAAAGGCTTAACCCAATCATATAACTCGAAAAATAGATGACGTCATAAGTTACTTTGTTTGCTCATAGGAATTGCATACTTGTTGCAATAAATTACAAAGTCGATTAATCAGTATTCTACGCTGTTCATCTTTTTGCTGTTTGGAAGACCTGGTCGTTTTCTTCGGTTTGGAAGTGTTATGAATCTTCTTGTGTTTATACAAATCACAATATCGTGGAAACACCATATTGCACAGCTTACAATTATATGTCCTTGAATGAGTCTTAGCATGATTTCGTAAATCATATTTCCAAATGAAGGTTTCTCCGCAAACACCACAGGTAAGAACTTTTTCATCTGAGTGATGAGTCATATGCCTATTAAACGCAAATTTTGTAGAATAGCCTTTCTTGCAAAGTTCACAAAAATGGGGTAACTTGATCTCTCCTGACGATGACGGTTTCACTTCAATACTCGAAACAGGTTCCTCTTTGGGGGTAATGTCCATCGTTAGAGGTTCTTCTTTGGGTATCAGGAAGGATATTTGATTTTCTACACTAGACATTTTTTTAAATCGAGTTCCACTTAAATCATACAACCTTGCACATCAACGACAATGTAATGAATAATGTAATGAACAGGATTCACATCAATTTATACCAATCTAGGGGGCGCGCATGATTATAAAAACTCCTGTGTGATTGGTTCGTGAATAAATAGTTATCATTGGTTAATAATCTACAAAAATAATTCGCACACTAAAAACGTATGACCTGCACATATGATGATATCACAGACCTCTTCTTTTAAAATACTTTCTGAGACATGAAATCATAGCACAATGGTTAAGATAACGTAAATCAGTGTGCTATGATTTCATTTTGTGAGGGTTCGATCCTCAGCCAGACTTTTCCTAAAAGTACTAAATTCAAACGATAGATGGCAGCACCAAAAATGTATTGTTATTTTCCATTCAACTCTAAAATTCTACCCGCTATTATATACTCTAGTTGAAAAAAAAAAATTGCTTCGAAAAATTTCTAAGTTCTCTAATTAAAATTAATGAATGACCCTTTTTAATTAAACCATTATTGACTTTTAAAATTCACCTGTAACATGTATATCGAATGGCCTACTCTCGTTGAAAAAAAAAAAAAAAAAAAAAAAAAAAATCTCGCGAAAATTCTTAAGTTCTGCAATTAAAATTAATTAATTACTATTTTTAATTAATTAATCATTCACTTCTACTGCATACACTCATAATCAAACTGCATACTCTCATTAAAAAAAAAAAAAAAAAAAAAAAAAAAATTCTTCGAAAAATTTCTAAGTTTCCCAATTAAAATTAATTAAATTTCTAATTCGCTAAAATAAATCCCTTGAAACACACCTCGTATTCTAGTAGAAATCTCTCTTTTCGAAAAAAAAAAAAAATGGCTTCGAAAAATTTCTAAGTCTTGCAATTAAAATTAATTAACACTAATCCTTAATTAATCCCCTTATCTTAGGTGGTGGAGGAGGGCACTTCGGGAGGAGGAGGGCACTTTGGGAGGAGGTGCGCACTTTGGGAGGAGGAGGAGGTGCACTTTGGGAGGAGGTGTGACGTGCACTTTGGGAGGAGGTGTGAGGTGCAGGTGCTGCACCTTGCACCAGCACCTCACACCTCCTCCTGGGGCCGGATCCCCATTTTCTCTCTACTTCGAGGTATTTGGGAGTTTGGCGTATTTGCATGAGTATTTGAAATTTAATTGGCCTCTCTGAATATAGGACCATTGGTCATTGTATAATATCAAAGGCAGCAATTTTGTATTAAAATTTAAGACACCAATAAGTAATACATTATGAATACTGCGCATTTAGAAATAACTGTTAGAATTTAATAGATTGAAGCAAGAACATATGCAATAAATGGCCTTTTTTGAATTACCTAAATTTGGCACGAGATGTTTTGCAAATTAAAAAAACAATAAGAAAATGTTATTTTCACGTTTACTGTTTACCGTTTTCAAGAACCTGCCTTTATTATACATATGACCTGGTGGTTTATGTTTATTATGTCTTTTTTTTTTTTTTTTTTTAGTTGCGAGAATAGTTTATTTATCATTTTGAATTTGAGAATCTCGCCATTTGTGCGTTCGGAGCATGTCGATTTTTATATTAAAAGTTTTTTATAAGACTTTTTGTGTTCTGGTTTATCATTTCAAGTATTACATCTTTAGTTTAAGTATAAAATCTATTTATAATTTTCTTCGCTAATTTTTCTCTGAAATTGCTTTTTTCAACTCACGTATAAAAAAAAACAGAGTGCACATGTTACCCGAGGTTGCAGAATATACATAAAAATATGGTATAAAATGTTAACAAATGAAATTTTAAATTGCTAAGTGAAATTTAAAGTTGCTGATACAAAAATATTGTTTGTCATTAGGGGCCGGAGGTTATGAAAATGGACGTAATGCTGCCAAACAACCCCCAGGAGGATTCGGTGGAGGTGGAAGACCAGAGGGTCCTAGAAATGCAATCCAATATACACCAGTCTCGCACGTTGGAGAAGGAATAAATACAGTTGAAAGACCATCTGGTGCTGGAAAGTCAGGTGAAAAAAGTGGATATTAAAGATTTAAGAATTAGACTTAAAGAAAAATAATTCGTGACGAGTTAATAGCTTTTGTAAAGTCAACAGTTTTTATTTCTGTCCCATGGACTGTGGCTTACGCCCAGAAGAACCTGAACGGTTCTGTCTAACGCATGCTGTAGTTGAAACACTTGTTAGGAAATTGAGAAAGAATGCTGAATGACACCATGGAAATGTGATAATTTGAATAACCTTGCATGAATGAACTTTAACTACTTTTTCTCTGATTTGTGTGGTTTCGAATAAATGCCAAATCTCTCTCTCGGAACGCATGGACATTGTGCTGTTAATGTTTGGAAAGAAAATATTTTGTTATTCAAGCCTCTTTGTCATGAATATGACGTACATTTGTAAATCCTGTTTATCATATTTATATTGTAAACTTTTGTATAGTTCCAGTACAATTTTTATTTTCTGCAAGTGTTTCGGGCTCTTGTCTATAAGGCTCGCCTCATGTTTCGTCTTTTGTGATTCTAAGGACATTATTAAATAACCACTGTACCCGTGCGAAAATTTCGCTCTGCAGTCTAATATTTCTTTACCAATATTTAATATTTTTTAGATGCAGGTTTAAATTTCTAAAGGAAAATCAAAGTCTAAAAATTTCTGAAAACAACGTTAGTCAAGCCAGAGTATTATAAAATTTATTTCTTCAAAGTTACACTAAAAACTGATGGAAGTTAACAAAAACAAAACAAAACAATATATATATCGTATTTTAACTGCATTAGAGGATGACATCACCTGTTTCGAAAAAAAAACACAGGACAAAGAAAAATAAATTTAGCATTTGAATTTCAAAATTTCTTTTAAATCATAAATATAAAATAAATCCGTGCAGCAACAATGTCCATATTATTGTACTATATATATTTTTTATAATCATTCTAGAGCACAATATAATGCGGTATTTTATTTTTGTGGCAACACTGATTTGACAAATACCTTTGATTTCATTTATGAAAACAATGCTGATTTAATTTTTAATTTTTAATCACCTTTTCTCCTCCAAACTCTAATTTACACATTTACGCTGAAAATATTAATCTTAGACTCATCTGAAAATGCTACCTGTTTCTAGAAATCAGGGGATGTATGTAAATATTTTCTGGCAAACTCGATTCCTTCCTTAATGATGATCGGAGATCATACGGATACGATATCCTCCTTGATATAGCACCTTGCATATAGATTTTTGGTATATATCTTAACATTATTAAAGCTCTTCTGATAGTTTCTTTATGTGCTATATTATTGCCATACTTTTGCAAATCTTCTTTTATTTTTTCAGCAGTAATTGGGGAGATTTACAGAAATGCACACACTGTTAACTTTTTAGAGAGACCGTTTCGAGCTTTATTTTCAATCCTCTTTTTTTTTCTTTACCGATTAATTACCTTTTGGATGGTGGAATGGCTTTGAGACATTTTTTCAGAAATCTCACTATAAGATTTATCCTTTTTATCATGACGATTAACAATTAATTTTCTTTCCGCAACTGTAAGCTCTTTTCGCGCGATATTTTAAATTCAGATATGACATTTCCTACTAAGATAATAATAGGTACACATAACTTAACATAGATACTGCGGGACTACAATGTTGTTCAGTAAAATATGCAAATAAGTGAAAAATTTTAAATTTTACACAAATGTACCTTGACATTTATTGAAGTATTATTGAACTATAACAATTTTCTAATATTTTTTTTAGTATATCTAAAGAAAATTTCTATTAATATTTCATTGTATAATGTAACAAAGGATGCTAATTAATTAATTTCGTTTGTTAATTAGTTTTATTTCTGTTCACCATGCTGAAATTTCCATATTTCTTCAGAACTACTCTCTGTACCATAACTTTTGTGGAACACTGTACGTATATTAACATGTAGTTAATGCAATCTGCATTATACAACAGTGGACACCGAATGCTGCATTAGCCTCTGACAAATCAGAGTTAAATTAATATCTAGGCAGCTTGAAAAAATATATATTTTTTAATTTTTGCATTGCATTTATTAATTACTCTACCAAGGTTTGTTAATAAGGAAGTTTTAAAAAAGATTAAGTGAAGCTGTTTAGAAAAGTGTTTGTCATAACAATATAATAAAATATAACACCTTGTAATAGTATATTACTTTTAAATGCTAAAGGTGTAAAATTAACAACTATAATATAAATTAAAATAACTTTTATTAGTTGTTTTACATGTTTCGACTCTTCTGAGTCATTTTCAAAAACAAAATGAGAATATTCTAAAGCTGCACGGGCTTTGAAGTTATTATTTACATGTACTTAAAAAAAAAATAAAAAATAAAAAAAAATAAATAAATAAAATAAAATAATAATAAGTATTCAGAAAAGAAATTTGATTCACAAAAATACAAACTTTATACTCTGCAATATTATCCAAGCTTTTTCGAAAAATTAAAACACAGCCTTAAACGTTTCAATATCTGCTTAATAGCCAAACCACCTAAGAAACTAAAGAATATCATTTGCAGTAAAATTGACCCAATTAATTTTGAGAATTATTCAGGAGTATATGAAATACCTTTTATTAAAGAAGACGGATCCAAGAATTACTACATAGGCATGACCAGCAGGAAATTTAATTGCAGAAAAAAAGAGCATATAGCTGATATTAAATACAATAGAAAAACTACAGCCCTAGCAAGATTATATCAAGAAGAAACCATCCAAATAAATTTCAATGAAAGTAAAATAATATTTCCATCCAGTCTACACTATCCATCCATAATAAGAGAAACCATAGAGATACTCACGCGCAAAAATACAATATGTAACGATGCGGCATCTTTTAATTTACCGAAACTGTGGCTAGAATTACTCCATGCTCAAAGATATGAAAATAAACAATCAAGTAAAAAATAATAGATAACGTGCGTAATTTTTTTTTTTTTTTTTTTTTTTTTTTTTTGTAAGTACATGTAAATAATAACTTCAAAGCCCGTGCAGCTTTAGAATATTCTCATTTTGTTTTTGAAAATGACTCAGAAGAGTCGAAACATGTAAAACAACTAATAAAAGTTATTTTAATTTATATTATAGTTGTTAATTTTACACCTTTAGCATTTAAAAGTAATATAGTGTTTGTCATGTTCTGCAGATTTATCTTCAGAACTAAAAGTGTATTTACCTTCTACGTTTATCGGAACACTTTGTATTTAAATAGTGCAGAAAACAAAATATCCTGAGTAGGTAATAATGATGATTGTTCTTATTATTATTATTTTTTTTTTTTTTACGATTAGCAATATTTTTCAATAGTATATAAAATTCAATTATCAACTTTCTTTAAGCTGTAATGGCTATCTGTAAACTACCATACATTTTGTTGTATTCCGCACGGATTTTTCTTTCAAAATTTTTTTTAAAAATCGAGGTATTAGGGAATTTGGCGTATTTGCATGAGTATTTGAAATTTAATTGGCCTCTCTGAATATAGGACCATTGGTCATTGTATAATATCAAAGGCAGCAATTTTGTATTAAAATTTAAGAAACCAATAAGTAATACATTATGAATACTGCGCATTTAGAAATAACTGTTAGAATTTAATAGATTGAAGCAAGAACATATGCAATAAATGGCCTTTTTTGAATTACCTAAATTTGGCACGAGATGTTTTGCAAATTAAAAAAACAATAAGAAAATATTATTTTCACGTTTACTGTTTACCGTTTTCAAGAACCTGCCTTTATTATACATATGATCTGGTGGTTTATGTTTATTATGTCTTTTTTTTTTTTTTTTTTTTAGTTGCGAGAATAGTTTATTTATCATTTTGAATTTGAGAATCTCGCCATTTGTGCGTTCGGAGCATGTCGATTTTTATCTTAAAAGTTTTTTATAAGACTTTTTGTGTTCTGGTTTATCATTTCAAGTATTACATCTTTAGTTTAAGAATAAAATCTATTTATAATTTTCTTCGCTAATTTTTCTCTGAAATTGCTTTTTTCAACTCACGTATAAAAAAAACAGAGTGCACATGTTACCCGAGGTTGCAGAATATACATAAAAATATGGTATAAAATGTTAACGAATGAAATTTTAAATTGCTAAGTGAAGTTTAAAGTTGCTGATACAAAAATATTGTTTGTCATTAGGGGCCGGAGGTTATGAAAATGGATGTAATGCTGCCAAACAACCCCCAGGAGGATTCGGTGGAGGTGGAAGACCAGAGGGTCCTAGAAATGCAATCCAATATACACCAGTCTCGCACGTTGGAGAAGGAATAAATACAGTTGGAAGACCATCTGGTGCTGGAAAGTCAGGTGAAAAAAGTGGATATTAAAGATTTAAGAATTAGACTCAAAGAAAAATAATTCGTGACGAGTTAATAGCTTTTGTAAAGTCAACAGTTTTTATTTCTGTCCCATGGACTGTGGCTTACGCCCAGAAGAACCTGGACGGTTCTGTCTAACGCATGCTGTAGTTGAAACACTTGTTAGGAAATTGAGAAAGAATGCTGAATGACACCATGGAAATGTGATAATTTGAATAACCTTGCATGAATGAACTTTAACTACTTTTTCTCTGATTTGTGTGGTTTCGAATAAATGCCAAATCTCTCTCTCGGAACGCATGGACATTGTGCTGTTAATGTTTGGAAAGAAAATATTTTGTTATTCAAGCCTCTTTGTCATGAATATGACGTACATTTGTAAATCCTGTTTATCATATTTATATTGTGAACTTTTGTATAGTTCCAGTACAATTTTTATTTTCTGCAAGTGTTTCGGGCTCTTGTCTATAAGGCTCGCCTCATGTTTCGTCTTTTGTGATTCTAAGGACATTATTAAATAACCACTGTACCCGTGCGAAAATTTCGCTCTGCAGTCTAATATTTCTTTACCAATATTTAATATTTTTTAGATGCAGGTTTAAATTTCTAAAGGAAAATCAAAGTCTAAAAATTTCTGAAAACAACGTTAGTCAAGCCAGAGTATTATAAAATTTATTTCTTCAAAGTTACACTAAAAACTGATGGAAGTTAACAAAAACAAAACAAAACAATATATATATCGTATTTTAACTGCATTAGAGGATGACATCACCTGTTTCGAAAAAAAAACACAGGACAAAGAAAAATAAATTTAGCATTTGAATTTCAAAATTTCTTTTAAATCATAAATATAAAATAAATCCGTGCAGCAACAATGTCCACATTATTGTACTATATATATTTTTTATAATCATTCTAGAGCACAATATAATGCGGTATTTTATTTTTGTGGCAACACTGATTTGACAAATACCTTTGATTTCATTTATGAAAACAATGCTGATTTAATTTTTAATTTTTAATCACCTTTTCTCCTCCAAACTCTAATTTACACATTTACGCTGAAAATATTAATCTTAGACTCATCCGAAAATGCTACCTGTTTCTAGAAATCAGGGGATGTATGTAAATATTTTCTGGCAAACTCGATTCCTTCCTTAATGATGATCGGAGATCATACGGATACGATATCCTCCTTGATATAGCACCTTGCATATAGATTTTTGGTATATATCTTAACATTATTAAAGCTCTTCTGATAGTTTCTTTATGTGCTATATTATTGCCATACTTTTGCAAATCTTCTTTTATTTTTTCAGCAGTAATTGGGGAGATTTACAGAAATGCACACACTGTTAACTTTTTAGAGAGACCGTTTCGAGCTTTATTTTCAATCCTCTTTTTTTTTCTTTACCGATTAATTACCTTTTGGATGGTGGAATGTCTTTGAGACATTTTCTCAGAAATCTCACTATAAGATTTATCCTTTTTATCATGACGATTAACAATTAATTTTCTTTCCGCAACTGTAAGCTCTTTTCGCGCGATATTTTAAATTCAGATATGACATTTCCTACTAAGATAATAATAGGTACACATAACTTAACATAGATACTGCGGGACTACAATGTTGTTCAGTAAAATATGCAAATAAGTGAAAAATTTTAAATTTTACACAAATGTACCTTGACATTTATTGAAGTATTATTGAACTATAACAATTTTCAAATATTTTTTTTAGTATATCTAAAGAAAATTTCTATTAATATTTCATTGTATAATGTAACAAAGGATGCTAATTAATTAATTTCGTTTGTTAATTAGTTTTATTTCTGTTCACCGTACTGAAATTTCCATATTTCTTCAGAACTACTCTCTGTACCATAACTTTTGTGGAACACTGTACGTATATTAACATGTAGTTAATGCAATCTGCATTATACAACAGTGGACACCGAATGCTGCATTAGCCTCTGACAAATCAGAGTTAAATTAATATCTAGGCAGCTTGAAAAAATATATATTTTTTAATTTTTGCATTGCATTTATTAATTACTCTACCAAGGTTTGTTAATAAGGAAGTTTTAAAAAAGATTAAGTGAAGCTGTTTAGAAAAGTGTTTGTCATAACAATATAATAAAATATAACACCTTGTAATAGTATATTACTTTTAAATGCTAAAGGTGTAAAATTAACAACTATAATATAAATTAAAATAACTTTTATTAGTTGTTTTACATGTTTCGACTCTTCTGAGTCATTTTCAAAAACAAAATGAGAATATTCTAAAGCTGCACGGGCTTTGAAGTTATTATTTACATGTACTTAAAAAAAAAAAAAAAAAATAAAAAAATAAAATAAAATAAAATAAAATAATAATAAGTATTCAGAAAAGAAATTTGATTCACAAAAATACAAACTTTATACTCTGCAATATTATCCAAGCTTTTTCGAAAAATTAAAACACTGCCTTAAACGTTTCAATATCTGCTTAATAGCCAAACCACCTAAGAAACTAAAGAATATCATTTGCAGTAAAATTGACCCAATTAATTTTGAGAATTATTCAGGAGTATATGAAATACCTTTTATTAAAGAAGACGGATCCAAGAATTACTACATAGGCATGACCAGCAGGAAATTTAATTGCAGAAAAAAAGAGCATATAGCTGATATTAAATACAATAGAAAAACTACAGCCCTAGCAAGATTATATCAAGAAGAAACCATCCAAATAAATTTCAATGAAAGTAAAATAATATTTCCATCCAGTCTACACTATCCATCCATAATAAGAGAAACCATAGAGATACTCACGCGCAAAAATACAATATGTAACGATGCGGCATCTTTTAATTTACCGAAACTGTGGCTAGAATTACTCCATGCTCAAAGATATGAAAATAAACAATCAAGTAAAAAATAATAGATAACGTGCGTAATTTTTTTTTTTTTTTTTTTTTTTTTTTTTTGTAAGTACATGTAAATAATAACTTCAAAGCCCGTGCAGCTTTAGAATATTCTCATTTTGTTTTTGAAAATGACTCAGAAGAGTCGAAACATGTAAAACAACTAATAAAAGTTATTTTAATTTATATTATAGTTGTTAATTTTACACCTTTAGCATTTAAAAGTAATATAGTGTTTGTCATGTTCTGCAGATTTATCTTCAGAACTAAAAGTGTATTTACCTTCTACGTTTATCGGAACACTTTGTATTTAAATAGTGCAGAAAACAAAATATCCTGAGTAGGTAATAATGATGATTGTTCTTATTATTATTATTATTTTTTTTTTTTTACGATTAGCAATATTTTTCAATAGTATATAAAATTCAATTATCAACTTACTTTAAGCTGTAATGGCTATCTGTAAACTACCATACATTTTGTTGTATTCCGCACGGATTTTTCTTTCAAAATTTTTTTTAAAAGTCGAGGTATTTGGGAGTTTGGCGTATTTGCATGAGTATTTGAAATTTAATTGGCCTCTCTGAATATAGGACCATTGGTCATTGTATAATATCAAAGGCAGCAATTTTGTATTAAAATTTAAGAAACCAATAAGTAATACATTATGAATACTGCGCATTTAGAAATAACTGTTAGAATTTAATAGATTGAAGCAAGAACATATGCAATAAATGGCCTTTTTTGAATTACCTAAATTTGGCACGAGATGTTTTGCAAATTAAAAAAACAATAAGAAAATATTATTTTCACGTTTACTGTTTACCGTTTTCAAGAACCTGCCTTTATTATACATATGATCTGGTGGTTTATGTTTATTATGTCTTTTTTTTTTTTTTTTTTTAGTTGCGAGAATAGTTTATTTATCATTTTGAATTTGAGAATCTCGCCATTTGTGCGTTCGGAGCATGTCGATTTTTATATTAAAAGTTTTTTATAAGACTTTTTGTGTTCTGGTTTATCATTTCAAGTATTACATCTTTAGTTTAAGAATAAAATCTATTTATAATTTTCTTCGCTAATTTTTCTCTGAAATTACTTTTTTCAACTCACTTATAAAAAAAAACAGAGTGCACATGTTACCCGAGGTTGCAGAATATACATAAAAATATGGTATAAAATGTTAACGAATGAAATTTTAAATTGCTAAGTGAAGTTTAAAGTTGCTGATACAAAAATATTGTTTGTCATTAGGGGCCGGAGGTTATGAAAATGGACGTAATGCTGCTAAACAACCCCCAGGAGGATTCGGTGGAGGTGGAAGACCAGAGGGTCCTAGAAATGCAATCCAATATACACCAGTCTCGCAGGTTGGAGAAGGAATAAATACAGTTGAAAGACCATCTGGTGCTGGAAAGTCAGGTGAAAAAAGTGGATATTAAAGATTTAAGAATTAGACTTAAAGAAAAATAATTCGTGACGAGTTAATAGCTTTTGTAAAGTCAACAGTTTTTATTTCTGTCCCATGGACTGTGGCTTACGCCCAGAAGAACCTGGACGGTTCTGTCTAACGCATGCTGTAGTTGAAACACTTGTTAGGAAATTGAGAAAGAATGCTGAATGACACCATGGAAATGTGATAATTTGAATAACCTTGCATGAATGAACTTTAACTACTTTTTCTCTGATTTGTGTGGTTTCGAATAAATGCCAAATCTCTCTCTCGGAACGCATGGACATTGTGCTGTTAATGTTTGGAAAGAAAATATTTTGTTATTCAAGCCTCTTTGTCATGAATATGACGTACATTTGTAAATCCTGTTTATCATATTTATATTGTAAACTTTTGTATAGTTCCAGTACAATTTTTATTTTCTGCAAGTGTTTCGGGCTCTTGTCTATAAGGCTCGCCTCATGTTTCGTCTTTTGTGATTCTAAGGACATTATTAAATAACCACTGTACCCGTGCGAAAATTTCGCTCTGCAGTCTAATATTTCTTTACCAATATTTAATATTTTTTAGATGCAGGTTTAAATTTCTAAAGGAAAATCAAAGTCTAAAAATTTCTGAAAACAACGTTAGTCAAGCCAGAGTATTATAAAATTTATTTCTTCAAAGTTACACTAAAAACTGATGGAAGTTAACAAAAACAAAACAAAACAATATATATATCGTATTTTAACTGCATTAGAGGATGACATCACCTGTTTCGAAAAAAAAACACAGGACAAAGAAAAATAAATTTAGCATTTGAATTTCAAAATTTCTTTTAAATCATAAATATAAAATAAATCCGTGCAGCAACAATGTCCACATTATTGTACTATATATATTTTTTATAATCATTCTAGAGCACAATATAATGCGGTATTTTATTTTTGTGGCAACACTGATTTGACAAATACCTTTGATTTCATTTATGAAAACAATGCTGATTTAATTTTTAATTTTTAATCACCTTTTCTCCTCCAAACTCTAATTTACACATTTACGCTGAAAATATTAATCTTAGACTCATCTGAAAATGCTACCTGTTTCTAGAAATCAGGGGATGTATGTAAATATTTTCTGGCAAACTCGATTCCTTCCTTAATGATGATCGGAGATCATACGGATACGATATCCTCCTTGATATAGCACCTTGCATATAGATTTTTGGTATATATCTTAACATTATTAAAGCTCTTCTGATAGTTTCTTTATGTGCTATATTATTGCCATACTTTTGCAAATCTTCTTTTATTTTTTCAGCAGTAATTGGGGAGATTTACAGAAATGCACACACTGTTAACTTTTTAGAGAGACCGTTTCGAGCTTTATTTTCAATCCTCTTTTTTTTTCTTTACCGATTAATTACCTTTTGGATGGTGGAATGGCTTTGAGACATTTTTTCAGAAATCTCACTATAAGATTTATCCTTTTTATCATGACGATTAACAATTAATTTTCTTTCCGCAACTGTAAGCTCTTTTCGCGCGATATTTTAAATTCAGATATGACATTTCCTACTAAGATAATAATAGGTACACATAACTTAACATAGATACTGCGGGACTACAATGTTGTTCAGTAAAATATGCAAATAAGTGAAAAATTTTAAATTTTACACAAATGTACCTTGACATTTATTGAAGTATTATTGAACTATAACAATTTTCTAATATTTTTTTTAGTATATCTAAAGAAAATTTCTATTAATATTTCATTGTATAATGTAACAAAGGATGCTAATTAATTAATTTCGTTTGTTAATTAGTTTTATTTCTGTTCACCATGCTGAAATTTCCATATTTCTTCAGAACTACTCTCTGTACCATAACTTTTGTGGAACACTGTACGTATATTAACATGTAGTTAATGCCATCTGCATTATACAACAGTGGACACCGAATGCTGCATTAGCCTCTGACAAATCAGAGTTAAATTAATATCTAGGCAGCTTGAAAAAATATATATTTTTTAATTTTTGCATTGCATTTATTAATTACTCTACCAAGGTTTGTTAATAAGGAAGTTTTAAAAAAGATTAAGTGAAGCTGTTTAGAAAAGTGTTTGTCATAACAATATAATAAAATATAACACCTTGTAATAGTATATTACTTTTAAATGCTAAAGGTGTAAAATTAACAACTATAATATAAATTAAAATAACTTTTATTAGTTGTTTTACATGTTTCGACTCTTCTGAGTCATTTTCAAAAACAAAATGAGAATATTCTAAAGCTGCACGGGCTTTGAAGTTATTATTTACATGTACTTAAAAAAAAAAAAAAAAAAAAAAAAAAAAAAAAAAAAATAAATAAAATAAAATAATAATAAGTATTCAGAAAAGAAATTTGATTCACAAAAATACAAACTTTATACTCTGCAATATTATCCAAGCTTTTTCGAAAAATTAAAACACAGCCTTAAACGTTTCAATATCTGCTTAATAGCCAAACCACCTAAGAAACTAAAGAATATCATTTGCAGTAAAATTGACCCAATTAATTTTGAGAATTATTCAGGAGTATATGAAATACCTTTTATTAAAGAAGACGGATCCAAGAATTACTACATAGGCATGACCAGCAGGAAATTTAATTGCAGAAAAAAAGAGCATATAGCTGATATTAAATACAATAGAAAAACTACAGCCCTAGCAAGATTATATCAAGAAGAAACCATCCAAATAAATTTCAATGAAAGTAAAATAATATTTCCATCCAGTCTACACTATCCATCAATAATAAGAGAAACCATAGAGATACTCACGCGCAAAAATACAATATGTAACGATGCGGCATCTTTTAATTTACCGAAACTGTGGCTAGAATTACTCCATGCTCAAAGATATGAAAATAAACAATCAAGTAAAAAATAATAGATAACGTGCGTAATTTTTTATTTATTTTTTTTTTTTTTTGTAAGTACATGTAAATAATAACTTCAAAGCCCGTGCAGCTTTAGAATATTCTCATTTTGTTTTTGAAAATGACTCAGAAGAGTCGAAACATGTAAAACAACTAATAAAAGTTATTTTAATTTATATTATAGTTGTTAATTTTACACCTTTAGCATTTAAAAGTAATATAGTGTTTGTCATGTTCTGCAGATTTATCTTCAGAACTAAAAGTGTATTTACCTTCTACGTTTATCGGAACACTTTGTATTTAAATAGTGCAGAAAACAAAATATCCTGAGTAGGTAATAATGATGATTGTTCTTATTATTATTATTATTTTTTTTTTTTACGATTAGCAATATTTTTCAATAGTATATAAAATTCAATTATCAACTTACTTTAAGCTGTAATGGCTATCTGTAAACTACCATACATTTTGTTGTATTCCGCACGGATTTTTCTTTCAAAATTTTTTTTAAAAATCGAGGTATTTGGGAATTTGGCGTATTTGCATTTGAAATTTAATTGGCCTCTCTGAATATAGGACCATTGGTCATTGTATAATATCAAAGGCAGCAATTTTGTATTAAAATTTAAGAAACCAATAAGTAATACATTATGAATACTGCGCATTTAGAAATAACTGTTAGAATTTAATAGATTGAAGCAAGAACATATGCAATAAATGGCCTTTTTTGAATTACCTAAATTTGGCACGAGATGTTTTGCAAATTAAAAAAACAATAAGAAAATATTATTTTCACGTTTACTGTTTACCGTTTTCAAGAACCTGCCTTTATTATACATATGATCTGGTGGTTTATGTTTATTATGTCTTTTTTTTTTTTTTTTTTTTAGTTGCGAGAATAGTTTATTTATCATTTTGAATTTGAGAATCTCGCCATTTGTGCGTTCGGAGCATGTCGATTTTTATCTTAAAAGTTTTTTATAAGACTTTTTGTGTTCTGGTTTATCATTTCAAGTATTACATCTTTAGTTTAAGAATAAAATCTATTTATAATTTTCTTCGCTAATTTTTCTCTGAAATTGCTTTTTTCAACTCACGTATAAAAAAAACAGAGTGCACATGTTACCCGAGGTTGCAGAATATACATAAAAATATGGTATAAAATGTTAACGAATGAAATTTTAAATTGCTAAGTGAAGTTTAAAGTTGCTGATACAAAAATATTGTTTGTCATTAGGGGCCGGAGGTTATGAAAATGGACGTAATGCTGCCAAACAACCCCCAGGAGGATTCGGTGGAGGTGGAAGACCAGAGGGTCCTAGAAATGCAATCCAATATACACCAGTCTCGCACGTTGGAGAAGGAATAAATACAGTTGGAAGACCATCTGGTGCTGGAAAGTCAGGTGAAAAAAGTGGATATTAAAGATTTAAGAATTAGACTTAAAGAAAAATAATTCGTGACGAGTTAATAGCTTTTGTAAAGTCAACAGTTTTTATTTCTGTCCCATGGACTGTGGCTTACGCCCAGAAGAACCTGGACGGTTCTGTCTAACGCATGCTGTAGTTGAAACACTTGTTAGGAAATTGAGAAAGAATGCTGAATGACACCATGGAAATGTGATAATTTGAATAACCTTGCATGAATGAACTTTAACTACTTTTTCTCTGATTTGTGTGGTTTCGAATAAATGCCAAATCTCTCTCTCGGAACGCATGGACATTGTGCTGTTAATGTTTGGAAAGAAAATATTTTGTTATTCAAGCCTCTTTGTCATGAATATGACGTACATTTGTAAATCCTGTTTATCATATTTATATTGTGAACTTTTGTATAGTTCCAGTACAATTTTTATTTTCTGCAAGTGTTTCGGGCTCTTGTCTATAAGGCTCGCCTCATGTTTCGTCTTTTGTGATTCTAAGGACATTATTAAATAACCACTGTACCCGTGCGAAAATTTCGCTCTGCAGTCTAATATTTCTTTACCAATATTTAATATTTTTTAGATGCAGGTTTAAATTTCTAAAGGAAAATCAAAGTCTAAAAATTTCTGAAAACAACGTTAGTCAAGCCAGAGTATTATAAAATTTATTTCTTCAAAGTTACACTAAAAACTGATGGAAGTTAACAAAAACAAAACAAAACAATATATATATCGTATTTTAACTGCATTAGAGGATGACATCACCTGTTTCGAAAAAAAAACACAGGACAAAGAAAAATAAATTTAGCATTTGAATTTCAAAATTTCTTTTAAATCATAAATATAAAATAAATCCGTGCAGCAACAATGTCCACATTATTGTACTATATATATTTTTTATAATCATTCTAGAGCACAATATAATGCGGTATTTTATTTTTGTGGCAACACTGATTTGACAAATACCTTTGATTTCATTTATGAAAACAATGCTGATTTAATTTTTAATTTTTAATCACCTTTTCTCCTCCAAACTCTAATTTACACATTTACGCTGAAAATATTAATCTTAGACTCATCTGAAAATGCTACCTGTTTCTAGAAATCAGGGGATGTATGTAAATATTTTCTGGCAAACTCGATTCCTTCCTTAATGATGATCGGAGATCATACGGATACGATATCCTCCTTGATATAGCACCTTGCATATAGATTTTTGGTATATATCTTAACATTATTAAAGCTCTTCTGATAGTTTCTTTATGTGCTATATTATTGCCATACTTTTGCAAATCTTCTTTTATTTTTTCAGCAGTAATTGGGGAGATTTACAGAAATGCACACACTGTTAACTTTTTAGAGAGACCGTTTCGAGCTTTATTTTCAATCCTCTTTTTTTTTCTTTACCGATTAATTACCTTTTGGATGGTGGAATGGCTTTGAGACATTTTTTCAGAAATCTCACTATAAGATTTATCCTTTTTATCATGACGATTAACAATTAATTTTCTTTCCGCAACTGTAAGCTCTTTTCGCGCGATATTTTAAATTCAGATATGACATTTCCTACTAAGACAATAATAGGTACACATAACTTAACATAGATACTGCGGGACTACAATGTTGTTCAGTAAAATATGCAAATAAGTGAAAAATTTTAAATTTTACACAAATGTACCTTGACATTTATTGAAGTATTATTGAACTATAACAATTTTCTAATATTTTTTTTAGTATATCTAAAGAAAATTTCTATTAATATTTCATTGTATAATGTAACAAAGGATGCTAATTAATTAATTTCGTTTGTTAATTAGTTTTATTTCTGTTCACCATGCTGAAATTTCCATATTTCTTCAGAACTACTCTCTGTACCATAACTTTTGTGGAACACTGTACGTATATTAACATGTAGTTAATGCAATCTGCATTATACAACAGTGGACACCGAATGCTGCATTAGCCTCTGACAAATCAGAGTTAAATTAATATCTAGGCAGCTTGAAAAAATATATATTTTTTAATTTTTGCATTGCATTTATTAATTACTCTACCAAGGTTTGTTAATAAGGAAGTTTTAAAAAAGATTAAGTGAAGCTGTTTAGAAAAGTGTTTGTCATAACAATATAATAAAATATAACACCTTGTAATAGTATATTACTTTTAAATGCTAAAGGTGTAAAATTAACAACTATAATATAAATTAAAATAACTTTTATTAGTTGTTTTACATGTTTCGACTCTTCTGAGTCATTTTCAAAAACAAAATGAGAATATTCTAAAGCTGCACGGGCTTTGAAGTTATTATTTACATGTACTTAAAAAAAAATAAAAAATAAAAAAAAATAAATAAATAAAATAAAATAATAATAAGTATTCAGAAAAGAAATTTGATTCACAAAAATACAAACTTTATACTCTGCAATATTATCCAAGCTTTTTCGAAAAATTAAAACACAGCCTTAAACGTTTCAATATCTGCTTAATAGCCAAACCACCTAAGAAACTAAAGAATATCATTTGCAGTAAAATTGACCCAATTAATTTTGAGAATTATTCAGGAGTATATGAAATACCTTTTATTAAAGAAGACGGATCCAAGAATTACTACATAGGCATGACCAGCAGGAAATTTAATTGCAGAAAAAAAGAGCATATAGCTGATATTAAATACAATAGAAAAACTACAGCCCTAGCAAGATTATATCAAGAAGAAACCATCCAAATAAATTTCAATGAAAGTAAAATAATATTTCCATCCAGTCTACACTATCCATCCATAATAAGAGAAACCATAGAGATACTCACGCGCAAAAATACAATATGTAACGATGCGGCATCTTTTAATTTACCGAAACTGTGGCTAGAATTACTCCATGCTCAAAGATATGAAAATAAACAATCAAGTAAAAAATAATAGATAACGTGCGTAATTTTTTTTTTTTTTTTTTTTTTGTAAGTACATGTAAATAATAACTTCAAAGCCCGTGCAGCTTTAGAATATTCTCATTTTGTTTTTGAAAATGACTCAGAAGAGTCGAAACATGTAAAACAACTAATAAAAGTTATTTTAATTTATATTATAGTTGTTAATTTTACACCTTTAGCATTTAAAAGTAATATAGTGTTTGTCATGTTCTGCAGATTTATCTTCAGAACTAAAAGTGTATTTACCTTCTACGTTTATCGGAACACTTTGTATTTAAATAGTGCAGAAAACAAAATATCCTGAGTAGGTAATAATGATGATTGTTCTTATTATTATTATTTTTTTTTTTTTTACGATTAGCAATATTTTTCAATAGTATATAAAATTCAATTATCAACTTTCTTTAAGCTGTAATGGCTATCTGTAAACTACCATACATTTTGTTGTATTCCGCACGGATTTTTCTTTCAAAATTTTTTTTAAAAATCGAGGTATTAGGGAATTTGGCGTATTTGCATGAGTATTTGAAATTTAATTGGCCTCTCTGAATATAGGACCATTGGTCATTGTATAATATCAAAGGCAGCAATTTTGTATTAAAATTTAAGAAACCAATAAGTAATACATTATGAATACTGCGCATTTAGAAATAACTGTTAGAATTTAATAGATTGAAGCAAGAACATATGCAATAAATGGCCTTTTTTGAATTACCTAAATTTGGCACGAGATGTTTTGCAAATTAAAAAAACAATAAGAAAATATTATTTTCACGTTTACTGTTTACCGTTTTCAAGAACCTGCCTTTATTATACATATGATCTGGTGGTTTATGTTTATTATGTCTTTTTTTTTTTTTTTTTTTTAGTTGCGAGAATAGTTTATTTATCATTTTGAATTTGAGAATCTCGCCATTTGTGCGTTCGGAGCATGTCGATTTTTATCTTAAAAGTTTTTTATAAGACTTTTTGTGTTCTGGTTTATCATTTCAAGTATTACATCTTTAGTTTAAGAATAAAATCTATTTATAATTTTCTTCGCTAATTTTTCTCTGAAATTGCTTTTTTCAACTCACGTATAAAAAAAACAGAGTGCACATGTTACCCGAGGTTGCAGAATATACATAAAAATATGGTATAAAATGTTAACGAATGAAATTTTAAATTGCTAAGTGAAGTTTAAAGTTGCTGATACAAAAATATTGTTTGTCATTAGGGGCCGGAGGTTATGAAAATGGACGTAATGCTGCCAAACAACCCCCAGGAGGATTCGGTGGAGGTGGAAGACCAGAGGGTCCTAGAAATGCAATCCAATATACACCAGTCTCGCACGTTGGAGAAGGAATAAATACAGTTGGAAGACCATCTGGTGCTGGAAAGTCAGGTGAAAAAAGTGGATATTAAAGATTTAAGAATTAGACTCAAAGAAAAATAATTCGTGACGAGTTAATAGCTTTTGTAAAGTCAACAGTTTTTATTTCTGTCCCATGGACTGTGGCTTACGCCCAGAAGAACCTGGACGGTTCTGTCTAACGCATGCTGTAGTTGAAACACTTGTTAGGAAATTGAGAAAGAATGCTGAATGACACCATGGAAATGTGATAATTTGAATAACCTTGCATGAATGAACTTTAACTACTTTTTCTCTGATTTGTGTGGTTTCGAATAAATGCCAAATCTCTCTCTCGGAACGCATGGACATTGTGCTGTTAATGTTTGGAAAGAAAATATTTTGTTATTCAAGCCTCTTTGTCATGAATATGACGTACATTTGTAAATCCTGTTTATCATATTTATATTGTGAACTTTTGTATAGTTCCAGTACAATTTTTATTTTCTGCAAGTGTTTCGGGCTCTTGTCTATAAGGCTCGCCTCATGTTTCGTCTTTTGTGATTCTAAGGACATTATTAAATAACCACTGTACCCGTGCGAAAATTTCGCTCTGCAGTCTAATATTTCTTTACCAATATTTAATATTTTTTAGATGCAGGTTTAAATTTCTAAAGGAAAATCAAAGTCTAAAAATTTCTGAAAACAACGTTAGTCAAGCCAGAGTATTATAAAATTTATTTCTTCAAAGTTACACTAAAAACTGATGGAAGTTAACAAAAACAAAACAAAACAATATATATATCGTATTTTAACTGCATTAGAGGATGACATCACCTGTTTCGAAAAAAAAACACAGGACAAAGAAAAATAAATTTAGCATTTGAATTTCAAAATTTCTTTTAAATCATAAATATAAAATAAATCCGTGCAGCAACAATGTCCACATTATTGTACTATATATATTTTTTATAATCATTCTAGAGCACAATATAATGCGGTATTTTATTTTTGTGGCAACACTGATTTGACAAATACCTTTGATTTCATTTATGAAAACAATGCTGATTTAATTTTTAATTTTTAATCACCTTTTCTCCTCCAAACTCTAATTTACACATTTACGCTGAAAATATTAATCTTAGACTCATCCGAAAATGCTACCTGTTTCTAGAAATCAGGGGATGTATGTAAATATTTTCTGGCAAACTCGATTCCTTCCTTAATGATGATCGGAGATCATACGGATACGATATCCTCCTTGATATAGCACCTTGCATATAGATTTTTGGTATATATCTTAACATTATTAAAGCTCTTCTGATAGTTTCTTTATGTGCTATATTATTGCCATACTTTTGCAAATCTTCTTTTATTTTTTCAGCAGTAATTGGGGAGATTTACAGAAATGCACACACTGTTAACTTTTTAGAGAGACCGTTTCGAGCTTTATTTTCAATCCTCTTTTTTTTTCTTTACCGATTAATTACCTTTTGGATGGTGGAATGTCTTTGAGACATTTTTTCAGAAATCTCACTATAAGATTTATCCTTTTTATCATGACGATTAACAATTAATTTTCTTTCCGCAAATGTAAGCTCTTTTCGCGCGATATTTTAAATTCAGATATGACATTTCCTACTAAGATAATAATAGGTACACATAACTTAACATAGATACTGCGGGACTACAATGTTGTTCAGTAAAATATGCAAATAAGTGAAAAATTTTAAATTTTACACAAATGTACCTTGACATTTATTGAAGTATTATTGAACTATAACAATTTTCAAATATTTTTTTTAGTATATCTAAAGAAAATTTCTATTAATATTTCATTGTATAATGTAACAAAGGATGCTAATTAATTAATTTCGTTTGTTAATTAGTTTTATTTCTGTTCACCGTGCTGAAATTTCCATATTTCTTCAGAACTACTCTCTGTACCATAACTTTTGTGGAACACTGTACGTATATTAACATGTAGTTAATGCAATCTGCATTATACAACAGTGGACACCGAATGCTGCATTAGCCTCTGACAAATCAGAGTTAAATTAATATCTAGGCAGCTTGAAAAAATATATATTTTTTAATTTTTGCATTGCATTTATTAATTACTCTACCAAGGTTTGTTAATAAGGAAGTTTTAAAAAAGATTAAGTGAAGCTGTTTAGAAAAGTGTTTGTCATAACAATATAATAAAATATAACACCTTGTAATAGTATATTACTTTTAAATGCTAAAGGTGTAAAATTAACAACTATAATATAAATTAAAATAACTTTTATTAGTTGTTTTACATGTTTCGACTCTTCTGAGTCATTTTCAAAAACAAAATGAGAATATTCTAAAGCTGCACGGGCTTTGAAGTTATTATTTACATGTACTTAAAAAAAAAAAAAAATAAATAAATAAATAAATAAATAAAATAAAATAATAATAAGTATTCAGAAAAGAAATTTGATTCACAAAAATACAAACTTTATACTCTGCAATATTATCCAAGCTTTTTCGAAAAATTAAAACACTGCCTTAAACGTTTCAATATCTGCTTAATAGCCAAACCACCTAAGAAACTAAAGAATATCATTTGCAGTAAAATTGACCCAATTAATTTTGAGAATTATTCAGGAGTATATGAAATACCTTTTATTAAAGAAGACGGATCCAAGAATTACTACATAGGCATGACCAGCAGGAAATTTAATTGCAGAAAAAAAGAGCATATAGCTGATATTAAATACAATAGAAAAACTACAGCCCTAGCAAGATTATATCAAGAAGAAACCATCCAAATAAATTTCAATGAAAGTAAAATAATATTTCCATCCAGTCTACACTATCCATCCATAATAAGAGAAACCATAGAGATACTCACGCGCAAAAATACAATATGTAACGATGCGGCATCTTTTAATTTACCGAAACTGTGGCTAGAATTACTCCATGCTCAAAGATATGAAAATAAACAATCAAGTAAAAAATAATAGATAACGTGCGTATTTTTTTTTTTTTTTTTTTTTTTTTTTTTTTGTAAGTACATGTAAATAATAACTTCAAAGCCCGTGCAGCTTTAGAATATTCTCATTTTGTTTTTGAAAATGACTCAGAAGAGTCGAAACATGTAAAACAACTAATAAAAGTTATTTTAATTTATATTATAGTTGTTAATTTTACACCTTTAGCATTTAAAAGTAATATAGTGTTTGTCATGTTCTGCAGATTTATCTTCAGAACTAAAAGTGTATTTACCTTCTACGTTTATCGGAACACTTTGTATTTAAATAGTGCAGAAAACAAAATATCCTGAGTAGGTAATAATGATGATTGTTCTTATTATTATTATTATTTTTTTTTTTTTACGATTAGCAATATTTTTCAATAGTATATAAAATTCAATTATCAACTTACTTTAAGCTGTAATGGCTATCTGTAAACTACCATACATTTTGTTGTATTCCGCACGGATTTTTCTTTCAAAATTTTTTTTAAAAGTCGAGGTATTTGGGAGTTTGGCGTATTTGCATGAGTATTTGAAATTTAATTGGCCTCTCTGAATATAGGACCATTGGTCATTGTATAATATCAAAGGCAGCAATTTTGTATTAAAATTTAAGAAACCAATAAGTAATACATTATGAATACTGCGCATTTAGAAATAACTGTTAGAATTTAATAGATTGAAGCAAGAACATATGCAATAAATGGCCTTTTTTGAATTACCTAAATTTGGCACGAGATGTTTTGCAAATTAAAAAAACAATAAGAAAATATTATTTTCACGTTTACTGTTTACCGTTTTCAAGAACCTGCCTTTATTATACATATGATCTGGTGGTTTATGTTTATTATGTCTTTTTTTTTTTTTTTTTTTAGTTGCGAGAATAGTTTATTTATCATTTTGAATTTGAGAATCTCGCCATTTGTGCGTTCGGAGCATGTCGATTTTTATATTAAAAGTTTTTTATAAGACTTTTTGTGTTCTGGTTTATCATTTCAAGTATTACATCTTTAGTTTAAGAATAAAATCTATTTATAATTTTCTTCGCTAATTTTTCTCTGAAATTACTTTTTTCAACTCACGTATAAAAAAAAACAGAGTGCACATGTTACCCGAGGTTGCGGAATATACATAAAAATATGGTATAAAATGTTAACGAATGAAATTTTAAATTGCTAAGTGAAGTTTAAAGTTGCTGATACAAAAATATTGTTTGTCATTAGGGGCCGGAGGTTATGAAAATGGACGTAATGCTGCTAAACAACCCCCAGGAGGATTCGGTGGAGGTGGAAGACCAGAGGGTCCTAGAAATGCAATCCAATATACACCAGTCTCGCAGGTTGGAGAAGGATTAAACACAGTTGGAAGACCATCTGGTGCTGGAAAGTCAGGTGAAAAAAGTGAATATTAAAGATTTAAGAATTAGACTTAAAGAAAATAATTCGTGACGAGTTAATAGCTTTTGTAAAGTCAACAGTTTTTGTTTATGTCCCATGGACTGTGGCTTACGCCCACAAGAACCTGGACGGTTCTGTCTAACGCATGCTGTTGTTGAAACACTTGTTAGGAAATTGAGAAAGAATGCTGAATGACACCATGGAAAGGTGATAATTTGAATAACATTGCATGAATGTACTTTAACTACTTATTCACTGATTTGTGTGGTTTCGTATAAATGTCAAATCTCTTTCTCGGAACGCATGGATATTGTGCTGTTAATGTTTGGAAAGAAAATATTTTGTCATTCCAGCCTCTTTGTCATGAATATGACGTACATTTTTAAATCCTGTTTATCATATTTATATTGTGAACTTTTGTATAGTTCCAGTACAATTTTTATTTTCTGCAAGTGTTTCGTGTTCTTGTCTATAAGGCTCGCCTCATGTTTCGTCTTTTGTGATTGTAAGGACATTATTAAATAACCAGTGTACCCGTGCGAAAATTTCGCTCTGCAGTCTAATATTTCTTTACCAATATTTAATATTTTTTAGATGCAGGTTTAAATTTCTAAAGGAAAATCGAGGTCTAAAAATTTCTGAAAACAACGTTAGTCAAGCCAGAGTATTATAAAAT
Organism: Maratus michaelseni; assembly: GCA_963931845.1. Classification (NCBI taxonomy): domain Eukaryota; kingdom Metazoa; phylum Arthropoda; class Arachnida; order Araneae; family Salticidae; genus Maratus; species Maratus michaelseni. The sequence continues at coordinate 12,221,555 of OZ007593.1, read as the reverse complement.
TTATTTCTTCAAAGTTACACTAAAAACTGATAGAAGTTAACAAAAACAAAACAAAACAATATATATATCGTATTTTAACTGCATTAGAGGATGACATCACCTGTTTCGGAAAAAAACACAGGACAAAGAAAAATAAATTTGGCATTTGAATTTCAAATTTTCTTTTAAATCATAAATATAAAATAAATCCGTGCAGCAACAATGTCCCACTTTATTGTACTCTAAATTTTTTTTATAATCATTCTAGAGCACGATATAATGCGGTATTTTATTTTTGTGGCAACACTGATTTGACAAATACCTTTGATTTCATTTATGAAAACAATGCTGATTTAATTTTTAATTTTTAATCACCTTTTCTCCTCCAAACTCTATTTTACACATTTACGCTGAAAATATTAATCTTTGACTCATCTGAAATGTTACCTGTTTCTAGAAATCAGGGGATGTATGTAAATATTTTCTGGCAAACTCGATTCCTTCCTTAATGATGAACGGAGATCATACGGATACGATATCCTCCTTGATATAGCACCTTGCATATAGATTTTTGGTATATTTCTTAACATCATTAAAGCTCTTCTGATAGTTTCTTTATGTACTATATTATTGCCATACTTTTGCAAATCTTCTTTTATTTTTTCAGCAGTAATTGGGGAGATTTACAGAAATGCACACACTGTTAACTTTTTAGAGAGACCGTTTCGAGCTTTATTTTCAATCCTCTTTTTTTTTCTTTACCGATTAATTACGTTTTGGATGGTGGAATGGCTTTGAGAGATTTTTTCAGAAATCTCACTATAAGATTTATCCTTTTTATCATGACGATTAACAATTAATTTTCTTTCCGCAACTGTAAGCTCTTTTCGCGCGATATTTTAAATTCAGATATGATATTTCCTACTAAGATAATAATAGGTACACATAACTTTACGTAGATACTGCGGGACTACAATGTTGTTCAGTAAAATATGCAAATAAGTGAAAAATTTTAAATTTTACACAAATGTACCTTGACTTTTGTGGAAGTATTTTTGAACTATAATAATTTTCTAATATCTTTTTTAGTATATCTAAAGAAAATTTCTATTAATATTTCATTGTATAATGTAACAAAGGATGCTAATTAATTAATTTCGTTTGTTAATTAATTTTATTTCTGTTCACCATGCTGAAATTTCAATATTTCTTCAGAACTACTCTCTGTACCAAAACTTTTGTGGAACACTGTACGTATATTAACATGTAGTTAATACAATCTGCATTATACAACAGTGGACACGGAATGCTGCATTAGCCTCTGACAAATCATAGTTAAATTAATATCTAGGCAGCTAGAAAAAATATATATTTTTTAATTTTTGCATTGCATTTATTAATTACTCTAACAAGGTTTGTTAATAAGGAAGTTTTAAAAATGATTAAGTGAAGCTGTTTAGAAAATTGTTTGTCATGTTCTGCAGATTTAACTTCAGAACTAAAAGTGTATTTACCTTCTACGTTTATCGGAACACTTTGTATTTAAATAGTGCAGAAAACAAAATATCCTGAGTAGGTAATAATGATGATAGTTATTATTATTATTTTTTTTTTTTTTTACGATTAGCAATATTTTTCAATAGTATATAAAATTCAATTATCAACTTACTTTAAGCTGTAATGGCTATCTGTAAACTACCATACATTTTGTTGTATTCCGCACGGATTTTTCTTTCAAAATTTTTTTTAAAAGTCGAGGTATTTGGGAGTTTGGCGTATTTGCATGAGTATTTGAAATTTAATTGGCCTCTCTGAATATAGGACCATTGGTCATTGTATAATATCAAAGGCAGCAATTTTGTATTAAAATTTAAGAAACCAATAAGTAATACATTATGAATACTGCGCATTTAGAAATAACTGTTAGAATTTAATAGATTGAAGCAAGAACATATGCAATAAATGGCCTTTTTTGAATTACCTAAATTTGGCACGAGATGTTTTGCAAATTAAAAAAACAATAAGAAAATGTTATTTTCACGTTTACTGTTTACCGTTTTCAAGAACCTGCCTTTATTATACATATGACCTGGTGGTTTATGTTTATTATGTCTTTTTTTTTTCTTTTTTTTTAGTTGCGAGAATAGTTTATTTATCATTTTGAATTTGAGAATCTCGCCATTTGTGCGTTCGGAGCATGTCGATTTTTATATTAAAAGTTTTTTATAAGACTTTTTGTGTTCTGGTTTATCATTTCAAGTATTACATCTTTAGTTTAAGAATAAAATCGATTTATAATTTTCTTCGCTAATTTTTCTCTGAAATTGCTTTTTTCAACTCACGTATAAAAAAAAACAGAGTGCACATGTTACCCGAGGTTGCAGAATATACATAAAAATATGGTATAAAATGTTAACAAATGAAATTTTAAATTGCTAAGTGAAGTTTAAAGTTGCTGATACAAAAATATTGTTTGTCATTAGGGGCCGGAGGTTATGAAAATGGACGTAATGCTGCCAAACAACCCCCAGGAGGATTCGGTGGAGGTGGAAGACCAGAGGGTCCTAGAAATGCAATCCAATATACACCAGTCTCGCACGTTGGAGAAGGAATAAATACAGTTGGAAGACCATCTGGTGCTGGAAAGTCAGGTGAAAAAAGTGGATATTAAAGATTTAAGAATTAGACTTAAAGAAAAATAATTCGTGACGAGTTAATAGCTTTTGTAAAGTCAACAGTTTTTATTTCTGTCCCATGGACTGTGGCTTACGCCCAGAAGAACCTGGACGGTTCTGTCTAACGCATGCTGTAGTTGAAACACTTGTTAGGAAATTGAGAAAGAATGCTGAATGACACCATGGAAATGTCATAATTTGAATAACCTTGCATGAATGAACTTTAACTACTTTTTCTCTGATTTGTGTGGTTTCGAATAAATGCCAAATCTCTCTCTCGGAACGCATGGACATTGTGCTGTTAATGTTTGGAAAGAAAATATTTTGTTATTCAAGCCTCTTTGTCATGAATATGACGTACATTTGTAAATCCTGTTTATCATATTTATATTGTGAACTTTTGTATAGTTCCAGTACAATTTTTATTTTCTGCAAGTGTTTCGGGCTCTTGTCTATAAGGCTCGCCTCATGTTTCGTCTTTTGTGATTCTAAGGACATTATTAAATAACCACTGTACCCGTGCGAAAATTTCGCTCTGCAGTCTAATATTTCTTTACCAATATTTAATATTTTTTAGATGCAGGTTTAAATTTCTAAAGGAAAATCGAAGTCTAAAAATTTCTGAAAACAACGTTAGTCAAGCCAGAGTATTATAAAATTTATTTCTTCAAAGTTACACTAAAAACTGATGGAAGTTAACAAACACAAAACAAAACAATATATATATCGTATTTTAACTGCATTAGAGGATGACATCACCTGTTTCGAAAAAAAAACACAGGACAAAGAAAAATAAATTTGGCATTTGAATTTCAAATTTTCTTTTAAATCGTAAATATAAAATAAATCCGTGCAGCAACAATGTCCACATTATTGTACTATATATATTTTTTATAATCATTCTAGAGCACAATATAATGCGGTATTTTATTTTTGTGGCAACACTGATTTGACAAATACCTTTGATTTCATTTATGAAAACAATGCTGATTTAATTTTTAATTTTTAATCACCTTTTCTCCTCCAAACTCTAATTTACACATTTACGCTGAAAATATTAATCTTAGACTCATCTGAAAATGCCACCTGTTTCTAGAAATCAGGGGATGTATGTAAATATTTTCTGGCAAACTCGATTCCTTCCTTAATGATGATCGGAGATCATACGGATACGATATCCTCCTTGATATAGCACCTTGCATATAGATTTTTGGTATATATCTTAACATTATTAAAGCTCTTCTGATAGTTTCTTTATGTGCTATATTATTGCCATACTTTTGCAAATCTTCTTTTATTTTTTCAGCAGTAATTGGGGAGATTTACAGAAATGCACACACTGTTAACTTTTTAGAGAGACCGTTTCGAGCTTTATTTTCAATCCTCTTTTTTTTTCTTTACCGATTAATTACCTTTTGGATGGTGGAATGGCTTTGAGACATTTTTTCAGAAATCTCACTATAAGATTTATCCTTTTTATCATGACGATTAACAATTAATTTTCTTTCCGCAACTGTAAGCTCTTTTCGCGCGATATTTTAAATTCAGATATGACATTTCCTACTAAGATAATAATAGGTACACATAACTTAACATAGATACTGCGGGACTACAATGTTGTTCAGTAAAATATGCAAATAAGTGAAAAATTTTAAATTTTACACAAATGTACCTTGACATTTATTGAAGTATTATTGAACTATAACAATTTTCTAATATTTTTTTTAGTATATCTAAAGAAAATTTCTATTAATATTTCATTGTATAATGTAACAAAGGATGCTAATTAATTAATTTCGTTTGTTAATTAGTTTTATTTCTGTTCACCATGCTGAAATTTCCATATTTCTTCAGAACTACTCTCTGTACCATAACTTTTGTGGAACACTGTACGTATATTAACATGTAGTTAATGCAATCTGCATTATACAACAGTGGACACCGAATGCTGCATTAGCCTCTGACAAATCAGAGTTAAATTAATATCTAGGCAGCTTGAAAAAATATATATTTTTTAATTTTTGCATTGCATTTATTAATTACTCTACCAAGGTTTGTTAATAAGGAAGTTTTAAAAAAGATTAAGTGAAGCTGTTTAGAAAAGTGTTTGTCATAACAATATAATAAAATATAACACCTTGTAATAGTATATTACTTTTAAATGCTAAAGGTGTAAAATTAACAACTATAATATAAATTAAAATAACTTTTATTAGTTGTTTTACATGTTTCGACTCTTCTGAGTCATTTTCAAAAACAAAATGAGAATATTCTAAAGCTGCACGGGCTTTGAAGTTATTATTTACATGTACTTAAAAAAAAATAAAAAATAAAAAAAAATAAATAAATAAAATAAAATAATAATAAGTATTCAGAAAAGAAATTTGATTCACAAAAATACAAACTTTATACTCTGCAATATTATCCAAGCTTTTTCGAAAAATTAAAACACAGCCTTAAACGTTTCAATATCTGCTTAATAGCCAAACCACCTAAGAAACTAAAGAATATCATTTGCAGTAAAATTGACCCAATTAATTTTGAGAATTATTCAGGAGTATATGAAATACCTTTTATTAAAGAAGACGGATCCAAGAATTACTACATAGGCATGACCAGCAGGAAATTTAATTGCAGAAAAAAAGAGCATATAGCTGATATTAAATACAATAGAAAAACTACAGCCCTAGCAAGATTATATCAAGAAGAAACCATCCAAATAAATTTCAATGAAAGTAAAATAATATTTCCATCCAGTCTACACTATCCATCCATAATAAGAGAAACCATAGAGATACTCACGCGCAAAAATACAATATGTAACGATGCGGCATCTTTTAATTTACCGAAACTGTGGCTAGAATTACTCCATGCTCAAAGATATGAAAATAAACAATCAAGTAAAAAATAATAGATAACGTGCGTAATTTTTTTTTTTTTTTTTTTTTTTTTTTTTTTTGTAAGTACATGTAAATAATAACTTCAAAGCCCGTGCAGCTTTAGAATATTCTCATTTTGTTTTTGAAAATGACTCAGAAGAGTCGAAACATGTAAAACAACTAATAAAAGTTATTTTAATTTATATTATAGTTGTTAATTTTACACCTTTAGCATTTAAAAGTAATATAGTGTTTGTCATGTTCTGCAGATTTATCTTCAGAACTAAAAGTGTATTTACCTTCTACGTTTATCGGAACACTTTGTATTTAAATAGTGCAGAAAACAAAATATCCTGAGTAGGTAATAATGATGATTGTTCTTATTATTATTATTTTTTTTTTTTTTTACGATTAGCAATATTTTTCAATAGTATATAAAATTCAATTATCAACTTTCTTTAAGCTGTAATGGCTATCTGTAAACTACCATACATTTTGTTGTATTCCGCACGGATTTTTCTTTCAAAATTTTTTTTAAAAATCGAGGTATTAGGGAATTTGGCGTATTTGCATGAGTATTTGAAATTTAATTGGCCTCTCTGAATATAGGACCATTGGTCATTGTATAATATCAAAGGCAGCAATTTTGTATTAAAATTTAAGAAACCAATAAGTAATACATTATGAATACTGCGCATTTAGAAATAACTGTTAGAATTTAATAGATTGAAGCAAGAACATATGCAATAAATGGCCTTTTTTGAATTACCTAAATTTGGCACGAGATGTTTTGCAAATTAAAAAAACAATAAGAAAATATTATTTTCACGTTTACTGTTTACCGTTTTCAAGAACCTGCCTTTATTATACATATGATCTGGTGGTTTATGTTTATTATGTCTTTTTTTTTTTTTTTTTTTTAGTTGCGAGAATAGTTTATTTATCATTTTGAATTTGAGAATCTCGCCATTTGTGCGTTCGGAGCATGTCGATTTTTATCTTAAAAGTTTTTTATAAGACTTTTTGTGTTCTGGTTTATCATTTCAAGTATTACATCTTTAGTTTAAGAATAAAATCTATTTATAATTTTCTTCGCTAATTTTTCTCTGAAATTGCTTTTTTCAACTCACGTATAAAAAAAACAGAGTGCACATGTTACCCGAGGTTGCAGAATATACATAAAAATATGGTATAAAATGTTAACGAATGAAATTTTAAATTGCTAAGTGAAGTTTAAAGTTGCTGATACAAAAATATTGTTTGTCATTAGGGGCCGGAGGTTATGAAAATGGACGTAATGCTGCCAAACAACCCCCAGGAGGATTCGGTGGAGGTGGAAGACCAGAGGGTCCTAGAAATGCAATCCAATATACACCAGTCTCGCACGTTGGAGAAGGAATAAATACAGTTGGAAGACCATCTGGTGCTGGAAAGTCAGGTGAAAAAAGTGGATATTAAAGATTTAAGAATTAGACTTAAAGAAAAATAATTCGTGACGAGTTAATAGCTTTTGTAAAGTCAACAGTTTTTATTTCTGTCCCATGGACTGTGGCTTACGCCCAGAAGAACCTGGACGGTTCTGTCTAACGCATGCTGTAGTTGAAACACTTGTTAGGAAATTGAGAAAGAATGCTGAATGACACCATGGAAATGTGATAATTTGAATAACCTTGCATGAATGAACTTTAACTACTTTTTCTCTGATTTGTGTGGTTTCGAATAAATGCCAAATCTCTCTCTCGGAACGCATGGACATTGTGCTGTTAATGTTTGGAAAGAAAATATTTTGTTATTCAAGCCTCTTTGTCATGAATATGACGTACATTTGTAAATCCTGTTTATCATATTTATATTGTGAACTTTTGTATAGTTCCAGTACAATTTTTATTTTCTGCAAGTGTTTCGGGCTCTTGTCTATAAGGCTCGCCTCATGTTTCGTCTTTTGTGATTCTAAGGACATTATTAAATAACCACTGTACCCGTGCGAAAATTTCGCTCTGCAGTCTAATATTTCTTTACCAATATTTAATATTTTTTAGATGCAGGTTTAAATTTCTAAAGGAAAATCAAAGTCTAAAAATTTCTGAAAACAACGTTAGTCAAGCCAGAGTATTATAAAATTTATTTCTTCAAAGTTACACTAAAAACTGATGGAAGTTAACAAAAACAAAACAAAACAATATATATATCGTATTTTAACTGCATTAGAGGATGACATCACCTGTTTCGAAAAAAAAACACAGGACAAAGAAAAATAAATTTAGCATTTGAATTTCAAAATTTCTTTTAAATCATAAATATAAAATAAATCCGTGCAGCAACAATGTCCACATTATTGTACTATATATATTTTTTATAATCATTCTAGAGCACAATATAATGCGGTATTTTATTTTTGTGGCAACACTGATTTGACAAATACCTTTGATTTCATTTATGAAAACAATGCTGATTTAATTTTTAATTTTTAATCACCTTTTCTCCTCCAAACTCTAATTTACACATTTACGCTGAAAATATTAATCTTAGACTCATCTGAAAATGCTACCTGTTTCTAGAAATCAGGGGATGTATGTAAATATTTTCTGGCAAACTCGATTCCTTCCTTAATGATGATCGGAGATCATACGGATACGATATCCTCCTTGATATAGCACCTTGCATATAGATTTTTGGTATATATCTTAACATTATTAAAGCTCTTCTGATAGTTTCTTTATGTGCTATATTATTGCCATACTTTTGCAAATCTTCTTTTATTTTTTCAGCAGTAATTGGGGAGATTTACAGAAATGCACACACTGTTAACTTTTTAGAGAGACCGTTTCGAGCTTTATTTTCAATCCTCTTTTTTTTTCTTTACCGATTAATTACCTTTTGGATGGTGGAATGGCTTTGAGACATTTTTTCAGAAATCTCACTATAAGATTTATCCTTTTTATCATGACGATTAACAATTAATTTTCTTTCCGCAACTGTAAGCTCTTTTCGCGCGATATTTTAAATTCAGATATGACATTTCCTACTAAGACAATAATAGGTACACATAACTTAACATAGATACTGCGGGACTACAATGTTGTTCAGTAAAATATGCAAATAAGTGAAAAATTTTAAATTTTACACAAATGTACCTTGACATTTATTGAAGTATTATTGAACTATAACAATTTTCTAATATTTTTTTTAGTATATCTAAAGAAAATTTCTATTAATATTTCATTGTATAATGTAACAAAGGATGCTAATTAATTAATTTCGTTTGTTAATTAGTTTTATTTCTGTTCACCATGCTGAAATTTCCATATTTCTTCAGAACTACTCTCTGTACCATAACTTTTGTGGAACACTGTACGTATATTAACATGTAGTTAATGCAATCTGCATTATACAACAGTGGACACCGAATGCTGCATTAGCCTCTGACAAATCAGAGTTAAATTAATATCTAGGCAGCTTGAAAAAATATATATTTTTTAATTTTTGCATTGCATTTATTAATTACTCTACCAAGGTTTGTTAATAAGGAAGTTTTAAAAAAGATTAAGTGAAGCTGTTTAGAAAAGTGTTTGTCATAACAATATAATAAAATATAACACCTTGTAATAGTATATTACTTTTAAATGCTAAAGGTGTAAAATTAACAACTATAATATAAATTAAAATAACTTTTATTAGTTGTTTTACATGTTTCGACTCTTCTGAGTCATTTTCAAAAACAAAATGAGAATATTCTAAAGCTGCACGGGCTTTGAAGTTATTATTTACATGTACTTAAAAAAAAATAAAAAATAAAAAAAAATAAATAAATAAAATAAAATAATAATAAGTATTCAGAAAAGAAATTTGATTCACAAAAATACAAACTTTATACTCTGCAATATTATCCAAGCTTTTTCGAAAAATTAAAACACAGCCTTAAACGTTTCAATATCTGCTTAATAGCCAAACCACCTAAGAAACTAAAGAATATCATTTGCAGTAAAATTGACCCAATTAATTTTGAGAATTATTCAGGAGTATATGAAATACCTTTTATTAAAGAAGACGGATCCAAGAATTACTACATAGGCATGACCAGCAGGAAATTTAATTGCAGAAAAAAAGAGCATATAGCTGATATTAAATACAATAGAAAAACTACAGCCCTAGCAAGATTATATCAAGAAGAAACCATCCAAATAAATTTCAATGAAAGTAAAATAATATTTCCATCCAGTCTACACTATCCATCCATAATAAGAGAAACCATAGAGATACTCACGCGCAAAAATACAATATGTAACGATGCGGCATCTTTTAATTTACCGAAACTGTGGCTAGAATTACTCCATGCTCAAAGATATGAAAATAAACAATCAAGTAAAAAATAATAGATAACGTGCGTAATTTTTTTTTTTTTTTTTTTTTTTTTTTTTTTTTGTAAGTACATGTAAATAATAACTTCAAAGCCCGTGCAGCTTTAGAATATTCTCATTTTGTTTTTGAAAATGACTCAGAAGAGTCGAAACATGTAAAACAACTAATAAAAGTTATTTTAATTTATATTATAGTTGTTAATTTTACACCTTTAGCATTTAAAAGTAATATAGTGTTTGTCATGTTCTGCAGATTTATCTTCAGAACTAAAAGTGTATTTACCTTCTACGTTTATCGGAACACTTTGTATTTAAATAGTGCAGAAAACAAAATATCCTGAGTAGGTAATAATGATGATTGTTCTTATTATTATTATTTTTTTTTTTTTTACGATTAGCAATATTTTTCAATAGTATATAAAATTCAATTATCAACTTTCTTTAAGCTGTAATGGCTATCTGTAAACTACCATACATTTTGTTGTATTCCGCACGGATTTTTCTTTCAAAATTTTTTTTAAAAATCGAGGTATTAGGGAATTTGGCGTATTTGCATGAGTATTTGAAATTTAATTGGCCTCTCTGAATATAGGACCATTGGTCATTGTATAATATCAAAGGCAGCAATTTTGTATTAAAATTTAAGAAACCAATAAGTAATACATTATGAATACTGCGCATTTAGAAATAACTGTTAGAATTTAATAGATTGAAGCAAGAACATATGCAATAAATGGCCTTTTTTGAATTACCTAAATTTGGCACGAGATGTTTTGCAAATTAAAAAAACAATAAGAAAATATTATTTTCACGTTTACTGTTTACCGTTTTCAAGAACCTGCCTTTATTATACATATGATCTGGTGGTTTATGTTTATTATGTCTTTTTTTTTTTTTTTTTTTTAGTTGCGAGAATAGTTTATTTATCATTTTGAATTTGAGAATCTCGCCATTTGTGCGTTCGGAGCATGTCGATTTTTATCTTAAAAGTTTTTTATAAGACTTTTTGTGTTCTGGTTTATCATTTCAAGTATTACATCTTTAGTTTAAGAATAAAATCTATTTATAATTTTCTTCGCTAATTTTTCTCTGAAATTGCTTTTTTCAACTCACGTATAAAAAAAACAGAGTGCACATGTTACCCGAGGTTGCAGAATATACATAAAAATATGGTATAAAATGTTAACGAATGAAATTTTAAATTGCTAAGTGAAGTTTAAAGTTGCTGATACAAAAATATTGTTTGTCATTAGGGGCCGGAGGTTATGAAAATGGACGTAATGCTGCCAAACAACCCCCAGGAGGATTCGGTGGAGGTGGAAGACCAGAGGGTCCTAGAAATGCAATCCAATATACACCAGTCTCGCACGTTGGAGAAGGAATAAATACAGTTGGAAGACCATCTGGTGCTGGAAAGTCAGGTGAAAAAAGTGGATATTAAAGATTTAAGAATTAGACTCAAAGAAAAATAATTCGTGACGAGTTAATAGCTTTTGTAAAGTCAACAGTTTTTATTTCTGTCCCATGGACTGTGGCTTACGCCCAGAAGAACCTGGACGGTTCTGTCTAACGCATGCTGTAGTTGAAACACTTGTTAGGAAATTGAGAAAGAATGCTGAATGACACCATGGAAATGTGATAATTTGAATAACCTTGCATGAATGAACTTTAACTACTTTTTCTCTGATTTGTGTGGTTTCGAATAAATGCCAAATCTCTCTCTCGGAACGCATGGACATTGTGCTGTTAATGTTTGGAAAGAAAATATTTTGTTATTCAAGCCTCTTTGTCATGAATATGACGTACATTTGTAAATCCTGTTTATCATATTTATATTGTGAACTTTTGTATAGTTCCAGTACAATTTTTATTTTCTGCAAGTGTTTCGGGCTCTTGTCTATAAGGCTCGCCTCATGTTTCGTCTTTTGTGATTCTAAGGACATTATTAAATAACCACTGTACCCGTGCGAAAATTTCGCTCTGCAGTCTAATATTTCTTTACCAATATTTAATATTTTTTAGATGCAGGTTTAAATTTCTAAAGGAAAATCAAAGTCTAAAAATTTCTGAAAACAACGTTAGTCAAGCCAGAGTATTATAAAATTTATTTCTTCAAAGTTACACTAAAAACTGATGGAAGTTAACAAAAACAAAACAAAACAATATATATATCGTATTTTAACTGCATTAGAGGATGACATCACCTGTTTCGAAAAAAAAACACAGGACAAAGAAAAATAAATTTAGCATTTGAATTTCAAAATTTCTTTTAAATCATAAATATAAAATAAATCCGTGCAGCAACAATGTCCACATTATTGTACTATATATATTTTTTATAATCATTCTAGAGCACAATATAATGCGGTATTTTATTTTTGTGGCAACACTGATTTGACAAATACCTTTGATTTCATTTATGAAAACAATGCTGATTTAATTTTTAATTTTTAATCACCTTTTCTCCTCCAAACTCTAATTTACACATTTACGCTGAAAATATTAATCTTAGACTCATCCGAAAATGCTACCTGTTTCTAGAAATCAGGGGATGTATGTAAATATTTTCTGGCAAACTCGATTCCTTCCTTAATGATGATCGGAGATCATACGGATACGATATCCTCCTTGATATAGCACCTTGCATATAGATTTTTGGTATATATCTTAACATTATTAAAGCTCTTCTGATAGTTTCTTTATGTGCTATATTATTGCCATACTTTTGCAAATCTTCTTTTATTTTTTCAGCAGTAATTGGGGAGATTTACAGAAATGCACACACTGTTAACTTTTTAGAGAGACCGTTTCGAGCTTTATTTTCAATCCTCTTTTTTTTTCTTTACCGATTAATTACCTTTTGGATGGTGGAATGTCTTTGAGACATTTTTTCAGAAATCTCACTATAAGATTTATCCTTTTTATCATGACGATTAACAATTAATTTTCTTTCCGCAACTGTAAGCTCTTTTCGCGCGATATTTTAAATTCAGATATGACATTTCCTACTAAGATAATAATAGGTACACATAACTTAACATAGATACTGCGGGACTACAATGTTGTTCAGTAAAATATGCAAATAAGTGAAAAATTTTAAATTTTACACAAATGTACCTTGACATTTATTGAAGTATTATTGAACTATAACAATTTTCAAATATTTTTTTTAGTATATCTAAAGAAAATTTCTATTAATATTTCATTGTATAATGTAACAAAGGATGCTAATTAATTAATTTCGTTTGTTAATTAGTTTTATTTCTGTTCACCGTGCTGAAATTTCCATATTTCTTCAGAACTACTCTCTGTACCATAACTTTTGTGGAACACTGTACGTATATTAACATGTAGTTAATGCAATCTGCATTATACAACAGTGGACACCGAATGCTGCATTAGCCTCTGACAAATCAGAGTTAAATTAATATCTAGGCAGCTTGAAAAAATATATATTTTTTAATTTTTGCATTGCATTTATTAATTACTCTACCAAGGTTTGTTAATAAGGAAGTTTTAAAAAAGATTAAGTGAAGCTGTTTAGAAAAGTGTTTGTCATAACAATATAATAAAATATAACACCTTGTAATAGTATATTACTTTTAAATGCTAAAGGTGTAAAATTAACAACTATAATATAAATTAAAATAACTTTTATTAGTTGTTTTACATGTTTCGACTCTTCTGAGTCATTTTCAAAAACAAAATGAGAATATTCTAAAGCTGCACGGGCTTTGAAATTATTATTTACATGTACTTAAAAAAAAAAAAAAAAAAAAAAAAAAATAAATAAATAAAATAAAATAATAATAAGTATTCAGAAAAGAAATTTGATTCACAAAAATACAAACTTTATACTCTGCAATATTATCCAAGCTTTTTCGAAAAATTAAAACACTGCCTTAAACGTTTCAATATCTGCTTAATAGCCAAACCACCTAAGAAACTAAAGAATATCATTTGCAGTAAAATTGACCCAATTAATTTTGAGAATTATTCAGGAGTATATGAAATACCTTTTATTAAAGAAGACGGATCCAAGAATTACTACATAGGCATGACCAGCAGGAAATTTAATTGCAGAAAAAAAGAGCATATAGCTGATATTAAATACAATAGAAAAACTACAGCCCTAGCAAGATTATATCAAGAAGAAACCATCCAAATAAATTTCAATGAAAGTAAAATAATATTTCCATCCAGTCTACACTATCCATCCATAATAAGAGAAACCATAGAGATACTCACGCGCAAAAATACAATATGTAACGATGCGGCATCTTTTAATTTACCGAAACTGTGGCTAGAATTACTCCATGCTCAAAGATATGAAAATAAACAATCAAGTAAAAAATAATAGATAACGTGCGTAATTTTTTTTTTTTTTGTAAGTACATGTAAATAATAACTTCAAAGCCCGTGCAGCTTTAGAATATTCTCATTTTGTTTTTGAAAATGACTCAGAAGAGTCGAAACATGTAAAACAACTAATAAAAGTTATTTTAATTTATATTATAGTTGTTAATTTTACACCTTTAGCATTTAAAAGTAATATAGTGTTTGTCATGTTCTGCAGATTTATCTTCAGAACTAAAAGTGTATTTACCTTCTACGTTTATCGGAACACTTTGTATTTAAATAGTGCAGAAAACAAAATATCCTGAGTAGGTAATAATGATGATTGTTCTTATTATTATTATTATTTTTTTTTTTTACGATTAGCAATATTTTTCAATAGTATATAAAATTCAATTATCAACTTACTTTAAGCTGTAATGGCTATCTGTAAACTACCATACATTTTGTTGTATTCCGCACGGATTTTTCTTTCAAAATTTTTTTTAAAATTCGAGGTATTTGGGAGTTTGGCGTATTTGCATGAGTATTTGAAATTTAATTGGCCTCTCTGAATATAGGACCATTGGTCATTGTATAATATCAAAGGCAGCAATTTTGTATTAAAATTTAAGAAACCAATAAGTAATACATTATGAATACTGCGCATTTAGAAATAACTGTTAGAATTTAATAGATTGAAGCAAGAACATATGCAATAAATGGCCTTTTTTGAATTACCTAAATTTGGCACGAGATGTTTTGCAAATTAAAAAAACAATAAGAAAATATTATTTTCACGTTTACTGTTTACCGTTTTCAAGAACCTGCCTTTATTATACATATGATCTGGTGGTTTATGTTTATTATGTCTTTTTTTTTTTTTTTTTTTAGTTGCGAGAATAGTTTATTTATCATTTTGAATTTGAGAATCTCGCCATTTGTGCGTTCGGAGCATGTCGATTTTTATATTAAAAGTTTTTTATAAGACTTTTTGTGTTCTGGTTTATCATTTCAAGTATTAAGTCTAAAAATTTCTGAAAACAACGTTAGTCAAGCCAGAGTATTATAAAATTTATTTCTTCAAAGTTACACTAAAAACTGATGGAAGTTAACAAAAACAAAACAAAACAATATATATATCGTATTTTAACTGCATTAGAGGATGACATCACCTGTTTCGAAAAAAAAAACACAGGACAAAGAAAAATAAATTTGGCATTTGAATTTCAAATTTTCTTTTAAATCATAAATATAAAATAAATCCGTGCAGCAACAATGTCCACATTATTGTACTATATATATTTTTTATAATCATTCTAGAGCACAATATAATGCGGTATTTTATTTTTGTGGCAACACTGATTTGACAAATACCTTTGATTTCATTTATGAAAACAATGCTGATTTAATTTTTAATTTTTAATCACCTTTTCTCCTCCAAACTCTAATTTACACATTTACGCTGAAAATATTAATCTTAGACTCATCTGAAAATGCTACCTGTTTCTAGAAATCAGGGGATGTATGTAAATATTTTCTGGCAAACTCGATTCCTTCCTTAATGATGATCGGAGATCATACGGATACGATATCCTCCTTGATATAGCACCTTGCATATAGATTTTTGGTATATTTCTTAACATCATTAAAGCTCTTCTGATAGTTTCTTTATATACTATATTATTGCCATACTTTTGCAAATCTTCTTTTATTTTTTCAGCAGTAATTGGGGAGATTTACAGAAATGCGCACACTGTTAACTTTTTAGAGAGACCGTTTCGAGCTTTATTTTCAATCCTCTTTTTTTTTTCTTTACCGATTAATTACGTTTTGGATGGTGGAATGGCTTTGAGAGATTTTTTCAGAAATCTCACTATAAGATTTATCCTTTTTATCATGACGATTAACAATTAATTTTCTTTCCGCAACTGTAAGCTCTTTTCGAGCGATATTTTAAATTCAGATATGATATTTCCTACTAAGATAATAACAGGTACACATAACTTTACCTAGATACTGCGGGACAATGCGGGACAATGTTGTTCAGTAAAATATGCAAATAAGTGAAAAATTTTAAATTTTACACAAATGTACCTTGACTTTTGTGGAAGTATTTTTGAACTATAATAATTTTCTAATATCTTTTTTAGTATATCTAAAGAAAATTTCTATTAATATTTCATTGTGTAATGTAACAAAGGACGCTAATTAATTAATTTCGTTTGTTCATTAATTTTATTTCTGTTCACCATGCTGAAATTTCAATATTTCTTCAGAACTACTCTCTGTACCAAAACTTTTGTGGAACACTGTACGTATATTAACATGTAGTTAATACAATCTGCATTATACAACAGTGGACACGGAATGCTGCATTAGCCTCTGACAAATCATAGTTAAATTAATATCTAGGCAGCTAGAAAAAAAATATATTTTTTAATTTTTGCATTGCATTTATTAATTACTCTAACAAGGTTTGTTAATAAGGAAGTTTTAAAAAAGATTAAGTGAAGCTGTTTAGAAAATTGTTTGTAATGTTCTGCAGATTTAACTTCAGAACTAAAAGTGTATTTACCTTCTACGTTTATCGGAACACTTTGTATTTAAATAGTGCAGAAAACAAAATATCCTGAGTAGGTAATAATGATGATAGTTATTATTATTATTTTTTTTTTTTTTTTTACGATTAGCAATAATTTTCAATAGTATATAAAATTCAATTATCAACTTACTTTAAGCTGTAATGGCTATCTGTAAACTACCATACATTTTGTTGTATTCCGCACGGATTTTTCTTTCAAAAATTTTTTAAAAGTCGAGGTATTTGGGAGTTTGGCGTATTTGCATGAGTATTTGAAATTTAATTGGCCTCTCTGAATATAGGACCATTGGTCATTGTATAATATCAAAGGCAGCAATTTTGTATTAAAATTTAAGAAACCAATAAGTAATACATTATGAATACTGCGCATTTAGAAATAACTGTTAGAATTTAATAGATTGAAGCAAGAACATATGCAATAAATGGCCTTTTTTGAATTACCTAAATTTGGCACGAGATGTTTTGCAAATTAAAAAAACAATAAGAAAATATTATTTTCACGTTTACTGTTTACCGTTTTCAAGAACCTGCCTTTATTATACATATGATCTGGTGGTTTATGTTTATTATGTCTTTTTTTTTTTTTTTTTTTAGTTGCGAGAATAGTTTATTTATCATTTTGAATTTGAGAATCTCGCAATTTGTGCGTTCGGAGCATGTCGATTTTTATATTAAAAGTTTTTTATAAGACTTTTTGTGTTCTGGTTTATCATTTCAAGTATTACATCTTTAGTTTAAGAATAAAATCTATTTATAATTTTCTTCGCTAATTTTTCTCTGAAATTGCTTTTTTCAACTCACGTATAAAAAAAAACAGAGTGCACATGTTACCCGAGGTTGCAGAATATACATAAAAATATGGTATAAAATGTTAACGAATGAAATTTTAAATTGCTAAGTGAAGTTTAAAGTTGCTGATACAAAAATATTGTTTGTCATTAGGGGCCGGAGGTTATGAAAATGGACGTAATGCTGCCAAACAACCCCCAGGAGGATTCGGTGGAGGTGGAAGACCAGAGGGTCCTAGAAATGCAATCCAATATACACCAGTCTCGCACGTTGGAGAAGGAATAAATACAGTTGGAAGACCATCTGGTGCTGGAAAGTCAGGTGAAAACAGTGGATATTAAAGATTTAAGAATTAGACTTAAAGAAAAATAATTCGTGACGAGTTAATAGCTTTTGTAAAGTCAACAGTTTTTATTTCTGTCCCATGGACTGTGGCTTACGCCCAGAAGAACCTGGACGGTTCTGTCTAATGCATGCTGTAGTTGAAACACTTGTTAGGAAATTGAGAAAGAATGCTGAATGACACCATGGAAATGTGATAATTTGAATAACGTTGCATGAATGAACTTTAACTACTTTTTCTCTGATTTGTGTGGTTTCGAATAAATGCCAAATCTCTCTCTCGGAACGCATGGACATTGTGCTGTTAATGTTTGGAAAGAAAATATTTTGTTATTCAAGCCTCTTTGTCATGAATATGACGTACATTTGTAAATCCTGTTTATCATATTTATATTGTGAACTTTTGTATAGTTCCAGTACAATTTTTATTTTCTGCAAGTGTTTCGGGCTCTTGTCTATAAGGCTCGCCTCATGTTTCGTCTTTTGTGATTCTAAGGACATTATTAAATATCCACTGTACCCGTGCGAAAATTTCGCTCTGCAGTCTAATATTTCTTTACCAATATTTAATATTTTTAGATGCAGGTTTAAATTTCTAAAGGAAAATCGAAGTCTAAAAATTTCTGAAAACAACGTGAGTCAAGCCAGAGTATTATAAAATTTATTTCTTCAAAGTTACACTAAAAACTGATGGAAGTTAACAAAAACAAAACAAAACAATATATATATCGTATTTTAACTGCATTAGAGGATGACATCACCTGTTTCGAAAAAAAAAACACAGGACAAAGAAAAATAAATTTAGCATTTGAATTTCAAATTTTCTTTTAAATCATAAATATAAAATAAATCCATGCAGCAACAATGTCCACATTATTGTACTATATATATTTTTTATAATCATTCTAGAGCACAATATAATGCGGTATTTTATTTTTGTGGCAACACTGATTTGACAAATACCTTTGATTTCATTTATGAAAACAATGCTGATTTAATTTTTAATTTTTAATCACCTTTTCTCCTCCAAACTCTAATTTACACATTTACGCTGAAAATATTAATCTTAGACTCATCTGAAAATGCTACCTGTTTCTAGAAATCAGGGGATGTATGTAAATATTTTCTGGCAAACTCGATTCCTTCCTTAATGATGATCGGAGATCATACGGATACGATATCCTCCTTGATATAGCACCTTGCATATAGATTTTTGGTATATTTCTTAACATCATTAAAGCTCTTCTGATAGTTTCTTTATATACTATATTATTCACATACTTTTGCAAATCTTCTTTTATTTTTTCAGCAGTAATTGGGGAGATTTACAGAAATGCGCACACTGTTAACTTTTTAGAGAGACCGTTTCGAGCTTTATTTTCAATCCTCTTTTTTTTTTCTTTACCGATTAATTACGTTTTGGATGGTGGAATGGCTTTGAGAGATTTTTTCAGAAATCTCACTATAAGATTTATCCTTTTTATCATGACGATTAACAATTAATTTTCTTTCCGCAACTGTAAGCTCTTTTCGAGCGATATTTTAAATTCAGATATGATATTTCCTACTAAGATAATAACAGGTACACATAACTTTACCTAGATACTGCGGGACTACAATGTTGTTCAGTAAAATATGCAAATAAGTGAAAAATTTTAAATTTTACACAAATGTACCTTGACTTTTGTGGAAGTATTTTTGAACTATAATAATTTTCTAATATCTTTTTTAGTATATCTAAAGAAAATTTCTATTAATATTTCATTGTGTAATGTAACAAAGGACGCTAATTAATTAATTTCGTTTGTTCATTAATTTTATTTCTGTTCACCATGCTGAAATTTCAATATTTCTTCAGAACTACTCTCTGTACCAAAACTTTTGTGGAACACTGTACGTATATTAACATGTAGTTAATACAATCTGCATTATACAACAGTGGACACGGAATGCTGCATTAGCCTCTGACAAATCATAGTTAAATTAATATCTAGGCAGCTAGAAAAAATATATATTTTTTAATTTTTGCATTGCATTTATTAATTACTCTAACAAGGTTTGTTAATAAGGAAGTTTTAAAAAAGATTAAGTGAATCTGTTTAGAAAATTGTTTGTAATGTTCTGCAGATTTAACTTCAGAACTAAAAGTGTATTTACCTTCTACGTTTATCGGAACACTTTGTATTTAAATAGTGCAGAAAACAAAATATCCTGAGTAGGTAATAATGATGATAGTTATTATTATTATTTTTTTTTTTTTTTTACGATTAGCAATAATTTTCAATAGTATATAAAATTCAATTATCAACTTACTTTAAGCTGTAATGGCTATCTGTAAACTACCATACATTTTGTTGTATTCCGCACGGATTTTTCTTTCAAAAATTTTTTAAAAGTCGAGGTATTTGGGAGTTTGGCGTATTTGCATGAGTATTTGAAATTTAATTGGCCTCTCTGAATATAGGACCATTGGTCATTGTATAATATCAAAGGCAGCAATTTTGTATTAAAATTTAAGAAACCAATAAGTAATACATTATGAATACTGCGCATTTAGAAATAACTGTTAGAATTTAATAGATTGAAGCAAGAACATATGCAATAAATGGCCTTTTTTGAATTACCTAAATTTGGCACGAGATGTTTTGCAAATTAAAAAAACAATAAGAAAATATTATTTTCACGTTTACTGTTTACCGTTTTCAAGAACCTGCCTTTATTATACATATGATCTGGTGGTTTATGTTTATTATGTCTTTTTTTTTTTTTTTTTTAGTTGCGAGAATAGTTTATTTATCATTTTGAATTTGAGAATCTCGCAATTTGTGCGTTCGGAGCATGTCGATTTTTATATTAAAAGTTTTTTATAAGACTTTTTGTGTTCTGGTTTATCATTTCAAGTATTACATCTTTAGTTTAAGAATAAAATCTATTTATAATTTTCTTCGCTAATTTTTCTCTGAAATTGCTTTTTTCAACTCACGTATAAAAAAAAACAGAGTGCACATGTTACCCGAGGTTGCAGAATATACATAAAAATATGGTATAAAATGTTAACGAATGAAATTTTAAATTGCTAAGTGAAGTTTAAAGTTGCTGATACAAAAATATTGTTTGTCATTAGGGGCCGGAGGTTATGAAAATGGACGTAATGCTGCCAAACAACCCCCAGGAGGATTCGGTGGAGGTGGAAGACCAGAGGGTCCTAGAAATGCAATCCAATATACACCAGTCTCGCACGTTGGAGAAGGAATAAATACAGTTGGAAGACCATCTGGTGCTGGAAAGTCAGGTGAAAACAGTGGATATTAAAGATTTAAGAATTAGACTTAAAGAAAAATAATTCGTGACGAGTTAATAGCTTTTGTAAAGTCAACAGTTTTTATTTCTGTCCCATGGACTGTGGCTTACGCCCAGAAGAACCTGGACGGTTCTGTCTAATGCATGCTGTAGTTGAAACACTTGTTAGAAAATTGAGAAAGAATGCTGAATGACACCATGGAAATGTGATAATTTGAATAACGTTGCATGAATGAACTTTAACTACTTTTTCTCTGATTTGTGTGGTTTCGAATAAATGCCAAATCTCTCTCTCGGAACGCATGGACATTGTGCTGTTAAAGTTTGGAAAGAAAATATTTTGTTATTCAAGCCTCTTTGTCATGAATATGACGTACATTTGTAAATCCTGTTTATCATATTTATATTGTGAACTTTTGTATAGTTCCAGTACAATTTTTATTTTCTGCAAGTGTTTCGGGCTCTTGTCTATAAGGCTCGCCTCATGTTTCGTCTTTTGTGATTCTAAGGACATTATTAAATATCCACTGTACCCGTGCGAAAATTTCGCTCTGCAGTCTAATATTTCTTTACCAATATTTAATATTTTTAGATGCAGGTTTAAATTTCTAAAGGAAAATCGAAGTCTAAAAATTTCTGAAAACAACGTGAGTCAAGCCAGAGTATTATAAAATTTATTTCTTCAAAGTTACACTAAAAACTGATGGAAGTTAACAAAAACAAAACAAAACAATATATATATCGTATTTTAACTGCATTAGAGGATGACATCACCTGTTTCGAAAAAAAAACACAGGACAAAGAAAAATAAATTTAGCATTTGAATTTCAAATTTTCTTTTAAATCATAAATATAAAATAAATCCATGCAGCAACAATGTCCACATTATTGTACTATATATATTTTTTATAATCATTCTAGAGCACAATATAATGCGGTATTTTATTTTTGTGGCAACACTGATTTGACAAATACCTTTGATTTCATTTATGAAAACAATGCTGATTTAATTTTTAATTTTTAATCACCTTTTCTCCTCCAAACTCTAATTTACACATTTACGCTGAAAATATTAATCTTAGACTCATCTGAAAATGCTACCTGTTTCTAGAAATCAGGGGATGTATGTAAATATTTTCTGGCAAACTCGATTCCTTCCTTAATGATGATCGGAGATCATACGGATACGATATCCTCCTTGATATAGCACCTTGCATATAGATTTTTGGTATATTTCTTAACATCATTAAAGCTCTTCTGATAGTTTCTTTATATACTATATTATTCACATACTTTTGCAAATCTTCTTTTATTTTTTCAGCAGTAATTGGGGAGATTTACAGAAATGCGCACACTGTTAACTTTTTAGAGAGACCGTTTCGAGCTTTATTTTCAATCCTCTTTTTTTTTTCTTTACCGATTAATTACGTTTTGGATGGTGGAATGGCTTTGAGAGATTTTTTCAGAAATCTCACTATAAGATTTATCCTTTTTATCATGACGATTAACAATTAATTTTCTTTCCGCAAATGTAAGCTCTTTTCGAGCGATATTTTAAATTCAGATATGATATTTCCTACTAAGATAATAACAGGTACACATAACTTTACCTAGATACTGCGGGACTACAATGTTGTTCAGTAAAATATGCAAATAAGTGAAAAATTTTAAATTTTACACAAATGTACCTTGACTTTTGTGGAAGTATTTTTGAACTATAATAATTTTCTAATATCTTTTTTAGTATATCTAAAGAAAATTTCTATTAATATTTCATTGTGTAATGTAACAAAGGACGCTAATTAATTAATTTCGTTTGTTCATTAATTTTATTTCTGTTCACCATGCTGAAATTTCAATATTTCTTCAGAACTACTCTCTGTACCAAAACTTTTGTGGAACACTGTACGTATATTAACATGTAGTTAATACAATCTGCATTATACAACAGTGGACACGGAATGCTGCATTAGCCTCTGACAAATCATAGTTAAATTAATATCTAGGCAGCTAGAAAAAATATATATTTTTTAATTTTTGCATTGCATTTATTAATTACTCTAACAAGGTTTGTTAATAAGGAAGTTTTAAAAAAGATTAAGTGAAGCTGTTTAGAAAATTGTTTGTAATGTTCTGCAGATTTAACTTCAGAACTAAAAGTGTATTTACCTTCTACGTTTATCGGAACACTTTGTATTTAAATAGTGCAGAAAACAAAATATCCTGAGTAGGTAATAATGATGATAGTTATTATTATTATTATTATTTTTTACGATTAGCAATAATTTTCAATAGTATATAAAATTCAATTATCAACTTACTTTAAGCTGTAATGGCTATCTGTAAACTACCATACATTTTGTTGTATTCCGCACGGATTTTTCTTTCAAAAATTTTTTTAAAGTCGAGGTATTTGGGAGTTTGGCGTATTTGCATGAGTATTTGAAATTTAATTGGCCTCTCTGAATATAGGACCATTGGTCATTGTATAATATCAAAGGCAGCAATTTTGTATTAAAATTTAAGAAACCAATAAGTAATACATTATGAATACTGCGCATTTAGAAATAACTGTTAGAATTTAATAGATTGAAGCAAGAACATATGCAATAAATGGCCTTTTTTGAATTACCTAAATTTGGCACGAGATGTTTTGCAAATTAAAAAAACAATAAGAAAATATTATTTTCACGTTTACTGTTTACCGTTTTCAAGAACCTGCCTTTATTATACATATGATCTGGTTGTTTATGTTTATTATGTCCTTTTTTTTTTTTTTTTTTAGTTGCGAGAATAGTTTATTTATCATTTTGAATTTGAGAATCTCGCAATTTGTGCGTTCGGAGCATGTCGATTTTTATATTAAAAGTTTTTTATAAGACTTTTTGTGTTCTGGTTTATCATTTCAAGTATTACATCTTTAGTTTAAGAATAAAATCTATTTATAATTTTCTTCGCTAATTTTTCTCTGAAATTGCTTTTTTCAACTCACGTATAAAAAAAAACAGAGTGCACATGTTACCCGAGGTTGCAGAATATACATAAAAATATGGTATAAAATGTTAACGAATGAAATTTTAAATTGCTAAGTGAAGTTTAAAGTTGCTGATACAAAAATATTGTTTGTCATTAGGGGCCGGAGGTTATGAAAATGGACGTAATGCTGCCAAACAACCCCCAGGAGGATTCGGTGGAGGTGGAAGACCAGAGGGTCCTAGAAACGCAATCCAATATACACCAGTCTCGCACGTTGGAGAAGGAATAAATACAGTTGGAAGACCATCTGGTGCTGGAAAGTCAGGTGAAAACAGTGGATATTAAAGATTTAAGAATTAGACTTAAAGAAAAATAATTCGTGACGAGTTAATAGCTTTTGTAAAGTCAACAGTTTTTATTTCTGTCCCATGGACTGTGGCTTACGCCCAGAAGAACCTGGACGGTTCTGTCTAACGCATGCTGTAGTTGAAACACTTGTTAGGAAATTGAGAAAGAATGCTGAATGACACCATGGAAATGTGATAATTTGAATAACGTTGCATGAATGTACTTTAACTACTTTTTCTCTGATTTGTGTGGTTTCGAATAAATGCCAAATCTCTCTCTCGGAACGCATGGACATTGTGCTGTTAATGTTTGGAAAGAAAATATTTTGTTATTCAAGCCTCTTTGTCATGAATATGACGTACATTTGTAAATCCTGTTTATCATATTTATATTGTGAACTTTTGTATAGTTCCAGTACAATTTTTATTTTCTGCAAGTGTTTCGGGCTCTTGTCTATAAGGCTCGCCTCATGTTTCGTCTTTTGTGATTCTAAGGACATTATTAAATAACCACTGTACCCGTGCGAAAATTTCGCTCTGCAGTCTAATATTTCTTTACCAATATTTAATATTTTTAGATGCAGGTTTAAATTTCTAAAGGAAAATCGAAGTCTAAAAATTTCTGAAAACAACGTGAGTCAAGCCAGAGTATTATAAAATTTATTTCTTCAAAGTTACACTAAAAACTGATGGAAGTTAACAAAAACAAAACAAAACAATATATATATCGTATTTTAACTGCATTAGAGGATGACATCACCTGTTTCGAAAAAAAAAACACAGGACAAAGAAAAATAAATTTAGCATTTGAATTTCAAATTTTCTTTTAAATCATAAATATAAAATAAATCCATGCAGCAACAATGTCCACATTATTGTACTATATATATTTTTTATAATCATTCTAGAGCACAATATAATGCGGTATTTTATTTTTGTGGCAACACTGATTTGACAAATACCTTTGATCTCATTTATGAAAACAATGCTGATTTAATTTTTAATTTTTAATCACCTTTTCTCCTCCAAACTCTAATTTACACATTTACGCTGAAAATATTAATCTTAGACTCATCTGAAAATGCTACCTGTTTCTAGAAATCAGGGGATGTATGTAAATATTTTCTGGCAAACTCGATTCCTTCCTTAATGATGATCGGAGATCATACGGATACGATATCCTCCTTGATATAGCACCTTGCATATAGATTTTTGGTATATTTCTTAACATCATTAAAGCTCTTCTGATAGTTTCTTTATATACTATATTATTCACATACTTTTGCAAATCTTCTTTTATTTTTTCAGCAGTAATTGGGGAGATTTACAGAAATGCGCACACTGTTAACTTTTTAGAGAGACCGTTTCGAGCTTTATTTTCAATCCTCTTTTTTTTTTCTTTACCGATTAATTACGTTTTGGATGGTGGAATGGCTTTGAGAGATATTTTCAGAAATCTCACTATAAGATTTATCCTTTTTATCATGACGATTAACAATTAATTTTCTTTCCGCAACTGTAAGCTCTTTTCGAGCGATATTTTAAATTCAGATATGATATTTCCTACTAAGATAATAACAGGTACACATAACTTTACCTAGATACTGCGGGACTACAATGTTGTTCAGTAAAATATGCAAATAAGTGAAAAATTTTAAATTTTTCACAAATGTACCTTGACTTTTGTGGAAGTATTTTTGAACTATAATAATTTTCTAATATCTTTTTTAGTATATCTAAAGAAAATTTCTATTAATATTTCATTGTGTAATGTAACAAAGGACGCTAATTAATTAATTTCGTTTGTTCATTAATTTTATTTCTGTTCACCATGCTGAAATTTCAATATTTCTTCAGAACTACTCTCTGTACCAAAACTTTTGTGGAACACTGTACGTATATTAACATGTAGTTAATACAATCTGCATTATACAACAGTGGACACGGAATGCTGCATTAGCCTCTGACAAATCATAGTTAAATTAATATCTAGGCAGCTAGAAAAAATATATATTTTTTAATTTTTGCATTGCATTTATTAATTACTCTAACAAGGTTTGTTAATAAGGAAGTTTTAAAAAAGATTAAGTTAAGCTGTTTAGAAAATTGTTTGTAATGTTCTGCAGATTTAACTTCAGAACTAAAAGTGTATTTACCTTCTACGTTTATCGGAACACTTTGTATTTAAATAGTGCAGAAAACAAAATATCCTGAGTAGGTAATAATGATGATAGTTATTATTATTATTATTATTTTTTACGATTAGCAATAATTTTCAATAGTATATAAAATTCAATTATCAACTTACTTTAAGCTGTAATGGCTATCTGTAAACTACCATACATTTTGTTGTATTCCGCACGGATTTTTCTTTCAAAAATTTTTTTAAAGTCGAGGTATTTGGGAGTTTGGCGTATTTGCATGAGTATTTGAAATTTAATTGGCCTCTCTGAATATAGGACCATTGGTCATTGTATAATATCAAAGGCAGCAATTTTGTATTAAAATTTAAGAAACCAATAAGTAATACATTATGAATACTGCGCATTTAGAAATAACTGTTAGAATTTAATAGATTGAAGCAAGAACATATGCAATAAATGGCCTTTTTTGAATTACCTAAATTTGGCACGAGATGTTTTGCAAATTAAAAAAACAATAAGAAAATATTATTTTCACGTTTACTGTTTACCGTTTTCAAGAACCTGCCTTTATTATACATATGATCTGGTTGTTTATGTTTATTATGTCCTTTTTTTTTTTTTTTTTTAGTTGCGAGAATAGTTTATTTATCATTTTGAATTTGAGAATCTCGCAATTTGTGCGTTCGGAGCATGTCGATTTTTATATTAAAAGTTTTTTATAAGACTTTTTGTGTTCTGGTTTATCATTTCAAGTATTACATCTTTAGTTTAAGAATAAAATCTATTTATAATTTTCTTCGCTAATTTTTCTCTGAAATTGCTTTTTTCAACTCACGTATAAAAAAAAACAGAGTGCACATGTTACCCGAGGTTGCAGAATATACATAAAAATATGGTATAAAATGTTAACGAATGAAATTTTAAATTGCTAAGTGAAGTTTAAAGTTGCTGATACAAAAATATTGTTTGTCATTAGGGGCCGGAGGTTATGAAAATGGACGTAATGCTGCCAAACAACCCCCAGGAGGATTCGGTGGAGGTGGAAGACCAGAGGGTCCTAGAAACGCAATCCAATATACACCAGTCTCGCACGTTGGAGAAGGAATAAATACAGTTGGAAGACCATCTGGTGCTGGAAAGTCAGGTGAAAACAGTGGATATTAAAGATTTAAGAATTAGACTTAAAGAAAAATAATTCGTGACGAGTTAATAGCTTTTGTAAAGTCAACAGTTTTTATTTCTGTCCCATGGACTGTGGCTTACGCCCAGAAGAACCTGGACGGTTCTGTCTAACGCATGCTGTAGTTGAAACACTTGTTAGGAAATTGAGAAAGAATGCTGAATGACACCATGGAAATGTGATAATTTGAATAACGTTGCATGAATGAACTTTAACTACTTTTTCTCTGATTTGTGTGGTTTCGAATAAATGCCAAATCTCTCTCTCGGAACGCATGGACATTGTGCTGTTAATGTTTGGAAAGAAAATATTTTGTTATTCAAGCCTCTTTGTCATGAATATGACGTACATTTGTAAATCCTGTTTATCATATTTATATTGTGAACTTTTGTATAGTTCCAGTACAATTTTTATTTTCTGCAAGTGTTTCGGGCTCTTGTCTATAAGGCTCGCCTCATGTTTCGTCTTTTGTGATTCTAAGGACATTATTAAATAACCACTGTACCCGTGCGAAAATTTCGCTCTGCAGTCTAATATTTCTTTACCAATATTTAATATTTTTAGATGCAGGTTTAAATTTCTAAAGGAAAATCAAAGTCTAAAAATTTCTGAAAACAACGTGAGTCAAGCCAGAGTATTATAAAATTTATTTCTTCAAAGTTACACTAAAAACTGATGGAAGTTAACAAAAACAAAACAAAACAATATATATATCGTATTTTAACTGCATTAGAGGATGACATCACCTGTTTCGAAAAAAAAACACAGGACAAAGAAAAATAAATTTAGCATTTGAATTTCAAATTTTCTTTTAAATCATAAATATAAAATAAATCCATGCAGCAACAATGTCCACATTATTGTACTATATATATTTTTTATAATCATTCTAGAGCACAATATAATGCGGTATTTTATTTTTGTGGCAACACTGATTTGACAAATACCTTTGATTTCATTTATGAAAACAATGCTGATTTAATTTTTAATTTTTAATCACCTTTTCTCCTCCAAACTCTAATTTACACATTTACGCTGAAAATATTAATCTTAGACTCATCTGAAAATGCTACCTGTTTCTAGAAATCAGGGGATGTATGTAAATATTTTCTGGCAAACTCGATTCCTTCCTTAATGATGATCGGAGATCATACGGATACGATATCCTCCTTGATATAGCACCTTGCATATAGATTTTTGGTATATTTCTTAACATCATTAAAGCTCTTCTGATAGTTTCTTTATATACTATATTATTGCCATACTTTTGCAAATTTTTTTTTTTTTTTCAGCAGTAATTGGGGAGATTTACAGAAATGCGCACACTGTTAACTTTTTAGAGAGACCGTTTCGAGCTTTATTTTCAATCCTCTTTTTTTTTTCTTTACCGATTAATTACGTTTTGGATGGTGGAATGGCTTTGAGAGATTTTTTCAGAAATCTCACTATAAGTTTTATCCTTTTTATCATGACGATTAACAATTAATTTTCTTTCCGCAACTGTAAGCTCTTTTCGCGCGATATTTTAAATTCAGATATGATATTTCCTACTAAGATAATAATAGGTACACATAACTTTACCTAGATACTGCGGGACTACAATGTTGTTCAGTAAAATATGCAAATAAGTGAAAAATTTTAAATTTTACACAAATGTACCTTGACTTTTGTGGAAGTATTTTTGAACTATAATAATTTTCTAATATCTTTTTTAGTATATCTAAAGAAAATTTCTATTAATATTTCATTGTATAATGTAACAAAGGACGCTAATTAATTAATTTCGTTTGTTAATTAATTTTATTTCTGTTCACCATGCTGAAATTTCAATATTTCTTCAGAACTACTCTCTGTACCAAAACTTTTGTGCAACACTGTACGTATATTAACATGTAGTTAATACAATCTGCATTATACAACAGTGGACACGGAATGCTGCATTAGCCTCTGACAAATCATAGTTAAATTAATATCTAGGCAGCTAGAAAAAATATATATTTTTTAATTTTTGCATTGCATTTATTAATTACTCTAACAAGGTTTGTTAATAAGGAAGTTTTAAAAAAGATTAAGTGAAGCTGTTTAGAAAATTGTTTGTAATGTTCTGCAGATTTAACTTCAGAACTAAAAGTGTATTTACCTTCTACGTTTATCGGAACACTTTGTATTTAAATAGTGCAGAAAACAAAATATCCTGAGTAGGTAATAATGATGATAGTTATTATTATTTTTTTTTTTTTTTTACGATTAGCAATAATTTTCAATAGTATATAAAATTCAATTATCAACTTACTTTAAGCTGTAATGGCTATCTGTAAACTACCATACATTTTGTTGTATTCCGCACGGATTTTTCTTTCAAAAATTTTTTAAAAGTCGAGGTATTTGGGAGTTTGGCGTATTTGCATGAGTATTTGAAATTTAATTGGCCTCTCTGAATATAGGACCATTGGTCATTGTATAATATCAAAGGCAGCAATTTTGTATTAAAATTTAAGAAACCAATAAGTAATACATTATGAATACTGCGCATTTAGAAATAACTGTTAGAATTTAATAGATTGAAGCAAGAACATATGCAATAAATGGCCTTTTTTGAATTACCTAAATTTGGCACGAGATGTTTTGCAAATTAAAAAAACAATAAGAAAATATTATTTTCACGTTTACTGTTTACCGTTTTCAAGAACCTGCCTTTATTATACATATGACCTGGTGGTTTATGTTTATTATGTCTTTTTTTTTTCTTTTTTTTTAGTTGTGAGAATAGTTTATTTATCATTTTGAATTTGAGAATCTCGCCATTTGTGCGTTCGGAGCATGTCGATTTTTATATTAAAAGTTTTTTATAAGACTTTTTGTGTTCTGGTTTATCATTTCAAGTATTACATCTTTAGTTTAAGAATAAAATCGATTTATAATTTTCTTCGCTAATTTTTCTCTGAAATTGCTTTTTTCAACTCACGTATAAAAAAAAACAGAGTGCACATGTTACCCGAGGTTGCAGAATATACATAAAAATATGGTATAAAATGTTAACGAATGAAATTTTAAATTGCTAAGTGAAGTTTAAAGTTGCTGATACAAAAATATTGTTTGTCATTAGGGGCCAGAGGTTATGAAAATGGACGTAATGCTGCCAAACAACCCCCAGGAGGATTCGGTGGAGGTGGAAGACCAGAGGGTCCTAGAAATGCAATCCAATATACACCAGTCTCGCAGGTTGGAGAAGGATTAAACACAGTTGGAAGACCATCTGGTGCTGGAAAGTCAGGTGAAAAAAGTGAATATTAAAGATTTAAGAATTAGACATAAGAAAAGTAATTCGTGACGAGTTAATAGCTTTTGTAAAGTCAACAGTTTTTGTTTATGTCCCATGGACTGTGGCTTACGCCCACAAGAACCTGGACGGTTCTGTCTAACGCATGCTGTTGTTGAAACACTTGTTAGGAAATTGAGAAAGAATGCTGAATGACACCATGGAAAGGTGATAATTTGAATAACATTGCATGAATGTACTTTAACTACTTATTCACTGATTTGTGTGGTTTCGTATAAATGTCAAATCTCTTTCTCGGAACGCATGGATATTGTGCTGTTAATGTTTGGAAAGAAAATATTTTGTCATTCCAGCCTCTTTGTCATGAATATGACGTACATTTTTAAATCCTGTTTATCATATTTATATTGTGAACTTTTGTATAGTTCCAGTACAATTTTTATTTTCTGCAAGTGTTTCGTGTTCTTGTCTATAAGGCTCGCCTCATGTTTCGTCTTTTGTGATTGTAAGGACATTATTAAATAACCAGTGTACCCGTGCGAAAATGTCGCTCTGCAGTCTAATATTTCTTTACCCATATTTAATATTTTTTAGATGCAGGTTTAAATTTCTAAAGGAAAATCGAGGTCTAAAAATTTCTGAAAACAACGTTAGTCAAGCCAGAGTATTATAAAATTTATTTCTTCAAAGTTACACTAAAAACTGATAGAAGTTAACAAAAACAAAACAAAACAATATATATATCGTATTTTAACTGCATTAGAGGATGACATCACCTGTTTCGGAAAAAAACACAGGACAAAGAAAAATAAATTTGGCATTTGAATTTCAAATTTTCTTTTAAATCATAAATATAAAATAAATCCGTGCAGCAACAATGTCCCACTTTATTGTACTCTATATATTTTTTATAATCATTCTAGAGCACGATATAATGCGGTATTTTATTTTTGTGGCAACACTGATTTGACAAATACCTTTGATTTCATTTATGAAAACAATGCTGATTTAATTTTTAATTTTTAATCACCTTTTCTCCTCCAAACTCTATTTTACACATTTACGCTGAAAATATTAATCTTAGACTCATCTGAAATGTTACCTGTTTCTAGAAATCAGGGGATGTATGTAAATATTTTCTGGCAAACTCGATTCCTTCCTTAATGATGAACGGAGATCATACGGATACGATATCCTCCTTGATATAGCACCTTGCATATAGATTTTTGGTATATTTCTTAACATCATTAAAGCTCTTCTGATAGTTTCTTTATGTACTATATTATTGCCATACTTTTGCAAATCTTCTTTTATTTTTTCAGCAGTAATTGGGGAGATTTACAGAAATGCACACACTGTTAACTTTTTAGAGAGACCGTTTCGAGCTTTATTTTCAATCCTCTTTTTTTTTCTTTACCGATTAAATACGTTTTGGATGGTGGAATGGCTTTGAGAGATTTTTTCAGAAATCTCACTATAAGATTTATCCTTTTTATCATGACGATTAACAATTAATTTTCTTTCCGCAACTGTAAGCTCTTTTCGCGCGATATTTTAAATTTAGATATGATATTTCCTACTAAGATAATAATAGGTACACATAACTTTACCTAGATACTGCGGGACTACAATGTTGTTCAGTAAAATATGCAAATAAGTGAAAAATTTTAAATTTTACACAAATGTACCTTGACATTTATTGAAGTATTTTTGAACTATAACAATTTTCTAATATTTTTTTTAGTATATCTAAAGAAAATTTCTATTAATATTTCATTGTATAATGTAACAAAGGATGCTAATTAATTAATTTCGTTTGTTAATTAGTTTTATTTCTGTTCACCATGCTGAAATTTCCATATTTCTTCAGAACTACTCTCTGTACCATAACTTTTGTGGAACACTGTACGTATATTAACATGTAGTTAATACAATCTGCATTATACAACAGTGGACACCGAATGCTGCATTAGCCTCTGACAAATCAGAGTTAAATTAATATCTAGGCAGCTTGAAAAAATATATATTTTTTAATTTTTGCATTGCATTTATTAATTACTCTACCAAGGTTTGTTAATAAGGAAGTTTTAAAAAAGATTAAGTGAAGCTGTTTAGAAAAGTGTTTGTCATAACAATATAATAAAATATAACACCTTGTAATAGTATATTACTTTTAAATGCTAAAGGTGTAAAATTAACAACTATAATATAAATTAAAATAACTTTTATTAGTTGTTTTACATGTTTCGACTCTTCTGAGTCATTTTCAAAAACAAAATGAGAATATTCTAAAGCTGCACGGGCTTTGAAGTTATTATTTACATGTACTTAAAAATAAAAAAAAATAATAAGTATTCAGAAAAGAAATTTGATTCACAAAAATACAAACTTTATACTCTGCAATATAATCCAAGCTTTTTCGAAAAATTAAAACACAGCCTTAAACGTTTCAATATCTGCTTAATAGCCAAACCACCTAAGAAACTAAAGAATATCATTTGCAGTAAAATTGACCCAATTAATTTTGAGAATTATTCAGGAGTATATGAAATACCTTTTATTAAAGAAGACGGATCCAAGAATTACTACATAGGCATGACCAGCAGGAAATTTAATTGCAGAAAAAAAGAGCATATAGCTGATATTAAATACAATAGAAAAACTACAGCCCTAGCAAGATTATATCAAGAAGAAACCATCCAAATAAATTTCAATGAAAGTAAAATAATATTTCCATCCAGTCTACACTATCCATCCATAATAAGAGAAACCATAGAGATACTCACGCGCAAAAATACAATATGTAACGATGCGGCATCTTTTAATTTACCGAAACTGTGGCTAGAATTACTCCATGCTCAAAGATATGAAAATAAACAATCAAGTAAAAAATAATAGATAACGTGCGTAATTTTTTTTTTTTTTTTTTTTTTTTTTTTTTTTTTGTAAGTACATGTAAATAATAACTTCAAAGCCCGTGCAGCTTTAGAATATTCTCATTTTGTTTTTGAAAATGACTCAGAAGAGTCGAAACATGTAAAACAACTAATAAAAGTTATTTTAATTTATATTATAGTTGTTAATTTTACACCTTTAGCATTTAAAAGTAATATAGTGTTTGTCATGTTCTGCAGATTTATCTTCAGAACTAAAAGTGTATTTACCTTCTACGTTTATCGGAACACTTTGTATTTAAATAGTGCAGAAAACAAAATATCCTGAGTAGGTAATAATGATGATTGTTCTTATTATTATTATTATTATTATTTTTTTACGATTAGCAATAATTTTCAATAGTATATAAAATTCAATTATCAACTTACTTTAAGCTGTAATGGCTATCTGTAAACTACCATACATTTTGTTGTATTCCGCACGGATTTTTCTTTCAAAAATTTTTTAAAAGTCGAGGTATTTGGGAGTTTGGCGTATTTGCATGAGTATTTGAAATTTAATTGGCCTCTCTGAATATAGGACCATTGGTCATTGTATAATATCAAAGGCAGCAATTTTGTATTAAAATTTAAGAAACCAATAAGTAATACATTATGAATACTGCGCATTTAGAAATAACTGTTAGAATTTAATAGATTGAAGCAAGAACATATGCAATAAATGGCCTTTTTTGAATTACCTAAATTTGGCACGAGATGTTTTGCAAATTAAAAAAACAATAAGAAAATATTATTTTCACGTTTACTGTTTACCGTTTTCAAGAACCTGCCTTTATTATACATATGATCTGGTGGTTTATGTTTATTATGTCATTTTTTTTTTTTTTTTTAGTTGCGAGAATAGTTTATTTATCATTTTGAATTTGAGAATCTCGCCATTTGTGCGTTCGGAGCATGTCGATTTTTATATTAAAAGTTTTTTATAAGACTTTTTGTGTTCTGGTTTATCATTTCAAGTATTACATCTTTAGTTTAAGAATAAAATCGATTTATAATTTTCTTCGCTAATTTTTCTCTGAAATTGCTTTTTTCAACTCACGTATAAAAAAAAAACAGAGTGCACATGTTACCCGAGGTTGCAGAATATACATAAAAATATGGTATAAAATGTTAACAAATGAAATTTTAAATTGCTAAGTGAAGTTTAAAGTTGCTGATACAAAAATATTGTTTGTCATTAGGGGCCGGAGGTTATGAAAATGGACGTAATGCTGCCAAACAACCCCCAGGAGGATTCGGTGGAGGTGGAAGACCAGAGGGTCCTAGAAATGCAATCCAATATACACCAGTCTCGCACGTTGGAGAAGGAATAAATACAGTTGGAAGACCATCTGGTGCTGGAAAGTCAGGTGAAAAAAGTGGATATTAAAGATTTAAGAATTAGACTTAAAGAAAAATAATTCGTGACGAGTTAATAGCTTTTGTAAAGTCAACAGTTTTTATTTCTGTCCCATGGACTGTGGATCATATTTTTATTGTGAAGTTTTGTATAGTTCCAGTACAATTTTTATTTTCTGCAAGTGTTTCGGGCTCGTCTATAAGGCTCCCCTTATGTTTCGTACATATTATACATATGATTACATATGTGTGTAAATCTATTTAAAATTTTTTTCGCTAATCTTTCTCTGAAATTGCTTTTTTCAACTCACGTGTCAAAAAAACAGAGTGCACATGTTACCCGAGGTTGCAGCATATACATAAAAATATGGCATAAAATATTAACGAATGAAATTTAGCTTCTACGTTTATCGGAACACTTTGTATTTAAATAGTGCAGAAAAAAAAATTTCCTGAGTAGGTAATAATGATGATAGTTATTATTATTATTTTTTTTTTTTTACGATTAGCAATATTTTTCAATAGTATATAAAATTCAATTATCAACTTACTTTAAGCTGTAATGGCTATCTGTAAACTACCATACATTTTGTTGCATTCCGCACGGCTTTTTCTTTCAAAATTTATTTTAAAAATCGAGGTATTTGGGAGTTTCGCGTATTTGCATGAGTATTTGAAATTTAATTAGCTTCTCTGAATATAGGACCATTGGTCATTGTATAATATCAAAGGCAGCAATTTAGTATTAAAATTTAAGAAACCAATAAGTAATACATTATGAATACTGCGCATTTAGAAATAACTGTTAGAATTTAATAGATTGAAGCAAGAACATATGCAATAAATAGCCTTTTTTGAATTACCTAAATTTGGCACGACATGTTTTGCAAATTAAAAAAACAACAAGAAAATATTATTTTCACGTTTACTGTTTACCGTTTTCAAGAACCTGCCTTTATTATACATATGATCTCGAGGTTTGTTTATTATGTTTATTGTTTTTTACGTTGCGAGAATAGTTTATTTATCATTTTGAATTTGAGAATCTCGCCATTTGTGCGTTCGGAGCATGTCCATTTTTACATTAAAAGTTTTTTATAAGACTTTTTGTGTTCTGGTTTACATCTTTAGTTTAAGAATAAAATCTATTTAAAATTTTCTTCGCTAATCTTTCTCTGAAATTGCTTTTTTCAACTCACGTATAAAAAAACAGAGTGCACATGTTACCCGAGGTTTCAGCATATACATAAAAATATGGTATAAAACGTTAACGAATGAAATTTTGAATTGCTAACTAAGTGAAGTTTAAAGTTGCTGATACAAAAATATTGTTTGTCATTAGGAGCCGGAGGTTATGAAAATGGAAGTTATGCTGCAAAACAACCCCCAGGAGGATTCGGTGGAGGTGGAAGACCAGAGGGTCCTAGAAATGCAAGCCAATATACACCAGTCTCGCACGTTGGAGAAGGATTAAATACAGTTGGAAGACTATCTGGTGCTGGAAAGTCAGGTGAAAAAAGTGGATATTAAAGATTTAAGAATTAGACTTAAAGAAAAATAATTCGTGACGAGTTAATAGCTTTTGTAAAGTCAACAGTTTTTATTTCTGTCCCATGGACTGTGGCTTACGCCCAGAAGAACCTGGACGGTTCTGTCTAACGCATGCTGTAGTTGAAACACTTGTTAGGAAATTGAGAAAGAATGCTGAATGACACCATGGAAAGGTGATAATTTGAATAACGTTGCATGAATGAACTTTAACTACTTATTCTCTGATTTGTGTGGTTTCAAATAAATGCCAAATCTCTCTCTCGGAACGCATGGACATTGTGCTGTTAATGTTTGGAAAGAAAATATTTTGTTATTCAAGCCTCTTTGTCATGAATATGACGTACGTGAATCCTGTTTATCATATTTTTATTGTGAAGTTTTGTATAGTTCCAGTACAATTTTTATTTTCTGCAAGTGTTTTGGGATCTTGACTATAAGGCTCCCCTTATGTTTCGTCTTTTGTGATTGTAAGGACATTATTAAATAACCACTGTACCCGTGCGAAACTTTCGCTCTGCAGTCTAATATTCCTTTACCAATATTTAATATATTTTAGATGCAGGTTTAAATTTCTAAAGAAAAATCAAAGTCTAAAAATTTCTGAAAACAACGTTAGTCAAGCCAGAGTATTATAAAATTTATTTCTTCAAAGTTACACTAAAAACTGATGGAAGTTAACAAAAACAAAACAAAACAATATATATATCGTATTTTAACTGCATTAGAGGATGACATCACCTGTTTCGAAAAAAAAACACAGGACAAAGAAAAATAAATTTAGCATTTGAATATATTTTTTATAATCATTCTAGAGCACAATATAATGCGGTATTTTATTTTTGTGGCAACACTGACTTGACAAATACCTTCGATTTCATTTATGAAAACAATGCTGATTTAATTTTTAATTTTTAATCACCTTTTCTCCTCCAAACTCTAATTTACACATTTACGCTGAAAATATTAATCTTAGACTCATCTGAAATGTTACCTGTTTCTAGAAATCAGGGGATGTATGTAAATATTTTCTGGCAAACTCGATTCCTTCCTTTCTGATGATCGGAGATCATACGGATACGATATCCTCCTTGATATAACACCTTGCATATAGATTTTTGGTATATTTCTTAACATTATTAAAGCTCTTCTGATAGTTTCTTTATGTACTATATTATTGCCATACTTTTGCAAATCTTCTTTTATTTTTTCAGCAGTAATTGGGGAGATTTACAGAAATGCACACACTGTTAACTTTTTAGAGAGACCGTTTCGAGCTTTATTTTCAATCCTCTTTTTTTTTCTTTACCGATTAATTACCTTTTGGATGGGGGAATGGCTTTGAGACATTTTTTCAGAAATCTCACTATAAGATTTATCCTTTTTATCATGACGATTAGCAATTAATTTTCTTTCCGCAACTCTAAGCTCTTTTCGCGTGATATTTTAAATTCAGATATGACATTTCCTACTAAGATAATAATAGGTACACATAACTTTACATAGATACTGCGGGACTACAATGTTGTTCAGTAAAATATGCAAATAAGTGGAAAATTTTAAATTTTACACAAATGTACCTTGACATTTATGGAAGTATTTTTGAACTATAACAATTTTCTAATATTTTTTTTAGTATATCTAAAGAAAATTACTATTAATATTTCATTGTATAATGTAACAAAGGTTTCTAATTAATTAATTTCGTTTGTTAATTAGTTTTATTTCTGTTCACCATGCTGAAATTTCCATATTTCTTCAGAACTACTCTATGTACCATAACTTTTGTGGAACACTGTACGCATATTAACATGTAGTTAATACAATCTGCATTATACAACAGTGGACACCGAATGCTGCATTAGCCTCTGACAAATCAGAGTTAAATTAATATCTAGACAGCTTGGAAAAATATATATTTTTTAATTTTTGCATTGCATT
Organism: Maratus michaelseni; assembly: GCA_963931845.1. Classification (NCBI taxonomy): domain Eukaryota; kingdom Metazoa; phylum Arthropoda; class Arachnida; order Araneae; family Salticidae; genus Maratus; species Maratus michaelseni. The sequence continues at coordinate 12,182,585 of OZ007593.1, read as the reverse complement.
TATTAATTACTCTACCAAGGTTTGTTAATAAGGACGTTTTAAAAAAGATTAAGTGAAGCTGTTTAGAAAATTGTTTGTCATGTTCTGCAGATTTAACTTCAGAACTAAAAGTGCATTTACCTTCTACGTTTATCGGAACACTTTGTATTTAAATAGTGCAGAAAACAAAATATCCTGAGTAGGTAATAATGGTGATAGTTATTATTATTATTATTTTTTTTACGATTAGCAATATTTTTCAATAGTATATAAAATTCAATTATCAACTTACTTTAAGCTGTAATGGCTATCTGTAAACTACCATACATTTTGTTGTATTCCGCACGGATTTTTCTTTCAAAATTTATTTTAAAAATCGAGGTATTTGGGAGTTTGGCGTATTTGCATGAGTATTTGAAATTTAATTGGCCTCTCTGAATATAGGACCATTGGTCATTGTATAATATCAAAGGCAGCAATTTTATATTAAAATTTAAGAAACCAATAAGTAATACATTATGAATACTGCGCATTTAGAAATAATTGTTAGAATTTAATAGATTGAAGCAAGAACATATGCAATAAATAGCCTTTTTTGAATTACCTAAATTTGGCACGAGATGTTTTGCAAATTAAAAATACAATAAGAAAATATTATTTTCACGTTTACTGTTTACCGTTTTCAAGAACCTGCCATTATTATACATATGATCTCGTGGTTTATGTTTATTATGTTTTTTTTTTTTTTTTTTTTAAGTTGCGAGAATAGTTTATTTATCATTTTGAATTTGAGAATCTCGCCATTTGTGCGTTCGGAGCATGTCGATTTTTATATTTAATGTTTTTTATAAGACTTTTTGTGTTCTGGTTTATCATTTTAAGTATTACATCTTTAGTTTAAGAATAAAATCTATTTAAAATTTTCTTCGCTAATTTTTCTCTGAAATTGCTTTTTTCAACTCACGTATAAAAAAAAAACAGAGTGCACATGTTACCCGAGGTTGCAGCATATACATAAAAATATGGTATAAAATGTTAACGAATGAAATTTTAAATTGCTAACTAAGTGAAGTTTAAAGTTGCTGATACAAAAATATTGTTTGTCATTAGGAGCCAGAGGTTATGAAAATGGACGTTATGCTGCAAAACAACCCCCAGGAGGATTCGGTGGAGGGGGAACACCAGAGGGTCCTACAAATGCAAGCCAATATACACCAGTCTCGCACGTTGGAGAAGGATTAAATACTGTTGGAAGACCATCTGATGCTGGAAAGTCAGGTGAAAAAAGTGGATATTAAAGATTTAAGAATTAGACTTAAAGAAAAATAATTCGTGACGAGTTAATAGCTTTTGTATAGTCAACAGTTTTTATTTCTGTCCCATGGGCTGTGGCTTACGCCCAGAAGAACCTGGACGGTTCTGTCTAATGCATGCTGTTGTTGAAACACTTGTTAGGAAATGGAGAAAGAATGCTGAATGACACCATGGAAAGGTGATAATTCGAATAACGTTGCATGAATGAACTTTAACTACTTATTCTCTGATTTGTGTGGTTTCGAATAAATGCCAAATCTCTCTCTCGGAACGCATGGACATTGTGCTGTTAATGTTTGGAAAGAGAATATTTTGTTATTCAAGCCTCTTAGTCATGAATATGACGTACATTTGTAAATCCTGTTTATCATATTTATATTGTGAACTTTTGTATAGTTCCAGTACAATTTTTATTTTCTGCAAGTGTTTCGTGTTCTTGTCTATAAGGCTCGCCTCATGTTTCGTCTTTTGTGATTGTAAGGACATTATTAAATAACCACTGTACCCGTGCGAAAATTTCGCTCTGCAGTCTAATATTTCTTTACCAATATTTAATATTTTTTAGATGCAGGTTTAAATTTTTAAAGGAAAATCAAATTCTAAAAATTTCTGAAAACAACGTTAGTCAAGCCATAGTATTATAAAATTTATTTCTTCTAAGTTACACTAAAAACTGATGGAAGTTAACAAAAACAAAACAAAACAATATATATATCGTATTTTAACTGCATTAGAGGATGACATCACCTGTTTCGGAAAAAAACACAAGACAAAGAAAAATAAATTTAGCATTTGAATTTCAAATTTTAGTATTTGAATTTTCGGCGTTTTTCACCGTAATTATAACACCTAGGACTCTAAAATTTTTGTCATGTGTAGATGTTGTCACCGGAAAGTGTACCTCGGTGCCGGATTTGTAAATTTTAATTTAGATTTTTAAAAAAAATGAAAACGTGTATATGAAATTTTGGGTTCGAGACTATTTCAAGCTCTCCGCATGAAATAGCCACGGCAACGCCATCCGTGGCAACGAAGCAGCTAGCCAATGAGAGCAGGTGTGATTATGGCATGATCCAGGATCTAGGGACAGCAGTTTATGTTCGTAATCTTACGCGGCTGTTAGCTACAAATTCCATTGTTTTGTTTATTTTTTAGATTTATTTTAAAGAAACGGGATATAGTTTTGGCTAATTTAGGTTAAAGTAAGTTAGTTTTGATTGTATTAATTCTTCGTATGTTTAGTTGCCCCCATATATTATGTGTTTGGTAAGAATATAACTTGCATTTTACTGAATATTTTCATGGCGTTCATATGAAGGCTGCTCATGTTCTGAAATGAAACAAACTGTTTTCAATAACAAATCTTAATGAATTAAATTAATCTTACACTTTACTATAAAATGTACAGTTCTACAATTTATCGCATGTTACAACGTTCTCGGGAACTAAAAATGTAGTCAAAAACTAACAAAAAGCTTGTAAATTAACAAACTCATATATATAAAATATAACTTTAAACTGATATGCCTCATCAACTGTTGTCGAAATCAATGTAATGTAAATATTTCTTAAATATTATTATTTTGTTTAAGAATTGGAAACATTCAGGAAGTGTAGGATGTATTTTTTCATCAAAACAATTTGATTTGTAAGTATGAGGTAAAAAAAAAATCACCGTTTTCTCACATAATGAGTTTTATCAGAAAGTAAAGCAATAAATAAATATGAATGATTTGCGGAGCTGTTTCAAAATAATTATAAAGAATAAGTCTTCAAAAATGTAAAATCAATGTTATTTCTGGCCGAGTTCTTTTAAAAATAATTATAAACCATTTTAATTTGTAAGCATGTTTTAAAAAAATCACCATTTTGTGACAAATTTTTAGTTTTATAAGAATCGCCCAAGAACGGTTACGCAATGTGGTATAAAATTTATGTTGTCATCGCACTCTTTATAATTATTTTTGTTGAGGGTTTTTGGGCGATGTTTTTGAATTTTTGATAGAAACAGTTCTGCAAATCATTCATATTTACTTAATGTTTAACTTGCTGATAAAACTCATAATATGTGAGAAAACGGTGATTTTTTTTAACTTCATATTTACAAATTAAATTGTTTTGAGGATTGTAAGTATGAGGTAAAAAAAAATCACCGTTTTCTCACATAATGAGTTTCATCAGTAAGTAAAACAATAAATAAATATGAATGATTTGAGGAGCTGTTTCAAAATAATTATAATGATAAGTCTTTAATAATGTAAAATCAATGTTATTTCTGGCCGAGTTTTTTTTTAAATAATTATAAACCATTTTAATTTGTAAACATGTTGTGAAAAAATCACCATTTTGTGACAAATTTTGAGTTTTATAAGAATCACCCCAGAACGGACATGCAATGTGGTATAAAATTTATGTTGTCATCTCACTCTTTATAATTATTTTTGTTGGGGGTTTTTGGGCGATGTTATTGAATTTTTGATAGAAACAGCTCCTCAAATCATTCATATTTACTTAATGTTTAACTTCCTGATAAAACTCATAATATGTGAGAAAACGGTGATTTTTGTTTTACTTCATATTTACAAATTAAATTGTTTTGAGGAAAAAATACATCCTACACTGCACTGATTGTTTTAATTTCTTAGCAAACTCATAATGTTTAAGAATTATTTACATTATATTGATTTCGACAACAGTTGATGAGGCATATCAGTTTAAAGTTGTATCTTATATATGAGTTTGTTAATTCAATGATGTGAAATTTATGATTATTTATTTATTGTTATTTACAATTTTTCTTTCTGTTATTGTTATTGGACTACATTTTTAGTTCCCAAGAACGTTGTAATATGCGATAAATTGTAGAACTGTACATTTTATAGTAAAGTGTAAGATTAATTTGATTCATTAAGATTTGTTATTGAAAACAGTTTGTTTCATTTAAGAACATGAGCTGATATGTCTAGCGCTATGAAAACATTCAGTAAAGTGCAAAATATATTCTTACCAAACACATAATATATGGGGGCAACTACGCATACAAAGAATGAATAGAATTGGAACTAACTTATGTGAACCTCAATTAGCCAAAAATATATACCTTTTCTTTAAAATAAAACTCAAACACAAACAAAACTATGAAATCTGTGGCTAGCCGCTTTCAGCTGTGAACATGAACTGCCGTCGCTGGATCCTGGATCATCCCATATTCACACCTGCTCTCATTGGCTGGCTGCTTTGTTGCTGCGGATTGGCGGAGAGCATGGAATAGCCTCGAATCCAGAATTCCGTATGCACATTTTAATTTAAAAAAAATCTAAATTTAAATTTAAAAATCAGGCCTAGGTGTTATAATTACGGTGCTTTCCTCAGGCAGGAAGACAGAATATGTTTGTTTGTATTGAGGTTTGTGTGTGTGCTGTTTTTAATAAAGACAGTTGCATTTTTTCCGCGACCCTTTCACGAAAGTTTTTTCTGCGAACCTTTCACAAAATCAGCACTTTTTCCACAATCCTTTGACGAATTTCATATTTTTTCTGCGATCCTTTGATGAAATTCAAATTTTTCCTGCAATCATTTGATGAAATTTGCTTTTTTTGTGATCTTGTAACGAAATTAGTGTTTTTTCTGCATCCTTTTGTCGAGATTCATGTTTCTTCAGTAATCCTACGACGTAATTCGTGTTTTTTTAGCGATCCTTTGACGAAATTCACGTTTTTCCTGTGGTCCTTGGGCGAAATTTGCATCTTTCCCGCAATCCTTTGATGACATTTGCATTTTTCCTTTATCCTTTGATGAAATTTGCTTTTTTAATAATCCTTTCACAATATTCGTGTTTTCTCTGCTGCCTTTTGACAAGATTCATGTTTTTTTAGCGATCCTTTGACAAAATTCGTGTTTTTTCAGCAATTATTTCATAAAATTCATGTTTTTCTCGCGAACCTTTGACAAAATTTGCGTTTGCCAGCGATTCTTTGATAAAATATGCTTTTTTCTATTATGATAGGGAAAAGCGGATTAGGATAGGTAGATAGGGAAATCCCGTTATAGGATCGGGACATTAGATGTAATTAAGAAACATTTGTATATTTGTAATAATTAGCGGGAATGGGATGTTTGTGTGTGTGCTGTTTTTAATAAAGACAGATGCATTTTTTCCGCGACCCTTTCACGAAAGTTTTTTCTGCGAACCTTTCACAAAATCAGCATTTTTTCCACAATCCTTTGACGAATTTCGTATTTTTTCTGCGATACTTTGACTAAATTCAAGTTTTTCCCGCAATCATTTGACGAAATTTGCTTTTTTTTTGTGATCTTTTAACAAAATTCGTGTTTTTTCCACATACTTTTGTCGAGATTCATGTTTTTTTAGTGATCCTACGACGTAATTCGTGCTTTTTTCAACGATCCTTTGACGAAATTCACATTTTTCCTGTGATCCTTTGGCGAAATTTGCGTTTTCCCCGCGATTCTTTGATGAAATTAACATTTTTCCGTGATCCTTTGACGAAATTTGCTTTTTTAATGATCCTTTGACAATATTCGTGTTTTCTCTGCTGTCTTTTGACGAGATTCATGTTTTTTTAGCGATCCTTTTACGATATTCGTGTTTTTTCAGCGATTATTTGATGAAATTCGTGTTTTTCTTGCGAACATTTGACGAAATTCGCGTTTGCCAGTGATTCTTTGATAAATATGCTTTTTTCTATTATGATAGGGAAAAGCGTATTAGGATAAGTAGATAGGGAAACCCCGTTATCGGATCGGGACATTATATGTAATTAAGAAACATTTGTATATTTGTAATAATTAGTGAAAATGGTGAGATAAAGGGCGGGGACGACTTTTTATTAAATATCGCATTTATTCTACATCAACTTCCTCCCACCACCAGGGGGCGCTTTGCTATCTCTGTTTCTATGGGCTGGATCGCAACGGGGTATGTCTCTTTCCACTCGAGATCAATACAGCTTACCGATTTTAGTTCGGATTTTCACCACAGGGGGCTCTTTCATACCTCTGGTTCTATGGACTGGATCAAGACGGGGAATGCCTCATTCGACTTGACATCGATAACCTTACTGATTTCAGTTATGTTCGCATAGAACATATTGTGCCCCCTGGCGGTGGAAGGTGTAACTAAAGGATTTTGCAGCTAACTCGGGTTCTATGGGTCACATCACGACACGATCTGGCTCATTCGACTCGACATCAATAGAGCTTACCGATTTTAGTTCCCAGTTTCAACACCAAGGGGCGCTTTCGTATATCTGGTTCTATGGGCTGGATCATGACGGGGTATGCCTCATTCGACTCGACATCGATAACCTTAATGATTTCAGTTATGTTCGTATAGAACATATTGTGCCCCCTGGCGGTAGCAGATGTAACTAAAGGATTTTGTAGCTAACTTGGGTTCTACGGGTCACATCACGACACGGTTTGGCTCATTCGACACAACATCAATAGAGCTTACCTATTTTAGGTCTCAGTTTCACCACCAAGGGGCGCTTTCCTATCTCTGTTTCTATGGGCTGGATCACAATGGGGTATGGCTCTTTCCATTTGACATCGATAGAGCTGACTGATTTTAGTTCGGATTTGCACCACCAGGGGAGCTTTCCTATATCTGGTTCTATGGGCTGGATCACGATGGGGAATGTCTCATTCGACTCGACATAGATAGATCTTATCGATTTTCACCACCAGGGGCGCTTTTCTATCTCTGGTTCTATGGGCTGGATCATGAAGGGGTATGGCTCTTTCGACTCGACTTACGGTAATATATGGGAGTGTGTATGGCACGCCCAGTGTTTGCTGTCTATGGTAGTGGGGCCCCCAACAATAGATTTGTTTAAAAATAAAAAAAAATGTTCAACACTGATTTCAGGTACATTTAAGGTTGTTGGCACGGGCAACGCCAGGCGGGTAAGCTAGTATAAAATAAATCCGTGCAGCAACAATGTCCCACTTTATTGTACTATATATATATTTTATAATCATTCAAGAGCACAATATAATGCGGTATTTTATTTTTGTGGCAACACTGATTTGACAAATACCTTTGATTTGATTTATGAAAACAATGCTGATTTAATTTTTAATTTTTAATCACCTTTTCTCCTCCAAACTCTAATTTACACATTTACGCTGAAAATATTAATCTTAGACTCATCTGAAAATGCTACCTGTTTCTAGAAATCAGGGGATGTATGTAAATATTTTCTGGCAAACTCGATTCTTTCCTTTCTGATGATCGGAGATCATACGGATACGATATCTTCCTTGATATAGCACCTTGCATATAGATTATTGGTATATTTCTTAACATCATTAAAGCTCTTCTGATAGTTTCTTTATGTACTATTATTGCCATACTTTTGCAAATCTTCTCTTATTTTTTTAGCACTAATTGGGGAGATTTACAGAAATGCACACACTGTTAACTTTTTAGAGAGACCATTTCGAGCTTTATTTTCAATCCTCTTTTTTTTTTTCTTTACCGATTAATTACCTTTTGGATGGTGGAATGGCTTTGAGACATTTTTTCTGAAATCTCACTATAAGATTTATCCTTTTTATCATGACGATTAACAATTAATTTTCTTTCCGCAACTGTAAGCTCTTTTCGCGCGATATTTTATATTCAGATATGATATTTCCTACTAAGATAATAATAGGTACACATAACTTTACCTACATACTGCGGGACTACAATGTTGTTCAGTAAAATATGCAAATAAGTCAAAAATTTTAAATTTTACACAAATGTACCTTGACTTTTGTGGAAGTATTTTTGAACTATAATAATTTTCTAATATTTTTTTTAGTATATCTAAAGAAAATTTCTATTAATATTTCATTGTGTAATGTAACAAAGGATGCTAATGAATTAATTTCGTTTGTTAATTAATTTTATTTCTGTTCACCATGCTGAAATTTCCATATTTCTTCAGAACTACTCTCTGTTCCATAACTTTTGTGGAACACTGTACGTATATTAACATGTAGTTAATACAATCTGCATTATACAACAGTGGACACCGAATGCTGCATTAGCCTCTGACAAATCAGAGTTAAATTAATATCTAGGCAGCTTGAAAAAATATTTTTTTTTTAATTTTGGCATTGCATTTATTAATTACTCTACCAAGGTTTGTTAATAAGGAAGTTTTAAAAAAGATTAAGTGAAGCTGTTTAGAAAATTGTTTGTCATGTTCTGCAGATTTAACTTTGGAACTAAAAGTGTATTTAACTTCTACGTTTATCGGAACACTTTGTATGTAAATAGTGCAGAAAACAAAATATCCTGAGTAGGTAATAATGACGATTTTTTTTTTCTAAGATTAGCAATATTTTTCAATAGTATATAAAATTCAATTATCAACTTACTTTAAGCTGTAATGGCTATCTCTAAACTACCGTATTTTTTGTTGTATTCCGCAGGGATTTTTCTTTTAAAATTTATTTTAAATATCGAGGTATTTGGGAGTTTGGCGTATTTGCATGGGTATTTGAAATTTAATTGTACTATATACCCCACTTTATTGTACCACTTTATTGTACTATGTATATTTTTTATAATCATTCTAGAGCACAATATTATGCGGTATTTTATTTTTGTGGCAACACTCATTTGACAAATACCTTTGATTTCATTTATGAAAACAATGCTGATTTAATTTTTAATCAACTGCAAATTTTAATTAAAAAATATGTTTTAACGAAATGTGAATGTACTGTGTCAGACGCTTGTTTAAAATCCTTTCATATGGTATATCATTTATCATTGTGCGTTTTGTATTTCCTAGAAATAGGGATGTTGACAACAGAAATAATATATATGATGTATATGTATATTATAAAGGACAAACGTGTCCGTGGGCAACGCTGAGATCATTATGAGAAAGACAACAGCTGACGATGAAATTTCAGTTTTGCGATTTTGGCTACTGTAATTTTTTTAATTTATAAAACATCAAACATTTTCAATGTTTATACCGTTATATAGGGAAAAGAAATCTACTTTTAAATGCAATTTGTTTGAAAACTGCATCTTTATTGACTGATTTATAACAGAATTTAAATTAAATTTCAAGCATGATTTTTTTAAAAATCTACCTCTATCGCTTGCAGACGGTTACAAAATATTAATCCGCTTGCACTTTAAAGAATATAAAAAGTTCAGCTTTTGGTTTCCAGCTAATATTCCACAACGAAATTAAAACATCATTAACCAATAAATATAACACAAGTTTAACAGACATGTAATCGAAATAAGCGCTTAAAACAGCTGAAATTATAAGAATAAAAAAAACTGCTTTAGATAACTAAATTTTTAGCGATTTCTTCTGCTAGTAACTTCTGGCACGATGCATAATGATAAAATAAACCCAATGAACAATATTCCCGTGACGTCACAATAAATATGAATTTTTATTCGCTTATAAAACACGCAGATAAATATTTTTACCGAAATTAAAAAAATTCAGCCTAAAAGCCACGTGCTTTTAATATTATTTCTCTATTATCGTCGCAACCACCAGAGTTCAGAGAATAAACTCTGTGCCTCGCAACAGTGGGCGTCAATCCGATTGCCGACTTTATGACGTCATAAGCAGAAGGAAAAGTTTAATTGAAAATTACGGCTAATTAATTAAATTTTCGAACAAACGAATGCACGATAACAAATCAGTGTCCAAATATCTTCCATTTAAAAAAAAATAATGATGTAATTTGATGCAGTAGTTTGTTCTCACGGGTTGTCGAAAGAAAACGCTTAGCGTTTTAAGTATATAGATTTTACCAGAATCTATATTAACTATTAAATCAACGAAAGATTTCATTAAAAGAATCAAATATATACAATTACCAGATGATTATTTAATGGCTAGTCTTGCTATTGTTTCATTGTATCCATAAATTGTCACGCATGTAGTATGTAATAAGATTTGTGATGATATTGAAGAGATGGAAGAGTTTAATAATGATATGAAATTAACACTAAAAAAAGAGGGCTTAATCTACTCTTTCAATATAACCATTTCACATTTAATGGTAAATATTATAAGCAGAATCATGGAGTCCCAATGGGATCACCTATTTCACGTTTATTAGCTGAATATACTCTTCGCCCATTGGAAACTAAATTTTTTGGTACATTTGACTTAACGCCTCACATTTGCCTCAGATATGTTGATGATATTTGTATAATTTGGTAGTATAGTCTTCATGAACTTGGTACTTATAAATCATCAAAACTGAATTGACAATAACATTAAATTCACTATTAAAATTTAACATAATAAAAGTCTTCCATTCCTAGATGTAATGTTAACCAGAACAAATAAATCTATCAACAGATCTGTTTTCCGAAAAAGTATGGCCAACCAATCTACCATACCAAATAACGCATGTTCCCCATTTATGTACAAAATTTCAGCCTACAGATTTTTCATAAGACGGGCCTTTATAGTATGTACTGAAAATAAATTGGATAATGAATTAGATAATATACGTAAAATTGCTTGTAATAATGGTTTTAAGGTACACCCTATTAATAAATTAATCGTGGATATCGCTAATAATAAGAAACCAGAAAACAAAGTTGATTCGCAAAAATACAAACTTTATACTCTTCATAATTATTTAGTATTTGGTAATTATTAAGTATTATTATTATATACTAGCTGGCTTCGCCCGCCAGCGGGCCCCTAATTTACATCGGTGCCTCGAAACTTTTGTATTCTCCGGCTCGCATCCCCCTCGAACCGAACGAACCTCCGACCCGGGTCCCCGCTGCCTTCGGCACCGTACACCGGTCGTGCTACGCAGGCACCGGATAATCCCTTAATTTGCACATCGAATAGTATAAACCTCTAACTGAACTAATCTCCGACCCGGGTCCCCGCTGCCTTCGGCACCGTACACCGGTCGTGCTACGCACGCACCGGATAATCCCATAATTTGCATAATCCCTTAAATTGCACATAGAATAGTATAAACCTGTCACTGAACGAACCTCCGACTCGGGTCCCCGCTGCTTGCGGCACCGTATAGCAGTTGTTCCGACCCTGGTCAACGCTGCCTTCGGCACCGTATACCGGCCGTGCTACGCACGCACCGGATAATCCCTTAAATTGCACATAGAATAGTATAAACCTCTAACTGAACGAACCTCCGGCTCGGGTCCCCGCTGCCTGCGGCACCGTATAGCAGTTGTTCCGACCCCCTGGTTAACGCTGCCTTCGGCACCGTATACCGGCCGTGCTACGCACGCACCGGATAATTCCTTAAATTGCACATAGAATAGTATAAACCTCTAACTGAACGAACCTCCGGCTCGGGTCCCCGCTGCCTGCGGCACCGTATAGCAGTTGTTCCGACCCCCTGGTCAACGCTGCCTTCGGCACCGTATACCGGCCGTGCTACGCACGCACCGGATAATCCCTTAAATTGCACATAGAATAGTATAAACCTCTAACTGAACGAACCTCCGGCTCGGGTCCCCGCTGCCTGCGGCACCATATAGCAGTCGTGCTGCGCACGCGCTGCAGTATACGGTAGTTCCACCTTCCGCCATCAGGTGGCGCAAATAGAAAAAATAAACCTCGAATAAGATAAACCTCGAACTGAACGAACCTCTAGAACCCCACAGTTAACATAAAAAAACTTGAAGGGGGGGGGAGGACACTGCTTTTCCTTAAACAACTGAATTAGACTGCCGGAAAAAAAATCTGATGTCAAACAACTTATTTAGACTACCGGACTTCTTGTTCAAAGACAGGGACCTGTAGAAAAACTTAAAACTGAAAAAAAAAAAAAAAAAAAAAAAATCGATAACGGGCGAAGCCCGCTTTTTCCTATCATAATATCTGGTTGCCACTCTAAAACAAAAACTTAAGATACTCGTTATGGCAGTTTTTAGACACGACCTACTTCTTAAAATCGTAATATCTAGCCGGCACTGTAATAGAAATCTTTCTTTTGCTTTAATTATACAAATAACGATGATTAATTATACAATAAAATAATATATCGGCTCCTACTGAAGATATGAGAATAATTTTTAGATATTCTGAAAGCAGAATCCATTTTGAGTCGCCCTGTCAAAGTTTAGAATTAATGCGCCCCTTAGATTCGGAAATGCCCCCCCCCCCCCCTCTGAAAAAACGCAGTTGACTATTTTATCTCTTTCAGAAATGACTTATCCACAGAGGATTCGTCTGCGTTGAATGTTGAAATAAAAAAGAAGCTGTCTCTTCGGAATAGAAATAAATTCATTTGCGGTGTCATTAATGAGTTTTAATTGATATCTTCAAAAATTACTGGTCGATTTTTACGAATTTTTTTTTTGTTGAATTCGCGATTTTTTTATACACGTGTTAGCAAATTTTCGCGAATGTAGAGTCATTATTTCCACTTGTTTCAAAAAGGACTGGGGCGATTCGATCTCGGATCTGTCGACCCTGCATTCTTTACGGCAACCTCTTTTTACGTCTGGGGTCGATGTTGGATGTCTGGTCAGTTTTTGGCCGAAATAAAGAAAAGTTACGGTCCGAATTTCAAAAAATTTGACGTTTTGCAACGACAAAAATCGGCCGCGTGTGTACCCCGATTTTCGGATCGATACCTCCGGAACATTTTTTTTTATTCGATGATGCGTTAAAAAGCGACGATTTGGATGTCTGCGATTATCAAAACGGAAGGCGAACTTTTCGCTGTTTTGACTTCTCTTCCAACTTCGGTTTCGGTCGGTAATTAAAACACTTTCGCTCATTAATAACTCCCCGGGTCCGGGTCGGAATCCCGACCCGATCGAAACTTGAGCGTCGCGCCTTTTTTGCGAATTTTTCGGTCCGCGTCCGCCGTCCGTGCGTCGCCTGGTCCCGGAGCCTTTGCAGGTACAAAGGTGGAGTGCACAGACACACACACACACACACACACAGACGTTTACCGCGCTTAATATTAGTGACTAGCTGGCTTCGCCCGCCAGCGGGCCCCTAATTTACATCGGTGCCTCGAATTGTAGAAAATCTCGAATCTTGTAAAACCTCAAACCGGACGAACCGCCTACCCGGGTCCCCGCTGCCTTCGGCACCGGGTAATCCCTTAATTAGCACATTGAATTGTACAAACCTCTAACCGAACGAACCTCCGACCCTGGTCCCCGCTGCCTTCGGCACCGTATACCGGTCGTGCTGCGCACGCACCGGATAATCCCTTAAATTGCACATAGAATAGTATAAACCTCTAACTGAACGAACCTCCGGCTCGGCAGCCGTATAGCAGTCGTTCCGACCCTGGTCCCCGCTGCCTTCGGCACCGTATGACGGTCGTGCTACGCATGCACCGGATAATCCCTTAAATTGCACATGGAATAGTATAAAACTCTAACTGAACGAACCTGCGGCTCGGGTGCCCGCTGCCTGCGGCACCGTATAGCAGTCGTGCTGCGCACGCGCTGCAGTATACGTTAGTTCCACCTTCCGCCACCAGGTGGCGCAATCTGTTTATATGATCATAACTGAAATCGTTAAGACTTTCGATGTCTAGTCGAATGAGCCATACAACGTCGTTTTCATGCCCGTAGAACCGAAGATAGGAAAGCGCCCCCTAGTGGTGAAAAAACGAAATAAAATCGGTAAGCTCTATCGATGTCGAGTCGAATTGATTTAGACTACCTGAGTTCTAGTTCAAAGACAGGGACCTGTAGAAAAACTTAAAACTTAAAAAAAAAAAAATCGATAACGGGCGAAGCCCGCTTTTCCCTATCATAATATCTGGATAGGGGGTCCTTATTACTTTAATTATGATGTTTGGAATCAGTTTGGTGGACATCCGTAACATAGTTTCTTAGTTATAGAAACGGACCACAGTTAAAAGAGAAAAGCGGGGGGGGGGGGGGGTTGGCGATGACACTGCTTTTCCTTAAACAACTTATGTAGACTACCTGAGTTCTAGTTTAAAGACAGTGAGCTGTAGAAAAACTTAAAACTAAAAAAAAAAAATCGATAACGGGCGAAGCCCGCTTTTTCCTATAATAATATCTGGTTGCCACTCTAAAACAAAAACTGAAAATACTCGTAATGCAGTTTTTAGACGCGGCCTACTTCTTAAAATCGTAATATCTAGCCGGCACTGTAATGGAAATCTTTCTTTTGCTTTAATTATACAAATAACGATGATTAATTATACAATAAAATAATATATCGGCTCCTAATGAAGATATGACAATAGATTTTAGATATTCTGAAAGCAGAATCCATTTAGCGTCGCCCTGTCAAAGTTTGGAATTTCTGCGCCTCTTAGAATCAGAGATTGGGACCCCTCTGAAAAAAACCCAATTGAACGTCACGTGACCACCGTAAAAAAATTGTGCCTCTACTCTTGAAAATATTCCTCTTGTCTGAAAATATCCGGTCACGTGTCGTTTTTCTGCATTGGTTACAAATGATTAGAAATAGATTGCTTCATTAACCGGTTTTTAATTCATATCTTCCGATTTTGCTGGTCGAATTGTACAATCTTTTTTTTGTTGAAATCAGGATTTTTTTTTACGTGTGATGGCCGATTTGGGGGTCCAGAGATTAATTCTTTCATTGTTTTTCGAAAACGGACTTGAGCATTACATGAAAGCTGTCAGGTGAATTTGCTCTTTCTTCCTTTCAAACATCTGCGTTCCAGGCAGTCTGCGGTCTCGACATGCCGCGCCGAAAGAATTAAAAAATTATTTTTTATTGATCGATTTTTAAAGGATTTTTTAAGTTCTAATGGTCGTACGGGAATGATTTTTCGAATTTCTGAAAGCAAATGCTCTCCTGAATCTGTCTGTCCCGTTTCCGAATTTCTGACCTCCCGACTTCCGTAGATCCGGGTCGGTTTAAAAACCCGCACTGCGGTTTGGGGCTTAATTTGCTCCTGGCAACCCTGCCTTTTTCGAGAATCGTCTCCACCGGCAAACCTTTTCGGAGGCGAAACTTTGTGGTTTTTTCGATTCTTTTTCCAGTTCGGTTTCGGTCGGTAATTAAAACACTTTCGCTCATTAATAACTCCCCGGGTCCGGGTCGGAATCCCGACCCGATCGAAACTTGAGCGTCGCGCCTTTTTTGCGAATTTTTCGGTACGCGTCCGCCGTCGGTGCGTCGATTAGTCCAGGAGCCTTTGCGGGTACAAAGGCGGAGTGCACAGACACACACACACACACACACACACACACACAGACGCTTACGGCGCTTAATATTAGGGACTAGCTGGCTTCGCCCGCCAGCGGGCCCCTAATTTACATCGGTGCCTCGAATTGTAGAAAATCTCGAATCTTGTAAAACCTCAAACCGGACGAACCGCCGACCCGGGTCCCCGCTGCCTTCGGCACCGTATACCGGTCGTGCTACGCACGCACCGGGTAATCCCTTAATTAGCACATTGAATTATACAAATCTCTAACCGAACGAACCTCCGACCCTGGTCCCCGCTGCCTTCGGCACCGTATATCGGTCGTGCTGCGCACGCACCGGATAATCCCTTAAATTGCACATAGAATAGTATAAACCTCTAACTGAACGAACCTCCGGCTCGGGTCCCCGCTGCCTGCGGCACCGTATAGCAGTCGTTCCGACCCTGGTCCCCGCTGCCTTCGGCACCGTATGACGGTCGTGCTACGCATGCACCGGATAATCCCTTAAATTGCACATGGAATAGTATAAACCTCTAACTGAACGAACCTGCGGCTCGGGTCCCCGCTGCCTGCGGCACCGTATAGCAGTCGTGCTGCGCACGCGCTGCAGTATACGTTAGTTCCACCTTCCGCCACCAGGTGGCGCAATCTGTTTATATGATCATAACTGAAATCGTTAAGACTTTCGATGTCGAGTCGAAAAAGCCATACCCCGTCGTTTTCATGCCCGTAGAACCGAAGATAGGAAAAGCGCCCCCTAGTGGTGAAAAAACGAAATAAAATCGGTAAGCTCTATCGATGTCGAGTCGAATTGATTTAGACTACCTGAGCTCTAGTTCAAAGACAGGGACCTGTAGAAAAACTTAAAACTTAAAAAAAAAAAAAAATCGATAACGGGCGAAGCCCGCTTTTCCCTATCATAATATCTGTATAGGGGGTCCTTATTACTTTAATTATGATGTTTGGAATCAGTTTGGTCGACATCCGTAACATAGTTTATTAGTTATAGAAACGGACCACAGTTAAAAGAAAAAAGCGGGGGGGGGGGGGGGGTTGGCGATGACACTGCTTTTCCTCAAACAACTTATGTAGACTACCTGCGTTCTAGTTCAAAGACAGTGAGCTGTAGAAAAACTTAAAACTAAAAAAAAAAAAAAAATCGATAACGGGCGAAGCCCGCTTTTTCCTATCATAATATCTGGTTTCCACTCTAAAACAAAAACTTAAGATACTCGTTATGGCAGTTTTTAGACGCGGCCTACTTCTTAAAATCGTAATATCTAGCCGGCACTGTAATAGAAATCTTTCTTTTGCTTTAATTATACAAATAACGATGATTAATTATACAATAAAATAATATATCGGCTCGTAATGAAGATATGGCAATAATTTTTAGATATTCTGAAAGCAGAATCTATTTAGCGTCGCCCTGTCAAAGTTTGGAATTTCTGCGCCTCTTAGAATCAGAGATGGGCCCCCCCCCCCCCCTCTGTAAAACCCCACTTGAACGTCATGTGACCTGACCTCCGTCAAAGAAAATGCCGATCCAGACAATCGTCTGGCCGTGCGTCTCCGATCTGGGAATCGCAGCTCGGAAAGAAAAGAAAAATAATTTTTTATCGATCGATTTTTAAAGGATTTTTCCGGTTCTAATCGTCGCACGGAAACGATTTTTCGAATTTATGAGACCTGACGACGTCCCGGTTGCGTACGTGCGACTTACGAATTTCTGGCCCCCCGACTTCCGGAGATAGGGGTCGGACCTGCGCTGCGGTTTGGGGCTCGCTCCCTGGGAACCCCCTGCTTTTCCTTCCCGGACCGGACGTGTACCGGCAACCCTCGGCGGTGGCGAACTTTTCGCTGTTTTGACTTCTCTTCCAACTTATTTAACTTTCAATTTGCAAAAAATTGTTATTTTTTACCTTTTATATTTTATTATTGTTATGTAATTATATTCATTGTTTCAAATCTAATAAACAGGCGCCTCCTGCGGTGGGGGTTGGAACGGATGGGTGCTATCGGTGTCGGGTAGCGTTTATTTTTCCCCTCGTGGACTTATTGTTCCTATACCTCACGGGTGGCTGTCCACGAGTGGGTGATTTCGGTCCCCGCTGGCTGCGGCACCGTATAGCAGTCGTGCTGCGCACGCGCTGCAGTATACGTTAGTTCCACCTTCCGCCACCAGGTGGCGCAAATAGAAAAAATAAACCTCGAATAAGATAAACCTCGAACTGAACGAACCTCTAGAACCCCACAGTTAAGATAAAAAAACTTGAAGGGGGGGCGGGGAGGACACTGCTTTTCCTTAAACAACTGAATTAGACTGCCGGAAAAAAAAATCTGATGTCAAACAACTTATTTAGACTACCAGACTTCTTGTTCAAAGACAGGGACCTGTAGGAAAACTTAAAACGGAAAAAAGAAATCGATAACGGGCGAAGCCCGCTTTTCCCTATCATAATATCTGGTTGCCACTCTAAAACAAAAACTTAAGATACTCGTTATGGCAGTTTTTAGACGCGGTCTACTTCTTAAAATCGTAATATCTAGCCGGCACTGTAAAAGAAATCTTTCTTTTGCTTTAATTATACAAATAACGATGATTAATTACACAATAAAATAATATATCGGCTCCTAATGAAGATATGAGAATAATTTTTAGATATTCTGAAAGCAGAATCCATTTTGAGTCGCCCTGTCAAAGTTTAGAATTAATGCGCCCCTTAGATTCGGAAATGCCCCCCCTCCTCTGAAAGAACGCAGTTGAAAGTCACGTGACTATTTTATCTCTTTCAGAAATGACTTATCCACAGACGATTCGTCTGCTTTGAATGTTGAAATAAAAAAGAAGCTGTCTCTCCGGAATAGAAATAAATTCATTTGCCGTGTCATTAATGAGTTTTAATTGATATCTTCAAAAATTACTGGTCGATTTTTACGAATTTTTTTTTGTTGAATTCGCGGTTTTTTTATACACGTGTTAGCAAATTTTCGCGAATGTAGAGTCATTATTTCCACTTGTTTCAAAAAGGAGTGGGGCGATTTGATCTCGTATCTGTCGACACTGCTTTCTTTACGGCAACCTTTTTTCACGTCTGGGGTCGATGTTGGATGTCTGGTCAGTTTTTGGCCGAAATAAAGAAAAGTTACGGTCCGAATTTCAAAAAATTTGACGTTTTGGAACGACAAAAATCGGCCGCGTGCGTACCCCGATTTTCGGATCGATACCTCCGGTACATTTTTTTTAATTCGATGATGCGTTAAAAAGCGACGATTTGGATGTCTGCGATTATCAAAACGGAAATTTTTTTCGATTCTTTTTCCAGTTCGGTTTCGGTCGGTAATTAAAACACTTTCGCTCATTAATAACGCCCCGGGTCCGGGTCGGAGGCCCGACCCGATCGAAACTTGAGCGTCGCGCCTTTTTTGCGAATTTTTCAGTACGCGTCCGCCGTCGGTGCGTCGATTAGTCCAGGAGCCTTTGCGGGTACAAAGGCGGAGTGCACAGACACACACACACACACACACACACACACACACACAGACGTTTACCGCGCTTAATATTAGTGACTAGCTGGCTTCGCCCGCCAGCGGGCCCCTAATTTATATCGGTGCCTCGAATTGTAGAAAATCTCGAATCTTGTAAAACCTCAAACCGGACGAACCGCCGACCCGGGTCCCCGCTGCCTTCGGCACCGTATACCGGTCGTGCTACGCACGCACCGGGTAATCCCTTAATTAGCACATTGAATTGTACAAACCTCTAACCGAACGAACCTCCGGCCCTGGTCCCCGCTGCCTTCGGCACCGTATACCAGTCGTGCTACGCACGCACCGGGTAATCCCTTAATTAGCACATTGAATTGTATAAACCTCTAACCGAACGAACCTCCGACCCTGGTCCCCGCTGCCTTGCCTCTGACCCGATTGGATGATGCAGACGTGCTTTCCAGGAGCTCCCATGAAGGGCTAATTTTCTAAAGGACCCAGGAGAGTGGCACCCCTAATTATGGTAAATATCTTTCCCTAAACTCTTTCTGAGTTGTTTGGTACAAACCGCGTCCAAATCGGTTAATTAGATTAAGAGTTATGTGCAAAATTCTAAAAGTCACTTTCTATGGCATTTTAACATTGGTTTTCAGCCTATAAGGCAGCCATGTTTTTTCACTCACTAGAGATTTTAATTGCTTAATTTCTCAGCTTCCCGTGCTCAGATGTGCTTAAAAATGACATGTATCTTATTATTTTAATGAAATGATCCATTTACACTGTTTTTACATTGTTATAGGCCCTCAAAAGGGTATTTGAAAATTTGAAATTTTAACATGTATTGTATGGGATTTTAACATGTTGATTTTTATGTGAATTTTTTAAGTATACTTCCAGTCTCCAGATCTTTTTATTTTTTTTTTACCATGGGGGGGAGGCATATTTATACTA
The DNA here is from genome assembly GCA_963931845.1 of Maratus michaelseni. Lineage (NCBI taxonomy): Eukaryota > Metazoa > Arthropoda > Arachnida > Araneae > Salticidae > Maratus > Maratus michaelseni. Next base: position 12,162,676 of record OZ007593.1, on the reverse strand, counting down.
TGTACATAAAAATTTGTAAGTCATTTGGACATTTCTAACTATTTTTAAAATTTCATAGTTTGTTTTCTGGTTCTGAGTGCTGACGTGCACTGTGTGGATGATCGGCATGTCATTTTTAATTTGATTTTTTTTTTTTTTCACATACTTCCCGTCCCCAGATCTTTTTAACGAGGGGGGGAGGCATATAAATCCTCTGCTCAAAAAAAAAAATAAAATAAAAATTTGCAAGTCAATTGGACATTTTAAGTATTTTAGTAATTCAATGTTTGTTTTCTGGAGCACACTTGCTCCGGGTCTACAATGCTGGTAAGCTGTGCTATCATTTGTCCTAGTTTTTTTAATTAATATTAATGTTCAGACTCGTTTAATTGGTCATTTGACTTTTAAAACTTAATTATAAAGGTCTGGAGATTGTTTTTGTTAGGTTTTTTCATTGTTTAAGTACTTAAAATGTATCCTAGTACAGGCTTCTGAGATTTACATTGCCGAGATTGGCCACTGTTTACTTTTTTGAAAATGCTTTTATTTAATAATTAATTACTTTAAATCTCATAAAACTATTCTCTTTCATTAAATAGACATACAAGGTGTTCTCCGTCTCCATTTTCAAAAATTTATGTTTATTTTTAGTGGTTTTATGATATAATTTGTAAACTGTGCTATCGTAAATCTTAAGTATGTGTCATAATGCTATTCACCCATAGACTTTTTCATAACAAATGGAATTTTGTATTTTTCAATTGGAATTAGTAAAATTATTTAAGATTTGACGTTGAATTTTAATGTAGGATTAAATGCTGTACATAAAAAGTCTTCATTTTTTAAATTGGTTGGATATGAAGTGTATTATAAATATTTAAAGTAAAAAATTCTTTATGAAATTCTGTGGTATCCAAGATGGATGCCTTTGCAGTATCATCACGCCATTTCTTTTTGGCTGCTACTTTCGGTTCATTTATAAAGTTCCGTAGTGTTGAGTTGTCACTCAGTATTCAATTGTAAATATCTCTAGTGATTAGCTCCAGACCTTAGTGTAGAGTTAGTTTGCCTTATGGTATTAGGGAGTTTAGTTATTAATATACAGCATTGTTTACAGACCCAAGGAGCATCTAAATAATGTTAGGATTCTGGGTAAAAATATAGCCCAGTTTCAAAACAGAGATTGGTTTTCAAGGTGGAATTGTGAGAAAATATATATTAAAGGAATACAAATAAACATTTGATCAATAAGAAATAATGAATTTTAAGTTCTAGGGTGGACATGGGGTCTAGATTACAGTAGTTACACATTGGTTAATTTGGTGTAGACCAATTGGGACTCATTATAAGGGATTATGGGATTTTAAAGGTTTCTGTTAATATGTTAAGGTCTAGGTTCAGTATTTAGTAATAAATATACAATGTTATGGATTAATATATTTAATAACTGAAGTATCATGGAGTTTGATTAAGAGTATAAACATGGTTGTTATATATTACAAGGGTTCTTGAATAATATGTTTATTAGGGGGCAATGAATATTTCTTGAAAGGAAAGGGAAAGAAAAAACTTTGTTTTTGTAAAACTTTCGGATAGCAAGGGGGTCTATGAGAAATACTCTATCATCAAGAATGTAGTAATCATAATCTGATTTAACCCTCGGTTTGCCCACAGTATTTTAGGTTTAACATCGTTTTAATAGTATTTCTCTTTTTACCTATTTTGAATTTGTGTTTTTTTTTTTTTTTTTTTTTTTTTTTCTTCCCTTCCTATGGGAGATAGAGCTTAGATATTTTTCCAAATTAGCTCTCCGGCGCCTAGGGAACTTTTTACGCTGCATCTTTTGGCATCATCGGTTTTTCTCTATCTCATATAGGGGACCGGCTATGGGGGCAGGGAGGGGCACTTTATTATTTTCATTAAACTTTTCACTGTTCTTAGTAATAATAGAGTTTCTTTCTGCACATTTCTTCTAGTGACTCCCCCTTACACTGTCCCCGCCGGCAGCAGTTCCCTCCCCCGTTTTTTATTTCCCTTTAACATTAACAGCTTTTTTTACTTTAATTTCTGTTCTAGTGTTGTAAAATTTCATTCTTCTAGTCATAGTGTTTAGAATTAGTCCTACCAGCTGTTTATTAGCCATTTGGTTTTAAAGTTTTAACCCTTGTTGCACAGGTAGCCCATCACTGACTCATTCAATAGAAAACATATAGCAAATAGAAATACAATGGGGGGCTTATGTGAGGTACTTTATCATTAAGAAATGTAGTACTCATAATCTGTTTTACCCTTGGTTTGCTCGCAGTAACTTGGGTCTTACATCCAATTTTCAGCATTTTTTTTTTTTTTTTTTTTTTTTTTTTTTTTTTTTTTTACCAACATCGAAATTCGGTTTTCTCCACTTTTCTCCCTTCCTATGGGAGATAGAGCTTAGAATTTTTCCAAATCAGCTCCCCAGCGCCTAGGGAACTTTTTACGCTGCATCTTTTGGCATCATCGGTTTTTCTCTATCTCATATAGGGGACCGGCTTTGGGGGCAGGGAGGGGCACTTTATTATTTTCATTAAACTTTTCACTGTTCTTAAGTAAATAACAGAGTTTCTTTCTGCACATTCCTTCTAGTGACTCCCCTTACACTGTCCCCGCCGGCAGCAGTTCCCTCCCCCCATTTTTATTTCCCTCTAACATTAACAGCTTTTTTATTTTAATTTCTGTCCTAGTGTTGTAATATATCATTCCTCTAGTCATAATGTTTAGAATTAGTCCTACCAGTTGTTTATTAGCCATTTGGTTTTATTAAAGTTTTAACCCTTGTGGCACCGGCAGCCCATCACTGAACTCATTCAATAGTTAACATATTGCAAAATAGTAATACCATATTTCGTAGGTTCGGTTGTAAGCACTACACTGATATTTTCACTTCCGGCGTAGGTGGGCGTGGTTTTTTTTTTTTTTTTTTTTTTTTTTTTTTTTTTTTTTTTTTTTTTTTTTTTTTGGGGGGGGGGGGGGTGTTATTGCCATACTCTATTTTATAGCTCTATGTAGTTCAAGCGCAGCGAGGAGTATCTATAGCATAGGCCCACATAGGTAAGTTGTGACCCTGTGTGATTCTTTGGTCTGGAGCAATCATTTTTACTTTTAGTTTAGAGCATTTTGATAACTCTTTATAACAAATAATGTAAATAATTATATATAAAAAGTCCAACATTATAACAATAATAATACATCTCAATTTCTCAATTATTGTTATAGGGGTAATTCTTATTATACAGTTTTGCATATCATAGCAATTTGTAATTCATGTATAGAAGAAAAAAAAAATTGTACAAACACCTATAGCATTGTCCTTCCTTATTATTGTAAATTATTGAATATTATTTCTGGCATGAAAATTCCTGGTATGAGCACGGGGAGTTCTTTCCGGTTTGGACGTGGGGGTACCATTTTTCTTTGGCTTATTCTTTTGGCTTTTATTTTGATCTTTCTTCTACAAAATTTTCTTCAAAATTCAAAATTCTTCCTCATATGTGGGGTGCCCGTATTCCTGGTTCTAGATTGATTAGAGGTATAAGTAGTTAAAAGGGAAATAAAAATAGTTATAAGATAGTCATAGTTTTATAATCATAGAAAGAGGTATATTAATCAGTTTGCAAATAAAAGTTAGAATGGTGGATTCAGATAGACAACAATCCCATGCTGAGATAAAAATGAACTCATATGTCGACACCTCTCATACTTATGCATATGTTGACGTCGTCCCAATCAGTTCAATCTCTAGAACTGTAGACAAAAATCAGACTGAAAAGTTGACTTTCAATGATGCATTCACGAAGAATTTAAATCTTAGCGATATAGCACAACAATACTATATTCATATAAAGAAAAGCAAAAAAGGTGCTATCCAACCAATGGCATTTTTGGAATGGTTTATAGTAAAACTAGAAAAATATACAAGCTATATAAGCTACTACACCAACTCAAAAGGAATCAAAAACAAACTCTCATGCCTAGAAATAGACCTAAAATCAATTTCAAAACATTATGCCACAGAGGACGACCATCTGTCAAAAGGTATAGTCAACATGATAATCGATGAAATTACCGACAAAGGAGAATTTCAAGAATATGACAGCCAAGAGGCAAGTTGTTCACAAGATGTTATCGATCTAATTACGCAGTTGACAAGGGGTCTAAGAAAACGCACTAAAGGAACATCTGCAATAGTCCACCTATACTTAGACGAATTAAAAAGACGACTTAAACTAATACAGACAGATTTCACCAATATCTATATACTAAAGGCACCATCCTCAGAGATATCCCCAAAAATGGCATTAAATATAACTGAATTACAAAATGCATCAAGTCTAAGACATATTGAAGATGAAAAACTGATACACAGTGGAAAATCCATACAAGATAAAGACAAAGGAAATGAAGGTGGTGATAAAAATGTTTTAAGTAAGGAAGACTGTGGAAAAGAAATGATTCAGGAAGAGTTGGAAACAGCCCATCTGAATTTACAGGTACTTTCTGGAGAGAGTTCCACTCTTAGTATACCAATGACATTGCAAGAACTAACGAGCTTAACACAAGAGAAATCTCCACTACATCAATTGGAAGATATCCTAAATCAAATTGAAAGTAATTCAAAAATTTATGATGAAGACATCCGAACACAAATAGCGAACTCAATACAGCAGATAAAAGAATATCTATACTTTGAACAAGAAGAAAATAACGTCCTGAAAACTACGACAAACGAACAAGAGCATCAAATAAAGGAAATGAAAACTCAAATCACTCAACAATCAAAAATAATTGACAAAATGGAAAAAGAACTTCAGAGCAAAGAGATTGAAATAACCGAAAAAATTAAACAAACATCACTTATAGAAGAAATGTTTCATACCATAAAAAATCAACAAAACTTAGTTAATAATCAAGACCATCTGGAAGATGGAATCGATTCCGAAATATCGAAAAGAGCACAACTCAAGAGTTATGCTGCTGCAATTACATCCGATCAACCTATAAAAACACCTTGCTTTAAGTACTCTAAATCAGCAATAATAATAAGAAGAAGTCAATCAACGAATATTCCCATTAATGTAATACGAAACATGTTAAATGACAAAATAAAAGGGAATAAAAAATTTAAATACATCTCATGTTCGTTAGGAAGAGATAAAAACTCGCTCATAGTCCAAACAGAATCGGACGAAAAAACAGCGGTTTTAATTGATTTTATAAATCAAATAGAAGGTTTCAGAGACTTGGCCGAAGCAGATCTTAGAGATGCTAAAAGAAAAAAAGTCATTATACTGGGAATTCCAGTAGATGTGACTGAGAGTGAAGTAATTGATAAGATACATCAAGAACTGGGACAGAATTTTCCTCTAGGAATAGCAAAAGTTCTCAAAAAACAAAAAATGAAAACATACCAAATAGTACTTGATGCAGAAGAACATTACGCGAAGGCATTATTTTCAAGAAGAAAATTACCTATTCATTTTAATTTATGCCGTATAGAATATTACAATCCAGTGGTTAGGTGTAATAAATGTCAACGTTATGGCCATACAGTTGATAATTGTAGAAGTTATAATTTAACATGCGCATATTGCACAGGTAACCACAAAACAGACACATGCAAAATAAAAGAAAATTATGAACGTCATCGTTGCATCAACTGTGAAAGGGAATATAAAACCGCAGTAAAACCTGAAAAGATTGAAAGGCATAGTGCAAATTCTAGATTCTGCCCAATTTTTCAAAGATTGTTGCAACGAAAACAAAATATTACTATCTCCTATGATCCTTCAAAAGTATGTTCTCAGAACTAAAATCACTCAATATCTCTGATGACTCTATAGAAGATTCAACTGTAGAACCTCCAACCAATGCTACATATGTAATAAATCAGACTATCCCATTGGACAATAGATATTATTTCGGAGAATCCATGACCCCACCTAATCATTTAAAAATAGTTCAAATAAACCTTAATAATTGTAAGGCTGCAAATCTCCAATTGCTGAAGTACATACATGAAAATAAAGTAGATCTAGCTTTAGTTCAGGATTATCACAAAAGTAATAACACCTTCACGGGAATCCCAATTTCATGTTCCTTCTACCATTCAATAAATCAGACGTCGGGAATACTCGTATCCAATCCCTTATTAATTCATATTCAGACTCTACAAACAAATAGCAGTGTATTTATAAACCTATCACTGTCATCAAAATTCATTAAAGTCGGATCACAATATTCAAAACCGAGTGGAAATCTTGATGAAGACTTCCGAGAATGGACCAGAGTCATAGAAGATACATCGAACCTTATCCTTGGGGGTGATTTCAATGCACACCTCCAGGCGTGGGGTTATAAAAGAAATAATGCTAGAGGATATATCCTACTTGACTATCTAGCAATGAGCAGATTAACTATTATTAATGATCCTGATTCAGAATGTTCTTTTGCGCGAGACAAGTTTAAAGGCAAACCAGATTTGACCCTCTGCGGTGAACATTCAAAAAATATTATAGATTCATGGAAAATAGACTCGACATTTAAATCACTAAGTGACCATCGATATATTACTTTTACTCTGAATGTCACACCCACAATAAGAAATTTATACCGTTTCAAAACCAAATATGAAACTTTTAAAAAATTCAATAAACTGTTTCAAAAACATGAAGAAACATTACTTTCAACACTTAAAGCAGTCAATTCTGTTCCAGAGTTAGAGAAGTGGACAGAGGAATTTAATGTTATCCTTTTAAACATCATGCAAAAATCACTTAAAAAGAAAAAGTTGTCTCATGAAATTAATGTATCCTGGTATACTGACAAACTTAAAGTACAGCGAAGCCACCTAAATGCTATATATAAACTACATAAAAGAAATCCAGATTCTGTAGAACTCAAGATTAAATATAAAAAAGCCAAAGCAAAATACAAATTAGATATTAAAAAAGCTAAAATTGATTCTTGGATAACATTTTGTTCGGAAACAAACAGTAAGTATGGTACTGCTTTTAAAATTCTGAAGCAGAAATATTTAAAAAATACAGATCTCATCCACTCTGTCATGGAATCTTCAACTCAAAATGATACATACAAAGAGATTCAAGAAACGTTACTTCATTACCATTACAATACAAGCCCAGAATTCGAATCATCATTTCAAAACACAAACACACTATCAATAAAAGAATATAACAATTTTAAATTTACCCATAGAGAAATTCAATATGCAATTAACCAACAAAATAAAAAGAAAGCCCCAGGATATGATCGGGTAGATGGCAGAATTTTAGAAAATTTGATAAAAAATAATATGAAGCTTATAAAGTTATTATATAACAAATGTCTCTACCTTGGACACTTTCCTGAAACGTGGAAGAAAGGAGTAGTCATCTATTTTAGAAAGAAAAACAAAGATCCATCAAAACCTGATTCATACCGTCCAATTACACTACTACCCATGATTGGTAAAATCCTAGAAAGATTAATAAAAAATAGAACTTTAACTTATCTTGAAGCAATAAACTATCTAAAAGATGAACAGTTCGGCTTCCGTGAAAACAGAAGCACTATATCAGCTCTGGAGAGACTTAAAGAGAAAATTGCACAATTATTACAAAAACATACTTATGTGGGCATCATATCATTTGATATTACAGGTGCTTTCGATTCAATAAACTGGCACCAATTATCAGAAATAATTGATGACTCACCGTTACCCAGATACCTCAAAACCTTACTAAAAAATTATATAAGCAAAAGAAGTATAGGCTTAAATCAATATGAATATATAGAGTGGTTCAGGGTATTTAAAGGATGCCCTCAGGGATCCTGTCTTGGACCACTCTTATGGCTTCTTATAGCTAACTACATAATAAAAAATTATAAAAATCTATATGAAGATATTATTGTTTACGCAGATGATTTTTTGATTCCAATAGAGGGAAATACCGTAATAGACCTGGAAGTTACAACCAACAACAAAATAGTCCATTTTAAGAATATCTGTGATGAACTCGGTTTAAAAATATCAACTCAGAAAACGCAATCAATGCTTTTCGGTAGCAATCTCCTCGAAAGAAGACTTCCGAGATTTAAATTAGAAAATATAAAAATAAAAGTAGTAAAAAATATTAAATATCTTGGCGTATTGTTAGATTCTAAATTCAATTTTACAGATCACATGAAAGACCTTCGAACAAAGATTGCAAACTTTGTAAACGGATTTAGTGGATTTCGATTCTTTAATAAAGGTATCAAACCAGACATCCTGAAAATATGGTATCAAACAGTCATAGAACGCCAAATACTATATGCTTACGAAATTTGGTATCCAAACTTGAATACTGATGGCCGAAAATTACTACGTTCAACTCAGCGTTTGGCATTATTAAACTTAATACGGACCTATAGGACTGTCTCTCACGAAGCTCTGTATCTTCTTACAGGAACTCCACCAATCCTAATAAAAATACAGAATGAATTTCAGTACTACCAACTGAAAATAGGAAATAGAAATTTGTTAATCAATAACACACAGCTAAACATTAACAATATAATGCAGAAAGAAAAATCGTATCGATTCCTCAATTACTACAGAGTCCAAAATATCAGAATTATAGAAGATAGAAAATCCATCCATCCAAAAGAATACGATGTGGAAGCCTACACAGATGGTTCTGTCATGCCAGGGGGTGTAGCCAGTGCTTTCACCATATATAAAGATGGAAATAATATACATGATGAAGCAATACGACATCATCCACTGAATAACATATATCAAGCAGAATTAATGGCAATTTATAAAGCAATAAAATGGTTCTCTACCTCCGACTACAATAAACTACTAATTATTACAGATAGTTACTCTTCTATGGAAGTATTAAAAGTTGCTTTTCCTAGAAACTACATTATCAAAAACATTTACAATCAATTACTTCAAATTCCTGATAAATCCATTATAATAACATGGACTAAATCTCATGTGGGTGATACTGGCAACGAAAGAGCTGATCTCCTAGCAAAGCAAGCCATCTTACAAGACCAATATCAATCAAGAAAAGATCTGTTGTTCCCCATTTCAATAGCAAAATTGTATTTTAAAAAGAAAACCATCTCTGACTGGCAAGCCATTTGGGACTCATGTAATAAGGGCAGAGATACCTATAAAATTATAAATAAAGTCGATCCAAATTATCTCTGCAAACAGCCAACACTGCCGTATTATCTGAGTAACCATGGCAGTTTCCCACAATACTTACATAAAATAAGAAAAAGAGCCTCACCTAGATGTCCATGCGATAAAGCAGAAGGAGATGCAGTTCACTACATATTCGGATGCTGCCCTCTTATGATCCATCACTTCCCTTTTGATAAGAACGAAACTCTCAGATATAACCTTCGTAATATCATTTTCAATCCTTCAAACTCTCAAAAGTTAATAGAGAATTATAATATTCTCAATAAAAATTTCTCTTTCATTACGAAAGAATTTTAAAAAAAAAAATTGACTGAACTGACCATTGACTTTCTGAACTAAAATACCATAAATTTAGGACATTATGAACTTATAGTACTTCAAAAATATTTTATATTTAACTTTCAATTTGCAAAAAATTGTTATTTTTTACCTTTTATATTTTATTATTGTTATGTAATTATATTCATTGTTTCAAATCTAATAAACAGGCGCCTCCTGCGGTGGGGGTTGGAACGGATGGGTGCTATCGGTGCCGGGTAGCGTTTATTTTTCCCCTCGTGGACTTATTGTTCCTATACCTCACGGGTGGCTGTCCACGAGTGGGTGATTTCGGTCCCCGCTGCCTTCGGTACCGTATACCGGTCGTGCTGCGCACGCACCGGATAATCCCTTAAATTGCACATAGAATAGTATAAACCTCTAACTGAACGAACCTCCGGCTCGGGTCCCCGCTGCCTGCGGCACCGTATAGCAGTCGTTCTGACCCTGGTCCCCGCTGCCTTCGGCACCGTATGACGGTCGTGCTACGCATGCACCGGATAATCCCTTAAATTGCACATGGAATAGTATAAACCTCTAACTGAACGAACCTGCGGCTCGGGTCCCCGCTGCCTGCGGCACCGTATAGCAGTCGTGCTGCGCACGCGCTGCAGTATACGTTAGTTCCACCTTCCGCCACCAGGTGGCGCAATCTGTTTATATGATCATAACTGAAATCGTAAAGACTTTCGATGTCTAGTCGAATGAGCCATACCCCGTCGTTTTCATGCCCGTAGAACCGAAGATAGGAAAGCGCCCCCTAGTGGTGAAAAAACGAAATAAAATCGGTAAGCTCTATCGATGTCGAGTCGAATTGATTTAGACTACCTGAGTTCTAGTTCAAAGACAGGGACCTGTAGAAAAACTTAAAACTTAAAAAAAAAAAAAATCGATAACGGGCGAAGCCCGCTTTTCCCTATCATAATATCTGGATAGGGAGTCCTTATTACTTTAATTATGATGTTTGGAATCAGTTTGGTGGACATCCGTAACATAGTTTCTTAGCTATAGAAACGGACCACAGTTAAAAGAAAAAAGCGGGGGGGGGGGGTGGCGATGACACTGCTTTTCCTCAAACAACTTATGTAGACTACCCCTGAGTTCTAGTTCAAAGACAGTGAGCTGTAGAAAAACTTAAAACTAAAAAAAAAAAAAAAAAAAAAAAAAAAAAAAAAAAAAAAAATCGATAACGGGCTAAGCCCGCTTTTTCCTATTATAATATCTGGTTGCCACTCTAAAACAAAAACTGAAAATACTCGTAATGCAGTTTTTTGACGCGGCCTACTTCTTAAAATCGTAATATCTAGCCGGCACTGTAATGGAAATCTTTCTTTTGCTTTAATTATACAAATAACGATGATTAATTATACAATAAAATAATATATCGGCTCCTAATGAAGATATGAGAATAATTTTTAGATATTCTGAAAGCAGAATCCATTTTGAGTCGCCCTGTCAAAGTTTGAAATTAATGCGCCCCTTAGATTCGGAAATGCCCCCCCCCCCCTGAAAAAACGCAGTTGACTATTTTATCTCTTTCAGAAATGACTTATCCACAGACGATTTGTCTCCGTTGAATGTTGAAATAAAAAAGAAGCTGTCTCTTCGGAATAGAAATAAATTCATTTGCCGTGTCATTAATGAGTTTTAATTGATATCTTCAAAAATTACTGGTCGATTTTTACGAATTTTTTTTTTGTTGAATTCGCGATTTTTTTATACACGTGTTAGCAAATTTTCGCGAATGTAGAGTCATTATTTCCACTTGTTTCAAAAAGGACTGGGGCGATTCGATCTCGGATCTGTCGACCTGCATTCTTTACGGCAACCTCTTTTTACGTCTGGGGTCGATGTTGGATGTCTGGTCAGTTTTTGGCCGAAATAAAGAAAAGTTACGGTCCGAATTTCAAAAAATTTGACGTTTTGCAACGACAAAAATCGGCCGCGTGTGTACCCCGATTTTTGGATCGATACCTCCGGTACATTTTTTTTAATTCGATGATGCGTTAAAAACCGACGATTTGGATGTCTGCGATTATTAAAACGGAAGGCGAACTTTTCGCTGTTTTGACTTCTCTTCCAACTTCGGTTTCGGTCGGTAATTAAAACACTTTCGCTCATTAATAACTCCCCGGGTCCGGGTCGGAATCCCGACCCGATCGAAACTTGAGCGTCGCGCCTTTTTTGCGAATTTTTCGGTACGCGTCCGCCGTCGGTGCGTCGATTAGTCCAGGAGCCTTTGCGGGTACAAAGGCGGAGTGCACAGACAGACACACACACACACAGACGTTTACCGTCCTTAATATTAGTGACTAGCTGGCTTCGCCCGCCAGCGGGCCCCTAATTTACATCGGTGCCTCGAAACTTTTGTATTCTCCGGCTCGCATCCCCCTCGAACCGAACGAACCTCCGACCCGGGTCCCCGCTGCCTTCGGCACCGTACACCGGTCGTGCTACGCACGCACCGGATAATCCCATAATTTGCATAATCACTTAATTTGCACATCGAATAGTATAAACCTCTAACTGAACTAATCTCCGACCCTGGTCCCCGCTGCCTTCGGCACCGTATACCGGTCGTGCTACGCACGCACCGGATAATCCCTTAAATTGCACATAGAATACTATAAACCTGTCAGTGAACGAACCTCCGGCTCTGGACCCCGCTGCCTGCGGAACCGTATAGCAGTCGTTCCGACCCTGGTCCCCGCTGCCTTCGGCACCGTATACCGGTCGTGCTACGCACGCACCGGATAATCCCTTAAATTGCACATAGAATAGTATAAACCTGTCACTGGCTTCGCCCGCCAGCGGGCCCCTAATTTACATCGGTGCCTCGAATTGTAGAAAATCTCGAATCTTGTAAAACCTCAAACATGACGAACCGCCGACCCGGTCCCCGCTGCCTTCGGCACCGTATACCGGTCGTGCTACGCACGCACCGGGTAATCCCTTAATTAGCACATTGAATTGTACAAACCTCTAACCGAACGAACCTCCGACCGTATACCGGTCGTGCTGCGCACGCACCGGATAATCCCTTAAATTGCACATAGAATAGTATAAACCTCTAACTGAACGAACCTCCGGCTCGGGTCCCCGCTGCCTGCGGCACCGTATAGCAGTCGTTCCGACCCTGGTCCCCGCTGCCTTCGGCACCGTATGACGGTCGTGCTACGCATGCACCGGATAATCCCTTAAATTGCACATAGAATAGTATAAACCTCTAACTGAACGAACCTCCGGCTCGGGTCCCCGCTGCCTGCGGCACCGTATAGCAGTCGTTCCGACCCTGGTCCCCGCTGCCTTCGGCACCGTATGACGGTCGTGCTACGCATGCACCGGATAATCCCTTAAATTGCACATGGAATAGTATAAACCTCTAACTGAACGAACCTGCGGCTCGGGTCCCCGCTGCCTGCGGCACCGTATAGCAGTCGTGCTGCGCACGCGCTGCAGTATACGTTAGTTCCACCTTCCGCCACCAGGTGGCGCAATCTGTTTATATGATCATAACTGAAATCGTTAAGACTTTCGATGTCGAGTCGAAAAAGCCATACCCCGTCGTTTTCATGCCCGTAGAACCGAAGATAGGAAAAGCGCCCCCTAGTGGTGAAAAAACGAAATAAAATCGGTAAGCTCTATCGATGTCGAGTCGAATTGATTTAGACTACCTGAGTTCTAGTTCAAAGACAGGGACCTGTAGAAAAACTTAAAACTTAAAAAAAAAAAAATCGATAACGGGCGAAGCCCGCTTTTCCCTATCATAATATCTGTATAGGGGGTCCTTATTACTTTAATTATGATGTTTGGAATCAGTTTGGTCGACATCCGTAACATAGTTTATTAGTTATAGAAACGGACCACAGTTAAAAGAAAAAAGCGGGGGGGGGGGGGTTGGCGATGACACTGCTTTTCCTCAAACAACTTATGTAGACTACCTGCGTTCTAGTTCAAAGACAGTGAGCTGTAGAAAAACTTAAAACTAAAAAAAAAAAAAAAATCGATAACGGGCGAAGCCCGCTTTTTCCTATCATAATATCTGGTTGCCACTCTAAAACAAAAACTGAAAATACTCCTAATGCAGTTTTTAGACGCGGCCTACTTCTTAAAATCGTAATATCTAGCGGGCACTGTAATGGAAATCTTTCTTTTGCTTTAATTATACAAATAACGATGATTAATTATACAATAAAATAATATATCGGCTCGTAATGAAGATATGGCAATAATTTTTAGATATTCTGAAAGCAGAATCTATTTAGCGTCGCCCTGTCAAAGTTTGGAATTTCTGCGCCTCTTAGAATCAGAGATGGGCCCCCCCCCCCCCCCTCTGTAAAACCCCACTTGAACGTCATGTGACCTGACCTCCGTCAAAGAAAATGCCGATCCAGACAATCGTCTGGCCGTGCGTCTCCGATCTGGGAATCGCAGCTCGGAAAGAAAAGAAAAATAATTTTTTATCGATCGATTTTTAAAGGATTTTTCCGGTTCTAATCGTCGCACGGAAACGATTTTTCGAATTTATGAGACCTGACGACGTCCCGGTTGCGTACGTGCGACTTACGAATTTCTGGCCCCCCGACTTCCGGAGATAGGGGTCGGACCTGCGCTGCGGTTTGGGGCTCGCTCCCTGGGAACCCCCTGCTTTTCCTTCCCGGACCGGACGTGTACCGGCAACCCTCGGCGGTGGCGAACTTTTCGCTGTTTTGACTTCTCTTCCAACTTATTTAACTTTCAATTTGCAAAAAATTGTTATTTTTTACCTTTTATATTTTATTATTGTTATGTAATTATATTCATTGTTTCAAATCTAATAAACAGGCGCCTCCTGCGGTGGGGGTTGGAACGGATGGGTGCTATCGGTGTCGGGTAGCGTTTATTTTTCCCCTCGTGGACTTATTGTTCCTATACCTCACGGGTGGCTGTCCACGAGTGGGTGATTTCGGTCCCCGCTGGCTGCGGCACCGTATAGCAGTCGTGCTGCGCACGCGCTGCAGTATACGTTAGTTCCACCTTCCGCCACCAGGTGGCGCAAATAGAAAAAATAAACCTCGAATAAGATAAACCTCGAACTGAACGAACCTCTAGAACCCCACAGTTAAGATAAAAAAACTTGAAGGGGGGGGGGGGAGGACACTGCTTTTCCTTAAACAACTGAATTAGACTGCCGGAAAAAAAAATCTGATGTCAAACAACTTATTTAGACTACCAGACTTCTTGTTCAAAGACAGGGACCTGTAGGAAAACTTAAAACGGAAAAAAAAAATCGATAACGGGCGAAGCCCGCTTTTCCCTATCATAATATCTGGTTGCCACTCTAAAACAAAAACTTAAGATACTCGTTATGGCAGTTTTTAGACGCGGCCTACTTCTTAAAATCGTAATATCTAGCCGGCACTGTAAAAGAAATCTTTCTTTTGCTTTAATTATACAAATAACGATGATTAATTACACAATAAAATAATATATCGGCTCCTAATGAAGATATGAGAATAATTTTTAGATATTCTGAAAGCAGAATCCATTTTGAGTCGCCCTGTCAAAGTTTAGAATTAATGCGCCCCTTAGATTCGGAAATGCCCCCCCCCCCCCTCTGAAAGAACGCAGTTGAAAGTCACGTGACTATTTTATCTCTTTCAGAAATGACTTATCCACAGACGATTCGTCTGCTTTGAATGTTGAAATAAAAAAGAAGCTGTCTCTCCGGAATAGAAATAAATTCATTTGCCGTGTCATTAATGAGTTTTAATTGATATCTTCAAAAATTACTGGTCGATTTTTACGAATTTTTTTTTGTTGAATTCGCGGTTTTTTTATACACGTGTTAGCAAATTTTCGCGAATGTAGAGTCATTATTTCCACTTGTTTCAAAAAGGAGTGGGGCGATTTGATCTCGTATCTGTCGACACTGCTTTCTTTACGGCAACCTTTTTTCACGTCTGGGGTCGATGTTGGATGTCTGGTCAGTTTTTGGCCGAAATAAAGAAAAGTTACGGTCCGAATTTCAAAAAATTTGACGTTTTGGAACGACAAAAATCGGCCGCGTGCGTACCCCGATTTTCGGATCGATACCTCCGGTACATTTTTTTTAATTCGATGATGCGTTAAAAAGCGACGATTTGGATGTCTGCGATTATCAAAACGGAAATTTTTTTCGATTCTTTTTCCAGTTCGGTTTCGGTCGGTAATTAAAACACTTTCGCTCATTAATAACGCCCCGGGTCCGGGTCGGAGGCCCGACCCGATCGAAACTTGAGCGTCGCGCCTTTTTTGCGAATTTTTCGGTACGCGTCCGCCGTCGGTGCGTCGATTAGTCCAGGAGCCTTTGCGGGTACAAAGGCGGAGTGCACAGACACACACACACACACACACACAGACGTTTACCGCGCTTAATATTAGTGACTAGCTGGCTTCGCCCGCCAGCGGGCCCCTAATTTACATCGGTGCCTCGAAACTTTTGTATTCTCCGGCTCGCATCCCCCTCGAACCGAACGAACCTCCGACCCGGGTCCCCGCTGCCTTCGGCACCGTACACCGGTCGTGCTACGCACGCACCGGATAATCCCATAATTTGCATAATCACTTAATTTGCACATCGAATAGTATAAACCTCTAACTGAACTAATCTCCGACCCTGGTCCCCGCTGCCTTCGGCACCGTATACCGGTCGTGCTACGCACGCACCGGATAATCCCTTAAATTGCACATAGAATACTATAAACCTGTCAGTGAACGAACCTCCGGCTCTGGACCCCGCTGCCTGCGGCACCGTATAGCAGTCGTTCCGACCCTGGTCCCCGCTGCCTTCGGCACCGTATACCGGTCGTGCTACGCACGCACCGGATAATCCCTTAAATTGCACATAGAATAGTATAAACCTGTCACTGGCTTCGCCCGCCAGCGGGCCCCTAATTTACATCGGTGCCTCGAATTGTAGAAAATCTCGAATCTTGTAAAACCTCAAACATCACGAACCGCCGACCCGGGTCCCCGCTGCCTTCGGCACCGTATACCGGTCGTGCTACGCACGCACCGGGTAATCCCTTAATTAGCACATTGAATTGTACAAACCTCTAACCGAACGAACCTCCGACCGTATACCGGTCGTGCTGCGCACGCACCGGATAATCCCTTAAATTGCACATAGAATAGTATAAACCTCTAACTGAACGAACCTCCGGCTCGGGTCCCCGCTGCCTGCGGCACCGTATAGCAGTCGTTCCGACCCTGGTCCCCGCTGCCTTCGGCACCGTATGACGGTCGTGCTACGCATGCACCGGATAATCCCTTAAATTGCACATGGAATAGTATAAACCTCTAACTGAACGAAAACCTGCGGCTCGGGTCCCCGCTGCCTGCGGCACTGTATAGCAGTCGTGCTGCGCACGCGCTGCAGTATACGTTAGTTCCACCTTCCGCCACCAGGTGGCGCAATCCGTTTATATGATCATAACTGAAATCGTTAAGACTTTCGATGTCGAGTCGAATGAGTCATACCCCGTCGTTTTCATGCCCGTAGAACCGAAGATAGGAAAGCGCCCCCTAGTGGTGAAAAAACGAAATAAAATCGGTAAGCTGTATCGATGTCGAGTCGAATTTATTTAGACTACCTGAGTTCTAGTTCAAAGACAGGGACCTGTAGAAAAACTTAAAACTTAAAAAAAAAAAAAAATCGATAACGGGCGAAGCCCGCTTTTCCCTATCATAATATCTGGATAGGGGGTCCTTATTACTTTAATTATGATGTTTGGAATCAGTTTGGTGGACATCCGTAACACAGTTTCTTAGTTATAGAAACGGACCACAGTTAAAAGAAAAAAGCGGGGGGGGGGGGGGTTTGGCGATGACACTGCTTTTCCTCAAACAACTTATGTAGACTACCTGTGTTCTAGTTCAAAGACAGTGAGCTGTAGAAAAACTTAAAACTAAAAAAAAAAAAAAAAAAAAAAAATCGATAACGGGCGAAGCCCGCTTTTTCCTATCATAATATCTGGTTTCCACTCTAAAACAAAAACTTAAGATACTCGTTATGGCAGTTTTTAGACGCGGCCTACTTCTTAAAATCGTAATATCTAGCCGGCACTGTAATAGAAATCTTTCTTTTGCTTTAATTATACAAATAACGATGATTAATTATACAATAAAATAATATATCGGCTCCTAATGAAGATATGAGAATAATTTTTATATATTCTGAAAGCAGAATCCATTTTGAGTCGCCCTGTCAAAGTTTGAAATTAATGCGCCCCTTAGATTCGGAAATGCCCCCCCCCCCCCCCCCTCTGAAAAAACGCAGTTGACTATTTTATCTCTTTCAGAAATGACTTATCCGCAGACGATTTGTCTCCGTTGAATGTTGAAATAAAAAAAAGCTGTCTCTTCCGAATAGAAATAAATTCATTTGCCGTGTCATTAATGAGTTTTAATTGATATCTTCAAAAATTACTGGTCGATTTTTACGAATTTTTTTTTTGTTGAATTCGCGATTTTTTTATACACGTGTTAGCAAATTTTCGCGAATGTAGAGTCATTATTTCCACTTGTTTCAAAAAGGACTGGGGCGATTCGATCTCGGATCTGTCGACCTGCATTCTTTACGGCAACCTCTTTTTACGTCTGGGGTCGATGTTGGATGTCTGGTCAGTTTTTGGCCGAAATAAAGAAAAGTTACGGTCCGAATTTCAAAAAATTTGACGTTTTGCAACGACAAAAATCGGCCGCGTGTGTACCCCGATTTTTGGATCGATACCTCCGGTACATTTTTTTTTATTCGATGATGCGTTAAAAAGCGACGATTTGGATGTCTGCGATTATCAAAACGGAAGGCGAACTTTTCGCTGTTTTGACTTCTCTTCCAACTTCGGTTTCGGTCGGTAATTAAAACACTTTCGCTCATTAATAACGCCCCGGGTCCGGGTCGGAGGCCCGACCCGATCGAAACTTGAGCGTCGCGCCTTTTTTGCGAATTTTTCGGTACGCGTCCGCCGTCGGTGCGTCGATTAGTCCGGGAGCCTTTGCGGGTACAAAGGCGGAGTGCACAGACACACACACACACACACACACACACACACACAGACGTTTACCGCGCTTAATATTAGGGACTAGCTGGCTTCGCCCGCCAGCGGGCCCCTAATTTACATCGGTGCCTCGAAACTTTTGTATTCTCCGGCTCGCATCCCTCTCGAACCGAACGAACCTCCGACCCGGGTCCCCGCTGCCTTCGGCACCGTACACCGGTCGTGCTACGCACGCACCGGATAATCCCATAATTTGCATAATCACTTAATTTGCACATCGAATAGTATAAAACTCTAACTGAACTAATCTCCGACCCTGGTCCCCGCTGCCTTCGGCACCGTATACCGGTCGTGCTACGCACGCACCGGATAATCCCTTAAATTGCACATAGAATACTATAAACCTGTCAGTGAACGAACCTCCGGCTCTGGACCCCGCTGCCTGCGGCACCGTATAGCAGTCGTTCCGACCCTGGTCCCCGCTGCCTTCGGCACCGTATACCGGTCGTGCTACGCACGCACCGGATAATCCCTTAAATTGCACATAGAATAGTATAAACCTGTCACTGGCTTCGCCCGCCAGCGGGCCCCTAATTTACATCGGTGCCTCGAATTGTAGAAAATCTCGAATCTTGTAAAACCTCAAACATGACGAACCGCCGACCCGGGTCCCCGCTGCCTTCGGCACCGTATACCGGTCGTGCTACGCACGCACCGGGTAATCCCTTAATTAGCACATTGAATTGTTCAAACCTCTAACCGAACGAACCTCCGACCGTATACCGGTCGTGCTGCGCACGCACCGGATAATCCCTTAAATTGCACATAGAATAGTATAAACCTCTAACTGAACGAACCTCCGGCTCGGGTCCCCGCTGCCTGCGGCACCGTATAGCAGTCGTTCCGACCCTGGTCCCCGCTGCCTTCGGCACCGTATGACGGTCGTGCTACGCATGCACCGGATAATCCCTTAAATTGCACATGGAATAGTATAAACCTCTAACTGAACGAAAACCTGCGGCTCGGGTCCCCGCTGCCTGCGGCACCGTATAGCAGTCGTGCTGCGCACGCGCTGCAGTATACGTTAGTTCCACCTTCCGCCACCAGGTGGCGCAATCTGTTTATATGATCATAACTGAAATCGTTAAGACTTTCGATGTCGAGTCGAATGAGCCATACCCCGTCGTTTTCATGCCCGTAGAACCGAAGATAGGAAAGCGCCCCCTAGTGGTGAAAAAACGAAATAAAATCGGTAAGCTGTATCGATGTCGAGTCCAATTTATTTAGACTACCGGAGTTCTAGTTCAAAGACAGGGACCTGTAGAAAAACTTAAAACTTAAAAAAAAAAAAATCGATAACGGGCGAAGCCCGCTTTTCCCTATCATAATATCTGGATAGGGGGTCCTTATTACTTTAATTATGATGTTTGGAATCAGTTTGGTGGACATCCGTAACACAGTTTCTTAGTTATAGAAACGGACCACAGTTAAAAGAAAAAAGCGGGGGGGGGGGGGGGGGTTTGGCGATGACACTGCTTTTCCTCAAACAACTTATGTAGACTACCTGTGTTCTAGTTCAAAGACAGTGAGCTGTAGAAAAACTTAAAACTAAAAAAAAAAAAAAAAAAAAAAAAAAAAAATCGATAACGGGCGAAGCCCGCTTTTTCCTATCATAATATCTGGTTTCCACTCTAAAACAAAAACTTAAGATACTCGTTATGGCAGTTTTTAGACGCGGCCTACTTCTTAAAATCGTAATATCTAGCCGGCACTGTAATAGAAATCTTTCTTTTGCTTTAATTATACAAATAACGATGATTAATTATACAATAAAATAATATATCGGCTCCTAATGAAGATATGAGAATAATTTTTAGATATTCTGAAAGCAGAATCCATTTTGAGTCGCCCTGTCAAAGTTTGAAATTAATGCGCCCCTTAGATTCGGAAATGCCCCCCCCCCTCTGAAAAAACGCAGTTGACTATTTTATCTCTTTCAGAAATGACTTAGCCGCAGACGATTTGTCTCCGTTGAATGTTGAAATAAAAAAAAGCTGTCTCTTCCGAATAGAAATAAATTCATTTGCCGTGTCATTAATGAGTTTTAATTGATATCTTCAAAAATTACTGGTCGATTTTTACGAATTTTTTTTTGTTGAATTCGCGATTTTTTTATACACGTGTTAGCAAATTTTCGCGAATGTAGAGTCATTATTTCCACTTGTTTCAAAAAGGACTGGGGCGATTCGATCTCGGATCTGTCGACCTGCATTCTTTACGGCAACCTCTTTTTACGTCTGGGGTCGATGTTGGATGTCTGGTCAGTTTTTGGCCGAAATAAAGAAAAGTTACGGTCCGAATTTCAAAAAATTTGACGTTTTGCAACGACAAAAATCGGCCGCGTGTGTACCCCGATTTTTGGATCGATACCTCCGGTACATTTTTTTTTATTCGATGATGCGTTAAAAAGCGACGATTTGGATGTCTGCGATTATCAAAACGGAAGGCGAACTTTTCGCTGTTTTGACTTCTCTTCCAACTTCGGTTTCGGTCGGTAATTAAAACACTTTCGCTCATTAATAACGCCCCGGGTCCGGGTCGGAGGCCCGACCCGATCGAAACTTGAGCGTCGCGCCTTTTTTGCGAATTTTTCGGTACGCGTCCGCCGTCGGTGCGTCGATTAGTCCCGGAGCCTTTGCGGGTACAAAGGTGGAGTGCACAGACAGACAGAAACACACACAGACGTTTACCGTCCTTAATATTAGGGATAATTATTAAGTATTTGGAAAAAATTAAAATACAGCCTTAAACGTTTCAATATCTGCTTGATAGCCAAACCCCCTCAGAAATTAAAGAATATCATTTGCAGTAAAATTGACCCAATTAATTTTGAGAATTATTCAGGAGTATATGAAATATCTTTTATTAAAGATGACGGATCTAAGAATTACTATATTGGCATGACAAGCAGTAAATTTAGTTACAGAATAATGGAGCGTATCGCTGATATTATGTACAATAGAAAAACAACAGCCCTGTCAAAATTATATCAAGATGAAACCATCAAAAGAATCTTCAATGAAAGTAACTTAGTTTTCCTGCCACTCTATACTATCTATCCATAATAAGAGAAACCATAGAGATACTAACACGCAAGAGTACAATATGTAACGATGCACCATCTTTGAACTTACCGAAATCGTGTCTCGAGTTACTCCATTGTTACAAATATGAAAATATACAAACAATAACTTCAAAGACCGTGCAATTATAGAATATCCTCATTCGTTTTTGAAAATGGCTCGGAGAGAGCCGAAACATGTCAACAATCTAATAAACATATTTTACTGTATATATTATTTTGTTAATTTACACCTTTTACCATTTAAAAGAAATATACTTGCAGTATTCCCCAAAAGTGGTGGTACAGAAAATAGTTTTCGGAAAATATACAAATTTAACCATTATGATTACAAATAAAATTTTATTAACAAATAAGATTTATTTAATAACTGCCTTTGCTATATTGTACAAGGAAATTTTAATAATAATTTCCTTTAGAAACTTTCAAAATAAAAATATATAAAATTTAAGTTCGAAAATGCTTCCACAAAAGTCATGGTACACATTAAAATATTTTTAATTATTAAAGGAAAACCATTCTCTAATATTTAGTTGCATATACTTTCATTTTCAGGACTGCTTTAAGTCTGTCAGGCATTGATTTTACCATATTTTCTGTAATATATACATATATATATATTTTTTATTCCATTTTGCAAGTAAAACGTCTTTCAACTTTGTTTTATTTCTGATATCATAACTGTTCATTCGCCGCTGTAAGATATTCCATAATTGCTAAATAGAGTTTAATCTGGATTTTGTGGAGGAGTGGCAAGTACGTGGGGAATATTGTAGTGTAGCCATTTTCGAACAATGTGAGCAGTGTGCTCGGAATCATTATCTTGTAGTAAATAATAATGCTGCTCGACACCCAACTTCAATGCACTGTCCTTCCAATTTATCTTTAAACTTTATAAATATCCAAATCTGTTCATGATAGTCTCAATGACATCTTAACTTCCTACTCCTGAAGGTATCATGAAGCCACAGACCATTACACCTCTTCCACCATGCTTTACAGTTTTTGTCGTATATTTCGGATTCATTGCATCACCTTTTCTCCTCCAAACTCTAATTTGCACATTTATGCTGAAAATATTCAATTTAGACTCATCAGAAAATGTTACCTGTTTCTAGAAATCAGGGGATGTATGTAAATATTTTCTGCCAAACTCAATTCTTTCCTTTCTGATGATCGAAGATCATACGGATACGATATCCTACTTGATATAGCACCTTGCATATAGATTATTGGTAAATTTCTTAACATCATTAAAGCTCTTCTGATAGTTTCTTTATGTACTATATTATTGCCATACTTCTGCAAAGCTTCTTTTATTTTTTCAGCAGTAATTGGGGAGATTTACAGAAATGCACACACTGTTAACTTTTTAGAGAGGCCGTTTCGAGCTTTATTTTCAATCCTCTTTTTTTTTCTTTACCGATTAATTACCTTTTGGATGGTGGAATGGCTTTGAGACATTTTTCCAGAAATCTGAGTATAAGATTTATGCTTTTTATCATGACGATTAACAATTAATTTTCTTTCTTCAACTGTAAGCTCTTTTCGCGTGATTTTTTAAATTCAGATATGATATTTCCTACTAAGATCATAATAGTTACACATAACTTTACCTAGATACTGCGCGACTACAATGTTGTTCAGTAAAATATGCAAATAAGTGAAAAATTTTAAATTTTACACAAATGTACCTTGACTTTTGTGGAAGTATTTTTGAACTATAATAATTTTCTAATATTTTTAAGTATATCTAAAGAAAATTTCTATTAATATTTCATTGTAAAATGTAATAAATGATGCTAATTAATTAATTTCGTTTGTTAATTAATTTTATTTCTGTTCACCATGCTGAAATTTCCATATTTCTTCAGAACTACTCTCTGTACCATAACTTTTGTGGAACACTGTACGTATATTAACACGTAGTTAATACAATCCGCATTATACAACAGTGGACACCGAATGCTGCATTAGCCTCTGACAAATCAGAGTTAAATTAATATCTAGGCAGCTTGAAAAAATATATATTTTTTAATTTTTGCATTGCATTTATTAATTACTCTACCAAGGTTTGTTAATAAGGAAGTTTTAAAAAAGATTAAGTAAGCTGTTTAGAAAATTGTTTGTCATGTTCTGCAGATTTAACTTCAGAACTAAAAGTGTATTTAGTTTCTACGTTTATCGGAATAATTTGTATCTAAATGGTGCAGAAAACAAAATATCCTGAGTAGGTAATAATGATGATAGTTATTATTATTATTATTATATTTTTTTTTTACGATTAGCAATATTTTTCCATAGCATATAAAATTCAATTATCAACTTACTTTAAGCTGTAATGGCTATCTGTAAACTACCATACTTTTTGTTGTATTCCGCACGAATTTTTCTTTCAAAATTTATTTTAAAAATCGAGGTATTTGGGAGTTTGGCGTATTTGCATGAGTATTTGAAATTTAATTGGCCTCTCTGAATATAGGACCATTGGTCATTGTATAATATCAAAGGCAGCAATTTTGTATTAAAATTTAAGAAACCAATAAGTAATACATTATGAATACTGCGCATTTAGAAATAACTGTTAGAATTTAATAGATTGAAACAAGAACATATGCAATAAATAGCCTTTTTTGAGTTACCTAAATTTGGCACGAGATGTTTTGCAAATTAAAAAAACAATAAGAAAATATAATTTTCACGTTTACAGTTTACCGTTTTCAAGAACCTGCCTTTATTATACATATGATCTCGTGGTTTATGTTTATTTTTTTTAAGTTGCGAGAATAGTTTATTTATCATTTTGTATTTGAGAATGTCGCCATTTGTGCGTTCGGAGCATGTCGATTTTTATATTAAAAGTTTTTTATAAGACTTTTTGTGTTCTGGTTTATCATTTTAAATATTACATCTTTAGTTTAAGAATAAAATCTATTTAAAATTTTCTTCGCTAATTTTTCTCTAAAATTGCTTTTTTCAACTCACGTATAAAAAAAAACAGTGTGCACATGTTACCCTAGGTTGCAGCATATACATAAAAATATGGTATAAAATGTTAACGAATGAAATTTTAAATTGCTAACTAAGTGAAGTTTAAAGTTGCTGATACAAAAATATTGTTTGTCATTAGGAGCCCGAGGTTATGAAAATGGACGTTATGCTGCAAAACAACCCCCAGGAGGATTCGGTGGAGGTGGAAGACCAGAAGGTCCTAGAAATGCTAGCCAATATACACCAGTCTCGCACGTTGGAGAAGGATTAAATACAGTTGGAAGACCATCTGGTGCTGGAAAGTCAGGTGAAAAAAGTGGATATTAAAGATTTAAGAATTAGACTTAAAGAAAAATAATTCGTGACGAGTTAATAGCTTTTGTAAAGTCAACAGTTTTTATTTCTGTCCCATGGACTGTGGCTTACGCCCAGAAGAACCTGGACGGTTCTGTCTAACGCATGCTGTAGTTGAAACACTTGTTAGGAAATTGAGAAAGAATGCTGAATGACACCATGGAAATGTGATAATTTGAATAACGTTGCATGAATGGACTTTAGCTACTTTTTCTCTGATTTGTGTGGTTTCGAATAAATGCCAAATCTCTCTCTCGGAACGCATGGACATTGTGCTGTTAATGTTTGGAAAGAAAATATTTTGTTATTCAAGCCTCTTAGTCATGAATAGGACGTACATTTGTAAATCCTGTTTATCATATTTATATTGTGAACTTTTGCATAGTTCCAGTACAATTTTTATTTTCTGCATGTGTTTCGTGTTCTTGTCTATAAGGCTCGCCTCATGTTTCGTCTTTTGTGATTCTAAGGACATTATTAAATAACCACTGTACCCGTGCGAAACTTTCGCTCTGCAGTCTAATATTTCTTTACCAATATTTAATATTTTTTAGATGCAGGTTTAAATTTCTAAAGGAAAATCAAAGTCTAAAAATTTCTGAAAACAACGTTAGTCATGCCAGAGTATTATAAAATTTATTTCTTCAAAGTTACACTAAAAACTGATGGAAGTTAACAAAAACAAAACTAAACAATATATATATATATCGTATTTTAACTGCATTAGAGGATGACGCCAGAAGATGACGTATATTACGAAATATAATATAACGTAGAGTGAGATTTTAGTTTAACTACCAGAACCACGCATAGCGCAAAGCTGAGAGGCACGGAGTTCAAGAACTAACAAACGAAAATGAATAACCCGAACATTATTTAAATTCAATGGTCAGTTTCTGCAATGATCGCTCTCTTTTTTAGTAGTAGGGTGACTAGAGGACATTTTAATTTATATTGGTCAAAACGGCCACATTTGTATATCAAACTCTACTATAAATGACGAATAAAAGAGTTGCTTCTTAATAGCCTGGATTTTGTCTAACACCTAAGATAAAATAATAGCGCAATGGCATTCGCATTGTATTGAACAATGCGGAAGGATATGCCAGGTGAAGGTCCAAATTATTTGAAAGTACATGGTTGAATTCACCATTTCATTTTATTCAAGGTTCATTTGGAAAATGAACCAGCGCAGCGGGCATAGCCTGCTAGTTACTTATATATAATATATAATTTCTCAATTGTTAAATCTTCACTAATTCCATATTGATCATATGGCAAACTACTTATTCCGTCTATAGAAATATACCTTTTATTATCAAACTTCTGTCAATTGTTGGGACTTGTGCTAATTTTATTTAGAGTCAATAGTAGTAGTAAGATATCGAGACGGTTACAGGAAGTGGAAGAGGTGCAGCTGCACATCGGATGTGTAGCAGACTCCTATTTCATAGAAGCTTTGTGGAGTTCCCCCTTTCTGATTAACAAATTATCTTCATGGCAGTAGTCTTTTCATCTCATTAGCAAACTCCCTTCATCGCACTAGTCTTTCCATCTCGTTTTATAGCTATGTCTGATATTTTGCTAAAAAGAAAGGTTTGTGTATAAGAATAAGTTTTTAATAAGCATTACATGTCTTACATTTTACTGAAAAGGGATGTGTGTGCGTGCGAGCGTGCGTACATGTGTATCTACGTGCGTGCCTGTACGTGAATACATGTAAATATGTATGTATATATAAAATTCATAAGTTAACAGAAATGTTTATAAATAGTTATAAGTTCAAAAAAGCTTGAAGAAATTTACAAGTTAATAAAAAAGTTTTAAGATATTTACAAGTGAATACAAAAAGTTTCAAAAAATTTATATCGTTATAAAAAAAAGTTTTATAAAAATTAGAAGTTAAATAAATATATATCTGTATATATATGTGTGTATATATGTGTGGGTGTGCGCATTTTTGTATATATAAATGTATATGTGTGATAAATATAAGTTAAAAAAATTATAATTGAACAACAACAAAAAAAATTTATAAGTAAAAAAAGTTTTAAAAAATTCACAGGTTAAAATGTTTTAAAAACATTCAAGTCAATAAAAAAAAGTTTTTAAATTGTTTACAAATTAACAAAAAAATTTTAAGAAATTTATAAGTTTTTAAAAAGTTTTAAAAAAATGTGTAATACTAAAAAAAGTTTTAAAAAATTACAAGTTAATGTACAGGGTGTCCACGTATAACCTGACCGACCTTTATTTTCGCAGCCGTTGGCCCTAGATGCATACTTCCAATTACAAAAATGGTTTAAATAAGGTAAAGAGTTAGTTTTAAAGGGATTTGCGTCAAGTAAAACATTTATTAAAAAATTACGAAATTTAAATTTTTATACGGTCCCCCGGTCCTATAAGTGATATTTAGTAAAAATTTACTGTGACACTAACAAGTAAGACAAAAAAAGTCCCATTCATCTAACATTAAAATTGACCGAGTAATAGCTGTTTAAAGTTGGAGTATATTTTTTGCTGCGAAATAGGGGTCATTCACAAATGAAGTAGAAATATAAATAATTGTCAGATATATAAAAGAAAATAGTTGAGAGCAAAATTAACATTGCAATCTAATATAAATGTGAAATATATAATCATTCTGACATATTAATGCAAAATATACAATTTGTACTGAATAAAATAACAGAATTTTTGTTAAATAAAAGGATGAAAAACAGCCTCAATTCTTTACAAAATGATACAGATTTTAAAATGCTGTTAGATTACACTGTCTTTCAAATTATGGGTTGTACCAAGTTTTTTAGCTTTTGAAAATTGATAATTATGTATTTTTTTAGCGCTGAATCCGAAAATGACCTTCATTTTAAACCATCACGTCAGGATTTTTCTCGAATCGCAAATTTCAAAGTTAAAAAGCTCAAAGTTAAAATTGATACCCCTCCCTTCCCAACCTCATCGGACCCCTGAGCTGTTTATCTGTAAGAAACCCAGTATAAGCCAAATATTTGAATAAATTATTGAATTACATAAAATTAAACTGAATAAAAAAGGTCTTACATCTATTTTATAGTATCAGATTTTTCGCTATTTTTTAACTTTGAAATTTACGATTTGCGAAAAATCCTGACATGATAATTAAAAGGGAAGGTAATTTTTTTATTCAGCGTTAAAAAATACATAAAACGTAATTATAAAAGTTAAAAAATACAACCATCGCAGGTTTATGTTATCTAAGCTAAAACAAAGAATTTTAGCTTAGATAATTAGGTATTAGTTCTTAAACTTGTTGACGGTAATCTATCCGAATTTTTTTGTGTTATCCTCTAATATAAGTATGTATAAGATGGTAAGCGTCGAAAATTACATTGTCATCGGATTTAAGTCAGTATGTAAAGTTTAACTTCGATCGGACATTTGAAAGTGAGTTAAAGTTCGAGTACACATTTTAAACTGGAAAGACGATCGTTGCAAGTTAAATAAAACCTTATGAAAATAACATAACTTTTGTTAAAAGAAATCATAGCCTCAAATCCTTTCAAAATAAAACATATGTAAAAATACTATTATTTTAATTAATCTGAAACTTAACGAATAAAAGTTAACTGAGTTGTTTATTAAAATTAAAAGTTAACTTAGTTGTATGATTTCTTTCAAAGCGCAGATACCTTGAAATAAGTTTAAGTACTTTATATATGACTCCTGAAAGCATGGCCAAAATCATCAGTTTTGATATCCAAAAAAGTGCTATAAGTCATGCATTTCAGAGTTTCATAACTCGGTCAATTTTAATGTTAGATGAATGGGACTTTTTTTTGTCTTACTTGTTAGTTTCACAGTAAACTTTTACTAAATATCACTTATAGGACCGGGGGACCGCATCAAAATTTAAATTTCGTAATTTTTTAATAAATGTTTTTCTTGAACCAAATCGCTTTAAAAATAATTCTTTACCTTATTTAAACCATTTTTGTAATTGGAAGTATGCATCTAGGACCAACGGTTGCGAAAATAAAGGTCGGTCAGGTTATATGTGGACACCCTGTATATATACCGGGTGTCCCAAAAATGACTGATGGATTTTAAAATTCAATAACTTGCAAACGGTCACAGATATTAAAAAAATTCTTGCAGCAGGGTTATGTATGATGTCAGGAGTTTTTTTACTGTGATTCTTGATTTTAGTTTGAATTTAAAACAACAGATGGCGCTGACAGCGAATGGCGCTCAGTCGATACCGAAACTGACGTCACAAAGCATTGATGCGAGGGAATGAGATTAAGGCTATGGAGTGGGTCTCATTCGTCAGTACAATCTTGCTCTTAGGACTGAACTCATTCGATATAATTTCAATCGAATGCGTTGTTGCCATGGAAACAACAAATTCTTCGATAGTGGAATACAGCGTTCAGAATTGGAGGCATGAATTTAACAAGCAGTAATTGAGTTTGCCGGCGATGTTACATTTATGAAGTTTTATTTTCCCGGATTAAATTACTTTTTGTGGTCTGATTTAAAGATTATTTTATGCATCGTATTTTAAAACTAGGTGAAGAGATTTAGTATTTTTCGTTGTTGTTAAAAATTTCATAACTTTTATTACATTTAAAGAAATTTGAGATATTTTAAGGAAGTTCGTCAGTAGGTTTTTATGAATGTTAAAAATAATCGTGAAAATGGTTAATAGTATATTGTTGTTCAAAATAACTATCTAAAAACAAATATTAGAAGTTGCCTTGTTTAACCCTTTTGAATAGGAGTATTCTATCGTTGCATTAAAATTAAAAAAATTAAATAATGCTAGTTAATTAAAATTTGACAGTTTGCTATTAAAATATTGTACATGCAGCTTCATCTTGATGTTTGATAAAATAAAAACAGTAAATATGTTTTATCTACATCAACTTTAAATTGTAAAAATGGTGTTAAAAGTATTCTTGGAATTTGAATTTTTACACTTTGGCAACTCTTTCTAACAGAGTTATTTATATAAATAATAAACAGTAAAATAAGCAGTAATACGCCACCACGCATGCACGGTAGCTAGCGTATTACTGCTTATTTTACTGTTTATTACTGTTAATTTTACGGTATAATACTAGCAACTGGGGTGCTAGTATATTATACTGTAAAATCAACACTTTTTTATTTATTTATTTTTTATTTTTTATTTTTTGCAGTGCATCATGAGAAATGTATTACGAATAAATTTGGATGCGTTTTACCATTTAAGACCAAACAGATAAACAGTGGTTTGATTGGATCCAATACAATTTGCGGATACAATCCAATATTATTTTGTGTAACCCTGTACAAGTATTATAAATGTTATATTCACCCTCTTCAAGAAAAAAAAAACATCTGTAGTTGACTGTAACAACATACTAAAATAACATTACGGTCAGCGTTCTAAAACCCCAGGATTTAACACATATCCGTACTATTTTGTGCAGCCCTGTAAAATACAGTGGAACTTCCGTTTAATGAAGTACCTATTTAATGAAGTTTTCTACTTAACGAAATTTTCTGCTGAACCTTGACTTTGTACATCATTTACATGTAAATTAATCTCCATATTACGAAAAACTTATTCTATATAACGAAGTTTTTTCCACTTTCGTGCGTGTTCAGTATTCAAACGGAGAGGTTGCTGTTGCGATGGATGTATGAATTTATTTCAGCGGACTGTATGAAAATGAACACATTTGAATCATTTAATCAAAACACACACATTTAATCATGAAACAAGAACGAAAAATCATGCGTCAAGCATAGATTATGTAACACTTTCCAACGCTTCCAATATAATTTTACAAACCATTACCGTTTAATAAGCTGAAATACAACATCTAAGTAAACAATTTGGAAAACGCATAACATAATTAAAAACGTAATTTCAGGAATTTCCAACATATACAATATTCGGAAAAATATCCGAATACTTTTATTCAGCCCTGCATAGGATCTATAAATTTGTATATATACTACATAGGATGCTAAATTTTAGGTTAGTTAGGAAACGCGTAGAACAGATTAAAATTATCCTTCTGGAGTTTCTGTCAATAAACGGAAAAGTGTTAGCGAACTTTTGTGCTGCCCTTTATATGAAATACAGAATTTATACACGCCAAGTAATAGACAAAAAGTGAGTTAAATTCAAAATCGCGTTCAGTAACTTAAAACGCACTTCCAGGAATTATTGTTAACAGACGGTAGAGAATTCTTTTGTGTGTCCCTGTAAATGAACGATGACTGCAATACACACACTATTCTGTAGTAAGCCTCTTGTAATGCACCTTAGTGATATATATATAAATTTCAATGCGTTTAAAATAACGGAACATTATTTAATTAAACCGCAAACAATTTTTCTCCATAGACGTAATGTAACGGAATTCTTTTGACTGTCCCTGTAAAGTAACTATTAGTGCTATGCACACCCTATTCCATATTAAGCTTCTTGTAATGCACCTTACTGATATATATCAATTACAATGTATTCGAAATTGTGTAATATCATTAAAATAAACCGAAAATAATTTTTCCCCATAGACCGTAATGTAACGGAATTTTTTGAGTGTCCCTGTAAAAAAACTATAAGTGCTACAGACTTCAGTTGAAATAGGGAACATCCTATAGATAACGACAATAACATATAAAAATTGCAGCGCAATCGGAGGATATTTACGGGAGTTAGAGCACGGACAGACGGCCAGACGGCCAGACAAACCGAAGTCATAAACACTTTTCAACTAGGTTGGAAAGTGTTAAAAAGAAAAGGTACGTTTAGGTTTTTGTTTACTTCTCTTTGTTTTGTGTTTTTTTACGCATTATTCTAATTAAATTGTTCTCTTATCTACATTGCATAAAAAAATGATTGCCCGAATTAAAAAACGTTTATCAAATATTTCCATTTTATGTGTATTTTTAGGTGCGTTCGTAATTATATAAATACGTAGCACCTATAGTCGTCGTTTGGTCCGTCCGTCTGTCCGTCCGTCTGTCTGTCTGTCCGTCCGTCTGTCTGTCCGTCCGCATATAACAACGCAAAAACTACCCAACCAAATGGTTTGCAATTTAAAATATATTATCTTTGCAGAATTTTGTCGAGACATTTCAAATTTTATTAAAATCGAATCAAAACTTTAGGAGATATTAATAAAAATATTTATTAAGAAATTTGATTTTTTTTTTAAATCGGTGCTTTTTTGTTAGAGGAGCTTCCGATGGATGTTAAATCGTCAAGCGACCGAGATACTTATTTTATTACAGAAATTAATCTGCAGACGATATAATTCATTTCACAGAATTAAAAATCATCAAGATCTGAATATTTATATAACTAGCTGATACATATATATCTGAATATTTATATAACTAGTTAAGATATTTGTATGAACAGTGTCATAAAATATATACTTAACTAGCTGTTTAGCCCGTTCTACGCATGGGATATCATGAATTTAATTCTAAAACGTGCGTACGAACGCACCTCGTTTGTAACGTTTGACGTACAATTTCCAACTTGTTTATTTTATGTGGGTTATATGTACACAAGTTTCATAAATTTGCGTTGATTTCTATTTAACGAATTTTCTTCATAACGAAGTGTTTAAAGGTGACGATGAGACTTCGTTAAATGGAAGTTTCACTGTAATTATAAATGCTATATTCACCCTCTTCAAGAAAAAAAAACCATGATGTAGTTGACTGTAACAACATACTAAAATTACATTACAGTCAGCGTTCTACAAATGCCACATTTAACACATATTCGTATTCTTTTGGGCAGCCCTGTAATATATTTATAAATGCTATATTCATCCTCTTCAAGAAAAAACATGCTGTAGGATAGATAGACAGACAGATATAGAAACAGACATATAGAAAAAGAACCTCCCGCAGCAATAAGCACTTATGTACTACTGTGCTAATCATCCTTAATCATGTCTAAATTTTGTTATACGCGTATTAAAAAAAAATCTGGAATTCCGTCCAAAGGACTGACAACCGGCGTTTTAGCCTCTTTTAAGTCCTACAACAGGCTAAAATAGTTACAACAGGCTAAAAACGGTCACCTTGGCTGTATTCCACTATGAAGAATTTGTTGTTTCCATGGCAACAACGTATTCTATTGAAATTATATCGAATGAGTTCAGAATCGGGTCCTAAGAGCAAGATTGTACTGACGAATGAGACCCACTCCATAGTCTTAATCTCCTTCCTTCGCATCAATGCTTTGTGACGTCAGTTTCGGCATCGACTGAACGCCAATCGCTGTCAGCGCCATCTGTTGTTTTAAATTAAAACTAAAATGAAGAATCACAGTATAAAAACTCCTGACATTATACATAACCCTGCTGCAAGAATTTTTTTAATATCTGTCACCGTTTGCAAGTTATTGAATTTTAAAATCCATCAGTCATTTTTGGGACATCCGGTATATGCACATACATAATGTCTGCATATATCACCTTGACTTTTGTCCATTGATATTAGAGATCATTTCTGTGCTTTCAGATTTTTTAAAAGACTGTTCTCTGTTGGTTTTGTCTCGTAAAATTTTATTTTTTGCAGCTTTTTCGTGACGAAGTTTCAGTAAAGTTGGTTCGAGAAGCCAAAATGCCCCAGAGGCAACAGATACACCTCCCGTCAAATAAAACATTCCGTCATAAGATCCAATGTGGTCTCTGAAATGCCCTATAATAGAAAACAAAAATAAAATACCATCAGAAAAAAAATGCTTACTAAGTAATTCTAAGAAATTTTTTTTATGTTTTTATAATAAACAGTAGTTTTCGCTTGTAATCAAAACTAGTATGGGAAGAAATATAATGTTTTCAACAAAATAAAAATAAGGTTTTTCCAAATAGATGAATAAAAATTCCCTGACGGCTCGGCCTACAGGCACAGGTAGATTTCGAAGACGCAGACCGTGGGACGCCTGTTTGTAGGGAATTGTGGAAGAAATGACCTTTTTGCCATGCGCGAAGTGGGAACCGACTACTTCGAAACCTAATTTGTTTGCAGGCGGAGCCAGCAGGGATTTTTTTTTATTATTTATTTATTTATTTATTTATTTATTTATTTTGCTATAAGAGTTGGTCCTATAAAAAACTTGTCAATATAAAAGTTTTAGATAATATTAAGAGGATTTATAATAAATTTAAGCGGATTTGAAATCTTCGGAATTGACGAAGTTATGAATTATTTTCTTCTAACCCCCGCTCCCGCCCCCCCCCTTGGGGCCATTTTTAATGATATCAAAAATCTGTCATACATAAATTTTCGGCCCTTTTCCTAGAAGTAATAATAACTTCAAACGGATTCGATACGTATCATAATTAAGAAATTATGGGGTTTTTTCTGTTTTCACAAAAATCCCCCCCACCCTCCCCCCCCCTTGGTTCGATTTTGCCCATTAACGAACTTGACCGAGATTTTATGCCCCTTGATTTTATGTATCCGTTTCGAAGAGATCTGTGCAGAATTATTGCAGTTATCCTGTTCATAAAAAAGTGAATAGATAGATAGATAGATATATAAACTTTTGAACTGGGGGTGGTTTTGGGTTCTGGGAGTCATAATCGGCGTAGATCTGCAAAAATTTTTCAAAAATTCCAACTTAGGTGAGAATGTAATAGGTAGTATTTCTTACGAAATCTACGTAAAACTTCAAATGGTTGTACAAATCAAAACTTTATTTTATAGAGAAACAAGTTCGCAATGCACTTGTTCATCACATTCCAAGATGAACCCAGATTTTTGTTTATAAGTTTAACATTAATGAAGATATTTTATTGACATTTTCATTCAAAGTAGTTTGCGTGAAATAGGATGAAGTGATGCGAATGCTGTAAGTGCACTATAATGCAGCCAGTTATAACATATGTACTGTCAGCTAGCTACATTTCCATAATTGGTAGTCTAGCTAGGTGTTCAGCACTTCACATGAAGTCATCCCATTTCATAGAAAACAAACTATGTCGTTCGAGAATTTTCGATAAAATAAAAAATGTTAAATGCACAAACGAAAATGTAGGTTCGACTTGACGTTGGAGCTCGCTTTATTTTTAGCTGCATAAAAAAAAATATGTGGTATACTAGAGATGAGATTCGATTTTCTTTTTGGAAGTTCTGCCACAGTTGTGCCATGATATTTTTAAAACAAGTTGAAAATTGTACGTTAAACTTGACATAAGAGGTGCGTTCATTTTATAACTAGTTTCACAATGTAAAAAAAAAAAAAAATCATTT
Organism: Maratus michaelseni; assembly: GCA_963931845.1. Classification (NCBI taxonomy): domain Eukaryota; kingdom Metazoa; phylum Arthropoda; class Arachnida; order Araneae; family Salticidae; genus Maratus; species Maratus michaelseni. Next base: position 12,127,377 of record OZ007593.1, on the reverse strand, counting down.
TCATTATTTCAGTGAAATGAATTATATCGTCTGCTCGGAACGAAATGAGCATGCCTTTTTTTTTTCTTATTCCGTATGCCACGTTTACAAATGCGAATTTTTTTTTTCACCCTGGAGATCTTGCTTTGCGAATGATTACCTCCGTAGTTTAATATTTTTATGACTCATAATGAACGAATCTCCTGTGTACTCTAATAGATTGCGATATTCGGCTGTTAACCTAATTTCCACTGAAGTTATCTCAGAATCTATACATTTTTTAATGTAACTCATCTTTCAAGCAAACCATTTTTTTTTTTTTTTGAACGATCTTTCTAAAAATGTAACTTTTATGCCATTTTATTCGAAAAAATAATTTTGAATAAAAAATGGCCGCTTGGCATAGGGAAAAAGATGGGGTTAGCCCGTATTGGTTTTCCTCAGTCACAGGACTTGCGTTTTTATTATGTAGATTACATACGATAGGATTTAATAGAATAAAGAAAACTTTTATGAATATCTTTTTAAGTTTTGATTCAATTTTCATAAAATTGGAAAGGACTCGACGAAATTCTGCAACGATTCGATACATTAAATTTCAAACCAATTCGGTTGGGTAGTTTTTGCGCGCTGTTCTATGCGGACAGACGGACGGACCAGACGACGGCTCTAGGTGCTACGTATTTATACAATTACGAACGCACCTAATAATAAGAATCGTGACTTTTACAGATTTCTGCCAGTGGTTGGGTATACACAACCAATTTTCTATTTTAAACAGCTTTTCAGAAACATGAAATTTACGAAACGTTGTCATGAGGGAGTATTTAGGATTAATACTTATTATTATGTAAGAAGAGATTTTTAAATGAGAAAATTATTCTTGAAACAATTGTTAAAATGATATTGACAAATTTCTGCTGCATGCTTTTGGTATCGGGACGGGCAGGCGCAGGCTCTGATGACACAACATGTTGGAATTCAAAGATCGTGTTTGTCCTTTCTCGAAAAAGAAAAAGTCACTTTTAATTTATACCATCTTTTAAAGTTTGTCCTTTTTTAACAACTACCAACGTAGTTGAAAAGTGTTTATGAATTCGGTTTGTCTGTCTGTCTGTATTTCCGTGCTCTAATTCGCGTAATTATACAAATTGTCACGCAATTGATAATATATATATGTTAATATATATATATATTGATATATATATATATATATATATATATATATAGAGAGAGAGAGAGAGACATATATATTGATATATATATATATATTGATATATATATATATTCAATATATATATATTGATATATGTTATTAATGTTCACTATGTCATGTTCGTTATTGAAAATGAAGTGTGTCGCGCTTATAGTTACTTTACAGGGACATTCAAAGCCTTTGTTCCCTTTACATTACCAAACATTACATTAACAAAATTTAACATAACATTAACAAAATTTAACATAACATTAACAAAATTTAAAATTACTTTACAAGTAGCCCTTTACATTACGGGCTATGGGGGAAAATCGTTTGCGATTTATTTCGATAATGTTTCACTATTTAAAACATATTGAAATTGATATATATCACTGAGTTCTATTACGTGTGGGGCTTACTATAAAATGTTATGTGCATATCATTCATCGTTCATTTACAGGGACACATAAAAAAATTCAGTTAAAGTACTCTCAGTTAAAAAAAGTTGCAGGAATTGCGTTTTCAGTTATGGTACGCGTTTTTAAATTTAACAATTTTTTTTATTATGACTTGGAATATATAAATTCTATAGATCGTATACAGGGCAGCATAAAAGTTTTCGAGTACATTTCCGTTTATTGACGGGAATTCCAGAAAAAGAATTTTATACTGTGCTATTTGTTGCTGACTGATCTAAATTTTAACATTCTATGTAGTATATATACATATCTATTTATCATATACAGGACTGCACAAAAGAATTCGGATATTTATACGAATAGTGTTGCCAATTCCTGAAATTGTGTTTTTAAATATGTTACGCTTTTTCCAATTTGTTTACTTAGACATCCACTTTCACGTTATTAGACGATAAAGATTTGTAAAAGTGTATTGGAAGTGTTGGAAAGTGTTACATAATCTAGGCTTGATGCAGGATTTTTCGTTCTTCTTAAATGTGAATGAGTTTTAAGTGCCTATTAACCCTTTCATGGGCAGTGGTTTAAAAGAGCAACCATTTAATTTTTATCTCCAACTGCCAAAGATGCACCAAAATTTTTGAGGAAAAGAGATTGGTTTTATAACAACTATAAAGAAAAGAATTTATTTATTTTCTGATCAATTCGTTAGTAAATTATGGTGGCAGTTCAACATTTTACAAACATCTGGTCAAACTTGCCAAAGAAAGGGATAAATATATTTTTGCATGTACTTTTACTACTATTAAGCTATTAGATAAATCATTTTAGCCCCACATAGATAAACCAGTATACATTGCTTAATTACACTTATTGGAATAGACATTATCAGAATACTGGAATAAATATTGGAGGCAGAATTCAATTATAGGTTAGAATCATTGCGAGAAATTTATTTTCATATCAATTACCCGAAAACGTAATGCTTTTTATATATTTTATTATCGTAATGCTATTCCCAAGTCTTCAAATCAGTTGAGCATTATATGTAATATTATTTTCAGAAGCAAAATTTGTGCTCATTATAGACATTCAATATTTCTCAAGTATCATTTCCTATACCGAAAACATTGTACAGTTAATTTTACATCCAAAGAAAATTGGTTTGTTTCATAAGATTTTAATTTCCTTACAGGAATAAGTTGGAATTGTGCGTTAAATTAACTTTAAATTAAATTTTAAAATTTATTTTGTAAACGAGTTACAACATTGTAAATACAATATCGGAAAATAAAATTAAGGCTACGTTTACTTACATATATATATTTTTGTTTTCAGTTCAATTTTTTTTTAGGTATAAGTGATTAAGTAGAACGTTCTACTAAAAGAGTTTTTGAATCCATTGATTATTTACGTTGCTAAGGCCTGTCGAACGCCATGCCATTCCGGCCGGCAAGCGACGGCCAGGTTATAAAACTGTGAAAATTTCTACATATATAGCTGAGAATTTATTTAATGAAACAAAATTTTCTTCGTTAAGGAGACAGTGGACATTAAAATCGAAATCCTGCAATTTTCAATGTATTTATTTGAAAATTGGCGACTTATTAACGGCAAGCTCAAATAGTTATATTCAAAAATTGATATTAAAATTAAAAAAAGTTTTTAAATTATTCATTTTAAAAATTTTTAAAATAACGATTAATTGTCCTATTTTAATATGTTCCATGCGCATTCCTTTTGCATAAAACAGGACAATATTTATTTATCAGAAATTTTTTATATATTACAATGGATGTTGGCATGAATTGTAAAAGTTCGCTGAATATAGAAACAGAAAAAAAATATTTTTCTAATTATGCCTTGTGTTTTATAAAAAAGTAGCTATATATTTCCATATGCACACAAATTTTAACACTAAAAATCTCCTGAAATGCCGCTTTTTATGCTAACATTTATTTATTATGGTATAGCATATATAAAGTATAAATTTCAAATGAATCTGATAATTAGGAACGCACAGCGGGGCAAAATCCCGAAAAGCTGGCCAAAAGTAGAAAAATAAAGTTACTATTTCGGGAATTTTGACTGTACAGTTGGCTAGAATAATGTTTGGAGGGTCAGAAGCAGTATTTAGAAAAAGGTCTTCGCGTTTCCCTGACAACATATGCATCATTTCAAAAGTGACGCTTGGGGGAATATCATCAGAGGTGAACAAAAAGAGCAAAACAGCAGTTCCTCTAAACACGTGCTACGTTTTTCCATATCATCCAATTTTAATTCGGTAAAATGGATTCACACGATGATGGTGTGTAAATTATTACCATGTGGTAGAAAAATTATATTAAGCACATAAAAATTAATAATGTCATGATTATTTCTGATAAAAATAGTTTTCAAAAATATTATTTTTTGTTTTCAAACATCAGAAACTTTATAAGTTCCGCGACGAAATTTAAGGCGATAATGTCCTGAACTATTATCTAATGATTAATAAAAAAACCAGCTGCCAAAAACTGCCATTTTACATTTCGTGCAGGTTATTGCAACAAAAAGTAGAAATGTCATTTTTTTCGTCGCTTCAAAAATTCTGAAATTGTAAAAGTGCATGTGATAGAAGATAATTTTATTGTCTGCGTTTCTGTGGTCTTCTTCCAAAACTGAGTGCCCGCAGTTCTTTGTGCAAAGTTATTTTTCCGAAAATGGCAGCGTTTTTGTTTTATTGACGTGTATTATTGCATTCTAAAAAAGAGTATTGTAAATAAGGAGGGTTTAATTATATATAAAATGTGATACAGTTCTCTTTTTTCTTTTCGTCGTTCTGGGGCTCAAAGTAAAAATTTTATTTATTCACAAATTGAAAAATTAAAAAGAAAACTCGCTATTTGAAAAACAAGATTGTAGTCTAAGTTTCTTAAAATGTTTTACAACCCTTTGAAAATCAGTTTGAAACGGAAATGAGTTGCTATTGATAAGAATATAAAAAGGAATATTCTGTGTGATTCTTAAGCCTTTGCATGGTCGATATTATTAATATAAAGGAGCAATGGGCTATCCCTTGTCTATCCTCGCTTTTTATTTGACGTTCTTTTCAAGAATTACCGGAAAAAAGTACTCATGTCTTTCTGCCACAGTTGTACAATGATATTTTAAAAGAATAAGAAATGTGAATTTTGTCAGATTTCTGCAAGTGGTTGGGTATAATTAAAAAAGTTGCAAATTTAAACCGATTTTCATGACATGAAAATCGGACGTGACCAGGACATGAAAATCACGAAACGCTGTCATGAGGGAATATTTACGATTAATACTATTTCTACATAAGAAGAAGGGATTTTTAAATGAGAAAATTATTCTTGAATCAATTTTAAAATGTTATTAACAGTTTTCCACTGCATACTTTCGGTATCTTTACTAATTCGCCATTTTTTTTCTTTTTTTTTTAGCTTTTGAATCGTAATTAGCATCCTTCAAAGCACTTGTATACGAAATTTCATACAAATTGAATAACTTTCAAATCATTTAAATTTTTAGTCCGCCATATTGGATCTTCCATTTTGTTTTTTGGAATTTTAACTACGGAATCGTAATTAGCATCCTGAAAAACACTTGTCTAAGAAATTTCGTGCTATTTGAATAACATTTTCATATTTTGGCCAGCTTGTCGGGATTTTGCCGCACTGTAAAACATTTCAAAATTTAGAAATGTGAGAATTTTTTTATTTTGAGAAAACGGCATTAAGTTATAAAAACTTTATTAATGTACCGAGTTTTTTCAAATATAAGAGCTTATATCTCTGTGAAGAAGCGTAATAATTGAAAAATTCTTTTTGCATCAGATAAATTTGGGCGTCTAATTTCATAATTCTCCAAATAAAAAAAATCGATTTTTAGTTGAATTTCGTGATTTTGTAAGTCCTTTGTCCCCTTAAGAACGATGCATGCTTTTTGAATTCCATTTAGAACCGGGCTAGAAGGACTTAAGTACGCAAAATATGAGAACCGCATTTTCTCAACTGTGCTAACATTGATACCGGACAAATTTCAAGGGAGAAATACATAAATTAAAGACGCCGAAGATCGGGGTGGGTTGGGATCGGGACGATTAAACTACCAAGTGACCCTACGTACGACTCGGATATGTTCGTCTCAAAAGAGCCCCGAGATTAATATTCTGGATTGTGACGGTCCATTACATGGTCCAATTCCGCCCCCCCCCCTGAGATATTCAGCGCCTGCTGTGGAGTCTTTAAATATTTATTTTAAACGACAGTTATTAATTAATTTAATGGAAATAAGTAATTTATAGGTTATTACATTAAATAACAACAAAAGTAAAGTCAAAAATATTTTTTATACTTAATTAGAAATCAGCAGATCAGGGACCTCAGCGTCAGCTCTTTAGTGCTAGCGCGCTAGAAGTACTTGAGTACGGGAAATATTACAACCGGCAACTACCTTTAGATTTGTATACTTGAGACGTCAAATAACTGTAAAATACATGTTGTCGGCAGCTGTTGTGGTCCTTTCTCCCCCCCCCCACCCCGAAGCGCCCTATAGCTCGCGCAGCTTAACCTTGCGCAAATTTCGCCACTTGGCGCCATTTTACCGGTATGCGTTAGCCAGTATAGAAACGCAGTGTTTAAAGTTGCTTTGTCGTGTATAATTAATATAATTTTATTTTTTAAACCTTTGATTGTGTAATTAAGGGTTTTTAACTAAAGAAAATGAAAAAATGTCGTTACAAGTGACAAATTTAAAGAGAAGGAGACCGAACGAGCTACTATGCTTATTTTGCGATACGACAGGAGATTTAATAGAAGATCGAAAAGTACAAACATTCTTAAAAATTAGAAAAGCAGCAGACAGGAGGAAAGATGAAATTAGTGAGAAGTTTCGGAAGCTATATGAACAGTAATACACTAAACAAACAGTGTTTTTCATTGCTCAGGGGTTATTTGTCAAGCTATATTAGTTAAGAAAAAATAAGGCGTCGAGAAATAGCATTAAATAAAGAGGAAGAAGCTTCTACATCAAGCTTTGTTTCAAACTGTTCGAGAGTCTTTAAAGAAATCTGAAGTATCGAATAAAACATTCAAATGCTTAATATGTGATCAAGTAACGAGGAATAAAAATAACCAACTGTTCTCACGCTCTGAAATTTCAGTGGCCCAACAAATTCTATATATACTGCATATATACAACTAGATCGGGTTTTTTACAAAAATTAGCACTTGCGAAGAGCCGAAAGACTTATTTGCCATCGAAGTTAGATATCACAAAAATTGTTACACTAATTATATGAGATTACCGAGACATTCTGGAAACCCAACAGGCCGACCTTTCAGTAATATACCACAAGAAATTCTCCAAAATGCTTTTAAAAAACTAATTGATGAAACACAAGAAAAATTTTCATCTCATTCTTTTGAAATGTCTTACTTGGCTAAGCGGATGGCTGTTCTTTCCGAAATAGAGGATGCAGTAATAGATAGTGAAATCATTTCTTATTGATGCGTATGGAGAAAAAATTTCATTTTCATATCCGACTGATCGATTCAAATCTTCATTAGTGTTCATGGGCACCATACCACTGGGAGAAAATGGTTGAACGTGTCCGCACAATGGATTCAACAAATCTTATTATGGAAAGTTCGAAAAGAACTACTTAACACGGAGTTCGCTCCAATTGACTATTTATGTGATGAAGTATTAATCGAAAAATTATTTATAAACGATAAATTGCCGCCGAATTGAAAGATTTTTATGCAAGCACTGTTTAGTTCAAAAAATAAAAAAATAGGCGAAAATTATTACTGAAAAGCATTGGCAGTGTTTTCTGATATATATATATATATATATATATATATAATATTACTGAGCAACAGACTCAAAACATATTGCGTTAGCTCAATCCAATCATCACCTGACTAGATCAAAACATTTAATTGCTATGCTCAATAAGTTTGGACACCGTATGAGCTACAAAGCATTAAAAGACCTTGATACGAAATAATTAAGTCCCTTGTCTGTGAAGATAACGAACAAAAAATTCTTATACCTAAGAATGTAATACGAAATCCATCGTTATTACTTTCTTCTATCTTTACAAGAAGAAAGTATTGGATTTATGACAATTTTCGACTTCCGGTTTACGACGGATTTATACGTTTTAGAAGGTCCTGAACACGATTGGACTGTTTTTAGAACATGTCTGTCTGTGACTCTGTCTGTCTGTCTGTCTGTATGTGACAAAAATTTTGTGGGCGCTCTATCTGAAGAACTAATGCGCGAAATTTAATAAAACTTTATATTCAGTGAGTCCCTAATATAAATGGGTGCTGATTAGTTTTGGGTGAAAATCGCCCTGCAGGTGGCGCTGCTAGGCTGCATTTTTTGCGATTTCCGCAAGAGCTCTATCTCAAAAACTAACGCAGTTATTTTCATCAAACTTCAGATTCAGTTAGACCTTGACATAAATAGACGCTGATTACATTTTGGTGTAGATATCCCAACAGGTAGCGCTGCTATACCAATTTTTTCATTATTTTTACGACAGCTATATCTCAATAACTAATGCATGGAATTTCATCCAACTTCAGATTTCTTCATGGAGCTGTGGACAACAAAAATTTCAATGAGGAAGCACTCATTGTGACCAAAACTAAGTACACATGTTACTGCAATGGTGATATATCAAGAAAAGGAACTATCGAAAACGAAACAAATCTCGTTAAACCGATGCAATGTGATTATGATTTAAAACCCTTGAACTGTCAAGTTTTTAATTTGAAAGCAACTAAACCACCTGTAATATCTAATTATGTTGACAGTAGATGTTTGTTAACTTATACACCAAACAATTCACAATTTAATAATTTGTTTTGGGTTTTATGCAGAATGGAATATGATAAATCAAATAAATCAGGATGGACATTACCTATATCTACTGTTGGATTTACGCCGGTCATTCCGCAGCCACCAACTTCGAAAGATGTCGTATACACAGCTGTGAAAAACTTGGTTAATTTTTGGCCGTTCGTTTAATAGATATTCAGCTGTTTTATCCTGTATATCTCATTGCAAAAGACATCCAACTAACAAGTAATTAATTTAAAGGAATAATAATAAAACTAGGAGCATTTCATTTGCAAAAAAAAATTCTGTGATGTTTGGGTCAATTTATTGAAGGTAGCGGACTTGATACCGCGGATGTTTACGCAACAAGTACTTTGGCATCAATTCTTAAAGGTGCACAATACAATAGAGGTATTCGAGCACACAAACTTCTTTACGAAACATTGAGGAGTATACAGTTAACCGAATTTATTGAGTACATGAAATACTCCAATGATGAAATCTATAAGTTGAATAAGTACCTTCAAGAAATCAGAGTAGTTATATTGGACAAAGATCACCAAGGTTTAGTCGACAAATGTAACCAATATACAAGTATAATTGAAGATTTCTTGTCGATTTTCTTCAATTTCTTAGACTTCATGAGCAATGAAAATGAAATGCTCAAATATGTTAACAATTATTGTGAGAGGGTTGAAATCATTTTAAACTCAATAAAGGCAGATAGAAGTGGAGATTTCGAACTACATTTTAGTAACAACAAGACAAATGTTACCTTACTTATTAGCGAGGAATCTCCAGGATATGATAAAATTACCTATGGAAATCGTTAACGATATGAATAAAGAAATACACTCTGTTAAACGAATAAAGGGGAAATTTAATTCAGTATTCTGCGATTTAGCATTGGACCAATCTCAGAATCGCTCTTCAGTAGTAACCGGAGGCTTAAATTAATTACTCAAAATAATGGTATTACTCAAAATAAAGAAGCATTGCGGAGATGGCTGATTTTATATCCTTTTAAAAACTCTATTTATTCTACTCTCGAAAAAAAAAATTAAAAGAAAATGAGAAATTGAAAATAATTCGATCTCGTAGCCTTAGAAACAGAAAATTTGTGTAAAAGGATTCAGAAAAAGAAAAATACAATAAAAAACACAACAAAAATCGAAAATAAAATAAAAAAATCCAAAAAGAAAACGAAATTTTGAAAGTAATTCGATTTTTTTAGAGCTAAAAACTTGAAATTTGGAATAAAGGTAGTATTTAAAATACACAAAAAAATAAAATAAATAAAAATAAAAATAAAAAATAAAAAATCTGGAAAATTTGAAAATTCAAAAAAGTGAAAAAAATTCGAACTTGTAGCTTTAGAAACTAAAAATTCAGCGTAAAGGTAGTGTTATACAGAAAAAGGAAAAATTAAAACACAATAAAAATCGAAAATTAAATTAAAAAATCTGAAAAGATCGAAAATTTGAAAATAACTCGATTTTGTAGCGCTAATAAATTGAAAATGTAATAAAGGTAGTAAAAATGTAATACAAAATAAGGAAAAATTTAAAAATCCGGAAAATTAGAAAAAAAAATTCGAAAAAAAAATCAAAAATTGAAAATAATTCGATCTTGTAGTCTTAGAGACTTAAAATGTAGTGTAAAGGTAGTATTTACGATTTTAAAAAAGAAACATTTAAAAAATTTGTAAAATTCGAAAATAAAATCGAAAAATCGAAATATCTGTAGAAAATCAAAAATTCGAAAACTGTTCGATTTTTTAGTGCTAGAAAAATGAGTTTTAAGATAATTGTCCTGTTAGCTAGTACACCGCCCCTAATAGTTTTATGTTATTTTCCCCGGATTATGCTTTTTTTTTTCTTTTGTTTACGAATTTCGGTATAGAAAAGTTCCACTATAGACCGGCTACGTTATGGGCGGTTTCTTTATAGACATGTTTGTTTTCTTTCACAGGTTATACTCTATTTAATTTGTATATGAAATATGGATTGTTAAGTGACGTGAGCACCACAATAATTTTCACAGCTCCCCCTCCCCTTCCGACATTACTGGCTGGTTATGGCTTGATAGGCCTTTCTAAATAAAATCATGGTGACTCTAAGATTATCTTGATTTATCTCTAATTTGAACCTAAATGATCCTCAGAAGACGGATCAAAGAATTACTATATTGGCATGACAATCAGGAAACTTAGAAGTAAAATCGAAAAATCGAAATATCTGTAGAAAATCAAAAATTCGAAAACAGTTCTATTTTGTAGTGCTAGAAAAATGAGTTTTAAGATAATTGTCCTGTTAGCTAGTACACCGCCCCTAATAGTTTTATGTTATTTTCCCCGGATTATGCTTTTTTTTTCTTTTGTTTACGAATTTCGGTATAGAAAAGTTCCACTATAGACCGGTTACGTTATGGGCGGTTTCTTTATAGACATGTTTGTTTTCTTTCACAGGTTATACTCTATTTAATTTGTATATGAAATATGGATTGTTAAGTGACGTGAGCACCACAATAATTTTCACAGCTCCCCCTCCCCTTCCGACATTACTGGCTGGTTATGGCTTGATAGGCCTTTCTAAATAAAATCATGGTGACTCTAAGATTATCTTGATTTATCTCTAATTTGAACCTAAATGATCCTCAGAAGACGGATCAAAGAATTACTATATTGGCATGACAATCAGGAAACTTAGAAGTAAAATCGAAAAATCAATAAATTTATAAAAAGTCGAAGGTTTGAAATTAATTAGATTTTGTAGTCCTACAAGCTTGACATTTGGCAGAAAGAATTTTAGGTTTAGGATACAAAGTAAGACAAAATTTAAAAATCCAAAAAGACAAAAAAAAAAAAAAAAAAAAAAAAAAAAAAAAAACATCGAAAAATCGAATATAGTTTGATTTATTGAAAATTTCAAGAAATTTTAATTTTGGCTTTCTTTTTATCCTAAACAGTACTTTTGTGCTAAATATCAAGTATCTATGCTGCGAGTAATATCTCAGATGGATACCACCTTTTCTGGAAGCAAATGAGAGTATTTTTGACTCCACCTCCCATAACTTAGTGCTTCCCTAGGAACCTGAAACTTCTTTTTATCTACAGGACTTTGCAATCGAAACTAAAGCTTCAATTCTTTGGTACCTGCAAATAATAAGGACAGAGTGTGGGCATAGCGAAAATCAGTGGATGATCTCCAAAAAGAGCCCAAAATCAAGAAAAGTAGGAATACTTACAAAAAGAAGTGAAATCTCATCAAATACAGAGTACACAGTAGTAGTGCAACAAGTACATTGTAAAAAATGATTGTCAAATTCACTGCATTCATTCCAGTAGATCGCAACGTAATATTTCCGTATGTAAAAATACCGCAAATATAACAGTAGATTTAACCAATGTTTCCGATTTCAACATCCATTCATACGAACAACCAATCAGATCACATCAATCATTTTGCTGACCGGCGTGGGCGCCTGCGCGCAAAGACATTCTACTAGCATGGCTCTGCCCAAGGAACTTCTACTTTTTGAGTACGTGCTCTTTCCCGCGCGACGGCGAAAGCGAGCAAAATGGTGTGTTAACTTACGCTTACGAGCCTGCATTGTTTATGTATCAGTGTTTAATTACAAATTGTTTTTATATTTGTATTAGATAAACGTAAGCTTGTAATTCTAGTCTGGTATTATGATCTAATATTATCTAATATATATATATATTATCTAAATTCTTCTCGCCCTTCAGAATTGAAGTGTTTCTATTTTTAGTATTACAAATATACTCTCTCTATATATATGTATTTACACATAGTATTATAATGAATATTTGATGTCTCAGTTTTGCCACATTAAAAAAATTTCTATTAATAAATTCTGAATTCTTATATATATCATATACAAAGTAGTAAAGAAATGTTTTAATGTTGGATTGGATTTCTATACATAAAGTAATGAATTCCAATGTTTTTCAAACAAACGATGAACTTTATGACTATTCTAATAATCATCTAAAAATGAAAGCTTATTAAAATCAATGATTTAAAAGAAAAATGGCTTTTAAAATTACAGCAGCTATTGTGATAATTTGTACGGAAATATGACTGTTAAAATTACAGAACATTTTGTGGTAATTTGTACGGAAAAATGGCTGTGAAATTTTCTACAATTATAACCGTTGAAATGACGGAAAATATACGATAAAATTTACATCGAATTTTACTGCGATTTTTATGTAAAAACTGCTGGCAACATTGCTGCCAGCAGTTTTTGCCGTAAATTTGACGGATTTTTTTTTACCGTGTAGCACGAGAATGTGGTGTATATAATTAGTCTTAATCAAATAATACTATAACATATTAAGGTGTAATAACTTCCCTGTACTGCGTAATTGTCAAGTCACAAAATAATCATTAACTAAAGATGTAGAGACTGGGAGTGATTTGTGAATGAAAATTTCAGAGTTCATAAGATAGCTAAACTTGGCTTTATACGATCTCAGTACTTTTTACGGTAAATGAGTCACGAGACTTGGCTGCATTTTTTACAGGTGTTACGAATGCCTCCTTGGCCGCTGCCAAACGATTGTCGGTTGCTGTGGCAACGCGTTTTTCGTTTTCCTTGATTTTATTACTTTTCTACTCAGATGTAAAATTTGTTTCTGAACCGATTCTCGGTGATAATTTGAACGCTCAAACGAGTGTGTTTTATAAAACACATGTAACATGTAAATAAATAGTTTAAGTTTTAAAGAAGCACTTTGATTATCTGCTGAAACATTTTAGAATAAGTGAACAAGTTATTTATTTGATCAAATTTGAATCTTGAACGATAGAATGAATGGCGTCGTTCGAATAGAAGAACCTGCATTCTTACCAAAATGGCTTACATCAACAGGTGACGTTTTTGATGAGATTCATTCTTCAACACACTGCGTACCGTATAATAAGCACATATACAAGGTATTTCTGTATGGTGGCCTACAAAGTAAAAGGAGTGAAAGGATATTAAATATCAAAGTAAAAGGATATTAAATATTTTTTACTATGGGAATTTGGCTCACAATCCACACTTTCAGTAGAAACAGAAATCTGATGTCTTATTCCAATCGCAACTTGAATTTTCCATAATAGAATAAAAATACCCTAATGGAAATTTCAAAACATGTATTTAGTTTCGTTTACAATATGATAAGTATTGAAAGTGGCCGTTATCACTGTCTAAATGAAATTAAATTCAATGCTTTATATTTGAGGTTGGGGCTTTTAGTTAGCGTCGTGTGTCACTAATTGAATTTTTGTACACACACAGAATTGTGCAGGGTGTCATCACATCTTGCACACATCAAGCTAAGTCTGTTTAAAAGTTCTCTGCAATATCTTCATTATTATTTATATTATCAACATCCGTTTTTCTATGCATTTACGAAAGGCACAACAACGAAGGAGGTATCATTCGAAAGGTTTCTGAAGCGACTTCTGACATAGTACACTCACATTTCGTTAAAACATGTGTTTTTGTACTAAATATTGCTGATCATTAAAAATTAAATCGGCATTGTTTTTATAAATGAAATGAAAGTTTTTCCTCAAATGAGTGTTGCCACATAAAATAAAACACCGCATTACAGGATGCTCAACAATTATTATAAAAAATAAATAAATATTACAAAAAATATAAAGTATGATTTCTCCGCACGAGTTTATTTTATATTTATAGTTAATAAGCAAAATTAAAATTAATATTTCGAAAAAAAAAAAAGACTCCACCTGTCGATTGAAGCTGTAGTATTTCACGTGTAAAGTAAAAGGCACGCTTTGTTATATTAGATTAAATTGTATTTTAAACGAATTCAATTTATTTTTCTTTGTTTTATGTTTTTCAAGAAATGGATGACGTCATTCTCTAATGCAGTTAAAATACGATTATATTTTTTTTCTGGCGCGTGCCTTTTGCTATCTTCGATTAGTTTTTACTGTAACTTTCATGGAATCAATGAGATGCTATTCTGGCTCGACAAATAATGTTTTCAGATATTTTTATCCTTAATTTTACTTTTGAAGTAAGTTACTAATGTAAACCCTGGAAGCAGACCAATTTGTGACTGATTAAGCGATTTTGAAACCATCGAAATAATTGTTTACCTCGAATTTTACACTTATTTTGTAAGTAGACTTGAGACAACACTTACCGATCATTAGTGGGATAGCAAAAGAAATGATTCCGGATAAAAATCCTACGCATCCCATAGCAAGAGACTGCAAATTCATGTCCACATATCGTAACACCAAGAGCGGGAAATGTACATAGACCATGCCCGATGTGACTCCGTAAAGTGTCCAAAGCAATATGAATGAGTAAAGATCCGCAGCTAATGGAAAGAGTCAACAGAGTCAAAGAGAAACACTCCTTGTAATATGAAAGCCAGTGTCATGAAGACAGGAAGGGTTAAAAGTTTCTTGTCCGTCACCCATCCAAAGCACAGTCGACCTGGAAAAAGATATATACTATCATCATATATATTATTTCTCCTGTCAACATCCCTTTTTCTCAGAAAATACGAAACGCAGAACGACGGATGAGATGGCATATGAAAGGAATTTGAACTGGCTTCTGACATAGCAATTCGTTAAAACATGTTTTTGATTAAAATTTGCTGAAAATAAAAAATTAAATCGGCATTGTTTTCATAAAAGAAATGAAAGGTTTTCTTCAAAGTATCGTTGCCACAAAAATAAAATACCACATTATAGGATGCTCAGCAATTATTTTAAAAAACACCGCACGCGTTTATTTTATATTTATGATTAAAAAGCGAAATTGAAATTGAAATGTTTAGATTTATATTTCTATGTCCCATGTTTTCCCGAAGCGGATGACGTCATCCTCTAATGCAGTTAAAATAGGATTGTTAATTTTTTTTTTCTCGCGCGTGCATTTTGCAATCTTGGATCAGTTTTTACTATAACTTTGATGGAATAAATCAGATGATATTCTAGCTTGACTAAAAATTAAACAATGCCGATTTAATTTTTAATTTTCAGCAAATTTTAATCAGAAACATGTTTTAACGAATTGTTAAGTGGGCTATGTCAGAAGTGGATTGTTAAGTGGGCTATGATTCTAGCTTGACTAAAAACTAAATGTTGTTTGCAGATATTTTTATCCTTACTTTTTCTTCAGAAGTTTAAACCTGCATCTAAGAAATATTACATATTGATAAAAAATGGTACTTCTCTATTATCCCGTCGACCACTTTTCATAACAAAAAACTATCGCCAAATAAACGGGTGAACGTTGCCATTGGAATATCAAAATAAATAAATAAATAAAATTTAAGAATTTAAGGACACAATTGTTATTTTAATGAATGAAATCTCTATAATAAAACCGTATGTCATGTGACTGTCCTCAACAGTTCCGGGATGCCGCTTCACTTTTTCATATGCCAGGCAGCCATTTTTATTCAAAATTATTTTTTCTAATAAAACTGCATAAAAGTTACATTTTTAGAAAGATCGTTCAAAATAAATTAATATTTGAGAGATGACTTACGTTCAATTATGTATACATTCTGCAATAACTTCAGTTTCAATTAGGTTCGCTGTTCAAATTCTCTATCCATGAAAGTAAACAACAACAAAAAAAAAAAGATTCATTCGTTGTGAACGTTTAAAATATTAAACCATGAATTTTTGGACCGCTGCCTGGTGTAAAAAAAATAATCAGCACCAGTGAGACAGTCAAAGTTTACCATAATTCTGTTCCATACAACTCAACTTCCTTCGGATCTTTTCTTGATGTAAGTTGAACTCCGTGGTTGAACTCATGTAATAATATTTAATGGATCAAATTTCGAAACAAATTGTCAGCTTTTATTTTTCGTGTGTATTAATTAGAAACGATATTTTAATTTTGAAATCAAATGTTTTGATTTATGATAATATTTCTTATTTATCTATTTTCTATTTTAAAGAAAAATGTGAACGTCATGTATTTTAAATTGGAACAGCTGTCACGGACGCACCAGGGTTGGCGGAATTTTTGTTTTGCGCCATTTTGGCGAGAAAATCCCATTTTCAGGTACCTATTAGAGATTACTAAAACAGCATATACTTTTATTTTATTATGAAATAGTTTATTTTATATTAAAAACACACACACAATGATTAATTTATTATAAAGTGGGTTAAGCGGTTTTTGTCAAGAAAGATGAAATACATAACAACAAAAAATATGCGAAATGCTACCACGATCGCAAAAGTTCTTGATTTGTCTATTAGATTTTTCCGGTTTGGCAAAGGATTAAGGAAAAAAATAAATTATGAATAAAAATAATTTGTTACAATGCTTAACATACATTTAAGGGCGACCAAACTGGTCGCCAGTGGCGGCTAGTAACTAATAAATCAGTAAAACATAATGAAAAATACACGCAATTTTCACGTTAAAAACCACTTGATGACGTAACAAACACGTATAATGCTTCTGATATCAAGTAAATGGGACTGCATTTTTGGCGTTTAATCTAACAGTTTAGCGATAGTTTTTTGTTATGAAAAGTGGTCGACGGGATAATAGAGCAGTTTCTAAAAAAAAATTAGATTTCAGTGCGAAATCCTCGCACGGGCACTCTGGTATACATTATTTCTGTTGTCAACATCCCTTTTTGATGCATTTACAAAACGCACAACAACGAGTGAGGTATCATTCGAAAGGTTTCTGAAGAATAGCTCATGACATAATACACTCACGTTTCGTTAAAAAATATTTTTTGATTAAAAATATCAGTTAATTAAAACCTAGCATCCGTCAGGCCGAAATGTCGAAGCATTGAGTCACACACTGTAAACTGAAATGTCTGAAAATAAGACACTTATGTACCTGAAACGGATGGTTCAAAAAACAGACACTTTGAAGTGTCTAGTTTATGTAAGACATATATATGTGTCTTATTTTAAAACACATGAAGTGTCTGAAAAAGCGCCATTTTTTTACCCGGTCAAAGAGCTAGAAAAAAATCCCAAAAAGAGTGAAGAAATGGTGCCATCCACTCGTGAAAGCGTTTTGATTTTATCTACTATGAGGGAGAATTAATTTTTCCGCTAAGGGCGAATCGAACCCGAAGCCTGCGGGTTAGAAACTTAACGCGTTTATCCATCGCGCCAGCTGTTCTACAGGAAGGTTTCATTTTAAATGTAGGTAATGGAGTGATTAGGCTGCGTGTTGATATTCTTATAGGGCAAATTGTAATTTATCGGCGTTGTCATAATACTTACTACTTTTAATTATTGAGGTTAATTATTAATAAAGTTTTTCTATGGTTAATGAATATTTAGAATATGGTTTCATTAAACTCATTTATTAGACAAATTTTCTTTGCTTAAAAAATGAAATGGTTAGAATATGATTTGATGCATTCGTTGCCGAGAAAATTGGAAAGTGTGAAAAGGATTTGAGGGAGATTTGCTCAATTTGAAGTGGCGGTTAGGATTTTAAAACTTTAATTTTTATATAAGGGGAGGGGATATGAAATATACATACTTTCAATTCGATTGTTATCAATATATTTCTTAAATGAAAAGCGCTCCCTAGATTTTGAAATTTTGATTGACTAAATTTTCTTTTTAATCAATTTTGAATAAACACGTAAACTTATTCTTTTCGAATAACTTAAAATAATTGAACCCTATAAGAAAAAGCACAGCTTTTCCGTTGTGGGGGGCTTTTTTTTCACCCATGGAAGTTAGTTTTTTTAGTTATGTTTTATTTTTTATTTTATTTTTTATTTTATTTTTTATGTTTATGTGTTAAAAATTTATTTCAAACGGGTGGTCCAAGGAAATTTTGAATTCAGGCGGCTGTAGACCGGCGCACAGTGTAAGATTTTGCAAATCTAGCGGGAAAAAAATTCAAAAATCGATTTTCAGTAATTCCAATTTTAGACATTTTAAATTACATCTAACACATTGGAGATAAAGTGAAAGAAGTTTAACTCCACAACAACACCATCAAAAGTCGGCTCAAAAACGCGTTTTCTTTAAGCCTTTTTAGAACGGCGATTGTTGTAGATGTGATTGCTTTGATATTTATGGCTGAAAATATACTTATTTTGTAAATATTGTTTTATGGTGGTATGGAATCTTTACAACAAGGTATATACTTTGTATTTTACAATTTTGATAGTTATTTAAAAGTGTTACTTTTTTTAAATAAACTTTTAAGTTAATATGTAATTTATTTGAAAATTTAATAGCATATGATAAATTAAAAAAGCTGCCAAAAACTTTGTACACGCTGGTACATTGTAACTTAATTTTTTTTTTTTTGTAATTATATAGCATATAGATATAAAATAAATCAATTTCAGCTGCAACTATTTGCAACTTTTGAATATAAGTAATTTTTTTACAGGTACTGAAGTGTTAATTTCGAAAAGAGAATTCTATGAGATTTTGATAAAGGATGTTATTGGACATGAAACCTTTCCTGTGAATTCTAAAAATATCCTGATAGACTATGCATTACACAAATACAATATTCAACATTGCTCATCTGTTATGTTAGACCAGATTAAGCGGCTGATCCATTCATTTATGATTGACATTAATCGAAGATGGAGAAACTGCCATCGCATAAAGAACAATTTTTTAATTATAATAAGAGATGGCTAGATTCAAATATAACAATAAGTAATCTCTATTTACCAGGCAGAAGTAATAATGACTACGCGAAAAAAGTTGGACGTCTGAAGAAGAATTTTTGTTCAAGTGGACCGAAATCGAAAAGAAAAAAGGTTCATTAGTTATTCTCAGAACACTCATTAAATGAACTAACACATGCCACGTGTTTAAAACTAAGACAATCTGGACGAAAGGATGCTGCGGGTATGTTAAAGCAAATATCTGAAAGTCCTAAAAAGGGCAACTAAATTTTAAAAAAATCGTTCAAAAAGCCGGATGCCCGATATTTAAATATTCCCCTAAAGAAGCGTTGGCTTTAATAATCACTATGAAATTAAGTTGCCGAAAATACGAGATTATGAGGAACTCTGCGTTACAAAAAGGTTTGAATATTTATCCATCTTATGAACAGATAAAAGATGCGAAAAACATGTGCTATCCCTCTCAAGAAAACTGCATATTTTCAGAATCATTTGCAGAAGTAAAATTACAATCTATTGTAGATTTAACGATAAAAAGACTTTGTATTATACAAAAACAGATACAACTTGTTTATTTACAAATCTCATGTCACTCATGTACAAATCATGAAAAAATAAAACAATATTCTCTTAATGTTGGACACTGTTTCATAATCCATGCGTGACGCATAGTTTTTCTTTCTTGTTGTTTGGATACAGATCGCAAAAATAAACTTTTATCATGTTTTGTTCTTTATGCTAGTGTGACTATGGTGTTAATTGATGTGTAGTACCTACTATATTGGTACGTGCACACATAGAAGTCGAAGGTTATATTTTATCACATAATTGCTTGATTTCACATTCTGATATTTTCGTCCCGGATGAAAGGATGTAAGGAAATGTCCATGAAGGAATGAGGGAGAAGTTATTTATCGCGAGTGCGAAAATTTTTACAAAAAGGCATTATCAGGCAAACTCAAAATAACAATGATCTTGTAGAATGGAAGAAGAAAAATAATTATCTAATAACACTCCTTCCTTCTTCTGTGTTGTTAATAAGGATGGGAGTTTTTTAATGTAATACGATAAATAACACTGTTATTGTGTTAGAACCTTCTACCACATTAATACGTTGCTGGAAAATCCCTATTAATTAAATAACTATTTCAGCGTTAAGAGCCTGATCAGCGTTCCCGAAAATTCCGTTCAAAACATCAACATAATTTTCTGAAATGTACTTTGCCTTTATCTAAAAATGCAAATTGCTATTCGATTTCAAAATTTCTTAACAAGAAAACCTGCAAATGCAAAGGTTTTGTGTTTACGAATAAAAGTGACTTCAGGAGTGTGTCAGAAAATACATAATTTAGATTTGAGAACAGCATTAAAACATAGCATGCAGGAACATAATTTTCACGAAAATGGGATAGTTTAGATAAAAATTAAAACTACATTGTCCATTTTTACAAATCAAAATTAGTAACTCTGCCTCAAAAAAAAAAAAAAACGCGAGTCTAAATTTTCAAAAACCATTGCCCTACGTGAAGCCATTCCCATCGAAGTATCGAGAAGAAAAAAAAATAAAATTTTCCCTGCCTATTTAATACTAGCAAGCTACGCCCGCTACGCTGGTCAATTTCTCTTACCGCACCTTTAATCAAGTGAAATATTGACTTTGAGAATTTGACCCTGTATTTTAAAACTCTATGGATCTTTACTTGGAATGTCCTTCTGCATTTTTAAAAACAATACGAACGCTAATGCGTTATTACATTTTTAATGTGTCAGACAAAATTTGGGCTGTTAAGAACAAATTAGGCCAATTCTCTGTAGACTTTATTATGGAATAGGTCAGCATTAAAAAAAATGAATAATTGTGTTAAATTATGATGTCTATGGGGTTTACATTATAGTGTCTAATGGAGAAAAGTCATTTCCGTTGGATTCAAATTGGATTTGAATGAAGTTACAATTTACAATACTTATACACACTTTTATACATACTTATACATACTTTTACAAATATAATGAAATTCATATGCCTGACTGAGGTGGACTAAAATATGCTATTTGACGAGAATTAAATAAAAATCATGCACTCGTGACATCATAATTCACTTTTATATTTTAACAGAATAATAAGACTTCTATAAATTTTTGACTCGTGCTATAGTCAGTATACATACGCCAGGACACATTGTCGTTATCATTATCTTTTTATGCGTGAAGGTTTCGCTATAGTACTCTATTGTAAAATTTGGTAATTTTTGAAATTCAATATTTGAAAAACGGCATAATCATTAAATTTGAAATTTATGTCAAGAAAAATACAATTTTTTACCTTTCTAACGCAGTTTGTCTAACCATTTTCTGACAAATACTTTTCGAGCTATTAATTTTTTCAGTAACTTCAAATGTTTCAATTCATTTTTCGAGATTAATCTGTGGCAACGATTAAGAAAAATCCCAGTCGTCAGCAACGCATAGCTTTTTATTAAAGAGGAAAAATGTGAAAATGTTTTTCTTTGTTTCTAAAAAAAGTTAATAAATAAGCGCAATTAAATAATCTCTCATTATTCCCATGCGAGGTAAGAGAATGATCGTAATACCCGCTACAGCTTCTTAGTATTGTAGCGTGGCGTACGTAATATGTATATCTCACATTGCAGCAAACATTTAGAACGGGTTAGAACTCTCGCAATTACGGGTTAAACATAAAAAAAGTCAAAAATTCGTCAAAAACATAAAATTAAAAAAAATCTTTTTGAAATTTTCGAATTATTTGCCCCAATCATTTATGAGCCATTATTAAGCAGCAACCCATGTTCCAAATTTCGTAGCCCTTCACCCTGTGGTTTCCAAGTTTTTAAGGTTACATAGATACGCGCACGGATTTTAATAAGGTAAATTTTTCTTAATTATCCCTCTCGGCTAGTGAATAAATGTTTGACGTCATTTGAAACTAATCTATTGTACGTAACTATGCATCGCACCATTATTTCCATTCTTTTTCTTTTTTAATATCATGAAGTCGCCCTTTAAGGACGCGATTTTTATTTTAATTAATGAAATAACTAATAAATCAGTAAAGCATAATGAAAAATACAGGTAAATGTCGAATTAAAATTTACTCGATGACATAACAAACACATGTAACGCTTCTGACGTCAAGTGAATGTGAAGCCACGATTATCCATTTTTGGTTTTAAATACTATTAGTTTGGCGATAGTTATTTGTTATGAAAAGTGGTCGATGGGATAATGGAGAAATAGCCTATTTTCTTACCTATTAAATCTCCCATAGCCATAGTATTAATTAGATATTTTCCGTATGATTCATCAATTCCTTTATCTTTACCATAATCGACAATGACGGTGAGAGCTGGGGTGAGAATAAGAATGAAAGTTGTCGCGCATACATTGATAAGTACGTATACAGGATTGGTGTAAAGAATTGCAATTCCTCGAACACTTTCAGACAATGAAGTTTGGTTGCCAGGTGACACTTCAGGCTTTTTTTCACAAGGAGCTGATGAATTGATGTCATTCTCTTTCTTTTCTAAATCTCCAGATATTGTAGATATAGGAATTGCGTGAGTTTTTCCCACAGGCGTTGCGCTTCCATTCTATAATAAAAAAAACGAAAATCACTATTTTCTTCCTCAAAAGAAAAGTATATATATATATATATATATATTATATATAAAAGTACTTCTGTAAATCATTTGCTAAGATACAAGAAATACACATTCCCTAAATTTCACTGAATTGTTACTAAGTTAGTGTCAAATACGTTCACATACAAAACAGGTTGGAAATTGTACGTTAAACGTGACAAATGAAGTGCGTTCGTACTATAACTAGTTTCACAATGTAAAAAAAAAATCATCGTTTAAATAATAAACGATGATTGAGTGAAAATGATCGAGTTAAACGATGATTGAGTGATTCAGTGAAATGAATTATATCGTCTATTATGAGCGAAATGAGTATGCTTTTTCTTTTTCCGTATTACATATGCCACGTTTACAGATGCGATTTTTTTTTCGACACCAGACAGCGCTGCAAAATTCACCACGGGGATCTTGCTTTGCGAATGATGACCTCCATGGTTTAATATTTCTAAGACTCACGATGACCGAATCCCTTGTGTTTATTTACTTTAATGGATTGAGATATTGAGCTGTTAACCTAATTTCAACTGAAGTTATCTCGGAATCTATGCATTTTTTTAATGTAACTCATATTTCAAGCAAACCATTGTTTTGAACGATCTTTCAAAAAAATGCAACTTTTATGCCATTTTGTTCGAAAAAATAATTTTTAATAAAAATGGCTGCTTTTCATTTGAAAAAAGCCCGTATTTGTTTTCCTCAGTCACATGACTTGCGCTTTTATTATATAGATTACATAAGATAGGATTTAATAGAATGAAGACAGCTTTTTTTAATATGGTTTGTAAGTTTTGATTCCATTTTCATAAAATTTGAAATGACTCGACAAAATTCTACAACGATTGTATATATTAAGTTTCAAAGCATTCGGTTGGATAGTTTTGGCGCTGTTATATGAGGAAGGACGGACGGACCAGACGACGACTATAAGTGCTATGTATTTACATAATTACGAACGCTGAGAGCTAATGTGCCCGCCGGTTCTCTATGTAAATATGTACGTATGTATGTACGTAAAGCGATAACTCTTGATAGAAATATCCGTTTTGCTTAAAATTTTGTTTATAGGTTCATTCTGATAAGGCGCTTCCCTGATTAGTTTTGAGGATTCATTGGTTAAGCGTAAAGGGAAAAACGGGTGGCTAATCCTACCCCCCCCCCTTAATTTATTGTAGATTTCATTATTTTTCGAGGGCATTATTCTTTGAAATAAGAGTATAATATACAATAAGTGTGAATAGGCTGTGAGATCAATCCCATCAGTTTAACTGGCCACTTTTTCACCTTATTTGACTGGGCAGTAAGATCACGCCCTTCTCGGAGATGCTTCTCTTCACCATCTCTTTCGGGAGGAGAATCTGGCATACTTTCTTGCAGAGTTTCCACAGATTCCTGTTTCATTTTGATAGCTTCTGCGAAAATACATTACACTTAATCAAAAACTAAATTTCTGTAGAAGAAAAGATACATCATAGGAACAAATTATAAAAAACAATGAGAAGAAATCATAAAAAATAATAAAGTTATTAAAATAATGCCATTATGGGTTATGTGACTTATAAGTCAGGAACAGTTAAAGATAAGTGGCTCAAACTTGGAACATGTCTTTTTCAGTTATTTTACTTTCATTTTAATTCAGAAAATTTGAAAAAATATATATATTTACTTTTAAAAATATGATTTTAAAAAAAATATGTTACATTATTCATTTAAAAAAATTAATTTAAAAATTTTTAATTTTTATAATTAATGTTTTAAAAAATGCTAAATGATATTGAAAGCTTATAATTTTTTTGTTTAATTAAATGAAAAAAATAATTTGACCAATAATATTTCGAGTTATAACGATTTTAAATTACCACACTTTTTTTAGAAAAAAAAAATCTCAAAATTCAAATTTAATAAATAAATGTGTCCCGGACCCCCCCCCCCCACACTTAAGTAATAAATTCTTTAACCTTTTCGTGTCTGACATCCTAATAATAGTACATGTCTTTACCTTACTATTATAATGCCTGTACAATTACTATTGTTATTATTTGCGTATAGTAATGATCATATATGTCTACTATTATTAATTCATTTATGTTTTAGCATTAACAAATAAAACAAAAAAATAGTATGCTTAAAGCTTCATATTGGTTTAAAACAAAATATTCTATCCTTTTAAAACGAAAAAATGGAGACTACTTTGCTGGTAAGTTCTGGGCCTCCTAATTGGAGATGGTTACTTATGCCCAATTATATAAAAAACTCTCCAGATTAGCTAAAGAAAGAACGGGTTAAAACTTCTTCCGGAAAACGTTGGGTGTTGGATTACCAGGTTAAAGGTGTGATTGTGGCTTCTGGACGTCGGTGAAAGTTTAGAATAATCCAATAAAAGTTATTCATAGTATTGAATTAAGTTAACTACACTAATTAAAAAAAAGAAAATTATTACGTTG
The DNA here is from genome assembly GCA_963931845.1 of Maratus michaelseni. Lineage (NCBI taxonomy): Eukaryota > Metazoa > Arthropoda > Arachnida > Araneae > Salticidae > Maratus > Maratus michaelseni. Next base: position 12,102,160 of record OZ007593.1, on the reverse strand, counting down.
TGATTATTTACGCTGCCCTACGTCTTATGAAGCCGGACTAGATAAAGTATATAAATCTCTAACATACCTATAAATTATAAACTGGTCCACCTGATAAACCAACTAAAAACTAATCAACAATTAAATTAAAGAAAAAGAGGAACAACACTACTCGATGACATATGGGTGTTATCCCATATAAATTAAATACAAAGAGTTAAAAGTAAACGAAAAACATTTATTTACATATCTATTTACAAAGACATAAAAAAAATAGAGAACAAACATCCCTAACAGGATGTTAAATTTTAAGTATAAAAAAAATAAGATGAAGCAATTGAATAATCATTAAAAGAGTTAGTGAGTCTTTTTCCGACTCGCACTACCGCACTTACGTGCATTAATTATATTTCAGAGAAGAAACAATTTCTCTACATTTACTAAAGTACTTCTACCAGTATTTATTCATTATTATACACATCCAATATGAGGGAATAGTGAACCACAGATACCTGTACTTTCAGAGCACTTCTGGTCTGCATTGTTAGCGATAGTCTAGCTCCACGGGATAGGCAAAGATCCTCGGTTAGGTCATCCTTTTTGACTTTGGTCGCAACCACACCATTTCGGAAACTACCTTCGTTTTTACACACTACCAGCACTCTACTTTTTCTTTGAGATGTTACTTCCTCGGACAGGACGTCAGGTACTGTTCCTCTTCCAGATCTCCTCTTGGGGCTCACTTTTTCTTTTCCCCCGTCACTGGGCCCTCTATTGGCTCCAGTGTTTTGTAAAGAAGTCTCCGCCCTCATCTCTTATTGGTTTTGCTAAATATTATTCAGGACCACCTAGGATGGGGTCCTAAATTGTAAATTTGCTATGCACTTCCAAACAGCTATAAATTTTTCAGCTCGTAAATTTTTTCTCCGTAAAAGATGTCCTTGTTAGATCGCAGACCAGTGGCTCCGAAGGTAATAAAACTACTCTGGATGGTCGTTTCTATTTTCCCATACGAAAAAGAAACTATGTACACTAATAAAATAAATAGTCCACAGAAATTCCTGGTTATACAATATATATACATAAAAAATACATATTAAAAAAAATAAAAGTATATATAATAAATAGTCCACAGAAATTCCTGGTTATACAATATATATACATGAAAAATACATATTAAAAAAATAAAAGTAAACTAATTTAGTCAGAAATTGGGAGGTGGCTCATATCTGACCACCATCCATATCTGACCACCAAGTTCACATGAAAATATGAGTTCAAACTACGCATGCGCTTGCTAAATAGCTATTTCACAAATTAGCCGGAACACACCGCCCGGCGTTGGATGGCTGTCCAACATTATCATAAAATGGCAAAGGCACTACTCTAGTAATGTTTCTACGTAATATACCTGTGGATGTCTTCAGATCGATGACGCGAACAAGTCCATCATCACCTTTATAGGTTTTCAAAATTCGAGCTAATTTCCAATCGATAAACTTGTCATTTCCATCTTTTACCAGCTGATCAACTTCAAGATTTAGTGAAGGCTTTTTCCATTTACTGCGGACTTGCAGTTCATTCAAGTATTCTCGGCTCCAGCGCTGCTAAAACTGCATTTTTAACCTTTGAACCAGTGTCCACCTAGAAGAAAATGGTAAAGAATCTAAAACATCATTATTTTCATGAATACTTAAGAGAGGACCTCCAATAAGGAAGTGACCAGGTGTTAGTGGTTGTAAATCATTAATATCTGCACACAAGGGCGTTAACGGACGTGAATTCATAACTGCCTCAATTTGTGTCACGAGTGTTGTCAGTTCTTCAAAATTCAAGATACAAGATTTAGTTATCTTCAAGAGGATTCGCTTCATTGTTTTGATATTCGATTCCCATAGTCCGCCGAAATGTGGTGATGCAGGGGGTATAAAATTCCATTGTACTCCTTCTTCTGCACTAAATCGCTGAATTTCATCCGAAGCACAAATTTGATAAAAGGATTTCAAAAGAGCACAAGTACCCTTAAAATTTGTGGCATTGTCACTCCATATAATGGAAGGTTTAGATCGTCGAGCAACAAATCTTCTTAAACAGGCTAAAAATGCTTCTGTGGTCAAGTCTGAAACAACTTCCAAATGAACGGCTTTGGTCGAAAAGCAGATAAATATAGCAATGTATGCCTTTAGTGTTATTTTTTATCTTTTTAAGTTAGGCTTTGTTATAATAGGACCGGCTAAATCCACGCCAGTCTTCTCAAATGGTCTAGAGGGTATAATTCTATCACGGGGCAAGTCACCCATCATTTGTTGAATAGTTTGATGCTTTGTTCGAAGACAAGTCATACATCTATTTATAATTCTTCTTACTTGGCTCTGACCAGATGGTATCCAATAAAACTGTCTTAATAAAGACAGAGTGGTCTGAGTACCCGAATGTAGAAACTTTTTATGATAATATTCAATCAATAGGTCGGTGAAATAGTGAGACTTTGGTAACAGTATTTGGTGTTTCTGAGATTCTGATACATTAGAAAACTTCAGTCTTCCACCGATCCTTAACAGTTCATCTGTATCTAAAAACACATTTAAATTCAAGATCTTACTGTTGTTTGGTAGAGGGCGTTTTCCTTTTAAACATCGAATTTCCGTTTGAAATGTGGAATTTTGTACAATCTTTATTAGTTTTTTCGTTGCATTTTGTAACTCAGAAGTATCTAAATAATCATGTTTCTTAATTTTTGGTTCTGGTTTACAGTTATTAAGAAATCTCAAGCACCATGCAGTAATTCTTATTAATTTCATAAAAGAAGAATATCGATTAATTAAATCAGTGTTTCCTTCATTTTTATCTACAATAGTTGATTTCACAGCAGTGTTTTTCTTTAGTTCTAACTGATCATTAACTTCAGAAATATCTAATTTATCAAATGGTTTTTCAAATTTTGGGCAAAGAGATCTGTCTTGTTTTAACCATTGGGGACCTTGCCACCAAAGATGATTATCTTTCAATTCTGAAACTTTCAAACCTCTAGTAACTAGATCGGCGGGATTATCTTGTCCAGGACAATGAAACCAACTAAGTGGATCACTAAGATCTTTTATTTCTTTTATTCGGTTTCTGACGAACATTTTAAATCTTTCTGACTCTCCTCTAATCCAGTGGAAAGTAATAGTCGAGTCAGTCCAAAAGTAGCAAGTTGCAGGAAAAGATAAGTTTTTAGCAATTTTATGACAAAGTCTAGCAGACAAAAGTGCGCCCAATAACTCTAGGCGAGAACCAGAAGAACAGTTTAGATAGAAACAGTTTTTAATGGGGCCACTCTATTTTTTGCTGCAATAAAGCTGGTAACAACGTTCTTGTTTTTTAATACTGCTCTAAGGTACACTACTGTACCATATGCTTTCTTTGAAGCGTCTGAAAAACTGTGTAACTCAAAATAATCAACTTCTTCGACGGCAATATCTGCCAAATAATATCTGGGAACATTAATACTATTCAGTTCTTTAATTTCCTCGAACCATTCATTCCACAAAATATCCAATTGTTTGGGTAGATTTTCATCCCAGTCAAGTCCTAAACACCAAACTTCTTGGATTAAACATTTAATTCTAATAGTATAAGGACTAATAAAACCAATTGGGTCGAAAATACGACCAACAGTCTGCAATAGATAACGTTTAGTACTAAGTTTTCTCGACAGGAATTTTTCTAAGTTTTGAGTTTTAAATGAAAACTTATCACTGTTTGGATCCCAAGCAACGCCTAAAACCTTGGAAGGTATCAAATGCTGATTACTAAGATTTAAGTTATCTGTTACTTCATCAACGTGTAAACCATGTGCTTCCCATTTTTCACGTAATTCTAATGAGTTTGTTTTCCATTTCCTAAAAGTCATACTGACATTTTGAAATATTTTAAAGGCTTCTTTACTTAATTTAAATGCAAAATCAACATCACTTTCACTAGTAATCAAGTCATCAACATATAACGATGAATTTAAAATAACAAAAGATTCAGGAAATGTTGTTACATACCTTTGTAAGTGATGTTTGATAGTAGCTGCCAGAAGGAAGGGGCTTGACTTCACACCGAAGAGAATTCTTGTTAATCTGAAGATCTTAAATTCCTTACCTGGATCTTCAACCCATGGTTCATCATCCCAAAAAAATCTTGTAAAGTCCCTGTCTTGTTCATCGATCTCGATCTGCAAAAATGCTTGTTGTATGTCTGCAGTAATTACTACAGGAAAATTTCTAAATTTTATTAAAAGGCTGAACAGTTCAGGGATAAGATTTAATCCCGTATATAAACAATCGTTTAGTGAAAGTTCACCTTTAGCATGGGCGCTTGCGTCGAATACGATTCTGACTTTGCTAGTCGACTTATCCTCACGAATTACTGCTCTGTGGGATAAGTAAAATGTGTTTGCTTCCGATGTGTTGTTCTCAACAGGTTCAATAATATTCTCTTCTAAATAACTATCTAAAATAGCTTTATATTCCGAGAATAACAAAGGATCGTTTGTAAAATTTGTTCTCAACTTCAAAAATCGTCTATATGCCACTTCGCGATTATTATTAAGAGACATTTTCAAATTAGACTTCCATGGAAATTTAACTTTGTACCGATTATCTTTAAAAACTATGCTTGATTGAAATTCAGTCATAATTTCTTCATCTACATTACTAACATCTTTAGTTTCAGATTCAATTCCTAAGCTTTCTAATTACCAAAAATTTCTGATTTGATCCGATATATCCTTTTCTTCAACTATTATTTTCATGCTAAACAATTCGTTGGCTGACCCCATGTAACCCTGTAAACACCAGCTAAAAAGGGTTTCAGTAGCTACGAATTTATCCATTAATCTTCTAATTCTACCAGTTACAACATTATAATAATTATCTGATCCAATTAACACTGCAATTTTATTATTATTACATTCGTAACTGTCAGCTAGTTGTAAACCTTTTAATTTACTATAAGTTTTACGAATGTATTTATCAGGAGTGGGTAAGCAAGCAGCTGAAATTTGATCTGTCTCAAGGGCTTCAACTTTAATATTTGAAAAGGGATCATCTCTATTCTCTAATTTTACTTTTACTACATTATACGCTTTATCAGTTGCCTTTTCGGCTCCAAAAGCATAAGCAGATAAAGTTTCTGTTCTAATAACAGCTAAATTTAAATTTTGTGAAACATCGCGAATTATGAATGTTCTCATACTACCATTATCCAATAAAATACGAATTGGTTCAGTTTTATTATCTTTTGGATCCTTTGTCATCACGGAACAAGTTTGCAAAAAAATGTTGCATTGTGTGTTTTTATTTTCTACATTAATAGTAGAACTGTTATCACAATGTGAAAAAGATACGACACTCTTATCCGTATTTACCTTTAAATCATTTTCAAGTTGGAAACAAATGGCCCTACTATGTTTTTTTTTTTTACAAGTATCACACATTTTAGTTTTTTCACAGTCTTTTATTCTGTGTTTGGCCTGTAAACATAAAAAGCATCTTCCCTGCCTTTTTAATAATATTTCTTTTTTCTGATCTATAGTTAAAGATTGACACATTTCACTATGATCAATACTGTTACAGAATAAACACGAATTCTTATTTACAGAAGCCATTAATTCAGCAGCTGAAACATTATTTTGTTTAAATCCTTTCGTACCATATTGCAATCTCGGTTTATATTTTGATTGTTTGTCAAAAAATATTGATCTATGTTCAATTTTATTATCACTGGAAAATGATTTTTTAACATCTAAATCATGGATAGTTAACACTCTTTCTCATGAGATTTTCTATATTCCACATTTCTCCATCATTTAACTTCCGATTGAATTCTAAAGTCAAATCCGGAGCTATTAATTTAAGTAATATTGGAAAAAGTAATCCACTGTATGTATCTGATTTTACACCTAGTGACTCTAAATTACGAATTTGTACTAGACATTTATCATACAGATTTCTTAAACCCCGAGCGTCAGAACTTTTCAGATATTCCATTAGTAAATTATTCAAATGAGCATGTACGAGAATATCATGTCTACCAAATCTTTCTTTCAAAAGGGATACGGCCGCTGCATAATTTTTTTCCGTTAGACTGAATCCACTTATTGTGTTTGCAGCCGTTCCCGAAACTAAACTTTTCAAATAACTAAATTTCTCAATATCTGACAGACCTGTGTTTTTATCTATGGCTGTTTCGAAATGGTTCCAAAATTCTGTAAATTTATCAGGTTCACCAAAAAACCTATTTATTTGTAATTTTAGTAGCTTTACTTTTTTTAGTTCGGTAGTAGCATGATCTGCTCGCACTGGATAAACATTGTTAACATAAGCATTGTTATCATTAGAACATAAGTTTTTTATCTTGAAGTTCAGTTTTGATCTCTATGATATTACTTTTTGATCATAGATGTCACAATTTAAAATTTCGTTTTCAATATGTTTAGCATTAATCGTAGTTACAATGGTGTTATCAAGTTCCTTAATAGTTTTATATTTTTCATTCAATTTATCAAGAAGTTCTTCTAATTCTTGTACAGAATATTCTGTATTAGTTAAATATTGATCGATACTTTCAAATATTTTATTGACAAGATTCCGATGCGTATCACGCATTTTCGTTTGTTTATTTTCAGACATTTTCAAAACAAAATATAATCATAAAAAGAAACTCACCGATTTCCAGTCAAACAAAAAATAATTTAGTACTTGGTATTACGCAATCACTGTTCAAACGAAGTTATCATAATCATCTTTTCAAAGCCGCTTACACCAAAAATGTACAATTCTCTATTCCATTCTTTCGAATTCGAATCAAAACTAATCTATTTTTATAAATATATTCTAATATCTTACGTGTGTGGTTCAGTGTAAACTAATCTAAACAAAATCAATCTGCATTTACGGAACAAATGACATTTAATTACAATAAAACACATAAAAGAATATTAGCGCCAAGTATTCGACGCAACAAATCTAGAAATTTACATATCAACAGTACAATTATTTCGCTTCAGTTCACATGAAAATATGAGTTCAAACTACGCATGCGCTGGCTAAATAGCTATTTCACAAATTAGCCGGAACAATAACGGTGGCCCCCAACGACTAGTTTATTATCGCATTTAGTCCACATGACAGATATTATTATGCCAGAGTATATTAGCGGGCTTTGTCCGCTATCGGACCGGTTCAAATTTTCGAAAAAACGAGAAAAATTGTTTTTTTTTTTTTTTTTTTTTTAATGAAATTTATTTGAATTTATTAAGGAGAGGATAAAGCGTTGTGAAAGGAATATTAAACGAAACCCTTTATGCGATCTTCGATCACACTTACACACTTGTTTTTTATTCACGGGGATGGGAAAGGGGGGGTGACTTTTTAATAAGTACCGCTTTTAGTGAGCCGCACCCCCTAGCATGGGGTTTATCGTTATTTGACACCATTTTTAATATATACTTATCGAATGCCCCGATTTCACCAGAACTAATTCCATTTAACAAATTTAACTTTTAGTTTCATCAATAGCGTTTAATTGCTGTGATGTTTAGATAATTACCACTATTTCCGAATAGTAACTTCCGAATTTTTTTTAGGTTCCAAGCTTTTCTATGATTCCCAGTCTTTTGATCAAGTAGTTCGGTAGTCTTAATTAATTGTTTGACAAAAATCAGTCTCATCTCTTCTCACCCCCCTCTCCTCTTCAAAGTTTTTTCTCTAACTATGCACCGTTTCCATAACTCAGCAACTAGCTTTCTAATTTCAACGCAATTGATTCCAAACATTATAATTAACTTAATAATCACCCTCTATAACATTAAAGTTAACTTATGAGTTGTATATGTCGTAGGCTAATTGGGAAATCCGGCTCTTTCCGAAGAGCCTAGGCTGTTTGCAAAGAGCCGGTCTAATTGGAGAATCATCTCCTTTTTCCCAATCAGCCTGCAATTTTTCAGGCCTATTGCAAAGAGCCTAGACAGCGTTAGGCTAATTGGAATATGGTCATTTATTTCTCAATCAGCCTGATAATTTTTAGGTTTATTGCAAAGAACCTAGATAGCATTAGGTTAATTGAAAAATGGCCATGACTATTTAGAAAATGACCAGCTCTTTGTCAATATATGGTGTTGAACCAAACTCGAACCTGAAAATTCCATTCGAAGTCGACCCGAACCCGACAGAAAAATTCCATCGAACAGTAACCCGATTCTAAAAGAACAAAATAAATTCCTTCGAGTCGCAACCCGACCCGAACCAGAAAACTGAAGTTAACCCGAAACCCGAGCAGAACCCGACAAAATAAATTCCTTCATGTCTCAACCCGACCCAAATCTAAAAATTTGAAGTTAACCAGTAACACCACCCGAACAAGACATAAAAATTCCATCGAACCGTAACCCGATCCGAACCCGACAAAATAAATTCCTTCGTGTCGAAGTTGTTGAAATCGAAGTTGACCCGAACCAGGAAAAAATTTCATGGAACCGTAACCCAATCCGAACACGACAAAATAATTTCCGTCATCATGCAACCCGACCCGAACCTGAAAATTGAAGTTAACTCGAAATCCGATCAGAACCAGACAAAAAAAAATCCATTGAACCGTATCCCGATCCGAACACGAGAAAATAAAATCTGTCGCAACGCAAGCCGATCCGAAGCTGAAATTTCAAGTTGACCCGAACCTGAAAATATAAGTTAACCCGAAACCCGAACCAAACCCGACAGAAAATTATCATCGCCCCGTATACCGACCCGAACCAGATAAAAAAAATCCATTGAACAGTAACCCGATCCGAACCCGACAAAATAAATTTCTTCATCTCGCAACCCGATCCGAACAGGAAAATTGAAATTAACCCAAAAACCGACCCGGACCAGACAAATAAAAATCCATCGACACGTAACCCGATCCGAACCCGACAAAATACTTTTCGTCATCACGCAACCCGATCTGAACCAGAAAATCGTAGTTAACCTGAAATCCATTGATAGCCAGACAAATAAAAATCCATCGATACGTAACCCGATCCGAACCCGACAAATCAAATTCCGTTACAACGCAACCCGATCCGAACCAGAAATTTCAAGTTAACCCAAAACACGACCCGAACCTGAAAATTTTTAATTAACCCGAATCCCAACCCAAAATGAAAATTTAAATTAACCCGAAACTCCGCCGAACCTGAAAATTTATGCTAACCCGAAATCCAACCCAAATCTGAAAATTTAAGTTAGCCTGAAACCAGACCCGAACACGACAAAATTAATCCATTGGACCGTAACCCGATCCGAACCCGATAAAATAAATTTATTCGTCTCGCAACTCGACCCGAACCTGAAATTTACCCGAAAGCCGACCCGAACCAAAAAATAAAAATCCATCAATACGTAATCCGATCTGAACTTGATGAAATAATTTTCGGTTTTTAGGTTTCGGGTAAAATTAAATTTTCAGGGCCGAGTCGGTTTTTGGGTTAACTTAAATTTTCAGGTTCGTCTCGGGTTACGAGACGAAGGAATTTATTATTTCCGGTTCGGATTGGGTTAAGGATCAATTGATTTTTTTGTCTGGTTCCGGTTGGGTTTCGGGTAACTTCAATTTTCTGATTCGGATCGGGTTCTGTTCGGATTGCGTATCGATGGATTTTTATTTGTTTGGTTCGTTTCGGCTTTCGGATTAATTTCAATTTTCACGTTCGGGTCGGGGTGCGAGACGAAGGAATTCTTTTTGTCGGGTTCGGATCGGTTTACGGTTCGATGGATTAATTTTTGTCGGGTTCGGATCGGTTTACGGTTCGATGGATTAATTTTTGTCGGGTTCGGGAAGGGTTTCGGGTTAACTTAAATTTTCAGAGTTGTGTCGGGTTTCGGGTTAGCATAAATTTTCAGGTTCGGTCGGGTTTCGGGTTAACTTCAATTTTCAGGCTGGAGTCGGGTTGCGAGACGAAGGAATTTATTTTTTCGGGTTCGGATTGGGCTACGATTCGTTGTATTTTTATTGTCTGGTTCGGATCGGGTTTCGGGTTAACTTGAATTTTCAGGTTCGTCTTGGGTTGCGAGACAAAGGAATTTATTTGTTCGGGTTCGGATTGGGTTAAGGGTCGATTGATTATTTCTGTCTGGTTCCGGTCGGGTTTCGGGTTAACTTAAATTTTCTGGTTCGGATCGGGTTCCGTGACATTGAAAATTATTTTTTCGGGTTCTGTTCAGATTACGTATTCATGAATTTTTATTTGTTTGTTTCAAGTCAGCTTTCGGGTTAGCTTCAATTTTCAGTTCGTGTCGGGTTGCGAGACGAAGGAATTTATTTTTTCAGGTTTGGATTGGGCTACGGTTCGATGTATTTTTTGTTGAGTTCGGGTCGGGTTTCGGGTTAACTTCAATTTTCTGGTTCGGATCGGGTTGCATGATAACGAAAATTATTTTGTCGTGTTCGGATCGGGTTACGGTTCCATGGAATTTTTTTCCTGGTTCGGGTCGGGTTGCGACACGAAGGAATTTATTTTGTCGGGTTCGGATCGGGTTACGGTTGGATGGATTTTTTTGTCGGGTTCTGCTCGGGTTTCGGATAAACTTCAGTTTTCTGGTTCGGGTCGGGTTGCGAATTGAAGGAATTTATTTTGTCCTTTTAGGATCGGGTTACGAATTCGTTGGAATTTTTCTGTCGGGTTCGGGTTGACTTCGAATGGAATTTTCAGGTTCGAGTTTGGTTCAACACCATATATTGGCAAAGAGCTGGTCATTTTCTAAATAGGCATGGCCATTTTTCAATTAACCTAACGCTATCTAGGCTGTTTGCAATAAGCCTACAAATTATCAGGCTGATTGAGAAATAAATGACCATATTCCAATTAGCCTAACGCTGTATATAGGCTCTTTGCAATAGGCCTGAAAAATAGCAGGCTGATTGAGAAAAGGGAGATGATTTTCCAATTAGACCGGCTCTTTGCAAAGAGCCGGATTTCCCAATTAGCCTGCGACATATATACCACAATTTTCGAATAATAACTTCAGATTTATTTTTTATTTCGTTTCAGAGTATCTCGGGTTCTACGGGCCTGATTAGGACGGTGTTTGGCTCATTCGACTTGATATCGATAGCCTTAAATATTTTAGTTCCACTTTTTAGTGCTAGGGGGCGCTTTACTAACTCGCGTTCTATTAGCCCGATTACGACGGGATTTGGCTCATTCGATTTGAGTTCGATCGGCTAAAAGATTTTAATTCTACTTTCCACCGCCAGGGGGTACATTCAAAATGTTAAATAATTGTCGAAACGTCAGTGAAGGGTCACTGTTGAGACCCGAAAAGTTTTTGGTCTCTGTCTGTTTGTTTGTCTGTCTGTCTGTTCCGCGATAACTGCCGCAATAAGGGTTCGATTAGGTTGATTTTTGGTGGGTATGTTGGCGAGGTACCTAGAATTAGCTGTATAGTTTTTGGTTAAATTGGGTTCATTCGTTCGAAAAATATAGAACATTTTATTTTAAGCATAATGCTTTTCAATGGGAAATCAGACGATTTTTTAATTTTAACATTCCGCGAAAAGAAAATCACGCATTGGGATAATTGTGAATGCTAAATTATGGATATTAAATTTACGAAATGGATATCTTAGTTTAATTTGATAGCTTTGAAAATTTCCCAATATATTTATTAGAATTTCTAAATTAATTGTATAAATTATTGGGAAATTTTACGCATTAATTTGAAAGATGTGATAATTTTAATTTCTCATTTTTTACATAAATTTCCATTTTCTTTCTTTCTTTCATTAAATGATTGCTAAACAACTATATTTCAAAGAATATCAACAAAGGAAAATTCAAGTGAATTATTTTGACGCGAAATGTTATTAACAAAATAGCTAATTTTCGGGTGATTTAATTTTTTAATATGCTTTTTCTAATGAAATAGATGAGAATTTATTTTAACTACTAAAGAAAGATGACCAAATCGGCTTTCCAAACGAAAAATATAAACTGAATGTGTAAATTGAATATAAGTCTCATAAGAGAAATTTACATTTGTATAAGCATATTTAATATACGGAATTTTATTCAATTTCAGCAACATATGTTATTTAGTGGTTGAAAAATAAGTATTCTTTTAAGGATCGGATAAAACCTCCTGTACAAAGAGATAATTAATTTAATGAAATTAAAATAGTAAATGCACTCAGACATATACTCGATTAATGAAAGCGCACAATTTCTGGAAATTGATAATATAAAATTAAAGTGACAACGCGGGTTCAGGGGGTGGGGCGGAGCCCCCCCTCAAGATATGTAATCTTATTCTGAAAAAAAAATACAGTAATAAGTAGTTTATCCTATCATTTCTCCGACATAAAATTGTGTTTAATGTGATACTTCTAAAATTTTTGGAACATTCAATAAATCTTATATTCTTATAAATGTATAAATAACTTTAAAAAATCTAATTTTAGGCTATCAAATATTATGCAGATTATATTAAAAATTAGTGAGATAATTGAACAATGATTTGTAGAGCTGACGTTGAGGCCTCTGATCTGTAGATTTACTAGTTTTAAGTAACATTTTAATGCCATATAAATTATTTAAAAGTAAATACATCAATTTTAAAATTCTATCAATGAGTAAGTAAGATTATAATAACATTATTTTGTTGATGAAGAAATTAGTATTATCGTTTTAAATGTCATTTAAAAAAATTATACAAACTAGGGTTAAAGATATAAAATCATACAAACTTGTGGTTTGTTTTAATTTATTATCACTGGCTCGGCCAACACCGGTCGCCGGTCGGGTCAACTAGTATATATATATATAAAATTGGTGGATCGATAATATTATGCTTTAATATATATATATATATATATATATATATATTGCTTAAATACAACGTTCAGTTACACTATATAATATTATTATACATCATATCCCTCTCCTTGAGAGATAGAAATCATAATATTATTTTATTATTTTGCAGTGCAAATCATGTGACTATCCTAAACCGACACGGGACAGACAGCTCCACTTTTCATATTCCAAACGATCATTTTTACTCAAAACTTTTTTTAAAAATTGAACTCGCATAAAAGTTATATTTTTAAAAATTAATGTTTGAGAGACGAGTTACATTCAATTAGGTATACTTTCTGAGATAATTTCACTTGAAATCAAGCTGATAGCTCAATACCTCATTCCCATCAAAGTAAATTCAAGAGATTCGTTCTTCTGTAAGCGCAAAAAAAAACCCTATTAATTTATGGAAATAAACATTTTCAAAGCAAGTTCTCCAGCAATGAATTTCGCAGCCATGTCTGGTGTTGGAAAATAATTCCCGACTGTAAGCCAATCAAAGTTTAGCTTAATTCTGTTAGGTAAAAGTAGTAAAAGTAAACAAATTCAACTCATGAAATGATATTTGATGAATCAAATTTCGAAACGAAAAATCGGTTAATTTTTAGGAACTTTAGAAGGAGAGATTTAAGGGCGTTGTGAAAACTCCTGATCAAGAGAGAAAAGAGTAAAGAGAAAACAATGAGATAGAGATGTTTTTCCAGCAAAACAATTGGTGAATTCGACACCAACTGAGGTAAATGGCCAAAAAGGGGAATATATTGACAAGGACTATGGTTTAAAATGAATGAGACTATTAACTGACAATCAAAAGTTACTCATTTCGCCAAAAAGTATTCTCTAAAATATATCGACAAGTGTCGATTAGGAAATATTAACCAGAAAGTTTAAAAGAGAACAAAAATAAGTTTTCGAATATTGCGGAATCGGGCCCACAAGCAAAATTGGCATCAAACACGAAAGATACTATCAACAATTTGGTTAAATGTGAATGTGGTTATCATTAAAGTATTAGATTAATAAAATTCGATAAAATACGCCAATTTGGCAGTAAACACGGATAGGCTGGAAGCTACTTAATAGGTATAAAACTTCTGAATAAATGGACATATTGCAAATTAAATCAGAAGCCAGTGAGTTATGCATTTATAAACACTCCTGAACTGTATTAAGAAAGAAGAGCAAAGAGAAAACAGAATCGGACAGATATCGACATCTAGTAGAAATGTGGGTAATTTTATTCAGACTGCACGCCAAGGGAGAAAAGTGGTCAAGAGATATGACAGGAAGAATATTGAGAATACTGATTGGAAATATGTTTAAAGAGAATGTCATTATCATTAAATGGCTCCCAATGGTTCTATGTTTGACATAACCATACACGCTAAAATAGTTCAATTACTATGCAGCCCGATTATGACATATCATGCGAGAAGTTTAGATAAGAATTGTGATAGGTTTTCCATTCTTCCGTAATCGTGTCTACAACAAAGATTAGCGTGAAACAAAAAATATATTAGTAATAATAGGGTTTAATATAAATGTGGATACCGTTAAAGACCCTAAAAAACATTACCTAAAAAAACACTTCATTGCACCTAATAATATAAACTAAACTATGTTAATTGGCAGTGGAGCCAATTAAGAAAGATTACTTAATACTTTAAAAAAGACTGAACTTTGAAGTCACTGTGAGCATTGCATTGTGATGAGTCGCCAAATAATGTCACAATGAACTCGCATGGTTACTTTCCGGTGATCGACACTCTATTGTGCATCATTGCACTCCTTTGTGAAAAGTCACCAGATGATTTCATTTTCTGTCACTTGGGAACTCGTCACAGAACAGCTATCATGAGGACTTTACAATGCAGTGTCAAAATGACAGTCACATGAGAGTCACAAGATGACTTCATTGTAAAGTCATCTGGTGACCCATCACAAAGCGATAGTCACAGTGACTTTTCAGTGTTAACAATCATTTGAAAGTAATAAGACAGTGAAATATCCCATATTTTGATTCAACGTAGCGATTGTGACACTTCTCACCATGTTTGACGTCAAGAGGACTTCACATGGAATGACCGTGCTGTTAGGTTAGTACCTCTTTTCTACATTTGCTGTTTATAGAATTTCCTTTTAAGTACTCACGTGTTCAGAAATTAGCATTTTGTGTTTGTTGCTTAAGTTTTGCACACCAGTGTAATTCATTGTCCTATTTTACAACGTTCGTCCAGTCTCTTCATCGACGGTAACCAAATGAGAAGTCATCTAGTAAAGTAGTTTAGGAATTACTACTCATATTTACTACTACTACTCATCACGTTACTATTCATCATTACCAACAAAACAGATTGTAACGTGGGTAGTTTTTTCAAACATAACTGAAGAATTTACTTGGCAAAACGAGCTGCAATTTTTGGATTATTCTCTTATTTGAAGCTTCATGGAAATTGATTTCTATTTAAAACAAAGTTTTACACTGTTTCATTTAATTCAAGGTTTTTTTTTTTTTTTTTTTTTTTTTTTTTTGTATGTTAAGATAAAATTCTGTAATCGATTTGTCCCTCACCTCCTGATACACTAAAATCATAAAAATTATGTCCACAAATGTGTTTCCGTCGACACTATAGCATTTTAATAAATTAAAAACATAATTATACGGGTTTCGGTGCCCACGCCAAATTAAAGTATTTTAAAGACTAGTAAATCTGCAGATCAGGAGCCTCAGCGTCAGCTCTCAAAGTCATTGTTTTTTAATCTCACTTTTCATATTATTGAACATCTTACAATCCGCAATTTCATTTTTTTATATTGCATACATATTTCTAGGCATATAAAATACTTCGGAGGTTTAGGAAATTAGAAGCGTTAAATTAAACACGGTTTGTGCAATGATATTCTAAAATTCTTATGAACTTCTTATTCATGTAACTTTTTAGATTTAAAAAAACTTATATTAAAATAAATTCTTCATTTATGTCAATAGAATGCAAAAATAATTTATTTTTATAATAAAATATTGCAGCAAAACTGTGTGAGTTACTTGAATTTTATTATTGTGAGATTCTTTGAAATAGGGTTGCTAAGCAACTAATAAATTAAAGAGCAAAGTAAAGAGAAATGCATTATTTCCCGAACAGATGCAAAAAAATGTCCAATAATTTAAACAATTAATTTCGAAATTCTAATGAATGTATGAGCAAATTTACAAAGCTATTGGATATATTTAAAACCTCCCTATCGAAAATTTAGCATTAGTAAATTTACGTTTAAATCCATTATTCAAATATGCAATTTTTATTTCAGTTAAAAATGAAATTGGAAAATCGTCTGCATTCCCATAGGAAAGCATTATGACTTTAGAAGAAATGTTCTCTATTTTTCGAACGAATGAATCCAATGTAACTAAAAACTATACAGCTCATTCCGGTTACCTCACCAACATACCCACCAAAAATCAACCTAATAGTACGATTTTACGGCAGTTATCGCGGAACAGACAGACAGACAGACGGAAACCAAAAACTTTTCGCGTCTCCACAGTGAGCCTCAACTGACGTTTCGGCAAATATTAGGGGGTTCAGCCCCCTGCTAGCTAACGCTCGCAAACCCTCATGAATTGCTAGACAATTCAGATTGCGACAGCTACGCGGTACCAGCTCGCTTCGCTCGCTCGCCACTTTTTTGCAGCAATTCTAGACAGAATAAGTGCTATCAGAAACCATTTTAACATACGTAATTTAAAAAAATGTATTAATAAAAAAAAGGGGGAATTGAAAACTTTGTAGAAAGCACAACTAAAAATATATTTAGTTGGTGTTACCAATGGGCATAAATCATTTTAACATTATGAAATACAGTTAATTTAAAACTCATTGCACAGCACGGCTTATAGCATTGCACAGCATGGCTTAAAATCATTTAAAATCTTTGAAAAACCCTACGCAGAGGGTTTACCTAGGTTTACCTGACGCTAACAAAATGTAAACAAAACGTTTTCTACTGTGTCCATGGTAATAGAATATCTCAGGTAGGGGATCGCCGTGTTACGGTTTTGACTCCTAGATGAAGTTTGGTAATGCCCAGTAAATCAAGTACTGGCCGGAGCGCCATCTATTGTCTGCATTTGAAATTAAAATTGAACACCTTTTTTTTAGTATTACTTTTAGGTAGCTTTCAATACAAAAAAGTATAAAGCTACCTATTGCAGCCGTTCGGAGGAAAGCAGTTCCGGAAAATTTCGATATATTTTCACCGATCATGACCTCCAGACCCCAAAACCGCCCTCCGTTCAAATGTTGATTTATATATATGTATATATATATATATATATATATATATATATATATATATATATATATATATATATATATATATATATATATATATATATATATATATATATATATATATATATATATATATATATATATATATATATCTGACCTATGTCATACGATAACGCTCGTATTTATAAATCAATTTTGATGAAACTAATTGTGTATTAAGGTCACCAATGTCTCGACCGAGTTCGTTGGCCAGCTTGGTCCGCCATTTTGTTTCAACATGGCGGCCATTTAAAAATTTAAAACTAAAATAAATAACAAAAAAATTAAAAATTAAATTTTATTTACGTGTTAGGCCTTGATACAAGGATTCCAGAGCATTTTTTGGTTTACCTCTATCTTAAAAAATGGCTGAGATAGAGCAGTTTGAAATTCTAGGGTGGCTGACATTTTGAAACAAAACAGCACATTAACGCGATTACTCGCAAATTATTTTCTTTCATTGTTGTAATAATTTTCCCAATCAGACGCATAAAACTATATATTCATATCCGTTAGCGCCAAAATTGGTGACATTGGCGACAAAATTGGCAACAAAATTAGCAAAATTAGTGAAATTTGGCGAAATATCGCCAAATTTGGCGACCAAAATAAGTCTTTATAAATGAAATCAATTTGGCTATTGCTCAATAATTTGGCGAAATTGTTATTCAAATTCAGTATTAACGAATCTTTTGTAAACGTTTCTGTGCATTTTAACTTGCTGTTTTCGTGTAACATTAGCTAAAATTTTAAAACGAAGATATAGGAAAGCTACCTTTTCCTCCCGGTACAGGCCGGAAGGACTTTTTTTAGGTGCATTTAAAAAGAAATGCTGCGTTATTTTTTATTGAGTTTTTTAATTAAAAAAAAACACGAAACATTAAATATTTTAAGAATTTGTGAAATATTTATAATAAGTTTTACAAACTGCAAATAATATATTTTTTTCAACTATATTATTAAAAAGGAACAAAAAATATTCATACTTATTCACGACTAGTATAGAACACAGTTATTTTTTTTTTCTTTTAAATTTTACTGATAATTTAACTCAGATAACTTTTTCTCAGATAATTTAAAGTAATTAAGACAGTATCTAGATAAAAATTGCGGACACGATTTATTTAGTTATTCAGATTATTCAGTTTAATTTTGACAAATATTTCATGGATTAACTTTTTTTTCTAATTAAAACAAATCATGTAATGTTTGTTCTTGCAAATATTATTATTAAAAAAAACATGAAATAAGAATTATTCAGTTTAAGAGTTTGATAAATATTCATAATAAATTTTACAAACTACAAGTAACTAAAAATTAATTATTATATTTTTTTTCATATGTATGAGAAAAAAATTCCTATTAAAGACAAATCCTGAAGCAAAGTTTTTTTATTTTATTTTTTATTATTTTTTTTAATTTACTGTATTGAACAAACTATTTAAAGTAAAATAATTCATAAACCAAAACCAATAGCAACGTTGTAACGCACAAATATGAAAAATTGGCACAAAAAAACGCATACGGCCGTTTCAAGGATTCCTCGATCCCCTTCCTCAGTTTCTAGGTAAATTTTCTAGGTAAATTTATTAACATTTCTTTTCTTTTTTTTTCAAATCAAAATATAAGTTGGTATCTATGTGTATAGTGCATTTGATTTGCGTGTGCATTTAAATAAAAATGACATAAATAAAGATACGCAGATTTCTGTAAGAAACAATTAACAAACATTTCTAAAGACAAGAGAACATACACAAGATATAATTTCAAGAATTCAAAGAATTAAACATCTGAAAATTGACTTTTGCTGGTGCTGCCATCTGTCGCTTCAATATAAAAATAACTCCAGATTTAAAAAGATTTAATTTCAAATGGTTCTGTCAAAATCCTTAAATAAAGCTTTTATATCATGAGACTTTTAAACAAGACTTCGGACAAAAAATAACTGACTTTTTTGTCATAGAAATATTTAGCAGATACAAGGTCTGATTGTATATACTTGCCTTAAATATTTCATTAAAAAGTGCCTGTTTAACATACTGTCAAAGTTTTATTACGAATTTTTTTATGAGACTTTTGTATAGACTCTTAAACAAGGCTTTTAGAAAGTATTGAAAGATTTTATTTTAGACTTTTTTTTATTTCAAATTAAAATAAAAATCAGTTAAATATTAGATCAACATTATATATAAGCCTGCATTGGGAGTAGAAAACAATGATAGATTTCTTATACCCAATTCATTATTCCGTCTTTCGGCTTTCATATAGTCCGTGTCACATCCGTATACAAAACAGTTTCGAGCCATATTAAAGTATAATGTAAAAATAATAATTTATAAAGGAAATAATAACACACTCGTATAGCAAACAATGTTAATTTGATGCGAGTGCAGACCGCAGCGCCGCATGCGGACACTTCGGCGTTAGTCCCAAGTTTGCTTGGAGGATGCCATAGGCGAAATTTCTCCTAATATATTTATATCTCCCTGACTGTGTCTAAAATAAAGGCTTGATCAGAAAGCTGATATCACGTCATCGTAAAACAAACCAATGGAATTGCTATTCATATGAATTGTAATTATATAAATTGTAACACATATTTTTTTAAAAACAGAAATCGATTTGTAGCACCTTCAAATATTCAAATCCGAAAACACAGCTCATTCTGTTCAGTAGTTTGAGTTATGTTTGAAAGACAATCCGAATTACAATATACTTTGTAGCGATCACGAATGATTTTAACGTACGGATATCTAAAATTTAAACCTTCATAATTCCTGAAGTACTCGACCGAATAACTTCCTATTTCGTATCCTATGGTACGATTTAACGAAAGAGCCAAATGCGATGTCAAAATGTGGTGCTGGTATTAAAAATTTTACAGTTTGGCAAAATTTCAGTATGAAAACGACTTCCTATAGTACCTATTTTTGTAACATACGTTTAAAGAAGACATAATTTTCTATAGAATGATTAGTTTCTTTTCCTTTTTCTTTTCTTTTCTTTTCTTTTTTCTTTTGAGGGGGGGTGGGAGTGTACGAGGGCAGTTTGATAAGCTCTCGGCCTAAAACAGAAATGGAACAAGTATGACTAAATGACAATGTTGTTCGTAAAGTATGATCCGTTAGATGACATGCCGCCGAGTTTCAGACGCGTGAGTGTATGGGTTATTGCTGGGCGATAAAGTAAAGTAAACAAGTTTTGACATTTTCAAAAAATGGAAAAAAAAATTGAAGTTCGAGCTGTCATAAAATACTTTGTTAAAAAATATTCAACCTCCACGAACATACAAAAAGAGTTACAGTCTATCTTAAAGGATTCCTGTCCTTCCTATTCGACGATAAAAAATTCCTTCCGGCCTGTACCGGGAGGAAAAGGTAGCTTTCCTATATCTTCGTTTTAAAATTTTAGCTAATGTTACACGAAAACAACAAGTTAAAATGCAAAGAAACGTTTACAAAAGATTCGTTAATACTGAATTTGAACAAGAAATTCGCCAAATTATTGAGCAATAGCCAAACTGGCTTCATTTATGAAGACTTATTTTGGTCGCCAAATTTGGCGATATTTCGCCAAATGTCGCCAATTTTGTCGCCAATGTCGCCAATTTTGCCACTAACGGATATGAATATATACTTTTATGCGTATGATTGGGAAAATTATAACAATGAAAGAAAATAATTTGCAGTTAATGTGCTGTTTTGTTTCAAAATGTCAGCCACCCTAGAATTTCAAACTGCTCTATCTCAGCCATTTTTTAAGATAGAGGTAAACCAAAAAACGCTCTGGAATCCTTGTATCAAGGCCTAACACGTAATTAAAAAAAATTTAATTTTTAATTTTTTTGTATATTTATTTTAGTTTTAAATTTTTAAATGGCCGCCATCTTGAAACAAAATGGCAAACGAAGCTGGCCAACGAACTCGGACGAGACATTGGTGAGCTTAATAGACACAATTAAATTAATCAAAATCGATTTATAAATACGAGCGTTATCGTATGACATATGCCAGATATATATATATATATATATATATATATATATATATATACTAGGGGGCCTACCCCCTGCGAGCTACGCTCGCCAACCCCCGCTCAGACTTCGAGGCCTCTAAAAACATGACAGCCTGCTTTATTTTAAAAATATTGGTAAATCTGTAATTGGGTTGCCATGCTTTTAACATTTTAATGGGACATTTTTCGATTATCATGGCCTCATACACAGCTGTTGCGACAACTGACGACTGTTTTCGGGATTGATAAGTAAAATCAATTACTACTTGAAAACCAGCTTGTATAAAATGGTTAGGTTTAAATTGTGACTACCTCTCGGACTTTTATAACAACAATCTCTATTCTATTCTTCCTTTGCGTTTAAGGATGAGAAAAATTCCATCTGCTTGTGAATAACATTAAGAACCACGGTATTGAAAAGTACTATGTTAGAGACATTTTTAGTAACAGGTTTTAATTTTCTCTCTATTTTAGTGCACCATCATGCATATTTTCATGTTATTTTAAATATGTAAATTATTTTTTTTAATTAATATGTATATACGAATTTTCTAATAATTATTTATCATACAAAATTAATTAAATATTTTGTGCATGCATGCCTGCATTTATTCGGCATCAATTGATGAGATGTTTAAACAAATTTGCTATCCGCGGTAATTTTACACCATGTTCTGTCACTTGAATATTGTCCATAAGAAAATCGGGTACTTTTCCATTATAGGATCCTTTGCTTTTAGGTTTGGGAGTTTATTCGAGCTTCAAAAAGGGATAGATTCGTTAATATACATAGATTTGTTGCCAAAAGTTATGAAAATAAACCCAATGAACTTTTTGTGCTTTTCTATTATAGGGGTATTGACGCTTTTTTAAAAAGCTTGGCGGAAAAAACCAAGTAGGATAGAAAACCAAGCAGGATATTTTATTCTTCCGTTCAGTTGGGCAATTATTATTTTATATATTCGTTTCAAATATCCGAATTAATGATTTTATAAATTCGTTTAGTTAAATTTTACAAAAAAATAACAAAATGATATCAATAAATAATAATTACTATTAATTCCTTTTCCCCCCTTTCTTTTGCGTTTACCTAAATGACGTCATTTGGACGAATTTATTCAAAATATTTTCAGTTTATAAATTAAATTAAATGCTGACAGACGATTGAATCCTGACGATAGAAATGTGATTTTTTTTCAAATTTTCCTGAAAACATAATTTAATTATAATCTTGTCTTCATTATCGATTGGAATAAAAGATAAATTCAATTTCAATTTGAAAATGACGAATAAAAAGAAATCAATAATCCCTATCGGGATCCTTTTCAATTTTTTTCCCTTTTTTGTCACAAAAAAACTGAGTAATTAGTTGCCATCATTACAGAAATGTCATTAAAATTAGAAAAAAATTAATATCTCGAAAACTAATTCCAATTTCAAAATTCTATTACCAGTTTTGACATCCGCGGATTTTTATGGACAATTGGTATTAATTTCACCATCAAGCGTTTAATATTTTATTAAAAATAGCCCTGAAACATAATCAGTCGTTTAATCAGCCGTTTCATAAAATCGTTTCATAAAATCGTTTCATAAAATCGTTTCATAAATTCGTTTCATAAAATCGTTTCACAAATTCGTTTCATTAGGATTTTATATATATAGGGTAGATATATATGGATATATCTATATATATAAATCAACATTTGAACGGAGGGTGGTTTTGGGGGTCTGGGGGTCATGATCGGTGAAAATATATCAAAATTTTCCGGAACTGCTTTCCTCCGAACGGCTGCAATAGGTAGCTTTATACTTTTTAGTATTGAAAGCTACCTAAAAGCGGGCTGCTGAATTGAAACACGGTAGGGAATCCATTCACGATGATGAACGCTCAGGACCGCTACGACCGACGAAATCGTCTAAAAATTCACAATGCAGTACTGAATGATTGCCGATTGAAGATACGCGAACTTACTGACATTGGAAACATCTCGATAGACCATGTCCACCACAATTTACACGATGCTTTTGGGTATGAAAAAGCTTTCCGCTCGATGCGTGCTGCGTTTGTTGAACGTCGACCCAAAACGCCAAAGAATGAACATTTCTCAAGAGTCTTCTGAAATGTATTGTGTTGCAAGTTGAAAAATAAAATCAAATAGTGTCAAAAATCTTGTATTTTCTTTTTCAGGCCGGGAACTTTTCGAACCATCCTCGTACAGGGCTGCACTCAAGAATTCGTACACAAGAGTGTATCTTAAATGTATTGAGTTGCAAGGAGACTACATTGAAAAATAATATGAAATTATGTCAAAAATCTTGTGATTTCACTGTCAGGCCGAGAACTTATCAAACCACGCTCGTATTTGGTGATTAAAATGTAAAGGATTTTTTTTTTGTTGTTGTTGTTTGATTGAATGTACATCGAAAACTTCCAAATTTCACATTTCTTCTTGAAGCGAAACAGATTCCTTTATACATTGCTTTTAAGAGCTATTGAGATTAATACATTGCTGGCTTTTACGCAACAAATATTTTATACATTTGTCTCGAACTACCACTTTATTTTGGTAAACAAACTTAACCAAATATATCTAATTAAACAGTTTGAAAAATGCATAATACTTTTAAAAATATTCGAAAAATATTAGGTAAATGGGAAAAATAATCGAATTCTTTAAATATTCGAAGTCCTGTATAGGATCTACAGATTTGATTTTTGAAAGTGGCTGAAATAACGCCCCATTAAAGGATATGTAAAACTACAAATGTTAAAATAGAAAAAGAAATATACATTTTTAAAACAATCCCACTCAAAAAAGAAAAAGAAATCTGTAATCTATATTACGCATCTTAGAAAAACGTTTTTTATGGTTTCGTTCATCTCACGAAATCCTATTACTCCCGCTTCGTTGTCTGTCGATCGCAGAGCCGGTTCTGAGAAACTATGAAACTTACAGTCATGAAATGTTGTGTACTTATTGCTAAATACCTATTATGAAGCTCAAAATCATAAAATTTGAAAAAATCGTATTATTTTAATATAGAGAGATAAAAAACCAAAAATGTAACAGCATTTTTCTATTAAAATTAAACTTTCTTCGTTATAGCAGTTGCCAACCATTAAAAATCCACAATAAAATTCTTTCTACAATAATTAATTTTCTATTGAAAGATTTCCACGTGAAAAATGAAAATGAAATAAAAAGTTTCACCAATTGAAAAAAAGATTAATAGGACGCCATATTGGTAATAAAAAGGAAATTTTCAAACATTTCTCAGTAATACAAGGAGTATGAGCATGTGTAAATACAGAAAGCAGCTTAATATGACGTGATTAGAGAATTAAAAAGAAAATTAATCGGACGTCTAACATTTTGAAGGTATCTATACAACATGCTTAATTTTGAAATTGATTTTTTTATATCGCATTAAGTCTACCTGACAGATATTATTATGACAGAGTATAATAGCGGGCTTCGCCCGCTATCGGACTGCTTCAGATTTTCGAAAAAACAAGAAAATTTTTACAGGTAACTTTAATACAAACTTAATTTTAATTACAGGTAACTTTAATAAAACAGGTTTTTTACTTTATAAAAAACATTACTTTTTTTTTTGAAAATGAACTTTATTTTGATTTATTAAAGAAAGGATAAAGTGTTTTGAAAGGAATATTAACGAAACCCTTTGTGCGATCTTCGATCACACTTACCCACTTGTTTTCTTTCCTCGCAGTCGCATTCAATAACATTTTTTTTTTTTTTTTTTTTTTTACCAAAAGCTTATTTGGAAAGTGAATCATCACTCAAAGGCGAGTGCATTATGTATACACAAGCCGTTTCTTAGTTCAAACTCATATTGCAATGTTAGAGAATGTACATACATGTCCAATTTTAGATAAATTGTTTAGAATGTTTTACGTACGTTTTTCTCTCATTTCACCCTTTTAAATTTCAAATTTACTGTTAATAAACTGTACCGACCATCTGCATCTTAAAAGTAACCAATAAACTAAATTTCAAGTTTCTAATTCTAAAAATACCGACCAATTAGTAATTTAGAACGTTTTCCGGTCATTTCATCCTTTTAAATTTCGAATTTTTTTCGAACCCGTTCTTAGGTGTCTTTTACATCTTAAAAATTACCACCACGCCAAATATATAATTTCTAGCCCCAACAGTTTCACATAAAGGAATATTTTATGTGAAGGAAAAGGTCTTAGAACTTTTATTGCTCCTTCACCCTTTCAACTTTCGAACGTTTAAAAAACTGTTCTGAGCCAGTTTTTACGTCTCTAAAGTAACAGCTATGCCAAATTTTAAGTTTCTAGCCGTAACAGGTAGAAACAAATGGTAATTTAGAACATTTTTAGTACGTTTTCCGCTTATTTCACCCTTTCAAATTTCGAACTTTTTTAAACTGTTCGCAGCAAGTATTTACATCTCAAAAGTAATTACCACACCAAATTTCGAATATCTAGCCCCCAACAGTATCACAGAAATCACTATTTTAGAACGTTTTTCACTCCTGCACTCCCTTGGGGGATGTACCGACATAAACCACAGACTATTTTGAATCAGAGATGGACACTAGCATTTTGCCACCATTCGCTTTGAAATCGGTTCGGTTGTTCTATAAATAACCAACAACGTTTTGTTAAAGTATTCTGGCTGTGTTGGAAAGTGTTTCAGAATCTATACTTGACGCATGATTTTTCTTTTATTTTCTTTTTCCTTCCAGCCATATATCATTCATTCACTAAAAATCTTTTACCAAAACCTATTAGAAAAAGTGAATCACCACACAAAGCTGAGTACACTATGTACACAGCAGCAGCAATTTTTTTCTATTTTAAACTCTCTGCAATGTTGGAAACTTTATCAGTCCATTGCTTTAATCATAAAACAACATTTTGATGATTGCTTGATTGCGACACTTGCCTGTCATCGCGTCACTTTGTTTTGTTTGCACAGTCGCGAAAGGTATCGTATAAAAGGCCAGGAGAAATGAATTGATTGTTGTTTTCTGTAGGATCTGATCAAACTATCAGTCTAGCATGAAAGTCATATTTTGCATTGCAGTACTAATTTCCGCAGTATCCATATTTAGAGGCGTAACTTCTGAAAAACGTCGCAAATCACCATCACCAAATATTACAGATATTATTACTGCTAATTGCTCATACGATATCCTGTGCGAGGGTAAGTAGAAACACTTTTCATGGTATTGGTATCTTCCTTTGTTAAAAAAGCGCAGTTTTAAAATATATATGGAACGCTCCCTTATTATAAAAAGGTTTCTAATTAAATTCCTACTATTAGCTCACACTCTCTCTATATATATCTTGTTCAAATTTTCAATCGTTCATAAAATATTTTCTATTCATCCACTCAAGTTCAAATAATTTTTTTAAACTTGTAGTGGATGATACTTTATGTTAATACAGTTTTTTCAAATATTAATTCATTCATTAAATTTATTTAATTAATTTTAGTTTTAAATGGGAGAAAAAAATTCCTCCCATTGTTTTCATAAATGAAATGGAACATTTATCTCAAATGAGTGATGCCACAGAAATAAAATACCGCAACGATGATTATAAAATAACGTTCAATAAAGATAACGTGGGGCATTCATGCTGCACGGGTTTATTTTATATATTTATAATTAAAAAGTAGGAATTGACTTAAAAAAATTATATTACTTGTTTTACATTAAGTTTATTTTGAATCAAATTAAAGGAAGTTTCCTGATTTGCGATACAGAGGTCTCTATAATATTAATTTACTGAAAATTTTTAGTACAGATGGCATGCATTGACCTACATTAAAAATATGTTACATGTACTGTACCACGAATGCATGCTGATCCTAAAGGTTGAAAGTTTTATGTATCGTAAGATGGAAACGTGTAATTAAGGAACTATATAGGGTTGAAGTTAATGGATTGAGTATAGATTATTAAATATGGAATGAAAAGTGTTCATGAAAATGGTTTTAAAAGAAATGTTTATTAACCTCAGATAATCAGGCACAGCGAAAATTGTTGCCGCGATAATATTTGCGATTTATGCTTTCTATGAATTATATTGTCAGTCTAGGTAAGTTACGTAAGTAAGAATATATGCATATGTAGGAGATATATATGAAGGATGAGATAAAAGGTAATAAAATATATATATATTTATTTACTTTTAGCTACTTTCGACCGTAAGTAAAATAATGTGCTAATTTGTTTCTCTCTAGTCTTAAAAAAAGTAACCAACATTGCCACCGCTGTCAATAAATGTTTTTAGGCTAATAGTAACAAAACTATTGCATATAAAAATATAATAAAAATTGGCAGTTTTATAGAGAAATGGTCAATAAACACGCTAAAGTAGACCGTTTTTAAGTCAAAGAATTATTTTAATAGATATTTATTATTGAAGTCGGTCAGAATAGTTCTGTTAAAAAAGTTTTATAGAAACAAAAATTATACTTGGTAAATTAACTATAATTTGAAGGAATATAGTTGACAAGCTTGCGGTGTGCAGTGTCCAATTGTTTTTTTTTTATTTGACTAATTTAACTTTTTTGAGATTTTTTTAAAAAACAATTATGAAAATTTTCATTATTTTGATGGAGATGTATTTCGTATTTCGATAAGGCCATTTTTTATATTGTTGCCAATTTGTAAAAAAAAGGAAAAATAATAATATTCCCTTTTAATTAAAAAATGTATTTACACGTAACTATCAAAAAAAGAAATAAAACTTTAAAATAAGAATTAAATTATTTACGCGTTCAAAGCAGAAAATGAAGAAAATTACGCCCTACTTAAAATGCTCAAATAATATACTGGTGTCCAGAAATTAAGGAGCAGTGACCAATTTGAGACGTTTTGTCAAATATCTTACTGAAACTTGTGAGGAAATGCCCAGAAAGCCGTTGAACTTTGAGGATGTAAAGAACATGTTTGACTTCATGTTTTTCAGTGAAGATTTTATCGGCTGGACAATTAAGGGAAAGAGGGGATAATAATAAAATAATATTTCCGATCACCCAAGTAACAAAAAATGCTAAAAATGATCTGTCATTGTAGCAAATGACTATGTAAGTCTTGTTCAACATTTGTGTGCATTTCTGTAAGCATAGCACGTATATTCGTGAAGATGTTAACGTTTCTTAAAAACATTCAAAAGGTTCTTTTTTATATAGCATGCAGAGTTTTCAGCCGTAACTAACACCGCTTTCAAAAAAAACTTGACAAAAAATCGTAGAATTAGTATATACTGTGATTAAAATATGAATATATTGAATATTTGATATGTAATATAGGTATTTTTATGAAATAAATTTTAACTGCGCATGCGCGATCTACAGCGCAGATTTTTTTGTCATGATTTGATAGTCAATACTATAGGGCAACTTATATAAGAAGACCAGTGATATATCGTGAAAACTCAAAAATTACAGCAATAATTGAAAAATTGAGGAGAACATCCCATAGGATTATAGGTGATTTCCTCTTCAATTTTTCAATTACTGCTGTAACTTTTTGAGTTTTCACTACATTTCACTGGTCTTTTTATATGAGTTGCCCTATATATGTTTTCTAAACTGTTTATTTACATATCTTCTTTCACCTTATTTAACGTTGAAGTTTCGTTACAGTTTTCTGGCTGTGTTGGAAAGTGTTTCATAATATATGCCTGATGCATGATTTTTTGTTCTTGTTTTGAAAAAGAAATTTTATCATCAAGGTTCACATACCTCTTCCTTTTAATAAAATATTTTTGTATTTTCATTTTAACGCATTATTCTAGTGATTTTGAAGTTGTTATTTCGAAATTCTACTCTCATACACCAGTCATATATCTTGTTTTTGATAGGAATTTACTAAAAAAAAAAGTTAACCATATTGCCTGGTAGATACAATAATTTTTGGCAATATTTTTTGCCTTCAGTCTATTTTAAGTTATGATTTTTCAGATAGTTTTATAAATTAGATTGATAAACATTTGGCTATTTAGGCAACACCTCTAATTGTTGTACTGTTTCAAAAAAAAAATTATTGCAAATTGGCAGTATCCATATATATATATTTTTTCATGTCAATATCCAAATTTTACTTCCAATTTATAAATTAAAAATAAATAAATAAAATGAATAAAATTATAGATCCCAATTCAATATCCATTTCTCTATCCATATTGTATATATTATTTTTGTATGCATATCAATTTTACAAGTATTCTTTAGAGTTTAT
This sequence comes from Maratus michaelseni, assembly GCA_963931845.1. Taxonomy (NCBI): domain Eukaryota; kingdom Metazoa; phylum Arthropoda; class Arachnida; order Araneae; family Salticidae; genus Maratus; species Maratus michaelseni. The sequence continues at coordinate 12,072,715 of OZ007593.1, read as the reverse complement.
TTTTCTTGTAAGAACGTTACAAGATGATTAAATCCTAATAATATTATAAATCTGATTGTGTGCAAATGTTAGGCTGAAGCCAGCGTCAAAATGGAGCATTTAATGATCCTGTACCTTTGCACATAAGTTGATTATAACCCTCATATGAACATAGGCTGGTTTTTGTTTATTTTATTCAAATAGTTTTCTTAATAATTCAAAATTTCGTTATTTTCATTGAGAATAAATGGACATTTTTTCGTATAATATTTTAAAATGGGTAAATTTACTTTACCGTTGCTAATACTTTATCGTTGCCAAAACTAAATCAAAGCCGGGAATAATAATTTTTACTCAACAATTAATTTTCAATTGAAAGATTTTCACGTGAAAAATGAAAATTCAAAAGAATTCAAAAGAAGAGGAATTTTCGTGATATTTGAAACAAAAATATGGAGTATTTGTTATTATACACGAAGTATGAATATTGGTTACGTTGAAAAGATATTTTTTGTCAAAAACTGCGTTATAATTAGAGGGAAAACTGAACATGAACAATAATCATATTATTAAGGAAAGATTTCGCTTGGACCATGGAACTATGAAAAGGATCCTCCTTGGCTTGAACAAATATGACGTCATAAATAAAACATGTATTTTCAAATTCGTAACATTACAAGGCGCATGAATATCAGTGTATAATAAAAGTATATACATAATGGACGTCAGATTTAAGATGAATAACTGAAATATGTTTTTTGATACTAATTAATAATAAGCTTGAAAATCAGTTACATACCGATGTGTGCTTTCTGATAAAATTCCCGTCATGATTGACAGGAAAAGAAAATTAACAAGAATTATATCATTGAAAAGAGATTTCTCTGGAATCAAAGTGACGTCATATTTCAAATAAAACGGGATTTTTCAAATATGTTTCAAATGGTGCGTGAACCAATTTCATACAATAATAATTACAGAGTACAGTGAAAGAATAGAGAGGCAGTGAACCATCAAATCGGCTTGCAATATGAAGCCGGTTATCGCTCAAATCATTAGGATCAAGGGCTGACTTCATTGGACGGGGAGAGGTTTTCAAAGCAAGCCGCCAGTTGTTTTGGCCAACTGTAGGGTTGCATTTTCAGCATCACGCCAAACATAAACATTTCATATCTATTTATTCTCTGAACTCTGCGATTAATAATACAAGCATCAGTAAGATTATTAGGAAAAGAAAATTGAACACAAGTCTGTTATTTTAAAATCTGACTGTCTGTTTGTATTTCGCAACTACTACTCTTAATGCAATGCGATTTACTTAACACCATCATTGATCTTAGCATGTCATATAAACTCTGAGAATTTAAAATTTTGAATTAGATTCCGAGATATTATTATTATTATTATTATTATTATTATTATTATTTGTAAATTTTAACGAAATTTCCACATATTCAAACTTTATGAATTAATTTATTCTGCAGAACAAAAATCGTCTGTCAGCATATTGTCAAGAAATCAAGAGTTGTTTTAGATATAGATTAAACCAAGGAGGCAAATTTGCTGTTACATGCAAACGTAACACTTGCAATTGCAAAGCTTTTCGCAACCCCAAATTACATGCAAAAGTAACATTTACATGTAATTTGCACCCAAATTAATTTTAATTTGAACCCTTATAAATGTTAATTTGCACTGAAAATTACATGCAAAAGTAATGTTTACATATAATTTTGGATTGAAAAAAGCTTTGCAATTGCAAGTGTTACGTTTGCATGTAACTGTTACTGTTACGTTTGCATGTAATTTTGGGTTGCAAAAAGCTTTGCAATTGAAGCTCTTTGCATTTAGGTGTAGAATTATTCCTCCATATTCACAAGAATTGAATTTAAACAAAAAGCATATACCATTTCCAATGAATTATTTTTAAATGATGGCTGTTAAAACGTTTTTCAAAGTCGTTAAAAGTAAAATGGTTTATCAGGTAAAACTGATATTTGTTTTTTGACAAATTGTACTTTTTTAAAACTGAGCTATGTCAAGGCCCCTATAACAAAGAAATACCGTATTTTCTCCTATGAAATATGATAAAGAGTTAGTTAATTATTTACGTTTTTAATTATCGGGGGTGAAATATTTTGCTTGATTAATGTATTTATTCTTCTTTTAATGTTACGTGAACGAAGTCACGGGTAACAGCTAGTACATGCTATAAATATGCATAAAATTTTACTTTATATATTCATATATGTTATCTTACTTATCATTGTTCATTTACATACTGATTTACAACAGAACAATATAATTTTTTTTCTTTTTATCAGTATGATTGTTATGTAGTTGAAACATATGTTTCACATAAATACCACTTGACATCGGTTAACCAGCAGGTAAAGCATAAATTATTTTATGTTTACTATTATGTTTGCTAGCAAATATTATATTTAAATGTGTACACCTAGAAAAGAATTTATAGGTCTTCCGTCTTTAATGGCGTGATTTTTTTTTTTTTTTTTTTTTTTTTTAAGAGATATCTTATTAATGTCTGATTACTAATGTCTGATTTATATGCTGCAGCCTTTTTATCAAAAATTATCAGACTTGACATTTTGAAGACATTTTATGTCAATATATGATATTGGTATACCTGGCACCATTGTTGTGTCTATTACATATTACAAGTACTTGTTATAATCTTATATTATTTTACATTTATATGTTGTATTGTGTATGGTGATCCTCGTCTTCATTTATTTGAATATTTTGTGTTTATTTGTGTTTATGCCAATGCATTTCTTGCCAGCACCATTTTTTTTCCTTTTGCAAAGGGGAGATATATATGATATAGAATCATATATATTTTATGTTTGATTCTAAAATTTAACTTTCCTATCTTAAAGTTTCTCTATGTGAATTAATTTCTGTATTCGAAATCTTTTTATTCTTTAATCCGAAAAACAATCATTTCTTCCTTGCTAAAAATGTTCCCAGATATTTCTTCGTAACATTAAATGTACGTTACTCTCATGTGGTTTCAATTCGAATATTAATGTACTACAGATGACCGTAACATATGTTGTTTTGTCTTTCTTCGTATCTTGTGTTAAATTCAGGCGCCGTTTTCATAAGTTGACTGCTGCAAAAATATGCACTATGAACTCTTTTCGTTAGATACACATGCCTAACTTTCCCAAAACAACGCTCGGGTGTATGTTAAAAATCACAAAAAGTGATGTTCCGCGAAATTATGGCATCCTTTCATTTCTTATTCAAAAATGCTCAATATTGGTTTATTGCTAACTGTCAAAAGTTTGATGGTTCAGGCCTGGCTAGAAATGTAAGGATTGGCATGTTACATCTAATGGGTTGGCGATAATGAGTCTGAAAAATTAGATCAGATCTTCTCTCGCTTTTGTCGGATAAACATGTAATTTTTGGCAGAATAAGCGAAGCCCACCCTCTCTGTTTTCTTGTGTCGATGTGCTGGTAATAATAAAAAGGAATTCCATGGATTACAAGACTTATTTTCATTTAATGCCTCTTGTGTGGATTACTTTATAATTTTTCCGGAAACGGACTGAATTGCGGAGCATCCAATGTGCTATTATACCTCGGCAATGTTTTTTTAAATGTCCATTTGAATATATCGGGACTACACCATAGTTCCCATTGAGATATTTGGTCAGCATCCAATGAACTATAACCTATCAAATTTTGAGACATTTCTAACTAATCACGTTTCCATAGAATTTGTGAGTAGTCTTTTTTGGAGATCGCTCAATTAGAGGAGCAAATAAATACCAGTTTCAGGGTAGTGAAAATTTCACCAAGTCTTTGTTTTGTACAAAAACTTCTCAATGAATGAAATTAACTAAACAATCTTCAAAGTTATGGGTAATGAGAGCTACTGTGAAAGTGAATGAAAATCAACTACGTATCATGCATTTTAATATTTTTTAAAGGAAACTTTCAATTCTTTTGTATAGTTGCTTGTATGAAATTTAGACACTCATCTTACAATACTCTTCTTATCATAACAACATTTTTTTTCAGACGACGGAAAGTTTTATGACGATTGCCCAAAACCACCATTAGAGGTACGTATGTCAACTTGTTATTTCCCATAGATTAACATACAAGATAGGACAGTTACAGTAAAATCTGTAATGGCAGCAATAATAGCGTCACTAGTGACAAGGGGGGAGGGAAGGAACTAACAAGCTTTCGAAATTTACCCATATTTAAGAAATCTGTTTAGACTCTATGTTTTTAATATCTATTCTTTTCGCTTCGAGACAGACGATTCTCTTCAATATAGCCGCTCGCTGGCGTGTTAAGTTTCTTTTTAAAGGACTACGTTTTATTTTTTATTTTATTATTATTGAAACAACAGTTCTTTTCTGAACTTTTTTAGTACGGTTAAAGCTGTTAAAATAGGTCATGTAGAATCCTATCTGCATGCAAATCGAGATTTTAAAACTTCCGTTTTTCGTTTTTCCTACAAAGTTGAAAATGTAAACACCTAGCGTTTAAAAAAGAAAGATGATAATAAGATAGACGTTCAAAAGGAGAAATATTCCGTCTATATGAGACGTTTCTTCCCCCTTGTCACTACAGGCGCAACAGTGTAAGATTTTGCGAATCTAGCGGGTCAAAATTCAATTTGTGAAAATTACTTATATTCATTAAATAAAATTGCACTTACTATAGATAAAATGGCTCTATATTATGGAAAAATATATATTTACTCGTTACATTGTACATTTTACGTCATCATTATTGCATTATCATAATCATAATAGAAAGAGTTTTCGTCATTTTCATTTATTGACTTTTACGCAGTGTTATTTTATTCAGTGCAGATTTTAAAAATATACAATACCTAACTTTTACAACAAGAAGAGTTTTTTTTTAGTAAATAGCAATTAAGACTGCTCGTCAGTAAACTTCTCGATTCCCCTCGCTAATGTTAATCCAATGGGCGTAGGATGCATTTGTATTTTTAAAATATCTCCTCGGGAAATTAATATTTTAAACTTCAGTTTCTTTTGTACTATTCTTAAAGAACGTCTCTTTTTTTCTTAGCTATCAAAATATTTCTAAACTATGAGCTTAATTTATATTTTTATGTGTTGAAATCTTAGCGAAACTTAATACGATTTTAACATTTCATATAAAATTAAGTATATATTTTAGAAAAAAATGACAACTAAGAAAAAAAGAGACATTCTTTAAGAACAATACTCAGGAAACAGGAGTTAAAAATATTAATTTTCCGAGGAGATATTTTAAAAATACGAATGCATCCTACGCCCATTGGATTAACATTAGCGAGGGGAATCGAGAAGTTTAAACGCCTTTTAAACGCCGCTCTGTGTTCCAAGTATAAAAAATATTATTTCTTTGTGAAAATAAGATTTAAATGCATCTATTTAAACAATGCAAGAAGAAATTTCCCCCCAAAAAAATTTTATGTACGGTTTCGGGTATGTTCCCGTTTGGGAACATTGGCGTGATTCATTAAGTTTTTACTATATATTTCAATACATTAAATTTTATGGTTCTTATGCTAGAATTTTATAAGTATGAATAATATTTGACAGATTTAATAACATTAAAAAAATTTTAAGTGAAATTCGTGTGTTGAATATTATACTTTATAAAAACAATCAAACACAAAGAAAGAATTAAATAATATATATGTGCATAGATATAAATAGAATTAGTAAAAATATTTAAACCAACTATAGAAAAGCACAAATAACTACTTGAAAGTTAATGATAAAATAATTATATGTATTACAAATATTAACTACATTAAACTATAAATAATAATTATATAAAATACAAATTATCTTACCAAATTATTATTATTATTATTTTATAGTTTGCAGCACTGTCCGTGATAAGAGGGAAAACAGTGTTCATGCAGTCGCTTTTGGCATTCAAAGCACATTTTCCTTGTATTTTTCTGGCAAACTACACAGCGTCCTTGAAATGATGATACCAAATAGTGCGTATCTGACTGCCTTGCAGACTCTACTGGATGGGCACGTGGCCCTGGAATACAATGAATCTTGGGTTTCATTTGAAGTAAACTCAAAGTCACCTCTCTTCGAAAATTCAGGTGTGACAGTTCTGATGTTGAGTTGTGGTGTAATTCAGTATGTACAATCCATCCCGCAACAACAGCCATGTTTAGGGCATTGCTAAATAAGTTCCAGTACCACTTTTTGCTGCGGAACATAGGACGGTAACTTCCAAGAAGTCTGTCTAACAAATCAACTCCACCCATACCTTCGTTATCGCACTTTACAAGATGTGGCTGTGAAACATCTACCTTCTTTCTTTCTTTACGGCAAAATCGTTTTGCTTTACCCATAGGTTCATGAGTATCGTAATTTGACGCTATTGTAACAACTGAACTATCGTTCCATCGGCACATATAAACTTTTCCATCGCACTGAAAATCGTACTTTCCCCTCTCGCATTTGGACATTTTTTTAATGATTGCAAAGGACATTGTCCTGTTCTAGTATCCCGAATTGTACCAGTTGCTTTAAAATCTTTGTCTGATAAATCCGCCAAAAGTTTATAAGACGTGAAAAAATTATCAAAGTATATTTCGTGTTTTTTCGGATTTTCAATACACGATAAAAGTTCCCATACAACTCTTGATCCAAGAGGAATATTACTCCTTTCCGGACTTTTTCCACCGTAAATTTTCATTGCATATGGGTAACCATTATGCGAACAAAGCATCCAAATTTTGAAACCAAATCTTATAGGCTTACCTTTTATGAACATTTTTGCTGAATGATGACCATAGTATGGAACCATAGATTCATCAATGCTTAGTTTTCTGTGAAAGATTCCAAACTGCCGAAAATTTTTTTCAAGTTCTTGATAAAAGGGAGAAATTTTGCCCAATTTATCTCCTGCTTTCAAATCATTTGAATCTATAATATGAAAATATTTCTTTATTTTCCTAAATCGGGCTCTAGACATAACTGAAGCAACTATTGGAACGGACAAATCTTCATAAGTGCTCCAATATAAATCCTCACCAGGAACAGTATGGTAGACACTAAATAAGAGTAACCCAAAAAATTGCCCAATATCTTTTTCGTCTACATCAATATTTTCCCCTTTTTGCATTGCATACAGTTTTGTCATTTCTGATAAATGGGATAAATAATCCATCGGCAAAAATTTTTTGAAAATTTCAGCTGGCGATAAATTTGCTAATTCGGGAAACGATTCGCAAAGCTTCATATTACTTATGGTTTCTAAAGATTTTTTGAAAGATGCATTTTTATTCCAGTTCGGCTTCATATCTTCTTTCTTTGATAGTCTCTTTCTCTTCAAACTTGATTCAGTTTTTGATGTAGAAGGTACAGAAACAATCGTTTCATCATCTGATACATCAACTGATCTATGTGTAAAAACTTCTAATTGTCCGCATACATCTGCAGGCATAATTTTTTGAAATTCATTTTCATTTACATCTTCTTCATCTGTTATAGCACCACTTTCATCAGGAGGCAATTGGCAAATATCTATAACAGAATCAACTGAAGCATCTGAATCTGATAAAGAGTTAAAATATTCAATAGCTTCCTGTACTGTTAAAAATCTTTCACGATTAGCCATATCTATCAAAGAAGCAAAGTAAAAATATCGTTCTAGCTTCACCCTCTATTACTTACAAAATGACCGATGCAAAAAATTCAGAAAGAGAAAAGGAAAAAATAAATAAATAAAAGAACTGTGCGGGTGCTGAACCACGTGATCTATCTCAAAACTCTTACATACGATAAGAAAGTAAAAATTATTGCTAACAAATAGCACCCTTCGCGGGATACTTAGAAAAAGTCATAAACATCCTCAGTCCTGAGCAAAACAGTTGTTTGGACAAAACTCTCACCCCCGCACTAGTGAGGGAAGAAAGCAAGAGAAGGGGGGGAGGGGTGAAAAGGGTGTAAGTGGAATTCGAAAAGCCACTGACCTGCTTTTAAACACAGCAAAAGAGATTCAGTATAATTCTGAGACTCTCAATGTTACAAATTAGGAAAATAGATCAACAGCGCAAATGATCGAATTCTGTATAGTGAATTACGCCAATGTTCCCGAACGGGAACAATAGAATTTGATATCTTATAGCAAACGCATTTTTATTGAAAACTGTTATTTAGCATGCTTATTCTTTAAAATGGACCTTATTTATCATAACTCTGAAATTTCATGAATTTTGCATCTTTTAAAAATTTTATGTGAATTTTTTTAACAATCCTAGTAAAAATTGACAAAAAATGACTTTTTTACGAATTTTTTTAAGTTTAAATAATTATATAACATAAATAGTTTTTAGTCTAAAAAAATAAATGTACTTTTGTTAATAAATAATAATTTTTGTAAGTCCATAGAAGCGAAACTTTTTTTTAAAATGAATTTTAAATTTGATGTTCCCGTTCGGGAGCATTGGCGTTTAAAAGGTTAAAGGCATTCCATAAATCTTATCTGTGCGTGTAGTGTCGATAAGCCTCAAGAAAATCTGTGAGCATTACTCGTATATGTTCAAATACATTTAAAATTATTCATAACCTTGGAAGTTGCGTTACAGATATAGCATTTTTGGGTTGCTTTATTTAAAGATAGAATATAGCACACTTTGCCATCTAAAATTGTTTCTTCAAATCTGTGCTCTATTTCATTATGTTTGATCATCTAATTCTAGTATTGTTGGTACAAGAGCAGTAACTTGATTTCTGACATTTTCAAGTTCTTCCGTTATTGACTGATCAGTTTCCTTGGTGAACTTAAATTTTATGGGTCTACAGTAAGAAGTAGATGAAGGGTGTGTATTTTGCCATAATATAAAGTTTTGATTTTCATCATTACAACCATATAGCTTTAAAGGAACCACAGATGGGATTAGAATATTTGCATCTTCAAAGTTGTTTTCATTTGATTTTTGCCTGTATCTACTTTGTCCTCCGCTTCCATCGACCCCCCCCCCCACCCCCATTTAAAAATCATTATTACACTTTTCTTTAGTAAGAATATTCAATATCTGTTTTTGTATAATACAAAGTCTTTTTATCGTTAAATCTACAATAGATTGTAATTTAACTTCTGCAAATGATTAAGAAAATATGCAGTTTTCTTGGGATGGATAGCACATTTTTTGCATCTTTTACCTGCTCATAGGATGGATAAATGTTCAAAACTTTTTGTAACGCAGAGTTTCTCATAATCCCGTATTTTCGGCAGCTTAATTTCATAGTGGTTATTAAAACCGAATACGCTTCCAAACCAACGCTTCTTCAAGAGAATATTCAAATATCGGGTATCCGGCTTTTTGAACGATTTTTTAAAATTTAGTTGCTTTTTAAGGGCTTACAGATATTTGCTTTAACATAGCCGCGGCATCTTTCGTGCAAATTGTCTTAATTTTAAACACGTGGCATGAGTGAGTTCATTTAGTGAGCGTTCTGAGAAGAAAGGATAAACCTTTTTTTTTTTTTTTTTGTCCGATTTCGGTCCACTTGAACAAAATTTTCTTTGGACGTCCAACTTTTTTCGCGTAGTCATTATTACTTCTGTCTGGTATATAGATATTACTTATTGTTGTATTCGAATCTAGCCATCTCTTATTTTTCTTCAAAAAACGTTCTTTAGGCGATGGCAATTTCTCCATCTTCGATTAATGTCAATCATAAACGAATGGCTCAGCCGCTAAATCTGGTCTAACATAACATATGAGCAATGTTGAAGTTTATATTTGTGTAATATATTGTCTATCAAGCTATTTTTAGAATTCACTGGCAATGATTTATGTCCAGTAACATAATTTATAAATATCTCATAGAATTCTCTTTTCGAACTTAACACTTCAATACCTGTAAAAAGTTACTTATATTCAAAAGTTGCAAATAGTTGCAGCTGAAAATGATTTATTTTATATGTATATGAATATATAATTACAAAATAAATTACCTTACAATGTACCAGAGTGTACAAAATTTTTGGCAGCTTTTTTAATTTATCATATGCTATTACATTTTCAAATAATTTACATATTAACTTACAAGTTTAATTTTAAGAAGTAACACTTTTAAATAACTATTGTAAATGTAAAATACAAAGTAAATACATTGTGTTAACGATTCCATACAATCATAAAACAATATTTACAAAATAAGTATATTTTTTGCCATAAATATCATTTGCAATTACATCTACAACAATCGCCGCTCTAAAAAGGTTTACAGAAAACTTGGTTTTGAGCCGACTTTTGATGGTGTTGTTGTGGAGTTAAACTGCTTTCACTTTATCTCTTTCCTCTTCAATGTGTTAGAAGTAATTTAAAATGTCTAAAACTGAAATATTTAAAATCGATTTTCTGAATTTTTTCCCGCTAGATTTGCGAAATCTTACACTGTGAGGCGCTGCGATCGTCATCGCGTGACCATTACGCCCTATGATAGTATCCTATCTCGTGTATCTATGGTTATTTCCCAACTTATTTCTCATAACATATTTTTTTGAAAGGAATTCTTTTCTTCGGGTGGTATTACTTGTTATCAGAATTTTAGATGATTTAGAACTCGGGATGCCATTGCCAATTTTGTGCCAAATGCGATTAATTGAATATTGAATGACGCAAAACGTGAAGAGCTATTCATATATCGACACGTATTGTTTTGCGCACTGACATTTAACAGTTGTTTTATATGTACCAGGGGACCCAACTCGTGATTCCCGGGTTAAAGAACCGATTGTCTGGTATCCATAACGCGCGAGAAAATCATCCTATATATTATTTCGGTCACCAACATCCCTCTTTCTAAGCAATTACAAAACGCAGAACGATGGATGAGATACCCTATGAAAGGATTTTAAACAGGGTTCTGACATAGTACACTCACATTTAGTTAAAACATGCTTTTTTGATTAAAAATTGCACTTCATTAAAAATTAAATCAGTTTTGTTTCCATAAAGGAAATGAAAGCTTTTTTTTGTTTTCAAATCAATGTTGCCACAAAAATAAAATACCGTATTATAGCATGCTCAACAATGATTATAAAAAAATAATAATAAACAGGGTGAAAGCCCCAGTAATTGACATTTTAAGGATTCTTTCTCGTTCAAATCACTATTACAAAAATTTAAATCTATTTTATACTTATCTTTGTTTTTGAAATGATAGTAGAGATATATTAAAAAATTATTGTTGGCAAAATTTTGAAAAATTATGCATTGTCCTTCTATATTAAAAAAAAGTTAATCTGTAACTGAGCCAAAAACGATTTAAAAATGGACCAATTAAATTCTGTGTAGATATTCCGGGTCATCGCTTTTTTACTAGGGACTTCTTTGAGGAGCTTTTATTTTTTTTCTGGCCATCCTATGGATTCGAAAATCATACCACCAGACGCGAAATATAACAAGCTTTCAGATATTAAAAAAATTATCACGATCGGACAATAAAAACTCAAAAAATCCTTAAAAATCGAATAAAAAATCTTTAATTGAAAAAGTCATTTTTTTATATTGTTGCCAATTTCTAAATAAGCGCAAAGGATTATGTTTTATCTCAAATAAAAAATGTATTGGCGCGAGACTATTAAAAACAATAATGAAAGTTTAAAATAATAATTAAATGATCACGTGTTGAAAGCAGGAAATAAATAAAGTTACGTCATAAAAATTGTGTTTACACATGAATATTAAAAATAAAAAAGATGAATTAAATGAAAAGGCATTATAACCAGTTAAATGAAAAAGCATTATAACCTGATTACAGAAGAAAGTCGCCGTTCGTGATATCATCATCATCATCTTTTTAAAACAGGATACATTACCAGGTTTTAAGAGGCTGTGAAATCAGAACGGGGGTTGGTGAGCATAGCGAGCAGGGGGCAGAGCCCCCTAGTATTATTAAAAATAATTTTTTTTTCATAAATATGGTCAATAACTCCAGTAACTGACACCATCCCTATTTTGTAGTATTTAGTAACTGACACAAAGTGAACCAGTGACTGACACTTTGTTTTAAAAGATTAAAATGATTTAAAAAAAAACTTTATTCTTTACTATAAAAGCAAAATACATTAATATTTATTATAAGAAGTGAGATTTAGTAAGCTGTACGGCATTATTAGTAATGCTACTGCATTATTAGTAATGCAGAGAATATAGTAAGAGTATATAGCAGTAATATTTAGTACTGCATTATTAGTAATGCAGATATCCAATAACTGACATCTGGTGTTAGACACCGTTAAAACAACTTAAATTTTATTGATGTTTACTACAAGATAAATTTAATTTCTTATTATGTATTCTTAAACAGTTCAAATAATAGATTTCAACTTTCTTTAATATAACCAATAACCATCCCCTCTGTCAAAGACTGGTGAAATGAAATTCTAGGAACCAATAACTGGCATCCCCATTAAGCTAAATTAAATAACTAAAAACCGTAAATCATGGCCTTAATGTATTATAGGCATCTTTAAACTAATTCCTACTAGTATAATTTTAAGAAAAAAGTTTAGGATGGTTGCATTAGAAATAGATTAGAAAAACACTTCTTTAATTTTAGAAATAAGATGGTTGCTTCAAAATGCACTTTTTGGTATTCTCAAAAGTTTCTTCCTCATTCAATATGTTCTTGACCCTCTAGTGGTGAATAAATTGACTCCAGAATAAAAATAAGTGTCTCATTTACCACTAGATGACATTACTTTGCCGAATTTTACAACAAAATGTTTATTTGAGTTAGATTTTTGCTCAAGTGTCAGTTACTGGTTAGGTGTCAAGTACTGGGGATTTCACCCTAGTACAAAAGAAATAAATGTGAAGTTTTCTCACGGGTTTAATTTCAAAATATGATTAAAAATCAAAATTGAAAATGAAACGTTTAAAAGAAAAATATATTATGGATCGATCAAAGCAGTGGTGTACCCTAAAATGTATGATTAGTTGTATTAGATTAAATTGTAATTTAAATGTATTTCAATTTATTTTTCTTTGTCCCGTGTTTTTTCTGAAGAGGATGACGTCATCTTCTAATGCAGTTTAATTACAATTATTATTTTTTTTTCTCGCGCGTGGCCTTTTTCTATCTTCGATGAGATTTTACTGTTAGGAATAAATGAGACGATATTCCGACTTGATTAATGTTGTTTGCCGATATTTTTAGTCCTTAATTTTTCTGTAGAAGACTAAATCTGCATCTAAAAAATATTAGATATTGCCAAAAAATAGTAAACTGCAGTGAGAGGTCCTTGCACGGGTCTACTGGTATTATTTATTATAAATATCTACCAATATTTTAAGCTGTAATTTTTGCTTCATTTTATCACAGAATTTTAAGAGGAATTCGTGGCAGCGCAATTAAATTGTCTCAAAAGTTTTTAAAGTTATTTTTCTGTTTAGCATAAATTTCAGTTTGTTGAATAAGGATAAGAAAATTATCTTACCTTTTCTGAAGGTGCTCTCACCTGGTAATCCAGTGTGCCTGATAATCCATTTATTATTATTCGTTGTAAAGATCAATTTATTTGTATTGTAGTAGCCATTGATGATCTCGTTGATAGTGCAAAATTCACCTTTTTTCTGAAAAACTAATTGGTGTGTTAGTTGGAGACTAAATAATTTTACACATCTTTTTTATCTTGATTATATTGTGGATTATGAAACACTGGGCCATTACAATGATTAATGTTTACATTTAAGTTTAGATTTAAAGTATAATGCATAATAATATATTTTATCTGAGCCTTAAGAGCTCACGTGTGATGTCGGTTGCATTTTTTATACGGGACTGAAGTATAAAGTTATTAGTTCAATACATTTAATTTTTTACTTTCGTCACTCTTACGTCAGTGGAATTACACATTACAAGGTTTTCCCGTAAGAATGTAATCAGTCAATTAAGTTCTTTATTACTTGTTATAAGTTTTGTTCTAATCTTCAGCATATTCACAAAAACAGTTTATCAATGTAGAGTGGTTTCCCATTCATTTGTCTGGAGTTGAGTGGCTATAAATCTCTATAATTGGTTTATCACTGCGTGATGAAGAAATGAGTTAGTGATTTCGTGTTTTTCCCCTTTTGATTATTAAGTTCTTTTATTTTCTTTATTTCATGAGGAAGTGAAAATGTACTTTTTTTATCTTTCATTTCGCGTAAGAGATTAATATTTCCAACAGAAGTGGAGATTACTATTAATGTAAGGAAAGTACATTATCGGGACTTTCCCATAAGTCGCCTCAGTTGAAAGATTTAGGATGGCAAATTTATGACCAGAGACTCGCTGGCGACAATTTTAAGCCATAAAAGTCAAATAAGAAGAACTTTGATTTAAGTTGGTCTGGGAGATAATATCAAAGAACACACACGTAGTTCCGAGAAAGAAAACAACACGCTACAGAAACAACTGATGCATAGCCATTGGTTGGGGTTGGTAAGGAGGAGGTGAAACTGACCCTCTGTTATGCAAATTTCAGTTAAAACGGGAGATCAACTACCCAATGAAAAAAAAAGAAGGATGGGCTTAAAGCACTGTCATGCAAATTTTGGGCAGAACGAAGTACGGCCCACCGTGGTGATGAAAAAGGAGTTGTGAAAAAGAATGAAAACAGAACACGCATCGATCTCAGAAGCGAAAGGAAGAGGTGAAATAAAATGACGCGATGAATTTTGTGCGGTCCGAAAGAGGAAAATAGAGTGAGTGGCAATTCTGATGGTAAGAAAGCAACGAACCCGAACAACATATATGGAGAGTGGGGAAGTTAAGCTAAGTTTTGTGAAATGAACATTTTCAATAAGTGCAGTGCTATTTAGTTAGCGGAAAGAGAGCTCTGATACAAAGAGAAACCTTCTTCAATCAATGTGTAGAGGTAAATATGACTCTGACCTAAGTAATTCCCCAGTTTATTTGATTTTATCAAAATATTATAAGAGAAGCTGGTAGTGTGACCTTAGTCACAAATGGAAGTCAGTATTTTAATTGTAAACAAATAATGTTGTCAAAGATCAATTTAAATATAAATACAAACAAATATAAGTATCCTTTGCAAGGATCAAAGTGTTAATGCCAATATTATAGGAGAAATTTTGTTAGGAAATTAAATCAGATGTGTTCTGATAAATCTTTTTTTTTTCTTGAAATAACTGTAAATATTGTAAATAAATAATAGTGTTAATTATTTGGAGTCTTCTCATTTAAATTATCTAGTATGTGTTTGTTTATTTAGATTTCCATTTTAAAAGTCAGCTAAGGGCAAGAATGATCATTCTCAAAAAGGGTAATGGGCTACTTCGAAATTACACAATGCAATGGGGGGAACATATCCAAAATTTAATCTCTATGGATTCCTTTTATTATTATTTTCTGAATAAATTAATTTATTCTATTAGCCAACCCCAGAGAAACCTTTATGTATTTAATTCTAAGCTTTAATTTTGATCAACTTGTCCCAGCAAAAGGGTTATGTTGGAATGGGCAGCAATTAGAAGGGAAATTAAAGGATAAAATCTTAAATAAATATTATAACTGAGCCATGCATATTTCTCTTCAACATCTGCAATTCCTATATAATTCACTGGTGCCGTCCAGTTCTTAATTATTGTTAATTGAGTTTTCAAATCTTAGACACACCGGTTATAGTTAACCACAAAATTTAAATTTTTTGTACTAATGATAATATTTTATCTCTAAATTGTTTGGGAATACTTAGGAAATGTGTACATATATGAACTGTTCTTTATTAAAGTCACACAAGTAATTTACAAATGAACATTTTCCTCTGCATGAACTTTAGTCTACAATATGATTCTGTATAGATGAACGTGGACTGATATCATCTATGTGATCTATAGATTATCTACAAGGGTGATGGACTTCTTGGGTATGCAATGCTAAAGAAAACTGGACGTTTTCTTTCTTTTAGTACGGGGGGAAAGATAATGTAAGGAAAGTACATTATCGAGACTTTCCCATAAGTCGCCTCAGTTGAAAGATTTAGGATGGCAAATTTATGACCAGAGACTCGCTGGCGACAATTTTAAGCCATAAAAGTCAAATAAGAAGAACTTTGATTTAAGTTGGTCTGGGAGATAATATCAAAGAACACACACGTAGTTCCGAGAAAGAAAACAACACGCTACAGAAACAACTGATGCATAGCCATTGGTTGGGGTTGGTAAGGAGGAGGTGAAACTGACCCTCTGTTATGCAAATTTCAGTTAAAACGGGAGATCAACTACCCAATGAAAAAAAAAGAAGGATGGGCTTAAAGCACTGTCATGCAAATTTTGGGCAGAACGAAGTACGGCCCACCGTGGTGATGAAAAAGGAGTTGTGAAAAAGAATGAAAACAGAACACGCATCGATCTCAGAAGCGAAAGGAAGAGGTGAAATAAAATGACGCGATGAATTTTGTGCGGTCCGAAAGAGGAAAATAGAGTGAGTGGCAATTCTGATGGTAAGAAAGCAACGAACCCGAACAACATATATGGAGAGTGGGGAAGTTAAGCTAAGTTTTGTGAAATGAACATTTTCAATAAGTGCAGTGCTATTTAGTTAGCGGAAAGAGAGCTCTGATACAAAGAGAAACCTTCTTCAATCAATGTGTAGAGGTAAATATGACTCTGACCTAAGTAATTCCCCAGTTTATTTGATTTTATCAAAATATTATAAGAGAAGCTGGTAGTGTGACCTTAGTCACAAATGGAAGTCAGTATTTTAATTGTAAACAAATAATGTTGTCAAAGATCAATTTAAATATAAATAACAAATATAAGTATCCTTTGCAAGGATCAAAGTGTTAATGCTAATATTATAGGAGAAATTTTGTTAGGAAATTAAATCAGATGTGTTCTGATAAATCTTTTTTTTTTCTTGAAATAACTGTAAATATTGTAAATAAATAATAGTGTTAATTATTTGGAGTCTTCTCATTTAAATTATCTAGTATGTGTTTGTTTATTTAGATTTCCATTTTAAAAGTCAGCTAAGGGCAAGAATGATCATTCTCAAAAAGGGTAATGGGCTACTTCGAAATTACACAATGCAATGGGGGGAACATATCCAAAATTTAATCTCTATGGATTCCTTTTATTATTATTTTCTGAATAAATTAATTTATTCTATTAGCCAACCCCAGAGAAACCTTTATGTATTTAATTCTAAGCTTTAATTTTGATCAACTTGTCCCAGCAAAAGGGTTATGTTGGAATGGGCAGCAATTAGAAGGGAAATTAAAGGATAAAATCTTAAATAAATATTATAACTGAGCCATGCATATTTCTCTTCAACAACTATTCTGAAATTTTGACAGATTATTTCGATAGAAAGAATCTCCCGAATAGGCAACACTTGTCGGCTGTTTACTGTATTATTTACATATCAGATGTTTGGTGCTGCCATCTTTCGGCAATTAAATGAGACATTATGTATTTCGTTTAAATGCTAACAGATGTAAATTAACAACATAATAAATACACAGTATAATAACTTTTTTAGGTTGTTTGACATGTTTTGGCTCACTCGATCCATTTTCAAAAACAAATGGGAATATTCCATAATTGCACGGCCTTTAAAGTTATTATTTAAAATGGTATCATATAATTTTCATGTACTTTTTAAAATCACGTTATCTTTTATTTTTACTTGGTTGTTTATTTTCATATCTGTAACCATGGAGTCACTCGAGCCACAATTTCGGTATGTTAAAAGATGCTGCATCGTAAAAAAGTGCATGTCAATTAAATGATAGCATTTTAAATAATAACTTCAAAGACTGTGCAATTATATAGAATATTCTCATTTGTTTTTTAAACTGGCACGGAGTGAGCCGAAACATGTCAAACAACCTAATAAAAGTTATTTTACTGTGTATTTATTATGTTGTTAATTTACACCTTTTAGCATTTAAAAGAAATATATTATTAAAAGGTGTTAAAAATTATTATAATGTTATAGAGAAATTATGTATTCAAATAAAGATTTGAAATTTATTAAAAGCTTTTCGTATTAGCCGCATGCCAGCAATTAATAGCTAAAGAAATCACTAAATATTTCCATGTTTTCAGCAGATTTTTTTAATTCTGATTATTTCAGTGCTGAAGTGAATAAATAACCTTTAAACTTGTATTTTATTTTATTTATTTATTGAGTGGTGAAATTTTAATTTATTTGCAAATTATGAGTTAGAAACAACTGCTGACCTATTTATGTAGCTTTAACTGCACAATCCTAAGTAATCGGGCTGCACGCAATAGAGATAGAGTTGAAAATCATAACAAAATAGTAAAATGAGACTCAGTGCTCACACAAATTGCATTTGAAAGTACATTTCTTTCCTATTGAACGGTATAAAAATTAAATTTTGAATTTTTTTTGCAACGATTCATAGCAAACATTTGAGCCTTAAGTGTAACCATCGGATCCAATATCATGTTCCGAGCCACAAAAGTTTTAAAAAATCAGGATGGGTAGGACTAGCATAATGACGGTTCCATACCGTTATGTTATATAGCTGGACGTCTCCGGACTGGTCATGTTGGGGTACGTTGGGTGTGGGGAATTAATTTTACTAATCTTTATTTGTTTCGTTGACTAACTAATTATTTTATGTTTTGTGTTGTTTTGTCCGCTGGCAAGGAGCTAGTGGTCACCTCTGTAGGTTTGGCGGTAGAACAATTCTCACAAGTAAAGGTATACTATAGCCTGTGGCGGTGAATTTCGATTTTTATAGTTCATTCGATTCGTCTTATCGAGCTAAGTAATTTGCTACCTCGCCTATCGGCTAATCAGTTTTGATAACGACAGGGGGCCGGGTCACAGTTTTAAAATTTCGTTCATTGAAAACCAGTTGCCGTCAAATAAATAAATAAGATTTAAATTTATTTATGGTTCTTAAACTGACGTGCATTGGTGATAATCAATTTTCGACCTACTGTTCATTCCGAAGAAGTGAGTAAAACAAAAATACTCCTCGCAGTGCGCACAACGAGCAAAGGCTCCTTCAGCTGACTCGACGACGCATTCAAAACAGCTCTGCTTTCTGATGAACAAAACTACATGATGAACAAAACTAGACGAGGACATCATAACTTGCGAAAACCTGCCTGTCATGTAGCATACGAATATTTTATCTGCAATTACAAATTCCTATAATGACAGCAATAATACAACCTTATAGTTAGTTATTGGCAATGTATGGCACTGTAAAAACAATTAGTAAACTTAAATCGCACTTATTTCTTTGAAGGCATCTGTTTTTCACTGAACGAAATTTTGAACTTTGACCTGGGCCCCTGTTATTCTAAAAACTCAATAGTCGATATGCGAGGTATAAAATTACTGAGCTCTATGAGACGAATCGAATGAGCTATGGAAATTGAAATTTGCCGCCACAGACCTGGCCAGTTCTTTGGACGCATGTTTCGTTGCTGCCATCAGTAACCCGGAGGTGATGATGCCACGGACCTACCTTGGGAACCGGACCTGCTCCGGGTCCTCTCGATCACAGTGTGGGATCTCATCGCAACGGTCCGGAATAGGTTAATAGTCCGATTATGTCCATTAGTCTATGAGTACAGTTACTTAAGTAAGCTTTAGAAAAAAATTCATTTCCAATGCGTAAAATACATATAAATACGCAAAGTACATAATTTGACTTTAGCAAACTATTATGGAAATTCATGAGTTTGTCACGTAAGAAGTCGGCAAATATTCATAAACTAGTAAACCTGCAGGACCCTCAACGCCAATTGTGCATGATATTTTTATTTTCAATCTAATTTACACACTATCTAACACCCTGAAATCTGCGGTTCAATAATATTAGATTATATGTATATTTCTAAGCATATAGGATTTCCCAAAGATTCAGAAAACCTACCTAAATATCTTAATTATAACCTCTCACAGTCTTAAAGTTAGTTTATGAGTAGAGGTTACCAGTATTTCCGAATAGAAATTTCAGTAATTTCTTAAATTATGCATAGAATCGAACTAAATTTCACTTATATACTTTTGCTATAGCCAGCAGGTCCCAGTTGAATGTGGGGATATTCTAAGGGATGGGGATGATGTGATAGCGATTTCTTTTCCATTTTCATTATTGTATTATCGAAAGGTATATGAAATTATGTATAAAATTGAACCAAATTTTATATATATGTTTTTGAATATATCCTGAGGTTCCAGTTGAATTTGAGGCTGTTTCATCAGAAGGGGAGCTGTGACAGCCATTTTCCTTCTTTTTTCACTATTGTTTCATCGATACGTGTATGAGGTTATGCATAGAATTGAACCAAATTTTATGTATATGTTTTTGAATATGTCCTGCAGGTTCTAGATGAATTTGAGGCTATTCCACCAAAAGGAGGCGTTGTAATAGCGCATTTTGTTCCATTGGCATTACTGTATCATCAACCAGTCGGATGTGCCAAACCAAAATTTTCTTCTATCTCATACGTGTTAATACTATAAAATTCGGTATCAGAGCACCAATAAAATAAACATTTCTCATCATTCTGTTGTACTTCAGCTGCTTGCGAATCTCTGTGTTAACTGTATGCAAAGCACGCTTCACTGCACGAGCAACCGATGTAGAACGCAACTACGAAAAACGAGACACTCGCACAAAAATCTGTATCACAGCGCCTCCTTCCTGCGCAATATCTCCAAATTCAATTGGAATCAGCTAGCCATAGCCAAAAATAAATATAAAATTTGGTACCATTGTATGCATAACTTCATACACTGTTCAATGATACAATAATGCAAATGGCACAAAAATCGCTATCATAGAGCCCCCTTCCTGCGGAATAGGTCCAAATTCAATTGGAACCTGCAGGCAAAAGTCAGAAGCATAGATATAAAATTTGGTTAAATTCTATCCGTAACTTCATACATCTTTCGATAATATAATAAAGAAAATGAAACAGAAATTGCTATCACAGATCCAGCTTCCTTCGCAATATCTCTAAATTCAATTGGGACCAGCTAGCCATAGCCAAAAATATATAAATAAAATTTGGTACCGTTGTATGCATAACTTCATACTCTGTTCAATGATACAATAATGCAGATGGAACAAAAATCGCTATCACAGAGCCCCTTTACGGCGGAAAATCCCTAAATTCATCTGGGACCTGCTTACCACAGCCAAAAAAATATAAAAGAAATTTGATTCAATTGTATGCGTCACTTCATACACTGTTCAATGAAACAATAATGGAAATGAAACAAAAATCGCTATCACAGTGCTGCCTTCCAGTACAATAACTCCACTTCACCTAGGACCTGCTGGCTATAGTCAAAAACATATAAATGAAATTTGGTTCAATTCTATGCATAACTTGATACACTTTTTCATTACACAATATGATGTCAGACATACGTACACACGGACAGACAGACATTTTGTAAAAACATGTTTTTCGGATCTCTATACAAGCCGTGCAAATCCGTCGAAAACTGGAAGTCGAAAAAAAAATTCTATTACAATATTTTCTTCTAATATTGATAGAAGAAAGTAAAAAGTGTATGAAGTTATGCATAAAATTGAAGCAAATTTCATTTATATTTTTTGGACTATGGTCGGCAGGTCTTACAAGGAGACCGCCAAAAATGACGCCCACAGATTTTGATGATTTTAAAGTATGTTGTAGGGGTCATACCCCTAACTTTTCAGGTCAAAGGTTTCCTTCAAATGGGCTTTAGTTTTCGAGAAATTTCGGGTTAAAGTTTAGCATGCATTTCAAATACCCATTAGTTCACGATCTTGAACGAGGTCTTCGTGGCTCTGTGCTAGCGCGCGCGACTTGAGAGCCGCCATGAGAAAATTAAAGCCCATTTGAAGGAAACCTTTGACCTGAATAGTTAGGGGTATGACCCCTACAACATACTTTACAATAATCAAAATCTGTGCGCATCATGTTTGGCGGTCTCCTTGTTAGTTGCAAGAGCTGCCGTACAACAGAATTACGAATAATATTGATTTTATTGGCGCTGCGATAGTGAATTTTGAAGCAATAACATGTATCAGATAGAAGCAAGTTTTGGGTCTGTCCGCATATAACAACGCAAAAACTACCCAATCGAATGGTTTGAAATTTAATATATAGAATCGTTGAAGATTTTTGTCGAGCCATTTCAAATTTTACGGAAATCGAAACAAAACATAAAAAGATATTAATAAAAGTTTCCTTCATCCTATTAAATCCTATCATACGTAATTCATTCAATGACATCCCATTAACGATAGGTGATGATTCTAAGTTGCCATGGTGATGACGTCCTATTTAAAATTAAATCCTATTATTTCCGAATGACTGAATTTAAGAACCGAATTTGTATACTAAAATTGTTTATTTCTAGTAAGCCTATACACTACCGACAGTTTTTTGGATAGATGTTTCCGAAGAAATAGATATTAAATGGAAAAAGAGCCTCAATATGGATTTCAAGTACTGAAAAATTCAAAGCTAGGCTTAAGTTTCCCATTGGAATTTTCAGTCAATGTCAACAAAAGATAAAATGTTGAAAACTTAAAATGTACTTATTTTATTACGGAAATTAATCCTATCATTATAACAGACGATATAATTCATCTCACTGAAACTAGTTATGGCACGAACGCACCTCATTTGTCACGTTTGACGTGCCATTTCTAACTTGTTTTAGTGGTTATAATATATCATTGTTGCAGATTCAGAGCCAGTTAGCCAGCCTATTTTGCCTCATCATTAACGCCATTGTTTTTGTAATTCGTATACAGTTGTGACCGAAGTAAAATGGCCTTAAAATGAATGTATTAACTTATAATTAACTTCTAAAAACATTAAAATGTTGCATTGCCATTGAAAATACCCCTGTGTGCGTATTTTTTATAATTCTAGTATATGACGAAGTAGGTTAAAAATAGATTGCAAAATTCCATCTTTACATTCATCCAAGTTAAGTGAAATGAAAGTTTATAATAAGGTCTGATCCTGATGTCATTCTCTTTTAGTTTGTGGAGTACTTCGTAGACAGTCTTGACGAGGATTTCAACGCTACGGATACTCGTCAATTATTATTAAAATTCGTAGACTTAGTTAAGAGCAGTTGTGAAGATCCAGAACGGTCTGAAAAGGTATGTGAAAACTTTTGATACATCGTTAAAATAACACGCGAGATCCCACGCAATCCCAGCATTCATGCGGTATTTAATTTGTGACGGGTAATTGCAAATACCAATCGACGTCTTAGTTAAATAAACACAAGTGTTACAAATTTTACAATAAAATACGAAGATAAATTACAAATCGAAAAAAATATATATATTGCACTTTTAAAAACCGTACGTACTGAATGTATGCCATGACCTACTAGGGAACTTTGGTAAGAAGAAAAAAAAACGGAAGCCTTATACTATTTCATCCGCAAATTATCGCACACAGATGCAAGATGTGTCATTAGACAGGGACGATTTTTTAATACGAATGCTGTTTTTGAATTATAGTTCGCCTACAATAAAAACTAGTCGTTGAGGGCCACCGTAATACTTACCCATCATGGATATGCATAATGTAAAATATTAAAATAAAAATGTGTAAACTACTTATAAAATGCATTGCAATTCAAATAAAATCGTGGCTTGATGACGTCACAAACTTTAAAGACTCGATTACTGAATTGCTTGAAAGAGGTTTTTCCTTATAACTCCACAAATAATAATTCTATTAACTAGCGGTTTATTGCATCTGATTAAGCGTCAAATTTCCAGTTAAAATATATCTTTGAAGTGAAATTTGGATGAAATACAGGGTCATAAAAAATCAAAGAGTGTGGGAAATAGGATTCCAAATATCTCGGCAACTCATGATCCCATCGACTTCATGCTTTATGCAAAATTTGTTTTTTTTATTGTCTTTTAAATTCATTTCTTAAAATAAACAATTTCGAAAATTTTTATATACCTTTTATCAGAACGAATATTTCGAGAGTCCGAAAAAAATAGTTCCGGTTAAACGAGGTTATTGAAATGAAATAGGCTTCTTCCCATTATTACATACTAAGTACATACAAAAAAGGCAAGTCTCTATCTCAATTTTTTTCGGGAGATAGAGCGTTTACAGACACACAGACGGACGGCAAAATTTTTTTTTCTAAAAATATGTTTTTCGGAATCTCCAGTGTCTGAAACGTGTCAATCCGTCAAAAATTTATTTTCGATTACAAGACTTACCCTGTACTACGTATGATGGGTAAATAACTTTCATTTTTCAAATGATAACACTTAACGTGTTTTGCGTTCTTCGGATCAAAACGGCACTGAAAAATACAATTTACGTATTTGTTTCTTAAATCTTTATAGAGTTATAAAAGTAAGTGTGCGGCGATTTTATACAACATTTTCGAAGAAAAAAATCTTACAAGGACATGTGCATCCACACAGTTTCTAGTAAATGTATACAGAAGGATTAATTATAAAGAAAACTTATTTTAGAATTGAGAAAATCTTACAAAATTTGTTTCTCTTCTGCGGTTTGTATGATGACAAAAGATGATCCCACTACATCGTCAATAAGTAAAATTTACCTGAATCTTGAAATATAATGACCTGGATCTATCTGTGACATCCATGATTTCACGACTGTGTGCGTGTGTTTCCTTTTATTAACACTTTCCAACCTAGTTGAAAAGTGTTTATGACTTCGGTTTGTCTGGCCGTATGGCCGTCTGCCGTCTGCCCGTCTGCCGTCTGTCCATGCTCTAACTCCCGTAAATAGGCTCGGATTGCGCTGCAATTTTTATATGTTATTGTCGATATCTATAGCATGTTCCCTATTTCAACTGAAGTGTGTAGCACTTATAGTTTTTTTACAGGGACACTCAAAAGAATTCCGTTACATTACGGTCTATGGGGAAAAATCATTTGCGGTTTATTTTAATGATGTTACGCAATTGCAAATACATTGTAATTTATATATATGAGTAAGGTGCATTGCAAGAAGCTTAATATGGAATAGGGTGTGCATAGCACTTATAGTTACTTTACAGGGACAGTCAAAAGAATTCCGTTACATTACGTGTATGGAGAAAAATCGTTTGCGGTTTAATTAAATAATGTCTCACTATTTTAAACGCATTGAAATTTATATATATCACTAAGGTATATTACAAGAGGTTTACTACAGAATAGTGTGTGTATATCAGTTATCATTCATTTAAAGGGACACACAAAATAATTCTCTACTGTCTGTTCACAATAATTCCTGGAAGTGCGTTTTAATTTACTGAACGCGATTTTAAATTTAACTCACTTTTTGTCTATTACTTGGTGTGTATGCTATATTTCATATACAGGGCAGCACAAAAGTTCGCGAACACATTTCCGTTTGTTGACAGAAACTCCAGAAGGAGAATTTTAAACTGTGCTACGCGTTTCCTAACTAAACTAAAATTTAGCATCCTATGCAGTATATATACAAATCTATAGATCCTATACAAGGCTGAATAAAAGTATTCAAATATTTTTCCGAATATTGTATATGTTGGAAATTCCTGAAATTTCGTTTTTAAACATGTTATGCGTTTTCCAAACTGTTTACTTAGATGTTGTCTTTCAGCTTATTAAACAGTAATGATTTGTAAAATTATTTTGGAAGCGTTGGAAAGTGTTACATAATCTATGCTTGACGCATGATTTTTCGTTCTTGTTTAATAACTAATGTAGGTTATAATTCATATTTTGAAAATATAGATTTAATAATAATTTTCATAATTAAAAATATTTTTCGAATCCAAACATTACCTGGATTTGTTAGGGTCGATTCATTCAATCTCATGCATTATCTCATAAAAACAAATCAATGGAATGTTTTTTGGGGAAGATATCATTTAAAGTTTGTCAAGTGCATTTAACATGAGCATCGTCAAACTTTGAGATCGTGTAATACTATGAACATTTAAGAAAAGATGTAAAATCCACATACATTTTTCTCCTCTGTTTAAGCCCAAGGAACTATTCAAACAAATGTTGAATACTGGTATTACAGTTGAAAAAAATCAAAGTTGGTGCAATTTCTATAATCAATTGAACCCGATTATGAAACATTAGCCTTATTAAAAGATTCTGCTGAATGAATTTCGATGGAACTTGCATTGCTAATATTTCAGGGATAGTTTTAGTATATTGCATATCGTTCTTTGGGAGATCCAACAACTGTAAATGATTAAATGAAACCGCCTAAATTTTGTAAAAAATATGGCTAATAAAAATTTATATGATAATAATATAAATATATAAAAATGCAATATAAAAGTATAATCCGGCGACATTGGCGAGATTTTGTTTTGTATGGCAACCCGTTAGGGCATTTTGCGTGTGTTTTATATTAAATTAAATATTGTGTATTTTACAATAAATTAAGCATTGCGCATGTTTTATAATAAAATAATTTGTGTGTCTTTATAATAAAAAAATTGTGTGCGTTATATAATAAAATAAACTGTTTCATAATAAAATAAAACTAACACGCTTATAAGCAATCTCGGCCTAACAGATAAAGCAGGGGTTTTCTCGCCAAAATGGCGCAAAACAAAAATCGCGCCAACCCGGCTGCGTATGAGACAGCTGTTCCTTTTTAAGTATTATCAGATGCTGGTAAATTGATATCAAAAAAATTTAAACAAATATATATATTTTTTTTTAATCTGCTATCTAGCAACCAACATATGGAATTGCTTGTAGATTGCCATTAGTAAATTTAAGAGATTTATTAAAAAAAACCTGTTGTATATTTGTAAACTTTTTAGTTGTGTCCATCCCAAAACTCTGTATTTCGTTATTCGTGCTTCAAACACCGTGTAAAGATGATCCAGTCCCTGTGACGTCATAAAAGTCATGAAGCGGCCATATATTACGTAGGTCGCGGTTTAATGGACTTTTTCAAATGTTCGAGAATCATTCAAAGAGAGTATCATTACGAGTAACAGAGAAAACAAGTAGATATGACCTGAGCAAGCGAATATAAGGTCATATGAGTTTGAGGAACGTACTGAATCACGATAAAAACCCGATTATGGAAATATTGGCATATTTTAACATTTTAAAGTTCTCTATACAACATGTTTAATTTTGAAATTGATTTTTCTACACAAACATTCTTAAAATTCCGGACAACGCCGGGTACTTCAGCTAGTCCTTATTATTAATGTTCGTATCCGTCTGTGTGTCTGTGTGTGTGTGTGTGTGTGTGTGTATCTGTACCCGGATAAACTCTGCGAGCGTAGCGAGTAGCGACGCGCTTTTTGTGTCAAAAAATTCAGAAAAATCCGGTCCTCCAGGAATTGAAGTTTCGAAAAAATCGGCCCTTAATTAAGGGAGTTATTAACGAACAAAGCTGTTTTAATTGCTTCAAAAGAAACCTATGTGGAAAGTCCTCCGGGCATGCGCAGAAGAGCTCAATCATCATCTTCCGCAAAAAGAAGAAGGAAAGATCGCTTCGGCCGGTTACGTTTTACGACTGCCTAAACTCGCCGACGGCGAACCGACAGAAATACGAAAAAACCGTCAACATATTCTCAAAGAACGTACTTTTACGTCTCTAACGATCCTGTCGGTTCGAAAAAATTTCGATATTAACCCTTTCAAAAAAAATAATCAAAAAGGGTCGAATTCGTGTTTTTTATTGTCTCCCTTCTTCCGAACCTCGCATCCGCCGGACTAAGAAAGATTCGGATAAACGGATTTCACCAAATAAAAGATCGGTCTTTGTCCTCTCCAATGCAGCTTGCATTAAAAAAAATACGTCAGTTAACCCTTCGAAAATGTATATTTTCCGTACACAGTTTTGCGATTTCGGCAATTTGGACGATATTAAAAAAATCGCAGCGGCGGTTCCAAACAAGTTAGAGAAAACTAAAAAAACCAGACGAGATCTACATTCTTTTTCCTTTCGAAATCTGCGATCCTTTTTGAAAAATACAAATATTAACCCCTCGAAAAAAATTCGCGCGCAGACTCACTTTTACAAATTCCGATTCTCTGCGATTTTTAAAATCGCGCATCGGCTCTCTGAAAGAACAAAAAAAACAAACAAACAGACTCATGTGCATTTCCTTCCTTTCGAGATCACTATAAAACCTTTAGTTTAAAAAAATATTTCAGTTAACCCTTTCGAAATCGTTTTTTTCCGTAAGTCTCTTTCGGTTTTTCAGCGATTTCTGCAATCTTTAAAAATTCATTTCTGGGCTTCTAAATAAGATACGAAAAAATAAAAATACCGAGCCTAATCTACGTTCTTTTTCCTTTTAAAATAAGGTATCAGTTTCGAAAAATTCGTTTTTTAACCCTTCTAAAAAAATGGTTTCCGAAACTCACTCGCGTGAATTTTCGTTTTTCGGCCCATGTTTAAAAATCCGCATCGACTTGGAAAATGTGAATAGAGACAAATAAAATACACCAGATCATAGCCACGTTCTTATTCTTCGAAACACATATTTCAGTTTTTAAAAATATGTACATTAACCCTTTAGAAACCGATCGTTCCCGTACGTCACTTTCGTGTTTCCTCTAATTTGCCAATGTATACCCCCCGCCGCAGCTATTTTTTATCGAATTACATAAATTCCTAGAGAAGAAGCTAAAAGTGCATATATTCAGCTCTAGAAAGACACCTTTCAGTTAAAAAAATTCGAGTATTATCAATTTCAAAAAAATTCTTTTGTGAAACCCGTTTCTAGAAATAAGCGTTTTTCAGCGCAAGCAGAGATTAATCAAAGTGTAATAAGTGACTTTGCTTTGGAAGTAATTATCTAATTTATTAACGATTTTATTTAAAAAATCTTTGTCCATTTTGCGTACAGAATTGAATGGGCTTTCCGAATATATGATTTATTTTGAGAAATAATTATATTTTCATAGTTAAAATTCTATTCTACTAGGATATTTGTATTCTCAAGCAGCCGATTGCACTCCAAATACTTGCTTTGTTTACTTTTTTCGGAAGCTCCAAAATATATCAAAATAATTTTTTTTTATTTCTATTTTTTATATATCGAATTCTATATAGTTTATTTAACACCCGGTTTATGATTTTGTGTTTGTGTGGGGATGCGATATATTTAAATTTGTCGTTTTAAAACGCATCCTTTTTTCATTTCGTCGGAAAGAAATGTTGCCATTTGAGTTATAGAAACTTTCTATTCGATGGATCAGAGATTATACACTATGTAAAGAATCAACTTCATTTCGATCGTAGTAAAATAAACCAGAGAGTCAACACAGAACATCACCGCCAGGGTGCGCTTTCGGAAATCGGGTTCTATGGGCCCGATTACAACGTGGTTTGGCTCTTTCGACTGGATTTCGATAGCTTTGCAGATTTCGGTCATGTTCGTATAGAACAGATTGCGTCCCCTGGTGGTGGAAGGTGTAATTAAAGGATTTTTCATCCAACTCGGGTTCTATGGGTCACATCACGACGCGGTTTGGCTCAATCGACTCAACGTCGATAGAGGATACTAGAGCTTATCGATTTTTGCTCCGAGTCTCACCACCAGGGGGCGCTTTCCTATCTCCGGTTCTACGGGCATGAAAACGACGGGGTGTGGCTAATTCGACTCGACATCGAAAGCCTTAACGATTTCAGTTATGATCGTATAAACAGATTGCGCCGTCTGGTGGTGGAAGGTGGAACTAACGTATACTGCCGCGCGTGCGCAGCACGACTGCTATACGGTGCCGCAGGCAGCGGGGACCCAAACCGGAGGTTCGTTTAGTTAGAGGTTTATACTATTCTATGTGCCGGTACGTGCGTAGCACGACCGGTTTACGGTGCCGAAGGCAGCGAGGACCAGGGTCGGAGTTTCGTTCAGTTAGAGGTTTATACTATTCGATGTGCAAATTAAGGTATTATCCGGTGCCGAAGGCAGCGGGGACCAGGATCGGAGGTTCGTTCGGTTAGAGGTTTATACTACTCAATGTGCAAAATAAGGGATTATCCGGTGCCGAAGGCAGCGAGGACCCGTGTCGGAAGTTCGTTCGGTTCGAGGGGGGTGCGAGCCGGAGAATACAAAAGATTCGAGGCACCGATGTAAATTAGGGATTTTATCGATTTTAGTTACCGATGTAAATTAGGGGCCCGCTGGCGGGCGAAGCCAGCTAGTCGGATAATTATTAATGTCCGTGAACGTCTGTGTGTGTGTGAGTGAGTGTGTGCGTCTGTGCATTCCCGGTCTGTACACGCAAAGGCTCCGGGACGAATCGACGCACCGAAGGCGGACGCGGACCGAAAAATTCGGAAAAAAGGCGCGGAAGTCAAGTTTGGGCCGGGTCGGGAGTCCGACCCGGACCCGGGGAGTTATTAATCGACGAAACTGTTTTAATTACGGACCGAAACCCAACTTGAAAAAGAATCGAAAAAAATTTCCGTTTTGATAATCGCAGACATCCGAATTGTCGCTTTTTAACGCATCATCGAATAAAAAAAAATCTACCGGAGGTATCGATCCGAAAATCGGGGTACACACGCGGCCGATTTTTGTCGTTGCAAAATGTCAAATTTTTTGAAATTCGGACCGTAACTTTTCTTTATTTCGGCCAAAAACTGACCAGACATCCAACATCGACCCCAGACGGGAAAAAGGTTGCCGTAAAGAATGCCGGGTCGACACATCCGAGATCAAATCGCCCCATTCCTTTTTGAAACGAGTGGAAATAATGACTCTACATTCACGAAAATTTGCTAACACGTGTATAAAAAAATCGCGAATTCAACAAAAAAAAATTCGTAAAAATCGACCAGTAATTTTTAAAGATATCAATTAAAACTCATTAATGACAAGGCAAATGAATTTATTTCTATTCCAAAGAGACAGCTGCTTTTTTATTTCAACATTCAACCCAGACAAAAAGTCAT
The DNA here is from genome assembly GCA_963931845.1 of Maratus michaelseni. Taxonomy (NCBI): domain Eukaryota; kingdom Metazoa; phylum Arthropoda; class Arachnida; order Araneae; family Salticidae; genus Maratus; species Maratus michaelseni. Next base: position 12,041,796 of record OZ007593.1, on the reverse strand, counting down.
TTCTGAAAGAGATAAAATAGTCACGTGACTTTCAACTGCGTTTTTTCATAGGGGGGGGGGGCGCATCTCCGAATCTAAGGGGCGCAGTAATTCCAAACTTTCACAGGGTGACGCAAAATTTTTTCTGCTTTCAGAATATCTAAAAATTATTCTCATATCTTCATTAGGAGCCGATATATTATTTTATTGTATAATTAATCATCGTTATTTGTATAATTAAAGCAAAAGAAAGATTTCTATGACAGTGCCGGCTAGATATTAGGATTTTAAGAAGTAGGCCGCATCTAAAAACTGCATTATTATTTTAAGTTTTAGTATTTTAAGTTTTTGTTTTAGCGTGGCAACCAGATATTATGATAGGGAAAAGCGGGCTTCGCCCGTTATCGATTTTTTTTTTTTTTTAGTTTTAAGTTTTTCTACAGCTCACTGTCTTTGAACTAGAACTCAGGTAGTCTACATAAGTTGTTTGAGGAAAAGCAGTGTCATCGCCAACCCCCCCCCCCCCCCCCCCCGCCCCCCGCTTTTTTCTTTTAACTTTTCAGAGGGGGGCCCAATCTCAGAATCTAAGGGGCGCAGTAATTCCTAACTTTTACAGGACGACGCAAAATTGATTCTGCTTTCAGATTATGTAAAAATTATTCTCATATCTCCATTACGAGCCGATATATTATTTAATTGTATAATTAATCAACATTCGTATAATTAACGCAAAAGAAAGATTTCCATCACAGCGCCCGCTATATATTACGATTTTAAGAAGTAGGCCACGTCCAAAAACTGCATGACGAGTATTTTACGTTTTTTTTTTAGAGTCGCAACCAGATATTATGATAAGGAAAAGCGGGCTTCGCCCGTTATCGAATCGGGACGTTTGCTGTAATTAAGACATATTTGTACATTTGTATTATTTTTGAGGAAACCAATTCCATTTCAACAAATTTAACATTTTTAAACGTTTGATTGTTTATATGTATAGAAAAATAACCACTATTTTCGATTAGTAAAAAGCGGGCTTCGCCCGTTATCGAATCCGGACGGTTTATGTAATTAAGACATCAGATTTTTTTTTCCGGCAGTCTAATTTAGTTGTTTAAGGAAAAGCAGTGTCATCGCCCCCCCCCCCCCTTCAAGTTTTTTTATCTTAACTGTTGTCCGTTTCTATAACTCAGAAACTATGTTACGAATTTCTCCCAAACTGATTCCAAACATCAGAATTAAAGTAATAAGGAACCTCTATAACATTCGTATAGAACACATTGCGCCCCCTGGTGGTGGAAGGTGTCATCAAATGATTTTTCAGCCAACTCGGGTTCTATGGGTCACATTTCGACGCGGTTTGGCTCAATTGACTCGACATCGATAGAGGATACTAGAGCTTATCGGTTTTAGTTCGTTTTTCACCACCAGGGGGCGTTTTATTATCTCTGTTTCTGTGGCCCGGATTACGACGGGGTATGGCTCATTTGACTCGACATCGAAAGCCTCAACGATTTCAGTTATGATCGTATAAACAGTTTGCGCCACCTGGTGGTGGAAGGTGAAACTGACGTATACTGCAGCGCGTGCGCAGCACGAATGCTATACGGTGCCGCAGGCAGCGGGGACCCGAACCGGAGGTTCGTTCAGTTATAGGTTTATACTATTCGACTAGAGCTTATCGGTTTTAGTTCGTTTTTCACCACCAGGGGGCGTTTACTTATCTCTGTTTCTATGGCCCGGATCACGACGGGGTATGGCTCATTCGACTCAACGTCGATAGAGGATACTACAGCTTATCGATTTTTGCTCCGACTCCCACCACCAGGGGGCGCTTTCCTATTTCTGTTTCTATGGGAAGGATCACGACGGGGTATGGCTCATTCGACTCGACATCGATGGAGCTTACCGATTTTATTTCGTTTTTTCACCACCAGGGGGCGCTTTCCTATCTTCGGTTCTACGGGCATGAAAACGACGGGGTATGGCTCATTCGACTCGACATCGAAAGTCTTAACGATTTCAGTTATGATCATATAAACGGATTGCGCCACCTGGTGGCGGAAGGTGGAACTAACGTATACTGCAGCGCGTGCGCAGCACGACTGCTATACGGTGCCGCAGGCAGCGGGGACACAAGCCGGAGGTTCGTTCAGTTAGAGGTTTATACTATTCTATGTGCAATTTAAGGGATTATCTGGTGCGTGCGTAGCACGACCGGTATACGGTGCCGAAGGCAGCGGGGACCAGAATCGGAGATTCGTTCAGTTAGAGGTTTATATTATTCGATGTGCAAATCCTTTAAGGGATTATCCGGTGCCGAAGGCAGCTGGGACCCGGGTCGGAGGTTCGTTCGGATCGAGGGGGATGCGAGCCGGAGAATACAAAAGTTTCGAGGCACCGATGTAAATTAGGGGCCCGCTGGCGGGCGAAGCCAGCTAGTAGTTATATAAACAAGGAGGAAAATTTTCAAATTCAATTATAAATATTTGTCACAAAGAGAATGTTGCAACAATGTGAAATTAAATTTGCGTTAAGACACGCTTGCTAAAATAAGCTATTGGCTGCAAATCCGATTACGTATTTACTTGGCGTTTTAATAGATCCGGCGTTTTTTTTTTTTCTTTTTTTTGCGCAATTTCGGCTTAAGAAAATGAGGTTCTTTGCTAAATGTTACAAAAAAATATGAAAACAAACCTGATGAGCTGAAGTACTTCTTTTCTATATTTTTTAACAATGTATATGAATTTATATATGATATTTTGTAATTCTATCATTTAATTGGCTCTTTTTCATTATATCGCAATTGTTAACCCTATGTTCTCAGCAATATCACTCAGACTAATCCCTTTGAGGGAAGTCCTAGTTAAAATATTTTTTGTTTGTTTGTTTGGCTGCCATCTATGTTCTTATTGAGATAGTGTATTGATAATTATAATTAAAAAAATTTCATTTAGATTTATTTATTAAAGGATAAAGTGTTTTGAAAGGAATATTAAACGAAACGATTTGTACGATCTTCGATCACACTTACCCACTTGTTTTATTTTATTATTCGTTTGTTGTTTTCCAAATAAATCAAAATCAGATTTTTTGTAAGAAACTGATATATTATATTCGGCAGTCCGCCATTTTGTTGAAAATTCAAAATTTTAAAAAAACGTCGATAAAGGATAAGACAGTTATATATCTTTTACCGCAGGGCTACCACTGGCGACTCTTTTTTAATTCTATCTCGCCCCACTTTCTCAAAACAAAATTGTTTCACATACAATTTGACAACATGCTCAAGAGAAACATATTACAAAATTTATTTTTTTAAATAGTGGTGCGAATAGAATATAAAAATTGTCGCCAGTGGCAGTGATTTATGTTTCATTAGATTTGAAAGCACCGCAAAGGTACCTTGGAAAATCAAGTAAAACAAAAAAACATTTTAAATCAAAATAAAAAACATTTCGTTTTTTTTAATAGTTGAAAATATGTAGGTTTAAGCTAAAGTTTAAACGCTTCGAGGGTCACACTCAAAGTTTTGAGATACGGCTTAATTAATGATGGGAGTATTTGAATACAAAATGTCTGTGTTCTCGATTCAGCTAAGTTCTCAATTGGTCTGGATGTCAGACAGCAGTATTCGAATACAAGCCACCTGGTGTCCGTGTCGGCGACGAAAAAGTAGGTTTTCGACTGTATTCAGTTCTCATAGCTCGAGTTTTCTACGGTTTCATAAGATGCGACAGCAAATGCTAGTATTCAAATACTATTACAAAAAAAAAAAAAAAAATAGACTAATTGGCGATGGTTTGAGACTTCTCTCCAGAATCTTGCGGTTAGCAGGATATTCGGCGCTATTTTAGTTTTGAAATTTTGTTTTATTTTTTCAAGTGTGCCATCAATTCAACATATATATACTTACAAGGAGAGTGCCAAGCTTGGTAATCACGGATTTCGATTATTTTTATATATGTTGTAGGGTAGAAGCCCCTTAGTCTCAGGTTCAGTGGATTTTGTACAAAGCTCCCTAGTTCTCGAGAAATGGGGGGTCTAATATTATAACACAACTTAAATACTTACTTTGTAACGAAGTTCTTAAGGTGGCTGTAGCTCAGTTGGTATGGCGTCTGCTCGTTGTTCCGAGGGCCCGGGTTCGATGCCGAAACGCGCTGTGTCTGTTTTTCGCATTTTTTTTATAAATATACTTGTAATTATAATTTAATAATCTCAAAAAATTTTTGTTAACACGACTAAATTTTAATTTAGCATTTTTGATTTTTTTAAAAATCATTTTAAAAATGTATTCCATATATGCTTTATCAATGCAACAATATTGAACAATTGTGTCAATTCGTGATTGTAAAGAAACATCATTTATAAATTGCCATAACGAAACGCCTTAAAGTCAATGCGATGATAATACTACTCTGTTTTTAAAGTAAGAAGCATAATTATATTAAAATTTAGCATAAGAATTAAATTAACAACATATTTATGTTTTATTTCATTGTAACTAGAGGGCGCCACAACAGACTTTGGTTATTTCCTTTTTTTTTTAGTTTGGTGCAGTTAAGTGGTGTTTTTGTTTTCAATCTTTATCCCACAAGTGCGTATCATTCTATAACAGCTTATACTCGTATAAAAATGGAAGAAGCAAGCTGTAGTTCACAAGAAGATCAATCTGAAGTGTCGGGAATCGATGAAAATCAGAAAAGTGATGTCACAAATGCGTTGAAGCACTGTAAAATTTTATTGCAAAACAATGGATTTTTAACAAATAATCCAGCATCTGAAATAACTTCGTTTTCTATTGCGATGAGGGAAGAATTCTATAATTCGATAGTAAATATGCTGATTTTGGAACGATTTTTGAATTTTTACTAGTCAATAATAGATCCAATTTTTATAATGCTCCTTAAATGATGAGAAATGTAATGGTTTAAAAATCAAAGATGCTAAATTAAAATTTAATTATGTTAACAAAATTTTTTATTGAGATTATTAAATTATAATTACAAGAACATTTATTAAAAAAATGAGTAAAACAAACGTAGCGCGCTCCGGCATCGAACCCGGGCAATCGGAACTACGAGCAGACGCTATACCAACTGAGCTATGACCAACGCAGTTATTCCGTTTCAAAGTAAATATTTAAGTTATGTTATAATATTAGACCCCCTATTTCTCCAGAACTAAGGAGCGTTGTATAAAATCCATTGAACCTTAGACTAAGGGGATTCTACCCTACAGCATATATAAAAATAATCAAAATCCGTGATTACCAAGCTTGGCACTCTCCTTCTTAGATAGATCGATCATATGAATTTAAATTTAAGAAAACGATTATCTTACTTATAATAAAATACGAAGGCAAGAAAGTGTATGTAACGGCTCCGGGATCGACCACTCTGATCTGCGAATTGACAATAGTTAAACGCCATGTTAGGCTTAATGAAAAAGCTATGCTTCATCCGATTCTGTTGTTAAAATATTTGTAAAAGCATATTAGAGCTTTTAAATATTTTAATTTTGTTTAAAACCTTCAAAAACTATTTCATATAAAACACGTATATCAACATTTCTGTATATATTTTTTTCTGTCAGCACTTTTCTTTTCAGAAATAGCGGTGAATTCTTTCGTACGGAGGATTTGAGTGATCAATCCAGTACATTGGCGCCATCTACTGGCGTATTTTGAAATTTTGCTTCCATCTTAAATACAGTACAGGACCTATTATGCGGAATCCTCTGGACCAAAGGCTTTCCGAGTTTTGGAATTTTCCGGATTTTGGATCCTCCCGAAGTTCCCAATTATTTGACAAAATTCATGCTTTTTTTCGTGATTCTTTGACAAAATTTGCATTTTTCTGCGATTCTTTGAGGAAATTTGCGTTTTTTGCTATTCTTTGACGAAATTTACCTTTTATTTACGATCCTTTGACAAAATTCGAGTTTTTTCTGAGATTCTTTGACGAAATTAGCGAGTCATTTTTTTTCGCGATCCTTTGACGGAATTCGAATTTTTTCTGTGATCTTTTGACAAAATTTGTGTTTTTTTTCCTTCGATCCCTTGACGAAATTCCACTTTTTTCGCGATCCCTTAACGATATTAGAAATTTTTTTGCAGTGCTTTGAAGAAATTTGCGTTTTTTTTTTCGCGATCCTTTGGAGAAATTCATGTTTTTCCGCGATTATTTGACGAAATTCGCGTTTTTTTTCGATCTTTTAACCAAATTTGTGTTTTTGGTTTTTTTTGTGATCCCTTGAAGAAATTTTACATGTTTTCGGAGTCCTTGGAAGAAATTTGCGTTTTCTTCGCAAGCCTTTCTCGGAAATCGCGTATTTTCTGCGATTTGTTAACAAAATTAGCGTTTTTTCGCAATTCTGCGACCAAATTTGCGGTTTTTTTTCAATCCTTTGACAAAATTCAAGTTGTTTCCGCAATCCTTTGAAGAAATTGTCTACTTTTTCTACGAACGATAGACATAATTGTTGTTTTCGGCGACGATCGCTCAAAATTCGAGATTTTGTTGTGTTCGAATCTTTGGACTGAAGACTAAAATTTTCGAAACCGAATGCCTTAAATTTTTAGGAAAATTCGGAACAGAATCACCCATGGTGAAATAAATATATAACTATTTTTTGTTTCAAACGAATCGTAATATAAATTAATTTTAAGTTAAAATTTGAGGAAAAAATGATTTGTTTCTAATTTCGGGAAGAAGGGGGGTGGGGCGTGTTCGTTCACCCACTACCGAAGTAACAATATTTTAATGATTACACACTGAAACACAATAGACTGAAAAAAAATTAGAAATCTGTAAAATTTTCGAAAAATTTCAAAAATTCTAAAATTTTTGTAAAAATATATACAAATTTAGAAAATTTTCGAAATGTTTTTGCTGACTTCGGGTTTTTCCGGATTTTGGATTTCCGGATAAGGGGTCTGCTGGTAAGTTCTGGGCCTCCTAATTGGAGATGGTTACTAATGCCCAATTACATAAACTCCCTACATTAGTTAAAGGAAGCACGGGTTAATGCTTCTTCCGGAAACGCTGGGTGTTGGATTATCAGGTTAAAGGTGTGATCGTGGCTTCTGGACGTCGGTGAAAATTTATAATGATCCCATAAAAGTTACCCATATTATTGAATTAAATTAACTACTCTAGTAAAAAAAAAGATCAGATTATTACGTTGTGATTATTTACGCCGCCCTACGTCTTATGAAGCCGGACTAGATAAAGTATATAAATCCCTAACCTCTCATAAATTATAAACTAGTCCTCCTGATAAACCAACTAAAATTAATAAACAATTAAATTAAAGAAAAAGAAGAAAAACACTACTCGATGACATATGAGTGTTAACCCATATAAATTAAATACAAAGAGTTAAAAGTAAACGAAAAAACATTTATTTACATATCTATTTACAAAGACATAAAAAATAAAAAAAAATAAACATCCCTAACAGAATGTTAAATTTTAAGTATAAAAAATAAGATGAAACAATTGAATACTCATTAAAAGAGTTAGTGAGTCTTTTTCCGACTCGCACTACCGCACTTACGTGCATTAATTATATTTCAGAGAAGGAACAATTTCTCTACATTTACTAAAGTACCTCTACCAGTATTTATTTATCATTATACACATTCAATATGAGGGAATAGTAAATTACAGATACCTGTACCTTCAGAGTACTTTTGGTCTGCATTGTTAGCAATAATCTACCTCCACGGGATAGGCAAAGATCATCTGTTAGGTCATTCTTTTGTCTTTTGTCGCCACTACACCATTTTTGGAACTATCTTCGTTTTTACACACTATCAACACTCTACTCTTTCTTTTTAGATGTTACTTCCTCGGACAGGACGTCAGGTTCTGGTCCTCTTCCAGATTTTCTCTTGGGGCTCACTTTTTTCTTTTCCCTCGTCACTGGGCCGTCTATTGGCTCCAGTGGTTTTGTAAAGACGTCCCCCCCCCCCTCATCTCTTATTGGTTTTCGCTAAATGTTATTCAGGACCACCTAGATGGGGTCCTAAATTGTAAATTTGCTATGCACTTCCAAACAGCTATAAATTTTTCAGCTCGTAAATTTTTTTCTCCGTAAAAGATGTCCTTGTTAGATCGCAGACCAGTGTCTCCGAAGGTAATAAAACTACTCTGGGTGGTCGTTTCTATTTTCCCATACGAAAAAGAAACTATGTACACTAATAAAATAAATACTCCACAGAAATTCCTGGTTATACAATATATATACATAAAAAATACATATTAAAAAAATAAAAGTATATAAAATAAATAGTCCACAGAAATTCCTGGTTATACAATATATATACATGAAAAATACCTATTAAAATAATAAAAGTAAACTAATTTAGTCAGAAATTGGGAGGTGGCTCATATCTGACCACCATCCTCCCCCCCAAACAGAGAGCTGAACGGCTCACGTCAGCTGTCAGGAACACACTATGAAATTCAGTCCATTGTGTAGATCCATAGGACAATCTCCATCCTCCGAAAGACCGGAAGAGATCCTAAAAAGTTTGTAAGAAATGTCTCTGTAACACTGGGCAGAGACGAGCACACAGAAAAGTTTTTTTTTCCAGAATTGTCTCTATAAAACTGAGCAAAGACGAGAACACAGAAAAGTTTTTTTTGAGTTGTCTCTTATAAACCTGGGCAGAGACGAGCACACAGGAAAGTTTTTCAAAAGTTGTCTCTATAAACTGGGCAGAGACGAGCATACAGAAAAGTTTTTTTTTTTTTTTGAATCTGTAGGTGGGACCACAGAACGGTTTGTCTGTCGACCAGATTTACAGTCGCTTGTGGAGTCGAAGACAGGTGAACACATTCACGTACCCTATTCCCCTCTGTGTATAACCAATTTTGAAATAATCACTTTTAAAAATTAGCCAAAATCCATACAAAGCAAACGCAATTTTGAACTAAACTTTTAAAGTCTAAAAGCCTCAACACATAGAACAATATACGGCTGGCACATACTTTTACATTGGAATCATACCAGTCATGACTTAATATACACCAAATACACTAAAAATTATATATATATACAAGGACGTGATACCCAGAAAGAGTTTGTACTGCATAACCTTCTATACATTGTAACATTTAAAAGAAAAGTGAAAATCCACATAATACATTAACGCTAAGTATATGAACACGTACAACACATTACAACAAAATTTCGTTCATATATTAGAGAAAAAAAATGTATTGTATGATAGAAATTACATTTATGAAATATATACATGTCCTACCGAGAGAATGTTCCCTTCTCTCCCACTTTAATATTACTTAAAAATTTTCTTTTTAAATTATCACCTAAGTAAAAAACACAAGAGAAATACATGTGAACTCTAGTTCACTTAATTATATGACCGCAATCAAGAGTAACGACCTCAAAATCCAGCGGGAATAGTCTACACATGACAACGAAATCGACCACCTGAAGTCATGCTCTCCATCCTCTCCCCAAGTGGAGGAAGGATCCGTGGAGAAAAAAGAGAGAAAAAATCTCGCTCTATCTTCGCTAACGAGGAAAAAGAAGAAACACATCGAGACTCTGCGCCTCCCTTCTTGCCTAGCAACCGCTTGACCGGGGGTCGTGTGAAATCGCTAATCGACTCAACACCCCCTCTATCCCATCGATAATGAGTTGCTCCAACCCTTGCTAGAAGAGGAAATGACCACTTGGCGCCAGCTTCCGTCTGAAAATTTTGTCATCTCATCCTGTGAAAGACGTCGGATCGCCGCAAAATAAAAGGTACGTTACCATTTTGCCTTTATAAATTATCCTTTAGTCGTAAAACCTTTGAATAAATTTTCCCAAACTCTTGTCTAGAAAGAGCCCTAAACTTAACTCTAACCGTACCTAAATTTTGAGACAATTACTGCAAAAATAACCGACTTTACGAATAGAATTTATGTGAAATGCTATCCAAATTTCTTTCTTTCGTTACAGGGGACTCACCGGCTACCGTGAAATCTCCTTGACTCGTTACAGAAGAAGAAGAAATCACATTTTGGCGTGGTCGGACTGTTGGTAACTATAGCTAATGGTACAATTTTATTTACAGCTGTAAAATTTAATACTTCTGTCTGAATGTACGGAACGCATTTTGCTGCCATTCCCAAAATACTCCTTCCCGAAATTTAAAGCGTATGCTTCCCCTGCCTAGAGAAGAATTACTGCGAACAAGGAAAAAAAAAAAAGTATTGGAAACGGAAAGGTCCCATAAATATGGCCAAGAAGAAAGAGAAAGGAAAAAAAATATATTATTATCTCTCGATACTGACCCGCAAGAAAATGGATGAAAAAGGCTGTAGAAACCTGCTGTAACCGTAGGAAACAAAAAGGAAAAGAAAAAAAAAGAAAAGAACAAATCGACCTAAGAAAAACAATTATTATTATTATTATTATTATTATTATTATTTTTAATGGTTTAGTTTCGATAAGCTAAAACTTGTGTACATCAATTTTACTTAAGTGTCTTCATATGTTTTATGTCAATTTATATAAATCATTTATTGTGAATTCCCTCTATTATTTTGTTTGTTTTATCATTTTAAGGACAGATGAAACAAGAAAAATGCTTATCTCCCCTCAAGAACACTGAGCTGTGCAGAGCCTCACCCGAGTCGCCTGTGGCCACAAGCTTAAAAAAAAGGCCCCGGTTGACCAGCAACCAGGAGTCAGAAGGAAAAAAAAATAAAACCCAGGGAGCCCCACCAACGCTGCTACAAAAGAGGGGTAAGACATCTTCTACTCCAAAATTTAATTGTTACTATTGTATATATTTATAAAAATGTGCACTAAAAGGAAATATATATATATATATTTTTTTTTTTTTTTTTTTACTTAAATGTGCATTTAAATTACTACTACAGAAAGTTAATAAGTAAAAACCAGTGAATAAATCAAACTCTTAAGCAAAAAACAAAAAAAAACTGAAATATATGTATTTATTTATTTATTTAAAAATTTTTTTTGTTTTCAAAAATCTCCGAATACTATACCTTTCGGAAAATTAAAGAAGTGTGCAGAGCGTATACTAGCCTAGTATTACCACTAAATCAATGTCAATTTCAATACTTTCTTATAAAATACCAGTATTATATTTGTACAACACTATGCAATTTACAAGTACAATGTAATTTTTTTTTTTTTTTTTTTTGAAAATAATTATAATAAATATATTTTATACCGTAAAAAAAGTATGTTTTTATGATATAAGTTGTTCTATAATTAGAAAAAGAATTAATTATACCTACACCCGCGGTGTTGTGCTATGATATTTAAATACCATATTTACCTATCTTTCTAATGTATATAATATCTCTTTATAAAAGAGAAAAGAAAATTATATGTTTATCCTGATCGCTACAATCTTGCATCCAAACCACTATTATATGTTTACTTTTGTTACCTAGATTCAGTGACATTACAAACCCCCAAAAAAAATTGTACTCTTCCATAAATACCCTTCTTAATACCAATAATCATTACCTTCTATCCCGTCGTAGTACTTTTGAAGGAATTTTGAAAATAAAAATATGTAACCCTAGTTTTAAGACTCTCCGCTAATAAACTCTTCTTCGTGTTGATCGATAAACTATCATGTTTGTTTACCTACTCCGTACCTAATCATGTACCGTATTGATTTATTTAATTTCGATTTTCAAAAGAAATCTACTTTTTATTTATTTATTTATTTTTTTCATATGTTTTAGTCCCTAATTACTATCCAAAAATCTCCTCCTGTCAACAATAATATGTATCAATATCTTCACACATCGTACCCAATTTTGCAAATCCAAGAAAAAAAACATTGCTTTCTTTTTACGTAAATATTCTATACACGAAAGAAGTACCTGACACTTATTCATTATGCCATAAAAGAAGTAAAAACTATTTTACATATGTACATATGCTTACTATTGTTTATATACTAACCGAAGTACCTGCGTAAGCAATATCCAACTACCTATTATTATTATTATTAAGTACAATCGTTGTACACTGGAGAAAACATTATGTAAAGTATATGTCCACATAAATAATAAGTTATAGTTGTTCTATAAGCCACGGAAACCAGAAAGAGGATTCGCTCTTGGCTTCCCTCTTCAATGCATTCAGAAGTTTTTCTTTAAATTTTTCATAATTAGTTTCGGTATGTAGCTCCGCATCTGATATTAGTTTCTCGCGAGCTAAGCCGGTTAGTTTAGATTTTAGGATAATTAATTTGGCTTCCACAGGAATTGCTGCTTGTACAGCCGCTTCATCAAATTGAGTAACGTAGAAATTTATATCATTTTCCCGTTTTGCATCAAAAGCGGGGATACAATTTAGTAAATTGTCCATTTTAGGGGTATTATTATCCGTATTTAGAACTTGAGAATTTTGAAGTCGTGTTCTTGCTTTATACAAAAAACTGTTAAACTCCGTAGAAGAACGCTTATTTCTCTTAAATTTGCTACCCATAAAATTTGTACACAAAATTTATATTGATCAAATTTCAAGGTTTTACGCATATAAATAGCTTCTACAAATTTCAAGAAATACAAATACACAAAATACTTATGATACCGAAAAAATCTTTCATAGTAGTAATTTCACTTTTGCACCTAGCAATCTGTACTACAGAAATATTATTTAGAATAATATATAAATACAGAAATATTACCTAAATTATTTGTTTTGTGTGCCAAGCACTACATTACACTACCTGTTTTATTATTTGTCATTTCCTTTACTATTTGTAAAAACACTTGTAAACAGAAATTATTATTATTATTATTATTATTTTTTTAAATAGCATAATTACCCCCAATTTGTAGTACTGCGATCACAAACTTATCTATTTACTTAACATATTTTATTTATGAAAAATATATATATGTATATAAGTATCATTTGTACTACTCAGTAATTTTCAATAAATATTGTCATGACTGTGGAACTATGTGCCAGCTATACTTGACATAGAAAATGAGAGAAATTGTCCTTAAAAAAAAATTATTTAATTTATTTATTTATGTTAAAAAAAAAAAAACTAAAATCAAGAATTTTAGACATCGAGTAGATAAAATAATAGTTAAATTTTGAAACATATAAAAAAAAATTACTTTAAATACAGTATTAAAATTATAATCTCAGAATATTCATAATAATAATAATAATCATAATACTAGTAATAATAATAATATAAAAAAAACCCGTATTGTAACCATAAAATTAATGAAAATAATAACCTAGGCTTTAAAGTTGGCAAAGGTCACGTCACCATACAATTCCCGGGGCTAATGCTGGTAAGTTCTGGGCCTCCTAATTGGAGATGGTTACTAATGCCCAATTACATAAACTCCCTACATTAGTTAAAGGAAGCACGGGTTAATGCTTCTTCCGGAAACGCTGGGTGTTGGATTATCAGGTTAAAGGTGTGATCGTGGCTTCTGGACGTCGGTGAAAATTTATAATGATCCCATAAAAGTTACCCATATTATTGAATTAAATTAACTACTCTAGTAAAAAAAAAGATCAGATTATTACGTTGTGATTATTTACGCCGCCCTACGTCTTATGAAGCCGGACTAGATAAAGTATATAAATCCCTAACCTCTCATAAATTATAAACTAGTCCTCCTGATAAACCAACTAAAATTAATAAACAATTAAATTAAAGAAAAAGAAGAAAAACACTACTCGATGACATATGAGTGTTAACCCATATAAATTAAATACAAAGAGTTAAAAGTAAACTAAAAAACATTTATTTACATATCTATTTACAAAGACATAAAAAATAAAAAAAAAAACATCCCTAACAGAATGTTAAATTTTAAGTATAAAAAATAAGATGAAACAATTGAATACTCATTAAAAGAGTTAGTGAGTCTTTTTCCGACTCGCACTACCGCACTTACGTGCATTAATTATATTTCAGAGAAGGAACAATTTCTCTACATTTACTAAAGTACCTCTACCAGTATTTATTTATCATTATACACATTCAATATGAGGGAATAGTAAATTACAGATACCTGTACCTTCAGAGTACTTTTAGTCTGCATTGTTAGCAATAATCTACCTCCACGGGATAGGCAAAGATCATCTGTTAGGTCATTCTTTTGTCTTTTGTCGCCACTACACCATTTTTGGAACTATCTTCGTTTTTACACACTATCAACACTCTACTCTTTCTTTTTAGATGTTACTTCCTCGGACAGGACGTCAGGTTCTGGTCCTCTTCCAGATTTTCTCTTGGGGCTCACTTTTTTCTTTTCCCTCGTCACTGGGCCGTCTATTGGCTCCAGTGGTTTTGTAAAGACGTCCCCCCCCTCATCTCTTATTGGTTTTCGCTAAATGTTATTCAGGACCACCTAGATGGGGTCCTAAATTGTAAATTTGCTATGCACTTCCAAACAGCTATAAATTTTTCAGCTCGTAAATTTTTTTCTCCGTAAAAGATGTCCTTGTTAGATCGCAGACCAGTGTCTCCGAAGGTAATAAAACTACTCTGGGTGGTCGTTTCTATTTTCCCATACGAAAAAGAAACTATGTACACTAATAAAATAAATACTCCACAGAAATTCCTGGTTATACAATATATATACATAAAAAATACATATTAAAAAAATAAAAGTATATAAAATAAATAGTCCACAGAAATTCCTGGTTATACAATATATATACATGAAAAATACCTATTAAAATAATAAAAGTAAACTAATTTAGTCAGAAATTGGGAGGTGGCTCATATCTGACCACCAGGGTCATATACTGTAAAATGATTCTTTCTTATCAAACGTAATTAAAATATAAGGAATACATAGTACAACGTATTTTGCATTTAATTTTGCTTATGTAATCAAACAATGAGTTATGTGGTGAGTCAATCGGCTTAGAAACTCATTGATAACACTTTTTTACAAAAACTTTCGCACATGGATTATTTGTTAATATTTAATTTGAATGCTTTGTCTAATCGTTGAACTACTTCCGAAATTTAATACTGAGTAATATATATATATATATCCTCATCATTTTTATTTGTAGAAATCATTTGTCATTTTTAAAATGTACTTTTTTACAGTACAAACCTTTCAATAATAAAGTCTTCATGCTGTTTGTTTGTATGAAGTCTTATGAAAAAGAAACGCAGATCTACAATCTGTCATTTTTGACGGGGTTATATACTAGTAATGAATAAAATTCTGTGAATTTGTATTTAAGAATCATAAATATAATTTTTTATATTAATTTTTTAATAATTCCACTATGAAAATAATTACTCATAGTGGAAAATAAAATTGTACGTTCGTAAAAAAGAAAAAAATTCTTGATTTCGCTACTTAAAGACAAATTGCTTACTTTTACGGGCGTATGCAGGGATAGGGCCGTGTCTTCGCCTCCTAAATCTTGGAAAATAATAAGATATGATTTGCAATACTAAGAGACATGAGCATCGGCCGAATTAAATCCTGGGAGGGGGAAAGATTTTGGAACACGTGTGGCAATGGTTCACAGTCTAGTCTGCTTTTAAAATTGCAGAATATAAAGATGAAATAATCTAAACTAAGAATTTTTTGCTAGAACTCTCATGCAAGACATTTTTTAAACATATCAACATAAAAAGCAGTACAAGAATTTATCAGTTAAGAAATATTAAATATGAATAAGTTTTTACCAACACGTTTTTGAATGGAAAATTGAAGCAGTTCTTTTTTCCGTCAAAGGGCTTTGCTACCCTGAATCCTTTATTTAAGGTAGGTTTGAAACGCATGAATATTAACAGGAAAACAAAATTAAAAGTTATCTTACCGTGGGATGGGGTGGTGTAGAGCAATGGGATAGAGCATTCCTAACAAAAAATTCTTAGGTTTTTTTTTTTTTTTTTTTTTTTTTTTTTGTCTTGATGTTAATTTATTCTAAAGTCACTTGACAGAATTAATTTTTTAATTTTTTAAATACTCAGATAAATAAAATTTATTTAATTAAATTTCAGTATTTTAGTAGTGTTTCCACAGAATTTCAAATTTTTTTTACAAACCTGGCAAGTAACAAAATTACCACTCTTTTCTTTTTTGCAGTAATTGCAAACTTCTGATCTTTTGCTATCTGGTTTCGTTTTTTTAAAGTATTATAATAACTTGAACGGAATAAATAAAATTTAAAATTAAACATAACTTAGATTAAAATAACTTTTACCATTTAAATTTCTAAAGAAATTTGCAACATTCAAACAATTTGCGAAAAACAAAGCATTGTGATAATCGTAATATTTATATCAAAACTCAAAATAAATAAAAAGGAAAGAGATTGTTCTCAGAGCTGTGAATTTATAACACGTTATCATTAACAGAAGAGAAGCTTTGTACGGAAAATAAGCAATTGAATAGCAGAAAGAGGCGCTACTCATCCTGTTCTAATAGATTTGTGTGCATCTGACAGGTGATCATTAAAAAAAAAAAAAAAAAAAAACGAACGGTTTTACGTAGAATAAACATTCGAAGAGTGAAACAGATGAAATGTCGCCCCTCATTTAAGTTTGAACGAAGTCTGGAGAGCAGTTCTCAGTTCTACAACATTTGAATACAAATAATCGATTCTGATTTCGATTCTGAAAAGTTTTCGAAAACTAAGGTATCGATTCTTAAAAGATCTCGAATCGGCCCATCACTAGGCTTAATGATACAAGTTAAACTTAACAACTATTAAGAGTGTTCAAGTAGCCTGAAATTCTTAAAATAAATGATCAACGTAAAAATAGCAAAAATAAAAATATATAAAATGGCAAACAGCTGTTTCGGAGTCCCTAAAGCTCCATCATCAGTGCCAAACTTAAAAGATTAAAAACTGATCCAAAAGTTTAAGCTATGTAGATATGCTTGCGTCTCCGCACGCGACCAAGATAGAATGGCGGTGAGTTTTTTAAAAACAACAGCGGAGTCAGGAATCACGTGTGACGTAGGGTATAATATATAACGTATAATCGTGTTTTAAACGTAAAAGTACAAGAGTTTAAGAATATGTTTATCCGTATCTCAAACGTTTAGCCGATGGGTGTTCGTCAAAACTACAATGAAAAACACCAGTTGTTCTTTCCCTGCTATGAAGTGGGTTCCACTCTATACATGTGATGAGTTTTTTACTTTATTCTATCTGTACAAGAAGAAAGTATTGGTTTCATGAAGATTTTCGAATTCCGGTTTTCGACAGATTTACACGTTTTAGAAGATCCTGAACACGATTGGTCTATTTTTAGAAAATGTATGTCTGTGACAAAAATTTTGTGGGCGCTCTATCTCAAGAACTAATGCACGAAATTTAATAAAACTTTATATTCTGTTAGACCCTGATAAAAATTGGCGCTGATTAGATTTTGGTGAAAATCGTCCGACAGGTGGCGCTGCTATACTGCATTTTTCGTGATTTCCGCAATAGCTCTATCTCAAGAAATAATGCAATTATTTTCGTGAAACTTCAGATTCAGTTAGACCTTGACATAAATAGACGCTGATTACGTTTTGGTGTAGATATCCCAACAGGTGGTGCTGCTATACCACTTTTTTTCATTATTTTTACGATAGCTATATCTCAAGAACTAATGCACGAAATTTCATCAAATTTGAGATTCCGTTAGACCTTGACATAAACAGATGCTGCTTACGTTTTGGTGTAAATAGCTTAACAGGTGGCGCTGCTATGCTATTTTTTTTTTTCATTATTATCGCGGTAGCAATATTTCAAGGTCTAATGCGCGGATTTTCATCAAACTTCAGAATCAGTTAGACGTTGGCATAAGTTGTTATTGATTAGGTTTTAGTCTAAATCTCCCAACAGGTTGCGCTGCTATGCTACTTGTTGCAGGATTTTAGCAATAGTCCTATCTCAAGAACTAATGCACGGAATTTAATAAAACGTGAGTTTCAGTTAGACCTTGATATAAATGGGTGCTGATTCTTTTTAGTGTATGCGAAATCTGTGTGAGATAGAAGAAAGTTTTGGGATTGACACATCCGACTAGTTTATTTCAGTTTTTAACTAATATCTCTGTTACTTATCAAAAATGAAATATTTTAGCCTCAGGTGCATAAGTATTGAACTATTCTCACCCAAATTTCCAGACCACTGCGTACGGTAGATTTTCCTAGCCATCGCACACAGGCACGCAATTTGTAAATTTTAACTTTTGTACTTTTGTTACTATGTGACCATTTTTTAACTCTTACTATTAATAATTTTTAGGACTTTTTAATTTTTTTCTTAATGAAAATTCTTTTTGTTCAATACTATGTTAACGTTTCTTTAATTTCAGGTGTTAGAAACACTGCTTGATGGATATGACACGTTCGTAAGTAATTAATATCTTTTAAGAATACGTTGATGTGTAAGATTAAATTTGTAACTTTAATTTATCTAGGAAAATATACTTTGTAAAAGAGGTCATTTAAATCGTGTTCCTGATAAAGCAGTTATTTTAAGGAGATGTTTTAAATGGAACATTCAGGGGATTTCGCGATCATAAAATTACAAGTTAAGTAGACACTGCCCCCCCCCCCCCCGCACTGTTTGTAAAATCCATTATTTAGGGCGCACATCGGCGATATTCATCGATAATCAAAATCTCCTGTCAATCTGCAAGAAATTTTTTAAAACCAGACGAAACATTACCCAATTACACTTCCTTTCTTTTTTGCCAGAAATTGATTATTCAGTATAGATTTTAAAACAACGTTTTCAACATTGTATCATTATATTTAAAATACTTTAAAATTTTCAAAATGTAGCTTTTTTTATTGGGTAAAACACCCAATAAAAAAAGCTACATTTTGAAAATTTTAAAGTAAACATTTAAAAAAAAACCTTTTAAAGAAAATTACATTAACGTATCTAATTACTATACTCTTAAATTCTACTACTCCACCATATCTAACTTTAATCAGATTATTTAAGAATTTAAATTTAACATTACACAAGGTGAGAAAGAAATACCATCAACTGAATACTGTTACCATTAATATATTACAAACACAAGGTAATTAAATTTAAGAAGGGGCACCAAAATTTAGTAAAAGTCAATACACACAATACTAATAATAAGAAAAAAGGGGGAATGGCAAAACAAATTCATTTACTTTAAATTTTACTTTTAAATAAAATTAAAGCAGGTAACAATATTCTCATATCTTTCACAACCTAAAAAAACAAGGAAAGACACCCAATACTTCTAAACCTTAAAAACATAAAGCATTCATAAATAATGAGAGATAAAACTGAAAGTTAAACCAATTTAGAACAACCGAAGAAAAACAAACTCTCATATTTGAGAGGATGAAACCCAGAAATTTTGAAAATTAGAAACAAAATGACATTACTCTATGAATGCATTTATATTTTCACAATTTAGGGACCAATGATATCGTATAGTTGTGAGTACAAAGAAAATTCAATGAATCATTTAAAACTGTGATCCAAGATGATAGGACATACTTTTACTTATCTTATAAAAATTATATTTTATTTAATAGAATTCTCTCAAAATTTATCGAATTTACTAATTCTCTTTAATACATACAAAATTTAACAATTAACTTAAATCAAAATAAACAAATTACTTTAAGTGCATCATTAAACTTTAATTTTTTTTTGAATTTATTACCATCTATAAAGTTTTTAGGTCCTATCTTTATTTAGATTAGATCTGCTCTTTCCACAATGATCATACTTTGAATCTCCATTAATTTAAAATTAGACTACTCATTCATATACATTTCTTACAGATTTAATTTTTTCAAAGAAAACATGTGTAATTGAATTTCATTACTTATGAATTCTGTTATCAATTTAAAATACCAATGAAAGTGAACTTTTATGCAGAATAAAAAGTACTAGGGAAGCAAAATAAACAAAAAGGGGGGTAACTTACTATCAACTGCAGATTTTAAACTTAAAGTGGAGAAAAGAGTTACTCATAATTAATATTTATAAACATACTTAAATAAGACAATAACAGAATCCTAAATTCAAATTACACATATTTATTCGATGCTATTATATTCGAGCATAGTGCTAGTATTGCAGAATCTAACATTAACAACTTATCTGAACGTTTGTTTACTTGAATAAACTATTTAATATTGATGTTGTTAGTCATGAAAGTATGTTTAGGATAATTAGAGAAAGAGAAATATATAAACAAGGAAAATGAGAATTTTTTTTTTAAACTACTGTTTCCTTTTAATTCATTAACACTCAGGATGTAGACAACAGTTATCAGAAAAATCTACTTGACATTGACATTGTATTTCCTTATACTTAAATCATTTAAATAGTTTTTGAAAAATAAGTTTATATATATATATATAGGATAAGTACAATTAATAATTGTGTCGTCTAGTTGCAAAACCGGCCAACTCCTCAAAATTTGAAAATGTGTTTTTTCAGCTTTTTAAGTTCTAAGTAAACTTTTCTACCATCTGGAAACAAGAAACAAGCCTAAGCTGGTCAAATCCCTGTGTTATATGCGTTTGAAAATCATGATGTGCTGCAAAACCGGCCAAATCCATAAACTAGTGAGGTTCAAAAGCGGCCATCTCCATATCCGCTAGACGGCAATTCTGCTTCTCTCCACAGTAACCTCTCACTTGTTGATTAGATTAATGTTATAGTGCTTTCTCTTGCCTGTGACTGCTCCTCCTTGGTGCATACAAAGTTTCTAATAATTTAGTTTGGTGTTTTCTCTGACTATGGAAAAATTTGTGGAGGAAGTATCTCCTAATCAATCCCTACGACGTGGAAAAGGAAAAAAGCCAAAGTTCACCTTGTGATAACCATGTGCGGATTAACATATTTTTATGCTTTAGGCAAAATACTTTTCTGTGCCCTCTCCCTTCGCTTTCATAAAACTGTAAGTGAATTTTCTCTGATAATTTAAGAATTTTTTAATCTATTTAATTTTTTAATAAAATATTCTTCCATTTATTTTTTTTTTTATAAATTTTACTATTTTGAGGATTGTAGAGGCGGAATGAACGGGCTTTTGCTACAGTTAAAATCTGAGAATACATTTGTGATTACATTTTCATAATTTCTGGCATTTTTTCTGGTACTGCTTTACTGGTAATCCAAGAAATCCTAGGTGTGGGCACTCTTCAAAAGCTTACCAATGCTCCTCAACGCTTCCCCGAACATTTTTGATTGTTTGCTACCCCTAAATACCCAATATCACATTAAATTGAGTAAAAATTAATTTATGGTTTGTTGCAAAACCGTCCAACTCCAAAGTAAGTTGCAAAGGTGGCCAAATCCAAAACAAAGACTTGAATAACACCCTCATTTCATGTGCCCCTGCCACCTTATTTTGTGTTTTCAAATATACTGTCTTAACGACTATAAAACTAAAGAGTTTTGGTTCTAATCTTATTTTGGCTAAGTGTGGCAAAAAATCATCTTTTTCTCAAAATTTTCCTTTTTGGAGATGGCCAGTTTTGCAACTAGACGACACAATTATAAACACCATGGAAATGAATAATCTTACTCACATTTTAGAAGGCAAATCACACTCATATACATATGTAAATTTTTACCAGTTTTTCATGGCAATCCTGGTCATTCACTCTGTTGGCAGCTTTGAATACTGATTACACTAAGAAGGGGTAGGCTACTACTGTCCACTATCGCTTCTCATCAATCATCTTTGTCACTTCCGAAATTCTCATATCTATGACAGCAACCACTCTTCCAAAAGGAAGTAACTCTTTTATAGATTTTTAGAACACGATCTTTCAGATACCAACTGCAGGACTCCGCTTTTCAGAAACTATCTTCAGGACTTAGTTTTCGGAAATTATCCACAACTGAATACTGGTCTACTGGCAAACCAAACTTTTCAGCATTCGGATATTTTAACACTTTGGCAACTGTCGCCTCGCGTTGACTTCCATCATTTGGACCTCACAATAGTGCCAAATCCTGCATTAGATACAGTTTTTCTCAAAAAAAAAACTTTCAACCTTTCGGTGCTTTAAACACGCAATAAGCGATTCGCTTCACTCTGAAGTACTAGTACGATAGATTCTCTTTTTCTTTTTTTTTGTTTCCTCTTCCAAGCTCGAGTTCTCTTCAATTGAACGTCGTATCTACTACTGCCGCTCTCTCACTTCTCTCGGACCTCAGGGGTAGGGTGGGAGCATCTTCCCGCCAAAAACCCCCTAGTCCACTCGGAATTTCTCGTCTTCACCTACATCGCTCGTCGGTTTACTACTCACTGACCTTTTCGTATCACCTTTTCTCCTCACCCTATATGGGACCTACCCATTTTAAAAAAATTAGGGGAACGGGAGCTCTTCGCCTCTGTTGCTATGCGATACCCACATGGTAACAGGGAAACTTTGAAAAAGAGGGTCGCACAATGGTCTTTTCTGACCGAAAATTTGGGGGAGGTTTGACCGCTCGTATACACTTAGTCCTACAAGGTTAAACTCTTATCTGCGGGGATTTTTCCTGGAATGAGTGCAGTTGAACACAAGGTCAACTGGCCTTTACAACAACATACACTTGGGGTGATATTTAGAAAAGGAAAAAAAAAGAAGACATTTATCTAGAATTTAGAAGAAGGAATTGCATTACTTACCAAATTATATATTTACCAAATAAAGAAAGTAAAAAAAAAAATTAAACTGAAAATTTAGGGAAACGAAGTGTTATGCTAATATAAGTTAAAAATTAAGAATTTGTGAAATATTCTACAACAAGAATCCTGAATTTAAAAAAAAATTTAATTAACAATAATTTTTTTTGAAGAACAAAACAAAACAAAATAATCATAAAGCTAACTCCCAGTGGAGAACTCGATTTCCCACTCCAAGTTTGTAACCTAGATTGTTAAAACCAAAAAATGGAAAAAATGAAGGAAAAAATTGGTTTACTGCCTGCTGGAGAAACACCTATGTGCGTCCAAGACACTCGAACAAATCAAACAGCGACTCGAAGAGCCTCTAAGCATCACATAGTTGAAACACCGCTCTGTACACTCCGGAATGTGCAATTCGAGCTGCACACAATGAACCGTCTACCTGACTACATCCCTAAAAGAAAAAATGAAATTGAGTTTAAAAAGGAATTTATACATAAGTAAAACCTGTAAGCCATATAAGTAACCATGGGGTTTCCCACAACCAACTGAGTCTCTATCCCTGACTTCAGACTTGCATACAGTTATCTGTATTAGATAATATCTACTGAAGAATTTCACCAATTTCCAGAAACAGACCAAATATCCAGACGGTGAACTCTCATTTCACCATTACTACTCTCTACTAGTGAGTATGCCACTCCACCACATTCGCCATGTGTAACTGCAGCTAGACCCAAAATTGTTGCTAAAATTAAATAAATTTAAGTTTAAGGTGGTAAATTAACATGTGAAAGACTGCCAACTGATAATTTTCACATATACATACACATCATCAAGACACAGGCTGGAGATGCAGATGTAGATATATATATATACACATAATACACAAATGAAATCTTTTACTAGACATATAACAGTGTGTGAGTCAAAGGTAATAAAAAAAACTATTTAAATCAAATTCATAGAAATAACATCAGGTTACATATATTTAAATAGCACAACAAAAAAAAAACACAACAGAGATGCAATATTTCATTTTCAGTTTAAAATGCTTGACTAAAAAAAACATGAATGCAAGTTCATTGTATTAGCATGGAACCCCTTTTCATTTGAAAAGTTCATATTTTGATAGGTGGGGTTTAACTTGAAGTGTACAAATGCACTTACAGATCATTGTGCATATAGTAGTGTATGTCTGCAACTCTGTATTCCTAGGAGAACAATTACCATAGCCTAGACAACTTTAAAAATGCAGAAACTAAACACAAAATGCAAAAAATGTGATATACAATTTCCACTACCACTAGGTAACTCTGCCAACAAGATATAACAAGGGGAAAATGTAAAGAAAAGAAAGGATGTAAAAAGGTGGAAGAAAAAAAAAATATACACAATTACCCAAATTTACTGAAGAGAATAGAATATATAAAGCATAAAAATGTACACACCGAAAGTGTATATGTATGGCTGTAAATAAGTTACACCCCAAATACAGAAAGGTATAATATACTTCTTAAAGATATGCATATACACCCAAAATTTACAGCTTTAAAAAAAAAAAAAAAAAAAAAAAAAAAAACATTTAAGTAAAATGATTAAGTGTTAAAATTAGTTATATATACAATACAAATACATTTTCAAAAGGAAGTAAAAAAGGAAAAAAAAATTAACCAAATCCCTTCGCCTGCAGCACCGAATTTTCAAAACATCCCCAAAAATTTCAAACTTCCCAGAATTAGCAGGAATTTTGGTTAAAAATTGATAAAAATTTACAAAAAGTGGGGGCGGAGCGGTATGCATGCCAAAATATAGCATAACACTCAATACAATTTAGAAAAGGCATATATAAAGCTCCAAAAACGCTTACTAACACTTCCGGAAAACAATCAAAACAAACCCATTTGAAGCTGAAAAATTTTCAATTCCGTGTTTAAATTTCAGTAAATTTACTCAAAAACAGATTAAAACACATATAAATACAAATTACCTAAACTATATACAGAAAACATAAAGTGAAAAACTAATAAAGTCGTTACTCTTTATAAATGGGACGAACACCCGAAAGGAATAATCGACCCGTGGAGTTGATCCAGAACGACCGAGGCGTTTCGATTTCGCAACAGGCCGTATCGAATCACCCGCAGTTGCTTTTTCGTTGCTATCGGACTGATCAACTTCTCTGCCCCTTTCAGCAACACCAGGCTCCTCTTGTGTGCTAATCCCGAACTTTCCCTTACCGGAGCAATCGGTGGTTGCGAATCTTCCCCTCCCGGACTGACCTGTGGTTGTGGGGAAAGAGCACCAATCTCGGTTGAAACGTTGCGCGCCTCTTCCTCGTCTTCCTTAGTTACGTTTTCAGTGTTGCAATCATTCTCGTTTTCTTGCGCTTTGTAGTCCAAACAGATCACAACCCCCTGACGTCTTTAAAAACAATGATGGGGAACAACGCGAGATTGACTAAGTGCGCATTGTATTTGCAGTCGTTCAACTTTGAAGTAGAACTCAAGACCGGAAACGATGCGAATAGTATAATTTATTTAGTATTTAGTTAGTGTAATTTCTTTACTTGATTCACGAATTGGTATTTGTTTATATTTTTTACGAGTTTTTTTTTTTTTGTTGTTGTTGTTTATTAATTGTATATATTTTTTGTGTTATTCAGTATTTTTCAGAATTTACTTTAATTTCAAGGATCGCACTGTGTCAGTTGTTGAACTCAGATAAATATCTCATCTGTTACATTAAATTTAATTATGAAAATGTTTTTATTATTTGAATTATTATGGGAATCTATAAGTGAAATCTAGGATGATAATGAGTATTTCAAAACTGAGTACGCGGGCGTCTGTATGAACCTTGTATAGAAAAGTTAAAGTGTATAAAGTGATTAAGGTATTATATTTCCTTAGCACTTCGAACTGGAGTTTAGGTGTTGGGACTCTCAGATTTAGTGCGGTAAGAAGGAGGAGCTCAGTACTTGGTTCAAATTTACATTTTCATAGGTTTATGCACCGTATGAAAATTATTTAGGGGGAAGGAGCTGTAAGAACGGGCTTCAAGATACAGCAGTATTTCGCCGAAAAAAACATTCCATCCTTCTGAAGATAGACGATATTCGCAGCTGTTGGGGTGAGTCATTCCAGAGCAGTGACCGAAGTCACATCCGCCCCCACCACAGTAGAATGTGAAAAGGAGGGAAGGATTCGAGTCTGTTTTGGATGCAGCGAGGTGCTGGTGTCTGGTAATCAGGTGCTGGTGTCTGTATTTTTTTTTTAATTATTAATGAATGATTTGCTATACAGCTCATTGTTAACATAACCAAAATTAAACACAATTTCTGAAATGGTTTGTCGGTTGCGTAAATCCTTGACATTTATTTAATTGAAACCCAATAGATAATATTCTCGCGACGTTACGGTAAATATGAATTTTTATTCACTTATAAGAACGTGCAGACACCAGAAAATTACAAAATATATGTCCAAAAAAGCCTCGTGTGTGAATATTTATCATTTTTAGGGTTTCGTTCATCTCCCGAAACCCTATTCGTCCCGCTCTCTGTCTGACCGTCACAGAGCCGATTCTCAGAAACTGTGTAAACTTACAGACTTGAAATTTTGTGTACTTACAGTTGAATATCTACTATCACGCTGAAAATCATACAATTTCGAAAAAGTCGTATTATTTTAATATAGAGAGATAAAAAAACTAAAAATCTAAAAGCCTTTTCCTATTAAATTTAAACATTTATCGTTAAAACAGTTGCCAACAATTAAAAATCCACAATGAAATTCTTTCTAAAATTATTAAATTTCTATTAAAAGATTTCTACGTGAAAAATGGAAATGAAATAAAAAGTTTCACTAATTGAAAAAAAGATTAATTGGACGTCATATTGGTGAGTATGTGTAAGTACAGAAAGCAGGTTAATAGAACGTCATTAGAGAATTAAAAAAAAATAATTAATCTGACGTCCTATTGGAAGTTTAACGGACTTTTTTAAATGTTTGAGAACAATACAAAAAGAGTATCAATATGAGTAATAGAGAAAGCAAATAGGTAGGACGTCCGCAAGTGATTATAACGTCATATGAGTTTGAGAAGCGTATTGAATCATGATAAAAACCCAATTATGGAAATATTGGCCTATTTTAACATTTAGAAGGTCTCTATACAACATGTTTAATTTTGAAATTGATTTTTTAAATTTCTCATTTAGTCCACATGGCAGATGTTATTCTGATAGAGTATAATAGCGGGCTTCGTCCGCTATCGGGCTGATTCGGATATTCGAAAAAACGAGAAAAATAGACCGATAAATTTTTACTTCATAAAATACATGACTTTTTTTTGGAAAATGAAATTAATTTTACTTATTAGTGAAAGGATAAAGTGTTTTGAAAGGAATATTAAACGAAACCCTTTGTGTGATCTTCGATCACGCTTACCCGCTTGTTTCTTTTTTTCCCTGCAGCAGTGGAAGTAACTAATCCACTGTTGTAATATGGATGTTTTCGGATGGATTTGGATGTGTTCGCACCGGAATCAACACACTTTGTCTTATTACATTTAGATTAGGATACTAAGAGATATTTGTAGAATATAAATAAATTTATATACAGGACTATGCAACGAACAAGATACATGACCGCCTAATGGATGATAATTTCTGGAAGTGTGACTTTAGCAGTTTTAAGCGTGTTTTTGTCTGAATTAACTGTTACCTTAATATGTAGCTTGTATAGCAATCTGTATGTAATACACAGAGCTGTACAAAAGAATTCAAGTATGTTTCCGTCTATTGGTAGAAATTGCTGAATCTGAACTTTCTTTCAACTGCATTATTACTAATCTTAATTTTAGCATACTCTGTAGAATATATATAAATCTATATATACAGGACTGCACAAAAAAATCAGATTACTTTTCCGGCAATACACGATAATTGATGAAATCTAGTTTTCAAATGTGCTATGTGTTTTCTAAAATGTTTACTTAGGTATATAATTTACTTTTCCGACTATTGGTATAAACTGCTGAAGGTGAATTTTCAAATGTGTTATGCATTTTCTAAATATACTAAATTTTAGCATACTATGTAGAATATATACAAATCTATAGATCCTATGCAGAGATGCACTAAAGATTTGGAGTACATTTCCGGCTATAGGTGGTAATTGTTGAAATCTGGTTTTTTAAATGTGTTATGTTTTTCTAAAATGTTTATTTAATAATCTTATTTACCTTATCAAACGGCGATGTATCTTAAAAGTATTCTGGAAGTGATGGAAAGTGTTTCATATTCTATGCTCGACGCATGATTTTTCTTTCTGGTTTTTTTCTATTTTCTATCTTTTCTTCTGACAGTTCAGGAGTTTTGATGACTGCATAAGAGACTGACTTCGGCACGCATGCTTAATGTTCTACATTTGTAAAGTTGTCATTTCCAGTTATTTTATCATCACTATTTTCATTTAGTTATTAGATTAAACCTTTTGATGTTATGAGCTTCTTCTAATCTCTAATTCTTTTTCAGGCAAGAGAAAATTGCGAGAGGAATATTACAGTATGTCAATAAATATTTAATACACACGTAAGTACTAAACAATTATAATTGAAAAAAATATTGCTAATACAACTGGTGGATTTTGACGTGCATTTTTGCTATTTCAGAGTAAAATATGTTACTTTTTTTGTTAAAATTCTAGGTTTCTTTTGGCCAAGTAAGACTTAAAATGAAACGTCTGTCCACTGTTGTTTTAAACAACGAAACAAATTGAATTGTGATTCTTTTAATTCTTAAGAATTTGAATAAACACAAAGACACAAGGAGATAAAACTATTGCTATGATTATAAATGGCAATAACTTTGTTATTGACAATGATCGGAAGAAATGGTTTAAACACTGTGCAGAAAGAAGCTCAGAGATTTGTTTGATTTTTATGTGGCTCGAATTAGTCGCACAGAAACCATCCATGAGGTAGACCATTTCCCTGCAAATATTGTGAAACGTGTGCGTGCAGACACTAATGTCAGATACTTTATTGATCTTGGATTATTTCACTGATTTTCAATGCGCAACATCAGTTCATTCGCTGTTGAAGATAAAGTTGGCATATCCGTGTAAGAAATGGTAACAAAAAGTCATATTCACTTATAATGTCTCGTTTGGAATGGGATGTTTTCTGTATAGCTATTGGAAGTATAACATAGAACAGTTACGAAGTACGCAAACAAAACTTACAGCAGCTTTCTACTATACTGTGTTGAAAGTGAATTTTCCGATCATTGTTTGAATAATTGATCATAATAAAATTTTATAAACATCTTAAGAAGAAACCTTGCAAGTGATGATACTAGTTTTGGCACATTACTTAATGAATTTTTCACAATTGCAAATTTTCCTTTTTTAATAGTTGACATTTTCGCAAAATGTATCCTGAAATTTTTGTTACTGATATAAATAAATGTTAAAACTTTTTCTCAGATGAAAACAGTATGGAGCTTATTCTTTTTTCCGAATGCTTAGAAGTTTAAAAATGATTTTTGTAAATGTCATACTTCGGTATCGGATATATAATTCATATAGGTGAAAACCAAATCTGAAATAATGCATTAGCACACATCAAAACCTTAAACACATTCTTTCGATATTATATTAACCTTTTGAAAACGCAGTGGCGTAGCTATGTTTTTTGGCGCCCGCGTCAGGAAAAAATTCTGTGCACCCCCCCCCCTCCCCTCGCACCTAAATAATAATAAAAAAAAATAACCACATTATTTTTTCAAGACAAAAAAAAATGTCTTCCGGTTTGTATCCGGAAGAAACAGTACCTTCTCTCTTCCTTGTTTTTAAGAATTCAGCTAATTTTACTCAAACACACGGAGCTGAAATGTGTGGAACCCGATTATAGAAGATTCTTACTTTTCATTAATACTGATTTGATTAGAATATTCAAAAAATTAGTCAGCTATCGCCAAGTTGGCTTCATTTATGGGTCATCATATTTGGCGATATTTAACTAAATACCACCGAGCTTGGCAAGAATTTGACTTTAGCGGATATGACTATATGTAGCTTTAAGCGTCTGAGAGTTAGCAACAAGATTAAAACAATGAAAGTAAATTTGCGAGAAACCACTTTTGCTAAAGCTAATAAATTAAACACGATTATGTGAAAAAAAAATCTGCTGACTTGTTTCATTTACAAGGTACGTACACTCTTTGGAGTATCCAAGGAGTTCCATATGTTCTAAGTGACAAAACTTCAGCAAATATTTTTCAATTGACTCGTTGTTTCTTTTCTTTTTTTTTTTTCTGAGAATCCTTAAGGTGCATTCTATAAAATTAAAAATAAGTTTTTCAAGAATATAAATAGTTTATTTTCTAGAAATAAAAATGTTAAGCAAAAAGTAATTTTTATTCTATTTTAAAATT
This sequence comes from Maratus michaelseni, assembly GCA_963931845.1. Lineage (NCBI taxonomy): Eukaryota > Metazoa > Arthropoda > Arachnida > Araneae > Salticidae > Maratus > Maratus michaelseni. The sequence continues at coordinate 12,011,725 of OZ007593.1, read as the reverse complement.
GGTCATGATATTTTAACTCATTGGCTTTTTCTAAAATCTGGTCCTTACAGTTAGTTATAGAGCACATTTGTATGGGAAATATGAGAGAAAATTGCGAAAATTTTGCAAACATTGTAGGAAAAGTGTGGTTTTAAAATTTTCTTTAAAAGATTTGCAATTAAATATTTTTAACACAAGAGTAATTGTATCACAATAATTGCCGTTTGTGCTTGATTAAATAATAAAACTTTCATAAAACCATTTAATATTACCATTGAAAACTGCATCAATAAAAATGTACATCGGTGCACCCTGTTTGCAAATTTTAATTACCGTAAAATGTTTACTTTGATTAGCTCAAAGAAAAATGAGAGATATATGGTATATCTTTGTCTATTCAGGTGAAATTTCGTTATTTTCTGTCTCTTTTGCTTTCTTTTAATCATGATAGATAATAGTGGTTTGAAAATCATTCTAAAAAGCTATTTACAAACTTTATGAGTTGCTGTTCAAAAGTAGTTGTGTAACTTGGGTTTCATCCCCAAAACTTATAATATTTTGGGTATAAGAAAATAATATTGTGGGTTAGACATAAAAAGTATACAGATGATCTCTGCAATAGCATATCTGACCTATAGGTCCCGGATACAACGAGAGAGGAATTTGATTTCCAATATAGTAAATCTCCAAAAGTTTGGTACATTATGGTTTGCCCACTTTTCTGGTGGATTTAATTATTTTTTTATTTATATTTTATCGTTTTTTACTTTTTTAATGTTTCCGAAGATCTAATAAAACATTTTCGTTATAAAATTATCTATGATTAGCGTCTATGAGTTTTATCTTTGGAATGTATCTGTTATACTTGTCTTTACTTATTAAATTAAGATTTCATTCATAACATACATGAATTCATTTTTATTTAATTTAAGTTATGTTCTGTGCGTAAAGATTTCTAACTGATTTTTCAATCCCTTCCTGATAGGCTAGAATTATGAAAATTATGTACGCAGGTGTATATCCGATGACAATATTGCATTTTTAAATTTTAAGAACTTGATTATAAATTAATAAAGTAATTTTATGGCCCTTTTTCACGATAAATTGCCAAATAATCTTTATGGTTTCATTTGTTACGAGTTAGAAAAACAATGGAGTTATTAATGCGCGAAACTAAGCTTGCCAAAACATCCCAGCTGGCTGTGGAAGTGCATCAACGAAATATTTTAATTAAAGACTGTAATAATAAAACAAACTCTTTTATCTTTAAATAAATATTAAACAGATTCTAACTATACGTTGAAAAAACACTTTAGAAATCCCGAATGGATAGTTTAAATACTATTTTATTCTCTATTGCATATCGTACAAAAGCAACAGAGCCAGCATTATAATAATAAAATAATTCACCAGTTCGCACTTTTTACCAAGCGTACATCAAATCGGTGAATTTTCCAATATCAGAGCACTTGCGAAATTAACATATTATTTTGGAACTACATAAATTGCAGTCATGCAATTAAGTGTGTGTGTGTGTTTTTTTTTTAAGATAAATATGAAATGCTTATAAAAGTGTGACTTAAAAAATATTTTTTTTTACTTTTATTATGGTTAATTAATTTGCTTTAGAAGATTGATTACTCATGAAAACAACACCGTCTGTCACTTAAATAACAAAAGAAAAAACATCGACCTTTCAAATATAAAGCGTACCCTTATATATTAAAAAAATAATAATTTTTTAATCAAGCTGTTGTAAATAATTGTTTAATCAAGCGAAAACGGCAATTCTTGTGATACAATTAATCTTGTGTTAAAAATATTTAATTAAAAATCTTTTAAAGAAAATTTTAAAACCACACTTTTCCTACAATGTTTGCAAACTTATAAAAATAGCAAAAAGCATATTCTTATATATTAAAGAGTACCCTTAGTTGGGCTACTTCACTCGCGCTAAGACGTCTTCAAGCTAATGTTAAACCTGTGGGAAGGTTCTTCTAAACCACACTTTCTTTAAAACCATACATTTCCTACAATGTTTACAAATTTTTAAAAATAGCAAAAAGCGTACCCTTAGTTGGGCTACTTCACTCCGTCTTCAAGCTAATGTTAAACCTGTGGGAGGGTTCTTATAAATATCTTATTACATTTCAATATTTTTAAATATTGAATACGATATACGAATATACGATATACTTATATACGTATATATTTTTTGGATTGGATAACTGAAGTCGATTTCTATGTCAGATAATTTCGGTTTAAAGCGTTTTTCAATTTGGCGCCCCCTCCCCCATTTAAGCATTTAACACTTCCTTCCAGGCAGTATTGGGCATGAGCGTGCTCATTCAATGAAAACTCACGAACTTAGTTAACTTTATGTGAACGTGAGTTGAACTTGACTCACTTTTTGATAAACGAACGTGAGCTGAATGAAAGCTCAAAAAATTTGTGAGTTTGAACGAAATTTAAAATTCAAACTCAATTTTTTTCATAATTTATTTAAATTTTTTCCAGGCGTTAAGAACACGTTTTTCCCATTCAAATGCTATTTAGAAACCTACACGGACTCGGAACGGATCGAGTCTGATCATCAGATTGTCTGGGTCGTGCCCGGGTCTTGCTTTCTCTGAAGGCTCGGGTCGGGCCCAACCGCCATTATTTATGGGCCTGTGCTTTATTCTTTCACCGACCGAAATCTTCTGGCATAGTCACAACAACCCTGCTTGTATGAAAATCATTGACATGTCCTTGTCTGATTCGTGCAAAAATCTGTTTAAGGAACAACCTCCTTGGGTCAACAATTTTTGCCAAAAATGCATATATTTTTAAATTACCATTATTCTACAATTAAAATTCCCTTTAAAGAATAATATATAAACATTTCTAGAGGAGGGAGGGGGGTTATATACAGTACTGTAAAACTGTTATAAGAATCTGTGTGTGATGAAATCCTGTTTTAAACGGAATAATTTCTTGATTGGTGCAAAATGGATATAATTCCGTTTGAAAATAAATAATACTTTGCAAGAGACGACAGACATGGTAAAAAAGGAACTAAACTTTAACGATTTTTTTTCTCTCCTATGTAATTCCGTTTTAGAAGGTTTTTCGATACAGAATTTTTCAGATTTTTTAGCCTCAAAGCCGTGTAAATGGATTAATGGTATTAATAATAATTCAGATATTTACATACAAATTGAGATCCACTAAAAAAATCAATATAGTTTACAATAGGATATGTATAAAAAAAATTGTAGTAGAAACAGTATTTTGGAACGGAAGTCCCTGTACTATGCAGTCTATGGAAAAGGTCTGTACGGGCCGAAATTTCAAGGCCCGATCCACAGAAGAAAAATTCAGCCTGGCCCGGTCCAGTATAAAAATTAAAAGTTTGGCCCGAGCCCGGATCGGCCCGTACAAAAAAATATTGGCCCGGCCCGGTATAAAAGTTAAAATTTCGGCCCGAGCTTGACCTGGCCCATACAGAAAAGATTACTGGCCCGACGCGAATGAATTTCTACAAGAAATTGATTTTTGCGTCGATTTGGTTAAAAAATTTGTCTCGTACGAGGAATTCTGACCAAAAATACTTATCTTTGCTTTTTATTGTCATGTTTATAGTTTTCATTTTTGTAGACGTTATTGCAATATTAATTTTTTTAATAAATCGCTATTTGTTGTATGTAAATGTTTCAGTTATCTCTATAATAGAAGCGTAAGTCATGTGACTGTCATCAACAGTTCCGGGATGCCCGCTTCAAAATGAATTCAATTGATTGTCATTTTTACCGTTTTCGAACCACGGAGAAAACGTAGACTTTCATCGCCTGCAGAGAATAAAATCCGAAAACATCTTTGACGTCATTCATTATGAACCAGTGAAATTAGTTTTAGTTTTAGAAGTGTGACAAACATTGTGAGCTCGCTATTTATTGAACGTGAATCATTGTATTATTATTATTATCCACGCAAAAGATCTTAATTTGCTATTTTTCGAATTACAATATTTTTTAAGTAATAAATTACTTTTTTCATTGACGCGGAGATGAATTTAGCCATTTAGCAGTTACCTGATGATGATGAAGCTGCAATAAAATTGTTTCAGGACTATGGAATTGTAGATAAAGTTCTTTTTTGTTTGCGAGATGCCAGCTACGACATTAACAATTTCATGTCTGCAATTTAAGCCGAGTTTCATTTTATTATTTTATTGCATAATATTTATTTCTTTTTTCATTTTAAGTATATATGTTTTAATTGGTTTAATAAGATAGTTTGGGAAAGTTTAATTTTCAAATGATATATTTTTTTAAATGATCAGTATATTATCAACAATTCCATTTTTAATTTCAAATGTTTCATTTGGTGCCAACTATTATGCTTGGCGAGAATGACGTCAGTGTAACAAAATGTGCCGAATTGTTTTTATTAGTGTAAGAGAAAAATGTAGAGAATATTTGCATTCACTGTTGTCTGGAATTAACGGAAAGAACTTTTCTGCGGAAATGAAGCAAAACCCCTTTGCCAACTTGTGTGTGTTAGCGTGCGTCGTTTGGCGCATAACTGATGTTATTGTAACTATTGTTGTTACTCTTATAATCTTGAAGCTACATTGCTGCCAGCATCGATAATTTTTGTCGCCAACCTTGGCTATGAATCCGATTATGAAAGATTAGACGAAAAATAAAAGTATTGCTGATTTTTTATTAATTTTTATGCGCACGACATTTTTCTGGGGAAAATTTTGATATGTCTTCCGGTAGCTTACTCTTTTCCCAAGATTAACACCGGCAGGGCTAAGCGGGTTTCTGTCAACGGGCTTATGAATAAAATTTATTTTTTATGTCGTGAAATCTTTGTTTGTATGCTTTTTTGATTATTTTTATGAGTTATTTTCGTAATACTTAAAATAATTTTATTTATTATCTGTTTGAATGTAAAATGCACTTTGTGAGCCCTGCCCCTGGCCAATGCCCTGCCTATACGCAGCAAAAGTCATCTGGGCCCATCAAGCGACCGTCTAGACGGGCGAAGACCGGCTAGTCATTAATATAGTTAATCCATATTCCATGTATTGGAAAGTTAAAAATATGAAAAATGCTATACAGTAAAATCTTCTAAGACGGAATTGCATAGGGAAAAAAATGCGTTATAGACAATTTGCCTTCTTAGCAGGTATAAATGTATTATATATTCCTTTCTTACGTTTTAGTACATTCATTTTGCATGTCTCAACATATTTTTCAGGTTAAGACAGGATTCCGTCCTAAGCAGGTTCTTTTTCACACGTTTTACTATATTTTAATATAGCTACATTTTAATAAGCCTAGAAATGTACTTATTCTTTACAAAGAATAAAATTTAATGTTTCATTGTAGGATAATTTCGATTTAAAAATGTAAGCATTTTTTGCAAAAAGTTTTCGGCCAGGGCAAATTTTATTGATCTTTGAGGGGACCAGGGCCACTGAGAAGATTTAGACCCATGAAGAGTAGGAAGAGTGATACCAGTCACTGTCCGGTACGGAAAAAATAAGTTAGGCCCTACCCGGTCCTTCAGAAAAAAAGAGCCAAGCCCGGCCCGGAAAAAATGGTAGTGACTAATCCCGTCCCGAAAATAATGCAGACCCGGCCCGATTGCCGTGAATGAAAATAAGCCCACGCCCGGCCCGTGCAGATATCTGGTCTATGGCACTTTCATTTAAAATTAACAATATAAACATGAAAAAGAGACTTAATAATTACTTTTTTTGTCAGAACTCCTCGCACAAGACAAAATTTTAAACATATGGACGTAAAAATAAATATCTGTACAGAACAATTAACACTATACAGGCTGTTGATCCATTTTATGCGTCATTTATAAAAACTATCATTAAGAAATTCCAAATTCTTCCCAGAAAATTTGAATAAGTTATTTTTGATTATTATAAGTATAAATATTTCGTGAATAAAATAAAAGAAAATTAGTATTGAAAATTTTATTCTTGAAATTTCTGAGTAAAAAATACGCCAATCTGCTCCGACATATGCTATTGGTAAAACAGTTTTGGCAATAAAACATTTGAAAAAATATGTACAAATTTTCAAATATTAATTTAGTATTTGGTTAACACTAACGTTAATATATCATCGAAAAAACAATTAAATGAGATTTTAAATTTATTTGCAATGCAAAAAGTCTTACTTTTTCTTTCGTAATTATATTGGACTGAATTATTTGAATTCACAATAAAGCTTATCAATTAGTAAAAAACAAATATAAAATAAGACAGGAATAAAATTCTAGGCCCCAAATCCTCCTACGGAATATTAATCTGGGTCGGATCTTGCAATCTTTGTTTCATATGTTTTTTTTTTTTTCTATCTTCCTTTTTACAAGATCCATTCAATGAAAATTATTCAGAAATCTCTTATCTCGTTTCTTTCTTTTGCTAAAAAGCGCGGGAAAAAAGAGAACACTAGCAAGCATATTATATCTTGAGGGTGTTTGTACATGTACCTTCCCTAGCCAATGCAAGTAGAAGGCCAAATTTATCCACAGTTTTCTTGTTTGCTTCACTGGACTCTGAATCAATGAGAAGAAAGGGGGGGGGGTATTGGAAGCTGCCCAGCATTTGAAGAACAACAACAACTAAAAAAAAAAAGAAATGGAAACGATTCCATTGTCCCAGGTTAATATGTAGGCATATGTAAATCAGTAACCGGAAAAAAGTGACCGGGAAAAAAGTGACCGGAAAAAAAGTAATCGGAAAAAAGTAACCTGAAAAAATGTGACAAGCAATTGATAATTGAACTTATTGATAAATAAGTTTTAACAACTAACGAGGTATCAAATATCTGATTTATATTATTCCCATAGGCAAATATTTCCTGTAAATATTTGTGAATACTATTAGTAATAATAAAAAAAAAGTAGGAATATTCGCGTAGGAGAATGCACGTATTCATCACTACTTGACTTTTGACATTCGCGAAAGCGAAAATTGAAAAGTGGTGTGAATTTTAGCCAGACGAAATACTCGTTTTAATCACTACTTGATTTTTGACATTCGCGAACGCGAATAAGATTTTTCTTCGCGAATATTCTTACTTTTTTACACTATTGCATTCACAAATATTTACAACAAAGATTCGCCTACGGGAATGATATAAATCAAAGATTTGTTAACACTTATTTATCAATAAGTTCAATATTTATCAATATTAATTCCTTGTCACTTTTTTTTCTAGATTCATGTAAATCAATATATTGAGTTACTGTTTACGAAAACTCATACTTTTCGCTAGTTAATTCATACAATAAAAATCTTTGAAAACGGTACCTGTCTAGAACAGATCCTGTCTTAAACTTTGTTCCCGACGGACAGAAAGAATGTCATACATATCTATTAACTAAAACGAAAAACTGTCTAAAACATAACTCTTTTCGGTTCTTAACGACTCCGTTTTCAAATTTTACTCTACTTTGTAATTTATTACTGATTCTAAAATTAACAGAGAACTAATACAGTAATATCTTCTAATGCGGAATTACTAAGGACCAAAGAAAATATCCGTTTTAGACAGTTTTACATCTTAGCAAGTATAATTTTATTTTATTTCTTCATGAAATTTTTCCATGTAAAACAGGACTTCGTTATAGACAGTTTCTGTTTACCAAAGTTTTATTGTACTATGGGCATTTGTAATGATTTAAAAGTGCAGTAAAACCTGTGAAACGAAATCATCTTAGTGGGTATAATTGCACGGTGTTCCTTCCATCGGGACTCGGGACCGGGGACCGGGACAATGAAGTTTATCCTTTTAAAAGCAGTAAAACCAGATAAAACGGAATCTGTCTATGACGAAATCTCGTCTTTGAAAAAATTTCATTCTGAGGAGAAATGAATGCCATGCAATGCAATTAATTATACCTGCTAAGTAAGAACCCTATTTAAAACGGAACTTTTCTTTCGTTTCTAGAGATTCCAACTTAACAAGTTTTAATGTAAATTATTACCATTAGAATACCTCTTTATGAAATAATTTTAGTGCTTTAAAAGAAAAATTATGCTGAGAAAAATTATGCAGAAAAATTATGCTCAGAACTTAGACAAAGAAATAATAGTACGTATTTCTCAAAATATTTAAAAGCAAGTATTAAGATAATTTTAATTTTTCAAACAATTTCAGTAAAATCATGAGAGACGGTAGTTTCTCGAGTGACGCAGCAAAAACCGAAAACCCAAAACCCAAAACCGAAGATTTCCGTCACTCTTTATATACACCTAGTTTGAGTTCAAAGGAAAAGCGAAACACCGACATTTAATATCTCAGCAAATATGAGGCATAACGTTTTGATTTTTTCACAGCTGTCTTATATCTCCGGTCTAACTCTATCCTGAAATTTATACATTTCTACATGCAGTAGATTTTAAGATCTGGAAACTCATTTTTAAGTAAAATGGGGACTTTTTCTCCGTGGCCGTAATGGTGTCATGTCGTAAATGGCTTTTCTCGATAACCGCTCGGACGATTTTTTAAAAATTAATATATGATATTAATCTGTTGTCGCTAAAGCGAATCCCCCGACCCGCTTAAATAGGAAAACTCTAGTTTTTTATATAATCCGGTTTTAAAATGGGACTATTTTCTTAAGCCTATTACTGTAGAAATGCATAGCATTTTTTACACCTTCCCTCCGCGGCTATATAAGGTGAAAAATAGATGTACGGTTTCCCGTTAAAACTTCTGATATGTTCGCGAGCAAATAATTTAGATTTTTTTTACTGCCAAAACAATTAATTATATACTCTAAACATGTAAAACATATGTATTAAATTCAATTGTTGCTTATATGTAGTCTCCTTTTGTTACAAAGAAATAATTTCAGATTTTAAACAAGCATATGGTCGAAAAATTATGTCGATTCCTTTTCAAAATGAGAAAATATTTTTTTAATTACATGTATTCAATTTTACTGCTAAATATAATAAATCTTTCATTTTCTAATGATAAAATATTTTTAATTTCTTTGTTTCTTTCGCAACGAAGACAACCAACCAACTATTACTGTATCGACTGTATCAATGCGCGAAGCACAAATTAGCGAGAGTACACAAATTGAGCAATTGGGGAAAAGATAGGCACAGAAAATCAAAGATATTATAATTACTATTAGGTATTTTGTTTATTTATTCATTGTTTTTTATTTTATATGACTTGATGGTTCTTTTAAAAATTTTCGTTTTGGTAAGGTGCTTAGTTGGTCTTTGTCAGAGAAACTGCCAGTCACATGTTTTTATAGCTTTAAAATATTACTTTTATGTTATTTTGTAAAAGAAAATGCAGAAAGTTAGTTCTGAATTAAGTGTTTTATGTTATACAATGGATAAATAAGTTCTTACTTACTTTAAATCCAGAGTTTGAAAAGTAAACAAATAGCTTTTTTTTCTCATTGCATTACCTCATTGCATTCATATTGCAGTATTATTACATTGTTATAATTTTTTTTTTCTCATTGCACTTTTCTCATTGCATTTACAAACAGTTGTGTGACAAACTTCTATCTTCATGAATGTTTTGCATTTACTTTATATTAATTTTTTACATTTATTTTTTAATAAGCTTGTTAAATAGTTTTCGAGCACTATATTGTTTTAATGTCAAATGTTACATTAAAAATTATTAAAAAATACAGTAAAAAATTTGCTATTTGCTTGCGAAACTTAAGAATATAATCATTTTAACCAACATAGGTTTTTTTAGCTCTAAAATATTACTATACAATGAATAAATAAGTTCTTATTTACTTTAAATTCAGAGTTTAAAAAGTAAACAAATAGCTATTTTATTTTTCAATTTTTCTATCATTTACCTGTGACTTTAAAAATCCTTTAAAATTATTAATTTAGAGGTATGAAATACCTTATATGTGCTTAAATCACAGAAAAAATACAACTTTAGTAAGTATATTACATGGCTCTGTTTAAGAAGAATTAAGAAGACCTTAAAGGATCCTTCACAATTTTTTTCATCTTAAAACAGCATCCTTCACAATTTTTTTCTTTTTAAAACAGGTTATTTCACATTTCTTTTCATATTAAAACAGGACACTTCACAAAAGTTTTTCCTACCAAAAATTAACTCTTCACAAATTTAATCATCTTAAACTTTTCCCAATTTTTGTATAAAATACTGTTTACTGTTGACTGTAATAAGTGTTTGTTCTTCAAAGTAAATTTTGAAAATTTATTAAATTTCAACTGCTGCTAATACATTTAATTTTTTGATTACAACTTACATAAATATCAATATTTTACATAGGGATTGTTTTTATACAATTTTGACACAATTGAAATTTTACTGCAGCCAAGCATGATTTCTTGTACAGCGGTGTATTTTGAAAACATATAAAAGAAAGAAAACATTTGTTTTTAGAGAAAACCACTGTTAATTATTTCGCAATGTTTTTTAATAGTCAGATCTTATAAATTAAGTGTTGGTGAGTACAAAGTTTGAAATTGTCTGAATATGTTTGATTACTTTTGCTGACTGTTAGAATGACATTATTAAATATGACAAATAATCTACAATCTGCACATATGTTCCGTTTCATGTTCTGCTGCTTTGCAAGCAAATAGCAATTTTTTACTCTATTTTTTAATATTTTATAATTTTTAATGTAACATTTGACATTAAAACAACATAGGGCTCTAAAACTATTTACTCGCATAAGCTTATTAAAAATGAATTTGAAAAATTAATATACAGTAACAGCAAAACATGCATGAAGCTTCACAAACAGCTATAGACCATCAAAGTATCAAATTAAATGAAAATTTTGAAATGGAGAACCATCAATTCAAAATAAATGAAAAACAATAAATAAATAAACAAAATACCTGGGGGAGGGGGTGGGAGTATTTTATCTATTATAAATTGCAGCTTGTATTTTCAAACATTTTGGAAGGGCGGATAAAATTTTATCATTTAAAAAAAATTATAATAATAATAATACCTTCTAAACTAGAATTTTATTATCAATTTTATAGACGATTTTCCTTGGACGATTACTCTCTATGAGAGAAAAGTTCTACTTTTTGCATTTGTTCGCCACAGTATATTTTGTTGTTTTTCAGCCAGTCTCTCATAACTTTTATTATAGAATTCTTTGCAGGAGTGCGGTTTTCAACAGGCATGTGATGTGGAGCATTGGCCATATATAGGGCACTATTCGGTTGCAAATTTGGATTTCGGTTTGCAAATTTGGACCCATTTTTGGGAAGTTTTCGTAGTTCATTTGCACGGGATTGTCACCCCTTTTTGTCGACGCTTTATACAGTAGTTGAGCATCCGTAAGGAAACACGTTTCCTCATTTTTACGCTCCAGTTAAGACCTTGGCGTAGTACATGGCCGTTAAAGTTTTTTTTTCCCGTAAATAGTTAATAACTTGCCCAGTTTAATTCGATGTTATTCGTTTTTGGGTAAAGGTGAAAATAGGCACTCGCCAATCACCACTCGGCAATAAAACTTGAAAAACTGGCTATTAAAAATATGGAGAAAACCGGCCAAATGCAGGATTTTCTGATTTTCTTTTTTTCCCACGTCCGTTTGACAAAATTCATGATTTTTCCTCGCCAGATCGACGAAACTACTGATTTTTCTTCACCTGATCGATGAAATTAATAATTTTACTGCACTAGATTGGCGAAATTTATAATTTTTATGCGCCGATTAAAGAAATTCGTGATTTTTATGTGCCCGTTCAACAAAATTTCTGATTTTTACATGCCTGATCAACTAAATTCAGGATTTTTACATGCCCGATGGATGAAATTAATGATTTTTACATGCCTGATCAACTAAATTCATGATTTTTACATGCCCGATGGATGAAATTAATGATTTTTACATGCCGATCAACGAATTTCTTGAACTTTATGTGCCTGTTTGACAAAATTCATGATTTTTATGCACCGATAAATGAAATTCATGATTTTTACATCTGTGTTCGGCAAAATTTATGATCTCCCCCTCCCTGATCCACAAAATTCATGTTTTTGCTGTGCCTGATTAATGAAACTCATCATTTTTACACAACCGATCGACAAAATTCATGATTTTTACACACCGATCAACGAAGTTCATGATTTTTACGCACTTGATCACCGAAATTCATGATTTTTTCGTGCTCAATCGACGAAATTTCATTTTTCTGAACCCGATCGACGAAATTATTGATTTTTATGCAAACGTTTGAAGAAATTTGTGATTTTTATACACCTACTTGATGAACTTGTGATTTTTAACCACCCACTTGATGAATTCGTGATTTCTATGCGACTACTCTACGAATTGGTAATTTTTATGCGTCCGTTCTACAAAATTCATGATTTTTTCGTGCCTAATCGACAAAATTCATAATTTTTACGCACCGATTGATGATTTTTATGTGCCTGATTCACGAATTTCTTGATTTTTATGCATCCGTTTGATGAAATTAATGATTTTTATGTGCCGATCAAGGAATTTCTTAGTTTTTATGTATCTATTTGATGAAATTCTTGATTTTTATGCGATCGATAAACAAAATTCATGATTTTTACATACCCGATCACCGAAATTCATGATTTTTTCGTGCTCAATCGACGAAATTTCATTTTTCTGAACCCGATCGACGAAATTATTGATTTTTATGCAAACGTTTGAAGAAATTTGTGATTTTTATACACCTACTTGATGAACTTGTGATTTTTAACCACCCACTTGATGAATTCGTGATTTCTATGCGACTACTCTACGAATTGGTAATTTTTATGCGTCCGTTCTACAAAATTCATGATTTTTTCGTGCCTAATCGACAAAATTCATAATTTTAACGCACCGATTGATGATTTTTATGTGCCTGATTCACGAATTTCTTGATTTTTATGCATCCGTTTGATGAAATTAATGATTTTTATGTGCCGATCAAGGAATTTCTTAGTTTTTATGTATCTATTTGATGAAATTCTTGATTTTTATGCGATCGATAAACAAAATTCATGATTTTTACATGCCCGATCGACAAAATATATGATCCCCCTCCCCCGATCGACAAAAGTCATGTTTTTTCTGTGCCCGATTGATGAAATTCACGGATTTTTACATACCCGATCACCGAAATTCATGATTTTTTCGTGCTCAATCGACGAAATTTCATTTTTCTGAACCCGATCGACGAAATTATTGATTTTTATGCAAACGTTTGAAGAAATTTGTGATTTTTATACACCTACTTGATGAACTTGTGATTTTTAACCACCCACTTGATGAATTCGTGATTTCTATGCGACTACTCTACGAATTGGTAATTTTTATGCGTCCGTTCTACAAAATTCATGATTTTTTCGTGCCTAATCGACAAAATTCATAATTTTAACGCACCGATTGATGATTTTTATGTGCCTGATTCACGAATTTCTTGATTTTTATGCATCCGTTTGATGAAATTAATGATTTTTATGTGCCGATCAAGGAATTTCTTAGTTTTTATGTATCTATTTGATGAAATTCTTGATTTTTATGCGATCGATAAACAAAATTCATGATTTTTACATGCCCGATCGACAAAATATATGATCCCCCTCCCCCGATCGACAAAAGTCATGTTTTTTCTGTGCCCGATTGATGAAATTCACAGATTTTTGCATACCCGATCAACGAAATTCATGATTTTTTCATGCCCGATCGACGAAATTAATGATAATGTCCATTCCCCGCTTTGCCCCCCCCCCCCTTCTAAGGGGGATACTTTCCTAAATTTTGCTGATACCCCTCATGTGATATAATGTTGGAAAGTTCTGTGACCGTTTAATCCTATTATACATCTCCGGTGTCCATGCCCCAATTTGACCCCCCCCCCCTCAAGAGGTTACTTTCTACATTTTGCTGATACTCCTCATGTTATATATTGTTGGAAAGGACTGTGACTGTTTAATCATATTATGCATCTCCTGTGTCCATACCCCCAATTTCCCCCCCCCCCAAGGGGGTACTTTTTGAAATTTTGCACAACCCCTCATGTGATATATCGTTGGAAAGGTCTGTGACCACTTAATTAGATTATGCACATCCGTTGTCCATCCCCCCACTTTGCCCCCCTCAAGGAGAGCACTTTTTAAATTTTGCTGATACTCCTCATGTGATATATTGTTGGAAAGGTCTGTGACTGCTTAGTCATATTATGCATCTCTGGTGTCCATCCCCCCACTTTGCCCCCCTCCTAGGGGGGTAATTTTTAAAATTTTGCACACACCCCTCATATGATATATCGTTAGAAAGGTCTGTGATCACGTAATCATAATATGCATCTCCGGTGTCCATCCCTCCACTTTGCCCCCCCCCAAGGGGGGGTTCTTTCTAAATTTTGCTGATACTCGTCATGTGATATATTGTTGGAAAGGTCTGTGACTGTTTAATCATATTATGCATCTCCTGTGTCCATACCCCCACTTTGACCCCCCCAAGGGGTACTTTTTAAAATTTTGCACACACCCCTCATATAATTAAATCGTTCGAAAGGTCTGTGACCACTTAATCATATTATGCATCTCCGGTGTCCATCCCCCCACTTTGCCCCCCAAGGGAGGTACTTTCTAAATTTTGCTGATACTCCTCATGTGATATATTGTTGGAAAGGTCTGTGACTGTTTAATCATATTATGCATCTCCTGTGTCCACACCCCCACATTGCCCCCCCAAGGGGATACTTTTTGAAATTTTGTACAACCCTTCATGTGATATATTGTTAGAAAGGTCTGTGACCACTTAATTAGATTATGCACCTCCGGTGTCCATCCCCCCACTTTGCCCTCTCAAGGGGGGCACTTTTTAAATTTTGCTGATTCTCCTCATTTGATATATTGTTGGAAAGGTCTTTGACCACTTAGTCATATTATGCATCTCCGGTGTCCATCCCCCCACATTGCCCTTCCCACAAGGGGGGTACTTTTTAAAATTTTGCACACACCCCTCAAGTGATATATTGTTTAAAAGGTCTGTGACCAATTAATCGTATTATGCAGCACGGCAGCTATACGGTGCCGCAGGCAGCGGGGACCCGAGCCGGAGGTTCGTTCGGTTAGATGTTTATACTATTCGATGTGCAAATTAAGGTATTATCCGGTGAATGCATAGCACGACCGGTATACGGTGCCGGAAGCAGCGGGGACCCGGGTTGGTGGTTCGTTCGGTTAGAGTTTTATACTATTCCATGTGGAAATTAAGGGATTATCATACAAATGAAAATTCAATTAGATTCGAGGCCCTGATGTAAATTGAAGGCCCGCTAGCGGGCGAAGCCACTATGTTTTATTCTTATAAATTTATACCCTAATGCTTAATTTCGACTGAATGAAATTTTCATCAATAGCCGCACAAAAGTAATGATATCAGTACAAAAACACTTAACGGCTTAAAAGTTGTGACGCAGCACTTTCTTTTGGCACTAAGAATTTTAAATATGGGTCGTAAAGGTAATGATATCAAATTTGAGTGACGCTATGTTAATTTTTTTTAAATCATCATTTTCTTTTCAGTTTTATTTATATTCACATGTGCAATTATTGTCTTAACATGAAAATAAATATAAAATTTATTCGCTGATGCTTTTTCATTGAGATCTCTCAGGAATTCAAAATATGAGTTTTAAAAGAAATGATATCAAAATTTGAGTGACACCTTGACGTGAATTTCGTAGGATTGTTTTAAAATTCTATTTAAATTATTTTTCGTTTGCCTTCTAAAGTATATTTACACATACAAACAATACTTTTAAGTTTTCAATGCACTGTTAAATATATTACTTTCACTGAGCCTATATTATGTATTGAAATGTATTTATTTCAATAAACTGATTTATGTTTTGTGCCACGCTATCCAAAATCATATGTAAAATTTATGTAAGTGATTATTTTGCGTCATATTATCCACTTGCATACTTGTTTGGGTCCCTTTGTTTGGATACTATGACGGAAAATAATCATTTACATAAATTTTACTTATGATTTTGGATAGCGTGGCACAAAACATATATCAGTTTATTGAAATAAATACATTTCAATACATAATATAGGCTCAGTGAAAGTAATATATTTAACAGTGCATTGAAAACTTAAAGGTATTGTTTGTATGTGTAAATATACTTTAGAAGACAAACGAAAAATAATTTAAATAGAATTTTAAAACAATCCTACTAAATTCACGTCAAGGTGTCACTCAAATGTTGATATCATTTCTTTTAAAACCCATATTTTGAATTCCTGAGAGATATCAATGAAAAAGCATCAGCGAATAAATTTTATATATAGTTTCATGTTAAGACAATAATTGCACCTATGAATATAAATAAAACTAAAAAGAAAATGATGATTTAAAAAAAATTAACATAGCGTCACTCAAATTTGATATCATTAATTTTAAGACCCATATTTAAAATTCTTAGAGCCAAAAGAAAGTGCTGCGTCACAACTTTTAACCCGTTAAGGGTTTTTGTACTGATATATATCACAGCTAAAAAAATAGTAGTTACATTGATCGTGCGAAGGCAGTTAAAGGACCAATTAAAAACTGACAGGATAAGTACAAAATTTTAGTGTTCTGATACATAAGTGACATGTTTAAGTACTGAAAAGAAAAGCTAAAATAACTAAAAATTAGCAGGAAATTGTTTCAAAGCTTCATACCAAGGAACCCTTTGAATTCAAAATGGAATGTAAAAGATAATGAAAAACAGGAATAACACATAACTTTGCTTCAGAAACTATGTCATCGAAACACGTTTTCCATTTTTTGTTAAAGGCAGAAGTTCTGTCAGAAAATACTGTCAAAATCGGTTTTTTGATCATAATTCCTGATACTTCAGAGCGAGGAAGGGAAAAAACTTGTCATCATGTGACCCGAATTGATTATAACTTGATAAGTAATTTATTTATCAAAAAATGAAAACCTCATTTCGATTCCAAATCACGTCAATAGTCAGGCCTGTCGATTTTATGTCTTTGCGTTTAAAAATGAGTCGGAAAATGTGTGAAGTTTCGCTTTGCTGAGCAGGTCGTTTGAAAACCAAATTAATCAACTCCAACTTCCTTTGTGTAATCGATTTCTTACCCATCTTTATTTTTGCCGAGGTGACTTTTCTAAGAACTGTAAAAAGGGTTTCACTGATTACGGTGCAGACAGTTCTTTAGCAGTTTTTTGATTGATTGGTAGGTATACTAACAACCGGTCCTACCCTGAAAATATCCCACTATTAAAGTGACCATCGGATAAAATAACAACAATGTCACTCTTCCATTGATAGTTTTCTTTTAACGTTTCGTAAAAACTACAATGAAAAAAAGTAAGCAAGAATATTTTTTTCATTATAACATTGAGGTACTATAAAAACATAATGTGTGCACTATAAAAACGTATTATTATAAGTGCAAAAAAACAAAACAAATATGCTTAAAACAATTTTTTTTTTTGGGGGGGGGGGCAATCGCCCCATCTCTTTCCCCTTGGATCCGCGCCTGTTCGTTAGAGGTAAACTAACGAGTATCGGAGGTACTAACTTAACTATACGTTTGAGGTAATCTAAACTTGTCTTTTTTTATTCTGTATTTAAATATTTCATAACAAAATCTTAAATATTTAAAGAATAAACGCGGAAATTTATTATGCAAGTGCGATGATGCATATAAAAATACATTGAATAACGAAAAGTTAAGTTCAAAATACTTTTCAAATTTGGAAAATAAAAAGGTTTCGTTTTTTTTTTTTTTGAAAAAAAATGAACTTTTAGTGAACTTTGTTTGTTTTTAATAACGAGTTTGTTTGAAAAATTTTGAATTTGAACGTGGACTTGACTCATATTTGAGAAATTGAACTTTAGTTTGAATTAGTTCGTTTTTTTTTTTTTTTTTTTTTTTTTTTTTGTGAGTGAGTCCAACACTGCTTCCAGGTATGTAACCATGTAAGGTAATGAAAAGCTATCCCTATGTGTTGAGTTATCCCTAGAAATATTTACAGAAGCTTTTTCTTAGATTATTTCAAAGTAATAAACTATTTTACTAAATAAAATATTCACATTCACACACACACACACACAAAAGTCAATAATTTTTATTTACTGTCAAAATATGTGAAATGATTTCGGTTAAAATCCACTCTCTGAATTTGGCGCCCGGGGCGCCCCCCCCCCCCTTGCTCCCCCTTCGCTACGCTACTGGACAGGGGCTAGTTCAATAATACATACTTAAGCCGGACAGATGCTGTCCGAGTCCCCGTGTAAAGGTTAAGGGTAATCTGGGTAGTTGAAATTGTCGGGTAGACGGTCATAGGAATCCTCTGGCTGTAAAAAAATCATCTACAGGCCTCCTGCGGATGACTTTATGTGACATTTTTAAGACATTTACAGAGTGAAACAAGCGTAAAGAACACAAAGAGAAAAATCTAATGCGCATGTGTGACAGATAGGAACATCCACAGTTA
Organism: Maratus michaelseni; assembly: GCA_963931845.1. NCBI lineage: Eukaryota > Metazoa > Arthropoda > Arachnida > Araneae > Salticidae > Maratus > Maratus michaelseni. The sequence continues at coordinate 11,993,245 of OZ007593.1, read as the reverse complement.
TAAAGTGAATGCACTACACTGTAAAAAAATTGCAGTAAAATTACGGGCAGAGGCCGGCAGCAGAGATTCCAGCCATACCCCGTAAAAAAAACAATCCATGCCCATCATTTTGTGCAGCCCGTAATTTTACGGGGCAAAGTAATATAGCACTATAATGCACAGGATATAATGCACTTTAAAACACAATAACACTTTGCTTACTATTCCGTAGCACGTTAGATAATCATCACAGAATCACTGTTTTGGCGGGTTAAAATTTTCGAAACACGAGTAAAATGAAAGGCTACACGCTAGCGGAGGTCAATGTATATGGGGTCGTACCGTATTTTTGCTAACATATGGGCTACAACTGTAAGAATATGGGGATTGCTCTTAATTTTCTAAGTATCTAAGGGATAAGGCCGCTTATTGAGTGGATCAGACCGTTTTTCATCCAATAAGGCTGTTGCCCGTGAAAATTGAAGGGCAAACGATCATAAATTTAGTTTTTTCTGAGAGTGTATGGTTAGAAATTTTACATAGCACCGGAGTGGTCCACAAGTAAATAGGAGCAAGTTTAGTGCTGAGTGATTCACAGACAGATTAAAAACAAATGTCAAGCACGTAAGTTTGGCGAAATGGAAATAGGACGGAGAAAGGATTATGAGTGGCGTTTAGATCTAATTAATAATATTTTTTTATGCGTCTGGCCTACAGAGAAAGAATGTAGAACTGTTGAACCTCTACAATCGTCGCTGTGAAAATAAGAAACGTAAGCAAAACTCTTTGTGAGATGAAATACATTTTCGAGTCTGTGAAAATGAATTAGTCAAAATAGAGTCTGTCAAGATAACCGTTGATAACTGCCATATGAGATTTGTTTTTGCAGCGATCCTTAGTAACATCGAAAGAGGAAAACAATTTATTATATATATTTTTTTTTTGTTTACGGCGTTTGCATGACTCGGTAACAATTTTAATTGAGAACGCAAAGATTAAATGCTTGAGAAAATGAACAGAGAAGTTTATAAGGCTTGCGGTAAAGAGTTTAATATGAAGAAAAAGGAAAAAATAAACTTAAAAAAAAGCAAAAAGAATTTAACACAATAAAATTAATTAATCTAATTTACGATTAATTTTGATAAACGAAAAAACTATTTTAACAATATGCGATAAACTTCATCACATTAATTTTGATGTTAATGTTAGTGCTCTTAATTTAACATTTTTGACTTTTGAACATATTTGTTTAACATGCAAATGTTTATTTGAAAATTGGTATTATCCGAAAAACTAGTATTCCGGGTTGAGAAAAAACGATGAATACATCATACAATTGACACGGACACGTTTCCAAAATATACTAGCAGTAAAAAAAAAAATCTTGTTTCATAAATACTTCTTTATATCTCGGAAAGCTATTGTTTTTTATAGGCTTCTGGAGATAAGGAAATGATTCTAGATATCGAGAGTAAATCAAAAGTGTGATATTTTCGAAAACATTTTTGCTAGATCAAAACACAGCTTCAAATCGATCCGTTTTTGTTAGGACACAGTGTCTGTGCTGTTAAGAGCCATGCACTGTATAATTATAAATTGTGTTAAAATTGAAATTCTCGTGGTTGGCTGACGTACATATTTAAACAAAGTTTAACGATGTCCAGTGATAGAAATGATAATTGTACACCGTTGAATTAAAGTTAGTTTTAATCAAAATACCAAACAATATGGTATATCTACTTAATAAAACAGTTCTGTGATTAAGATCATACAAATGAACCAACAAGATAGCCATAGCTCAATTTCTAATTGATTTACGTGGCAGCATCTCTATACGATTAGCAATTTTCTCCCCCATACAAGCCCAATTTAGACATATTTCTCCTATAATCGCCGAAACGTCAGTGAAGGCTCACTGTGGAGACGCGAAAAGTGTTTGGTTTCCGTCTGTCAGTTTGTCTGTCTGTTCTGCAATAACTGTCGCAAAAATCTTCCGGTTAGGTTAATTTTTGGTTAGTATATTAGTGAGGTACCCGGAATTAGCTGTTTAATTTTTAGTAAGATTTGGTTTATTCTTTCGAAAAATACAGAATATTCCTTTTTAGGTCATAATGCTCTCTTATGGGGGAATTCTGTCGATTTGCAAATTTTTCATTCGTTGAAAAGAAATGGCGCATTTGATTAATGGATTACTTTGTCAAGGAGGTTATCTAGATTAATTCGTTTATTTGTGATAATAAATATGTCGTCTACATATCTAAGTCATAGCCTGATTTCAGTTTTGTGTTCGTTTATGATTATTGTTTCTAGATTTCTTAATTTCCATACTGCGACTATATTAGAAATTGGGGATCCCATAGGTACCCCTTTAATTTGTTTATATATTTTGCTATTGAACTTAAAATAACTTTCGTTCAGAATCAGGTTTGTTGCGCTTTGTAATAGAGTACTTAAGTTAGATTCTGTATAATACTTTTTTATTTTATTATTGATTAGATCTGTCATTTCTTTCAAGTTAATAGACGGATAGAGGTTTTGGACATCAGTAGTGGGGTTTGGCGGTTTCTGGACCAGCGGCGTTGCGGCAATCACGTGACCGGAAGGGGCGTGGCCGAGGGGACGTGGTTAGAGTTGAGTTGAGTTGTTGTTTTGCTGAAAGATGAGTTGTAGTGTGCTGAACGCTTTGTTTTTAAGGAATGGCAACACCGATTTCCCGTTTTTAACTGGATATTGAGTTGTCGACTGCTGAATGTTGAGTTGTAGTGTGCTGAATTCTTTGGTTTTAAGGAATGGCAACATCAAGTGCTGTTTTATGGAATGGCAACACTAGGTTTATATTTTATTGAATGGCAATGCCGAATGAAGTTTTAGTTGGCAACACAGATTTTTATCAGTCGCTTGTTTCTTCTCGTCCCTGTTGCGCAGTATTTTTTAAATTGATTTTTCCGTGAGAAAATGGCCATGAAACGCAGTGCTGATTCTACCTCTCGTACTACAGTAAAAAGAGTGTGCTCTAGCGAGAATACGATGCAGAGTTTCTCCTTCAATCCTGAAAATGTTCTTTCAAATATGTTTCATCTTGGGGAAAGCAACTATGTGGTTGTATCAGATTTTTCTGATGTTATGCGAATTCACATAAGATTTTACAAACTTGACTTTTCAGGCTGTTTGAAACCTACAAGACGTGGCATAACGCTAATGACATCGCTTTGGCAAGCACTTTCTGCAGCAATGGACTCTATTCCTTCTTCAGAATTGAAAGAAATGACCATCATCGAAAACAGCTTGTTGTTATCAACAGAACAGATTAACGGAGTGAGCTACATTTCTATTCACCGTTTTTTTTCAAAGAAATGATCTTAGTCGTAAATTTGTGCCTTCAATCGGTTTAATCAGTGAAATGGAATGGGAAGAATTAAAGAGAATACGCAAAGAAGTATCTTCGCTTGCTGTCCGAGTTATGTTTGGACCATGGTAATAGAATACCTCTATTTATATCTATTATATAATCTATTTATATCTCCCTGGTTTGGACCTATTTTTCAAGGACTTTTGTTGTGGGAAGTACAAAGACGATTCCCGCCATCAGTTGTTCAGGAAAACAGTGAGGATACCGAAATAATTTTAACGACTTCGATGTCTGAACTTTTAAGTGATTACCTCAAATCAAACATTCAAGATATTTTTATGTGAAACGAATGTGATATGAACTTAGGAAATCAACTTGGACATGAATGTGTTACGCAAAGCAATGAAATTCGCGCTCAAGTTTATGGTGATAGAGTACTCCTCAGAATTGATCTGAACAATTTCATCAGTGACCATGTGGAACGAAACTGCCAGATATGTAAATATATTAATGAATATTTTGTTAAGTCATTGAATATGTCTAATATAGTTAAAACTGCCATTGATTTATATGTAGCTTCAGATCCTAATCCTATGAGAATGTTTTAAATAAACAAATTATTTTATTATATTTTGCCTGTTTTCTTTTTCTTGTGATGTCTATTTTTTTTCTTTTATACTGTTAAAAAAAAAAAAAAAAAAAAAAAAAAAAACTTTTATGTGAAGGGATTAATTTATTAAATTTTAGAATTAGTTTAAATAAAGCGTTATTTGTGATTCAATAAGATAAAAATAAAATACTATAATTCAAGTTTATATATACATCAAAACGCCATTTTTTAAAAGAGAAACTTTGAAATTTTAACACTTTAGCTGAATTTTAGGAGGTTTTCAATTTTTAATATGACTGAATTTATGTGCTAATGCTGCCATCTACAGGTTTGTATCTGTTTTCTGGTATACATTTTTATAATTACTTTATTTATTTAGCTGGGGATCGAACTTGAGTAAAATAGTCTCATGGCTCAGTGATATGTAGGCTTTTAACCACTGAGCCATGAGGCTATGTCTTATTGTTTCATTTCGGAGTATAAAAATGAAAAAAAAGTATGACTCACTCATTTGTTAAAAGGTTTTCGAAGCTGGAAGTCATCTAAATTGCTTTCTTATACATAATTTTCGTGTTATTTTAAGTATATTTTGCTTTTACCGGAAATAAGTTATCGGTCGATTTCATTTGGAAATTAAATGAAACTAAAAAAGACCAAAGTTTCTTTATGAAAATGATGCGTCTTCGTATAAGTGTGGCGAATAATCAAATTTTATGCTGCAATGAAGGAGACCTATCAGAATCCGAAGGTCGCAGCAAATTTTGGTGGTGTAAATTCTTTATACCGTGTTGCCAAAGGCAAAGTGTCGAAGAGAACGATTCACTGGTTATCAAAAGTAGACGCATACACCCTGCACAAACCTGTCAAGAAAATATTCCCGACGAATCGAGTAATCGTGCGTTCAATCGATCAACAATGGCAAGCCGACTTAGTCGATTTAAGCAGTTTGCAGAAGCACAATCAAGGGTTTCGGTACCTACTCACGTGTATAGACATTCTATCTAAATATGCGTGGGCAGTTCCTTTAAAAACGAAACGAGGAGAAGAGATTGTGGAAGCTTTTCGTCCTATATTTTAACGAGGCAGCCTAAGATTTTGCAGACTGACAAAGGAAAAGAGTTAAAAAATGTACGTCTTCAAAAGTTTTTAAAACAGCAGGGTGTTCGATTTTTCACGACTTTCAACAATACAAAAGCTTCTATAGTAGAGAGGTTTAATCGAACTTTAAAAACGAAAATGTAGAAATATTTTACGCACAATCCTACTTATCACTATCTGAACGTACTAGACCAATTTTTACAAAGTTACAATCATACTTACCATTCAAGCATCAAGAGGGCTCCCGCCGAAGTGACTCCAGAAAACGAAAGGGATGTTTGGCTCACCTTATATGAGACATGAAAAACGCAAAAAGAAAACCGTGTGCATTTCAAGTGGGGGATACCGTCCGCATATCTAAACATAAATTAACATTTGAAAAAGGATATGAAACTAACTGGACAGAAGAACTGTTTGTAGTGACGGAGTGTGTACAGAGAGACCCCACCGGGATACCGAATAAAGGACCTGTTAGATGAGCCCATTCAAGTCGCATTTTATGCACAAGAACTTCAAAAAGTTCAGCTGAAAGATAATTATAAAATTGAAAAGATTTTAGAAAAGCGAATGCGCTTAGGGCGCGTTGAATATAAAGTGAAATTTAAAGATTATCCCAGCAAATTCGACCAATGGATTCCGTCCACTGACTTATCTTCCTTATAAGGGAATGCAAGAATGTTGAATGATCATTTACCAAAATGTCCTTCTACCTGACGTTACCCTCAGACAGTTCCAGGAATTATTTTCCTGATAATAAAATTTCTCATTTTATTACACGATTATCCGCACCTATTGAACTGAAAGGAGAATGGGAAGTATCATTTATCCGCATACATGGTATAATGTGAATCATAACACGAACTTAATTGGGTTTGACTTGAACGATGGAAAGATAATTGGTTGACGCATTCCCCCTGGATTTTACGAGACGGTGCCGGATATTTTGAAAGCCATCTCTATTAAAGACATTGAAAAAAACATTTCGTTCGCTTACAATGGCGTTACGAAGAGAGTGACTATCAATGTGCGAGAAAAGTCTAAAGTGATATTGGAAAACGGTCTTGCACAGATGTTGGGGTTCGAACCTTGTGAAATTGAATCCTTTGATGGAAATGTAGAACAAACCGTTACTAGTTCGTATGTGGCAGATCCCTGTGCTCATTATAGAGTGTTGATGATTTACTCGGATATACGCCGCTGAAGTCGTGACGTCATCAATATGGCGCTGGGCATAAACAGACTGAAGTGCCCATTGAAATATCATGGACGTAAAAAATAAAATCTTCTAGAAGTAATAATTTTCATATATAAGAACTTTCAGGCACTGTTCTGCAAACTTTAAGGTACGCTTTTCATTGAATTCCACAAACTTCTGATTTTGTGCTTTAAATTTGAATAATTTATTAAAAAGTCATTAGCTTAACTCCGGTTAGACAAACAACACGGCTGAATTGGTGATATTTACATTAATGTCTATCAAGATATCTCCGTCTCTCTCTATTTATAAGTAAAACTTTTATTTAATTTAAATTAATAATTTTACTAATTTTATATTTTTAAAAATTATTAAAGATATTTTAAAATTTATAAATTATTATAATACATAAATTATATATAATATTTAAATTAAGTATATAAATTATATATTAAATATATAAAATATGATGTACTATAATAATATAAATAAATATAAAATATAATATATTAAATTATAATACTAAAATGATATACTATATTAAATTAAATATTAAATCAATTTAAACATATTAAATTATTTGTATATTACATTAAATTAATATTATGCATAATTAATACTAATAATAAATAATTATTTATCATTTTAAATGTTTAATAAATATAATTGATATTAATATATAATATAAAATTTATTATTAATAATTTTAATTAATAATTATTTATTATATATATAAAATTAAATAATTATTAAAATTATTAATAATTAATTTTATATTATTTATTAATATCAATTTTATTTATTAATCATTTAAAATGATAAATAATTATTTATTATTAGTATTAATTATTCATAATATTAATTTAATGTAATATATATTTAATTTAATATGTTTAAATTATTATTATTAATATAGATTATATTATAATTTTATATTATATTATTATCAATATTTATAATTATATTAATATATTTATATTTAATATAAATTAATAACATAAATAATAATATTATTACAAATTATTAATTTAATTTATCATAGTAACATAATTTAATTATTATTAATTAAAAATAATTGTAATATAATAATATGAACTAAAATATTAATTATTTAATAATTATATTTAATATTTTAAAATAATTATTTAATAATGATATTTAATATTTTAAAATAATTATTTAATATTAAAAACTATAATTAATATTAATAATAATAAAATATTTATAATTATAATTAGTATTAATCTTAATAAATAATTAATATTGTAAATATAATTAATATCCTGATGATTTATATTAAATTAATACTTTATTAAATTAATAATATATTAAATTAAAATACTAAATTTTAATATATTAAATATATAAAGTATTATAATATGTAAATTATTAAAAATAATCTAATATTTTTTTTATTTTAATATGATTTTCTCTTTACTTATAATTAAAACATTAAATTACTTATAAGTAAAGAGAGATAAATACATCTTGACAGACATGAAAGTAAACATACCCGATTCACAGACGATGTGAAAAACCACCATGTTTGTCTAACCGCAGTTTATTTTTTAATAAATTATTCAAATTTAAAGCACAAAATCAGAAGTTTGGTGAATTCATAATGAAAAGCCTATTTTAAACTTTGCAGAACAGTGCCTGAATGTTCTTAAATATGAAAATTATTATTCCTAGAAGATTTTATTTTTTACGTCCATGTTATTTCAATGGGCACTTCGATCTGTTTATGCCCAGCGCCATGTTGAAACGTCACACTTCAGCGGCGTATTGTGGAACCGCAAATTGTCGGCGATGTGCTGGCACCCCTGTTCCGGATTGTGAATGTCACTGGAAAAGACGGAGAAGTGATATGTGTGAAATTTGATCGACCGCATTACTTACAGATCAGTCGAAAATCGTTCGACTCTTTAGAAATCGTTATAAGGACACACCTGGTCGAATTGACGCCATTTGAGCGTGGGCGGTCGTACGAGAAGCTTCATTTTCGACAAAAATTCTGTCGTGATGTTTGTTCCCTACCAGTGTTGTGCGAAATCTTTCGAAGATTATTATACGCATCAGTCGGGTAATGGTTTAAGCTATTACCAAGGCACACCTTTACAAAGAGGCTATGGATTTGGTAGACTGTTTCGATCTCTTTTTCGTGCTGCAGTACCACTTTTCAAGTCGGGGGCGAAAGCCGTGGGAAAACATTTGTTTCATACTGGCGTGGATGTACTCAACGACCTATCCCGTAGCGAGAACGTTAAAATAGCTGCCAAGCGACGGTTAAAAGAAGCTGGACAAAATTTAACGGACAGAGCTGCTACTAAAGTGAATCAATGATTGGTTCCGGCCGACAATATAAAAAGAGGAAGCGTTCCAACAAAGTCGTCACTCGACGCAAAGCCAAAAGCGTGAAAGTACACGATATTTTCAGTTAAAAAAATGGCTGGATTCATCCATCAAGATTCTACTGCGTGCACCAAATCGGAATTGGATCTCTTTTTAATCCCACCCACTCAAACAGCTATGTAAAAGGTTTTTTTGTTGAATATTACCCCCTCGCCAATATTCGCGATGGGGGACCTGTGGAATTTCTCATTTCTGGAAATGGTGAAGATTACTCGGACTTGTCAGCTTCTTACCTTCATGTGAAAGTGAAAATTGTCAAGTCCGACGGAACGAACATCACTGCAGGCGAATCTGTCGCTCTTATCAATTCATCTTTATATGGGATTTTATCACAAGTGGATGTCAGTGCCAACGACCGATGCATCTCCTCTTCCAGTAATACTTATGCCTTTCGTGGTTACCTCGAATCGCTGATGAACTATGGAGAAGATGCTAAAAAAACTTTGTTGAGCTGCAAATGTTTTTACAAAGATGATAATTTGGCCATGTCGGATCCTACCACCAATGAAAACCCCGGATTAAAGAAACGCTATGAACTGACGAAAAATAGTCAAACTTTGTATATGATCGTCCCCCTACATTGGGACATTTTTCAACAAAATCGTCTGCTACTGAATATGGTCGATCTGAAAATCAAAATGACATGGAGTAAACCCGAGTTTTGTTTGATGGCAAATAAAGATGCGACTAAACCCTTTCCTGACTATAAAGTAATTTTAGAACACGCCTCTCTTTTCATGCGGAAAGTGAAAGTCAGTCCCGGTGTGCTACTGGGACATGCAAAAGCCTTGGAAATAACCTCTGCGAAACATCCCATTGATCGAGTCTTATGCAAGACCTATTCGATATCGACTGGTAGTATGTCGTTTATGCAAGATAAAGTGTTTTTAGGAGCGATGCCAAAACGTATTATTATTGGACTTTTGGACAATAGTGCTTATACTGTACAATACGATTTGAATCCCTTTTACTTTCATCATCACAACGTTAACTTTTTAAGTGTTTATGTGGACGCACAACCTGTACAGAGCAAGCCTTTGGAATTGGATTTCAACGGAAACAACTATATAAGAGCCTACCATTGCCTGTTCTCTGGTTTTAATCATGATGCCGGCATTTATTTAACACGAGAAGACTTTGCTAAAGGACATACGTTGTATGTTTTTGACTTGAGTCCCGATCTTTGTGACGGACCTCATTTGAATTTGCAACATCAAGGCAATTTACGAATTGAAATAAAATTTGCTGAAGCGTTAGAAAAAACAACGACCATAACAACGATAACAACGATTTATGCGAAATTTGAAAACATTATCGAAATTACCAAATCACGTCACGTGATCTGCGACCTCCCCAACTGAATGAATTCATTACAAATCAACAACATTTTATCCCATCATCGAATGACCCGAAAGTATTTTTGGGGTGTTTTCGGTAGTGATCAACTACCCAGAAGAAAAAGAATCAAGCGGTACCCTGCCTGTTTCATTTGCAATGTGGACAAGTCTACGGAACCTGGAAACCACTGGGTGGCCTTCTTTATACCTTCGTCTGATGAAGTGGAATTTTTCGATTCCTATGGAAACAAACCCTCCTTTTTTCGAGGCCCTCTATCAAACTACGTATCACATTTTTCACGAGTTAAATTTAATCCACTCGTTTTACAAACTCACGTGACTGCCGTCTGCGGGCAGTATTGTGTATTTTATATTTATTGTCGATGTAGAGGTAAAACTCTGAAACAATTTCTGTCACATTTTATAGCAGAAAATTTAACGAACGACAAACGAGTCTATAATTTTGTATCCAAACGATTTGGTACCCATGCTAATTTTTATCAATAAATCTCTCTTGAAACTGTGAGCGTATGTGTTTCTGATTATTTAAAGTGTTACCTAATGTGTATGTGTTTATTTACGATGGAGTTCCCACGCTTTAAACATCCTTGTACTATGTTTCTGGCCGGTCCCACGGGAGTCGGAAAAACTTGGTTCTTACGGGATTTGCTAGAAGTAAAAAACAGTATGTTTAACCCACCTCCCGATAAAATAATTTGGTTTTACGGTATTTTCCAACCTATGTATGAACAAATGCCTAATATTACCTTCGTGGAAGTTTTTCCATGCAATTACCGCGAGTATTTAGAACCCAATTCACTCATTATCTTAGATGATTTGATGGCCGAATGCGGTAAAGATAAACGACTCACCGATCTCTTTACTAAGGAAAGTCACCACTTAAAAATCAGTGTAATCTTTATTACACAAAACCTCTTCCATAAAGGCAAAGAAATAAGAGGTGTTTCCCTCAACAGTCAATATTTGATACTATTTAAAAATCGACATGACATGAGTCAAATTATTCATTTAGGTCGGCAATTATACCCGACGAGTAGTAAATTTTTCCAAGAAGTGTTTAAAGATGCCACTCAAAGGCCTTTCTCCTATTTATTAGTAGACTTAAGAAATGAAACGTTGGAACGCATGCGCTTAAGAACGCTGATCTTACCCGGTCAAACACAGTACGTTTATACACCGAAAAAAGGCTTAAAAAGGAAAAAAATGCTGTTTATAATTTAGTTGCTAACATGACGCTGACAAAGAAACAACTCCGTGATTTAGAGTTGATTAAGACTTGCCCAAAACCATTACGCAAGCAACTTTTAAAAAATTATCTTCTAGTTCAGTGAAAGCCATTTGCGAGTGTACCTTAAACGTGCTCAAAGGAAACGTACCTCTCTCAGCCTATCAGAAAAGGTCATTAAGTAAATATAAAACCGCCCTTCGTAAAATTGTTACAAAAAAAGAAAGTCTATTCAATAAGAAAAAATTGATTGTTCAGCACAGTGGATTTTTAAATATTTTAATCCCAGCAGCACTGTCAGTTTTAACCGGCTTAATCAATGGAATTCGCAACTAAATATGCGCTTGTTCCAGAAGAAGAATTCTTAAGACACGTGCCTTCCAAAAAGCAAATGACCGAATTTGATGTGGAAATGTCTAAAATTTTAAACAGCTCTCTACCGGATCATGATAAAGTACGACAGTATACTATGAACTTTTGAAACGAAAAATGAATTTACAAGAATATAACTTGCCTTGTATGTCTAAGCAATCTGAGAACGATAAATCGGAAAAAGAAAAACGTGAAAAAGAGAAATCCGAGAAAGTGAAACCAGAGAAAGAGAAATCTGAGAAAGAGAAACCTGAGAAAAAGGAACTGTCTATTAAGCAAGAAGCGCCCACCGAACAAGAAGACTATGATTCGTTTGTAATATCAAATGTTCCGAAACACATGCAGAAACAAGCCGAAGCCTTAATGAACCTCCTGAAGTCAAACTCTAATACATTAGAATGGGATAAAACAGGTATGGTGGGCTACAAAGGACAGAAAATGGAGCATTCGAATTTAGCTGAACTTTTTCATTTAATTTTTTGCGTGAATAAAAAACCACCTACCGTAGCACCGAAGGAATTTTTACACGCTCTTCAAGAAGTGGGTGTACCCGAAAGTATGCTAAAAAATAGGTTTTTGTCATTTCAAACGAAGAAAATTGTCTCACCTAGAAGAAACTTTGTAAAAAAAAAAAAGAGACCAACTATCAAGTCATCACAAATGAACCCAAATGTGCAACGTTGGGAGAGTTTTAAAATAAAATGATTTCCATATATGTTGCACTTTATATTGAGTTGAGTTGAGTTGAGTTGATTATTGACGGCCAATTATCTACACTAGGGATATAGGCCCACACTTTATATTGAAATATATGAAGTTTTATGCACCAGTATGAAAAAATTATTAAAAAATAATTTAATCTCAGTAATAAAAATAATTTTTAATGTAGATGTGTGTTGAATTTTTATCACTTATTTTCATTTGCATTTTTTTCGCGTCAACATATTTCACTTGCATTTTTTTTGCGGCAACATATTTCACTTGTATATATTTTTTTCATCACATATTTCACTTGTATATATTTTTCATCACATATTTCACTTGCTTTTTTTTCTTCAACATATTTTACTTGTATATATATATATATATATATTACCAACATATCTCATGTTTCATATTTCACTTACTTTTTTTTACTTGAAAGAAAAATTGAGTTCACATTCTAGCTATTTATTATTATTTTTTTATATTTATTTTTAAAAAGTATTTTTTTTTTAAGTTTTAAATATATTTCTGGAATTTATTACATTTTTTTTTAATTGTATATATTTTTTTATTATTTATTTCATTTTTGTTTATTTTTATGCAAAGCATTATTTTGAAATATGATCTTAAGAATAAATAACATCTTTTCATATGAAAAAGGAGAATATATATATATGTATATATTTTTTTTTTCATCTAATAAATACGATAGAAAAAAAATAGTACTAGTTGTAAATATTCGATAAATAATCTTTTTCGCCCTCTAAGAACATGAGGTTAAGGATGAATATTAACATTTCAATTTCTAAAAAAAAAAAAAAAGAAAAAGGAAATATTTTATATCAATTAACTAGATTAAAATTATTTTTTTATATTCTTGCAATTACCCAAATGTATACATAAATTGCAATAAAAAATTCACTTATAATATCCATTATTTTAGTGATATTTCAAAAAATTTACTAGTTATATTTAGAAATTGAAAAGTATAAAATTCATAACACAATTTAAAGCATTATATTTTTAAATATTGTAAAGGAATACACTCACACATAAATAAAGATAATTATTTAAATATGACACAAACGTTTTATTAAATACAAAATAACTACTTACAGTTTTTTTTCTTTGAGGAAAATAAAATCAAGACATAGTATTATGATTACATTTGCGAAGATGATGGGATTTCACAATGCCCCCAAGCCAAAGTTGATATTCCATCTTCACAAATATATCTTTTTTCATCATGTGGTGATAATGACAATTTGTTAAGCTTTGAGCTAAAAATATCATGCTTACAACTTCTAATTGTTTGCATTGTGGTGAATTTTTGGGTTTTTTGCATAATGCACTGTTTATAATCCTCAAAGGTGATTCTTCTTCTAAGTGCATGTTTTTTAACTCCTTTCAATTTTTTAGTGGGAGTTTCTCCTTCAACTAAAAAGCTATACACTTTACTTCGTAAACCGGCAAATTCAGTCATAATAGCTCCGTTACATTCGTCCTTCATCAGTCCTAACTTCTTTTTATTTACTCTAGGCATTTCGAATTTATTATCACACGGATATTCGGAGGTTTCGAAACGGTCAATTTCGTTTTTCATATCATCGTACATATTTTGAGTATTTATTTTGAAAATAAATGAATCAGTATCCGAATATAAAAGTTTGAATTCGTCATGGTAGGTTGGTTTCATATATTCATAGTAAAATTTGTACATTAAGATTTTCGAAATATCCAATATGGCCATGCCTACTGTGATTGGTTTCTTGAAACATATTTCATTTTTTCGCAAATGCGCTGCCACGAGAGATGGATTAAAAATTGTTCGTTCTTTGAAATTTGGTTTTGCAATTAGTTTTTCTGCTTGTTTGCTGCTACAGCAGAGTCGTATATCTTTTCTTCTTCTCACATCTTCCATGCACTTTCCAAACACACTGTTGTTCATCAGCTTGTAAAAGTTTTTCTCAAAGTTGTTGTTAGATAATGTTTTAAGTGCAGTGTTGTGGTCAATGTAAGTTTTCAGAAATGACTTTTGAGTAAATTTCAATACTCTATGAATTTTTTGAATTTTTAACCCGTGCTTCAAATATAATTTTAAAGTTCTATAGTGAAGCACATAACGCTGTTTGTCTGCTATAGTTAATAAAAGTCTCTTTTCCTTACACTGAGGAGGGACTTTATTTATCGGAGCTAATGGATATTCATTATGTTCTTTGTGGAGATTTGTGTGGTATTCTAAATCTACTTCTAGTAGATATCCAACTTCGGCATCGTCAGCTATTTCTGTGACATCTATATTGGTGTTGCATCATTCAAAATCCTTCAGAGGAAGTGGTGCGCCGTCGGTAGCTTTAAATTTTTTTAGAGGTGGAAGTTGTTCTAGAATCGAATCAGGCTCGTTGGGAACTCTTTCGTGAGTTTCCTTATGCCTCAATAAAATATCTTTCCGACTAAATATTTTACCACAAATGTCACATTTTATTTTTTTATTGTCATGTAGTGACTGTACATGACGCTTTAAATCAAAATTTCTGGAAAAAACTTTATCAATGACTTTACACTTATGACTGCCGTTTGATGTGGGCAGTCCAGCACCTGTCATGTTATACACTGATGTGGAAGTATGAGGCGCCAATTCTGCGTCAAAATTACTAGATAATGTGGTAGATGAATTCAGCACATTGTCCAGAAATCTCAAATCTTGAGATGAGACCTCGCTCATATGTAGCGATGGAACTGGAGGATAATTATCAGATAATTCAAAATCAGGAGGCAATGCATTACTGGAATCTGCAGGGAATGAAGAAACTGGTGTTGATTCAACTGGTACTGGTAGAGAGTTATTGCAGTATAACTGCTCCGCAGTATAGTCATTAAATTTAGGTGAATTTGTTACATTGTCCAGAAATCTCAAATCTTGCGAAAAAACATTATTAGTGCACAATGAAGGACTTGGAGAAGAATCATCCAAAAATTCGAGATCAGAAGGCAATGCATCATTGGAATATATGGCGATTGAAGAAAAGGGTGAAGATTCAATGGGTGGTACAGGTATAGAATTGTTGTCTTGGAATTGTTCCATAGTATAGTCATTAAATTCAGGTGAATTCGGTACATTGTCCAGAAATCTTAATTATTGTGATAAAACATTACTCATATGCAATGACGGAAAGAGAGAAGAATCGTCCGAGAATTCGATCTCAGGAGACGATCGATCCATATTTCTGAATTTAAAGGTAGATAAGTAAAAAACCTACAAACATTTGTATCTGATTATCCGTAAAAATACTTTATAGATGCAAGAAGAATAACAAAAAATACATCTAAATCACTCTGGAAGTAATAATCTTTAGAGAAAGATAAGAGCAGTGATCTCTGTAAATGCTGCTTTATATATATAGGCAACTACATTCAAAAATACTCTTCTAAAATTCTAAGAACAGGAAACTCCCAACATATTTTAACAGTGATGAATTCGGTTTCTAATAGAGTCAGGTAATTTATAACATACATATATATAATGACTTCAGAGTTGCTAGAAGAAAATATTTGCAGACTTGTTTATTCTCATATTGTGCGTAAATTTCTTAAAGACAGATTCTTAAATAGGATATTTCAAATAATCTTTGTTCGGAATGGCAGGCAATCCTTCTTGTTTAAGCAAATACTGGGTCAATAAAGGAGTGAAATGTGTCATATATACTATAACAGGAATAAAATATTTCGAAGGTTATAAAGCTCACAACTAAATCTTTGAAAAATGAACACACATACTTGCAAATCAGATAACTCCTCATCGATAAAATGCTCGAAATGAAAGAATGAAAAGTAATCCACAAACACAAGTTTTTTTTTTTGGTCAAACAGTTTCTTTACACAAATTTTCCCATAAGCAGGTGATAGACAGAATAATGAATTTCACACACTAAGTTTCTTAGATTCTATTGTATCTCCTTGAGAAAGGGGGGTTGCTCTTTCACTGGAAAGGTGACAGTAGTAAAATACACATCAAAAAGTATTAGTCGAAAAGTATTAGAGATGATTTCTTCGGTACTGGATATGTAGATAGCATATTTTAAAGTTGTTACTTTGCTAAATTAAATGTAGAAAAAGTGAAAAGTTTTACACACAGTTTTTAAAGCATTCACTTTCTTGAACGAATCCACTTTCGATAGCTTTCTTATAAATGCAAAACGGGTAGAAATTCGTTTTCAGTTCTTGTATAAAATTAATTACATTGTGTAATAAAAATAGTCTTCTGTTTTTATATATTTCTTGCTCTATTCAAAAATAACAATATTCTGCATCGAATAAAATTAAATTTATCTTTAGCGATAAAAAAATTACAGTTATCTTTTTAATAAATTGAATGCTAATTATATTTAAAAAATTAATTAATTAAGCATTATTAATTAAAAAATAATAATAAACACATAAACTGATATACTTAAAGTTGAAGGAAAACGCCTGTTAAAACTCAACGCACATAAGATAAAACAACAAACTGATAACAAATCTATGCTGCCAACTAAAACTTCATTCGGCGTTGCCATTCAATAAAATATAAACCTAGTGTTAAATCGGTGTTACCATTTCTTAAAAACAAAGCGTTCAGCACACTACAACTCATCTTTCAGCAAAAAAACAACTCAACCCAACTCAACATTTAGCAAAAAAAAACTCAACTCAACTCTTACCACGCCCCTTCCGGTCACGTGATTGCCACAACGCTGCTGGTCCAGAAACCGCCGAACCCCACTACTGACATCCAGTAAATAATAAATTATTGAAGTTAAAATTTTCCAATAAGGGTCTTAAATAATTCCTTTTAGATTGAAATATTATTAATAGATGTGTCAGATTTTTTTAATTAGGTGTAATTAGGTGCAATTAAAATTGGAATTTTAATTGCTGGATAATTGTTGGTTAATTGTTGAATATTAATTGTTGACTTACGCTTAACAAGCGTATAGCCAACATAGTATATGGTAAATTAGTGAAAAAGGCTTGGATACTTTTTCACTATGTTGGCTATGCGCATGTTAAGCAATTAAAATTTGAAATAATGCAAAGCTTAGCAAGAATTATCTCGCATTATGGTTTCGTCTAAAATATTCTCGACAAATGAAATTTTACTGCCAGCATGTCGCTACTTTCTTAAAAAGTTTATTGAGTTTTAAATAGTATGTTTTATTCAGCTATGCAATGGACTACTGATAGGGCGCTATGGAGGATTACAGATTTTGTTATCTATTATTTATTACAGAGGAATCCTAGCATTAAACACGCAAACGAATTCATTACATCGAAAAACTCTTCTTGTAAAACATATTGAATTAAACGGTGTTTAAAGAGTCTATCTTTTTTTTTCAGCTATGCTTGGTGAACGTCATAAAAAAGAAATGTTATGAAGAATAGTGTTTGTTACCTATTAATTATAGAATATTCCTAGCATTGAAAATTTTATTAAAATGAAAAACTGTTCATGTAAAATAAATTGAATTAAATGCTTTGTTTAAAGATGTCTTTCTTTTTTTTTCAGCTATGCATTGGGGATGCCATACGATTGAAATGTGTAGAATATCCCAAGCATTGAAAATTTCATTAAAATGAAAAACTGTTCATGTAAAATAAATTGAATTAAATGCTTTGTTTAAAGATGTCTTTCTTTTTTTTCCTTTTTAACACTTTTATATTTTAAATATACACTGTTCAAGCAAAATGAAAGATCACTCACTTTTTGGAAGAAGTACACAAGCTTATTAAGGAAAATAACAATGGACGTACCTATACGAAGTTCTACAAATGCATGACAATAGAAAATATTACTTTCAAAAATATTTTATTTCATTTGATAGATAAAACAAGCTATCGGAAGCATATTGAGATTTCAAATGTTTCGATATTTTAAGGTGAAAAATTAATAAAATTGTTGGAATTTTCTGTTATAAAATTGTAACTAAAATGATTGAGCATGAAATTAAAAGATGATCCATTAAATTCTGAACAATTTATTCCACTTCTCAACTAGTCGGATGGGCCAATCCCAAAACTTTCTTCTATCGCACACTGGTTTTGCATACACTAAAAAGAATCCGCACCCATTTATATCAAGGCCTAACAGAATCTAAAGTTTTGTTAAATTCAGTGCATTAGTTCTTGAGATGGGACTATTGCTCAAATCCTGTAAATCCTGCAAAATGCAGCATAGCAGCGCCACCTGTTAGGAGATTTAGACCAAAACCTAATCAACAACAACTTATCTCAACGTCTAACTGAATCTGAAGTTTGGTGAAAATCTGTGCATTAGTTCTTGAGATAGAGTTATCGTGCTAATCATGAAAAAAAGTAGCATAGCAGCGACACATGTTGGGATATTTACATCAAAACGTAATCAGCGTCTATTTATGTGAAGGTCTAACTGAATCTGAAGTTTGGTGAAAATAAGTGCATTAGTTCTTGAGATAGAGCTATTGCGAAAATCGCGACAAATGCAGTAAATCAGTTCCACCTGTTGGGCGATTTTCACCAAAAAATAATCAGCACCAAATTATATTAGGGACTAACTGAATATAAAGTTTCATTAAATTTCGTGCATTAGTTCTTGAGATAGAGCGCCCACAAAATTTTGTCGCATACAGA
Source organism: Maratus michaelseni (assembly GCA_963931845.1). Classification (NCBI taxonomy): domain Eukaryota; kingdom Metazoa; phylum Arthropoda; class Arachnida; order Araneae; family Salticidae; genus Maratus; species Maratus michaelseni. The sequence goes on along the minus strand of OZ007593.1, from coordinate 11,974,297 downwards.
CAGACATACAGAGTCACAGACTCACAGACAGACATTTTCTAAAAGCAGTCCAATCGTGTACAGGACTTTCTAAAACGTGTAAATCCGTCAAAAACCGGAAGTCTAAAATTTTCATGAATGCAATACTTTCTTCTTCTAAAGATAGAAGAAGTATAAAACGTCTCAAACTATCGAAGTGTCAGGGTGTAAGTAAACACGTCTCTTCAACACTTTCACACTCGAGAGTCAAATTTGTAAACTCTTAAATTTCTAAAGTCCATGTACAATTAAACTAAATAGCATAGGCAAGAAATGCATACACTCCTAAGTTTCAACACAAGACGCTTTTATATACAGACGCTGAAGAACTACAGAAAGGATCAGGGTGAATAAGCCGTGTCATAAGCTGTGCCATAAGCCGCCCATGAAATAGACTAAAACTCGATTTTGTTACACTGACTTAATTATTCAGTTTTTAATATTAGGTTTATCCTGTACGATTTAAACAATATTTTTTGCAGTTTGTTCGGATTTATAGGACTTACACAAGCTCAAAGTTCGTATTATTCGTAGTTTTTGATGCAAAATACGCAATTTCTCCTCATTTTACCTCCATTATTTATAGAAGCGCAATCGTGCAACACTTTCTTCTTTACATATATTATAAAATACATCAAAATCTATATATTTAAAACGCTAAGCGATTTCTTTCGACAATCCGTGAGAACAAACTACTGCATCAAATTTCATCATTCTTTTTTTAAATGAAAGATATTTGAACACAGATTTGTTATCGTGTATTCGTTTGTTCAAATATTTAATTAATTAGCCGTAATTTTCAATTAAAATTTTACTTCTGCTTATGACGTCATAAAGTCGGCAATCCGATAAACGCCCACTGTTGCGGGGCACAGAGATTATTTTCTAATCTCTGTGGTTGCAAGGATAAAACAGAAATAATAAATATTAAAAGCACGTGGCTTTTAGGCCGAACTTTTTAATTTGTAAGTTAAAATATAGTTAAAATGCTTAAGTATTTCGGTAAAAATATTTATCCGCGTGTTTTATAAGCGAATAAAAATGCATATTTACTGTGACGTCACGGGAATATTGTCCATTGGGTTTATTTTATCATTAAGCATTATAATTTTGTTGATTCCATTTTTTTCATTACAATTAAATACAAAATATATTTTTATTTTAATACATGGTGTTTAAGCATAAAGTAACGTATACATACCGGTGAAAATGACGTTATGCTTAGCTTGAAATGCATTTTAACATTGATAAAACTAAAAAGAAAAATTTATATGATTGTGTCAACATGACGTAATTTTAACTGATTTTTCAATTTTTAATTTTAAAGATTAGAACTGGAGCCTTTATTGGTTGCTTCATCTTGATTGCATACCTTGATTACATGTTACCAATTGCTTTTTTAAAATACTTTTTTTAGAAGATTTCCTTTTTTAATTAAAAAAAATATCACAAAAGTAAAGGATTTCAGGAAAAAGTGTTACGGTAAAAAAAAAAAAAAAAAAAAACCTTGAAATAATGAATGTATTTTTAGCTAGAATAAACAATGTAAGGCTAATATTTTAAAGGAATTATTTTGGTAGGTTTGTTATAAGTTCATTTAACAGTTCCTTATTAGCGGCAAAGTCCTATTTCTTTCACTGTGAATTTTTTTTTTTCGCTGTCAAAAAATGGTAGTCTTCTTTTGGAAGCCAGCCAAAACACAGTGGCAATTTTTAGAAATGTATGACGGTTGTGACAATAAACGGCGCTATCACTTCAGTTTTCATTGCGCTTACATCACTTCTAAATACTACAAATTTCAATTTTTTACTACATTTTACTACAATTTACAATTTTAATTCTTACATCATCAGTTAGAAAAAAAAATTAGCTTTCAATTGAAATTTACTTGAAAACTGCCGCTTAATTAAACGAATTTTTAAATAATCTTCAAGCATGAAATATTTTTTAATTCTATCTCAACAATGACCATCAGTTTGTTTTAATAATGTAAAATATCACCTTGGAAAGTTGCCACAATTGAAAATGGTCCAAAATTTCCCTAACCATCCTGAAAAGTGAAAAAATATATAAAAACCTGATATATCATTAGATAAGATTATCCATAAGATAGAGCATTTTGGCGCTAATATAAAATCGGCCAAAAAAAAAAAATAGTTTAGGATTAACATAAAATTGATATGTTGAATTCGTTGATGTATACGTTGCATCAGAATATGCTAGAAACTGTATTTTATTTGTTTAAAGATCCAATAAAAGAAGAATAATAAAGAATTGGATACTTAACTGTACAAGAGTGAAAAGATCCCCGACTGTGATGGAAAAAGAACAATCATCCTGATTATGTAAATGGACCGAAGAAACCATAAAAATAAATTCCACTTGAAAACATTAAAATTCTCCCTCATCTGCAGATTGATTTATTATTGTAAAAAAAATTCTTCATTTCTACATAAAAATTGATTAGCTTAAAATAATGGATGCGTTTTAGAAGATATGGATTTGAAACGAACAATGATTTAAGAGGACATTTTAAAATTTTTAATTTAAACATTTTAAAACTTTTTTTAAACGTCGAATTTTGACGGTGCCTTTGGGCAGATGCAATACACATGCGCATAGGGGCTCATTCGATTGCATTATCACAGGGGGGGGGGGGTTCTTATTTACTATGTTCTTTTATTTACTGAATATAAGATGAAAGTAGGGATATACTGTTTGTATGATACTTCATAGTTCCATGACATTTTCTTTCTTGCCGTGGGGAACATGGCTGTAATGTCAAACTGATTTGCACTACACAGTTGTTTACGGAGTGTTTGTTTGGAGTTTGCATCGGAAATAGTACAGTATGTCACTGGGGAAAAAAACCTTTAAAATAAAATATTTGAAAGACTGTTTCATACGAACCCCTTCTTAAATAATAAAGAAGCTTATTTTACTGATATTGTTATAGTATTTTTTTCCGTCACGTTTTGACGGGTTCCATCTAGTGTACACTATATATGTCAAAATAAAAGTGTTGCAAAGCTGCGCTCATAGTAAAGTATTAAAAAATATATTAAAGATGGAGGTAAAATGAGGAGAAATGGCGTCTTTTTCATCAAAAACTACGAATAATACGAACTTTGAGCTGGTGTAAGTTATATAAAAACGAACACACAGAAAAAGTTTTGTTGAATCAACAAAAATTTGGTTGACCCAACAAAACTTTTTGTTTAAATACAGGTCAATGGAAATTTTGTTTGAATCAACAATTTTTTTTTTTTTTTTTTTTTTTTTTTTTTTTTTTTTTTTTTTTTTGCAATTCCAAAAAATTTTTTGTATTGTCAGCAAAAAATGTTTTGCTAATTCAAGTAAAATGGTTCAATTTTACTTGAATTTTGCTAAAACAACCAAAATGTACTCAACAAAACATGTTTTGTAGTTTTAATCAATTCCTTTTTCTGGGTGAATAAAATGTAAAAAATATTGTTGAAATCGTACAGGATAAACCTTCTAATATTAAAAAGTGAAATAATTAAGTCAGTATAACAAAATCGAATTTTAGTCTTTTTCCATGGGCCAAAAACACGGTTGGTCCTTTTATTTTCTTCTTCATTCATAAAGATACAATTTATTAACTGGTACTCAATATTTAATTTTAACACCATGAATTTTATACAGCCGCATGATATAGTACAATATTTAGGGTGTACTAATTAAAATATAAACAATTAATAACAAGGTCTGGTTAATTCTAATATAACATAATGCTTCACGCGGGCCAATATCTCATAAGTGTTATTAGTGTGATTATCTGAAGCTTATTTTCTACTGATTTCTCTGATTTTTAAAAGTTTCATATTATTCGAAATTTGAATTTTTAAGAATCACTGAAATATGGCAGAATAATAATTAGTATAGATGATCAGAAGATTTGTTGAAAAATAAATATTATATGGCAGATTTGATCAGACAAAAAAAATTGTAAGTGTCTATAGTGTTAGTTTTCGGTAAAGATGTCGTGAAGTACTATAATACATGTAGAGATATAATACTATATTTTACAATTTCACTGAAATTACCAATAAACACCCAGAATAAGAATACATAAGTAAAACTAGTCGGATGTGCCAATCACAAAACTTTCTTCTATCTCACAGAGATTTCGCATACACTAAAAAGAATTAGCATCCATTTATATCAAGGTCTAACTGAATCTAAAGTTTTGTTAAATTCCGTGCATTAGATCTTGAGATAGGAATATTGCTAAAATCGTGTAAATCCTGCAAAATGCACCATAGCAGTGCCACCTGTTGGGAAATTTAGACCAAAACCTAATCAACAACAACTTATGTCAACGTCTAACCGAATCTGAAGTTTGGTGAAAATCTGTGCATTAATTCTTGAGATATAGTTATCGTTATAATAATGAAAAAAGTGGCATAGCACCGCCACCTGTTGGGCAATTTATACCAAAACATAAGCAGCATCTATTTATGTCAAAGTCTAACAGAATCTGAAGTTTGATGAAATTTCGTGCATTAGTGCTTGAGATAGAGCTATCGTAAAAATCGAGAAAAGAGTGATATAGCAGCGCCACCTGTGGGGATATCTACACCAAAACATAATTAGCGTCTATTTATGTCAAGGTCTATCTGAACCTGAAGTTTGATGAAAATAAGTGTATTAGTTTTTGTGATAGAGCTATTGCAGAAATCACAAAAAATGCAGCATAGCAGCGCCACCTGTCGGGCAATTTTCACCAAAAACTAATCCGCACCCATTTATATCGGGGACTAACTGAATATAAAATTTTATTAAAGTTCGTGCATTAGTTCTTGAGATAGAGCGCCCACAAAATTTATGTCACATACAGACAGACAGACATTTTCTAAAACTGGTCAAATCGTGTTCAGGACCTTTTAAAACATATAAATCCGTCGAAAACCGGAAGTCGAAAATTTTCATGAATCCAATACTTTCTTCTTGTAAGGATAGAAGAAAGTAATAAAAATGGAAAATTTTGGCACAAACTCAACGACTTAAATGATATACAAATTAGCTAATAATTGAATTCACAAAACTTTCGAAGTACAACATGCTTGCTTTTTTTTCTTTCTTTAAATGAGGTACCTCTTTACATTTGTATGTTGTCTCATAAATAATCAGCTGCAGTATATGATAATAATACAGGGTGTCCCACAAGGTACGCGGCGTCTAATATGTACATATTCGGATAGAGCACGTCAATATGAGTATTTTGAATGGTAACAAGTGGGGTCCCCGAATATAGCGTGATAGTCTAATTACAGGATGAACATTATCATAGCTGCGAACTTTTAAGCTTTTTTACTACCACTAAAATTTTATAGTAAATTTTACCTTATTAAATCTCCGAAATCACGGGATGCAATAAGGCCAAAATTTCTATAAATTTTTAGTGGTTACCACAAATTTGCATGATCATCTGGGGAATCTTTCATGCTGTACACATCGTCATTTGGAATACCCACTATCGGATTCGTCAATAACGTCATAGCTGCCAACTTTTACGCTTTTTTGATACCACTAAAAATTTATAGAAATTTTTGCTTTATTGAATCCCGTGATTTCGGAGATTTAATAAGCTAAAATTTACTATAAAATTTTTGTGGTAGGAAAAAGCTTAAAAGTTCGCAGCTATGATAATGTTCATCCTGTAATTAGACTATCACGCTATATTCGGGGACCCCACTTGTCACCATTCAAAATACTCATATTGACGTGCTCTATCCGAATCTGTACATATTACACGCTGCGTACCTTGTGGGACACCCTGTAGTAATAGTGCACATTTATATATTTATATTGTAGTCCTTTAGACTAGTTGACTTATATTGCATGCATTATATGCAGTTGAGACTTAGCACATAGGTCAGTTGGCCATGCATGAAAATACTGTTCAATTTGTTAAAAGGCCTGCTAATCCAATATAAACAATAACTGAAAATACAAGTAACATATAAATGAAACAGTATACATATAACTTCGAATAAAGTGTGTTGAAACTTGAAAGACAATAAAGCACAGTAACACATTCGAGAAGTTTGTTATAACTCTGTGGACCATAATGCATATCTGCATATTTTAACTTCATTTTTTAGGTGCATTCGTAATTATATAAATACGTAGCACCTATAGTCGTCGTCTGGTCCTTCCGTCCGTCCACATATAACAATGCAAAAAACTACCCAACCGAATTGTTTGAATTTTAATATATTTAGAATCGTTGCAGAATTGTGTCGAGTGATTTCAAATTTGTTTCATCAGTATTATGAAAATCGAATCAAAACATAAAAAGATATTATTAAAAGTTTTCTTTATTCTATTAAATCCTACCATATATAATCTATGTAATAAAAGCGCAAGTCATGTGACTGAAGAAAAAAAATACGGGCTAACCACTTCTTTTTTCGTATGCCAGCCAGCCATTTTTATTCAAAATTATTTTTTCGAATAAAATTACATCAAAGTTACATTTTTAGAAAGATTGTTAAAAAAAAAATGTTTTGTTTTGAGAGATGGGTTACATTAAAAATTGTATAGATTATGAGGTAACTTCAGTTGAAATTAGGTTAAGAGCCGAATATTTCAATCCATTTCAGTAAATAAACACAGGAGATTCATTCATCGTGAGTCATAAAATTATTAAACCATGGAGGTAATCATTCGCAAAGCAAGATCGCCATGGTAAATTTTGAGGCGCTGTCTCGTGTCGAAAAAAAAAATTCGCATATGTAAACGTGGCATACGTAATAAACAAGTAATATAAAAAAAGAATTTAAAGTCAATTCCTACTTAGGTAAACAAAGAAAATTTTTATTTTAGTTACTTTTTATTAAATAATTACAATTAATATAAATATGTATATACATATGACAGAATCACAATATTAAGTGGCAACATAGAAAACGAATTTCCTTGCTGTTTTCCATTTCAATAAATAATATAAGAATGGCCCGGATAATTCGTAAGTACCAAAAATAATATGAAACAGTATAGAAAATAACATTAAAACATAATCAGGAGTCAACAGTTCCCATGCCAACAGTTTCATGTAGTAGCGGCTCTTTCGAAGAGTGGAACTTAATGGAGTGTTTCTGCAGGGTTGTAAAAAACCCGTGTTTAAAAAAAAAAACATCCAGCCCAGGCAGCTACGCACTACAACCCTTATGGTTGTAAAAAAACAGATTTTTTTTTTAAACCAGCCCAGGCGAGTACCCGGGCAGCTACCCACTACAACCCTGGTTTCTGCTCATTTATCTTCGAGTTTTGAACGCTAGTAGTTTGGTTATTTAATTTAATGAATTAATTAATATTTGAAAAAACTGTATTAACATCAAGTGTCATCGACTACAAGTTTATAAAAATGTATAAAATAGTTCAATCTGAGCTAAACATATTTTCTGATGGCTATAAATAATCAGTGCAGTGCTGTTAGGATAGAAGAGAAGCTTAAAAACATTTTAAACAAATAAAATATTAGGGGGTGGTCCACTGTGCCCATAGGTCCAGTGTGTACCGGTCTTCCCTATTCAGCACATTTAGTACCAGTATCATTATAACTTTTGATACGTCTTATTTGCTTATTAAAAATACATTAAGGTTGTTAACTCAGATTCAAAGAATCTTACTTTCTGACATATTTCTATATTCATTTTTGTTCAGAAATGCATGAAATTGGCAGGTGTTATTCTTATTCCATATATAATCAAATGGCGTTCTCGATTTTTTAATAAACGCAGAAGATCTTTCAGAAAATACTGTAAAGTCGGCGTTTTGAACCTTCCAGACATGGCAACGCGAGAAAGAGGAAAATCTTGTCATGGTCATGAGATAAGAATCACTTACAACTTGATAAGTAATTCATTTATCAAAAAATTAGAAGCGCAATTCGTTTTCAAGCCACTTCAATAGTCTGGCCGGCCTGCCAATATATGTTTAAAAATGTGTCAGAAAGTTTTGTGTGGTTGAGCAGGAAAGGATCAGGGTCCAGAAACCGTGTTTTTTTCCCCATGAAATAAGACTAAAATTCAATTTTGTTATACTGACTTAATTATTTCACTTTTTAATATTAGAAGGTTTACCCTGTGTGATTTCAACAATATTTTTTGCATTTTGTTCGGATTTATATAACTTACACAAGCTCAAAGTTTGTATTATTCATAGTTTTTGATGAAAAATACGCAATTTCTCCTAATTTTACCTTAATTTTTAATATTTTACTATGAGCGCAGCTTTGCAACACTTTTATTTTCACATATATTGCACATTTTTATGTATTTTATTTTATAATATATAGCTAAAGAAGAAAGTGTTGCATGATTGCACTCATATAAATAATTGAGGTAAAATGAGAAGTTGCGTATTTTTCATAAAAAACTACGAATAATACGAACTTTGAGCTTATGTAGGTCATACAAATCCGAACAAAATGCAAAAACGTTTGTTGAAATCGTACAGGATAAGCCTTCCAATATTAAAAAGTGAAATAATTAAGTCAGTATAACAGAATCGAATTTTAGTCTGTTTCATCGGCCAAAAACACGGCTTTTGGACCCTGATCCTTTGAGAATCACCTTAAGTTTGTTTAATGCTTTATTTACTAAGTAAAAAAAAAAAAAAATCACCATTCACATTTTTGATTGTTTTAAGAGGAAGTTTCATTGAAATAAATTGTTTATTTTGTACTATTATAACATTCTCATGTGTAAGCATTTTATTATGATAACAGACAATATTATAAATAAAATATTTCATAAGTTAATTTATAATATTATCTGTTATTCTTCAACTCCATGTTTTGATAAGTTTTTTCACTAAAAAGTGGGTGTCCCTGGTTTATGAAGCTATGTTACCGGATATAATTTATTTTCTGTTCTTGCCAAAAGAGTGTGTCACAGCACCAGGAGTCGATGCAGGTTTGTTTTCTTTAGGCCCATTTTGTGAAAAGTAAAAGTTTTTTTTGTGAAATTTATTATATTTTTGCAAAAAATAACATTTTATAACAAAAGTTGAAATCCAGTTACTCATTCGAACCAACAAAAACCTTTTTAATTCCTTTTGCGGAAGTTTTCGTCTTTGGTAAACTTGTTTGTTTACAAATTATACATTTTAAAACATCGCAAATAGAATTTAGTGAAAAGGCCTATTTTATTAAAAGGAATTTTGTGAAGGGGCCAATTTATCAAATTGATTTTTGTGAAGATGTGAAGGGGCTCATTTTATAAATTGATTTTTGTTAAGGGACCTATTTTATTAAACATATTTTTGTGAAGGGGCCCAAATTTTGCCTAGATCGACCCTTGAGCACACAAATTAAGTTTATAAGGACCAAGTTTTTGGAATATTTTTTATGAATATCAGATATAGTGGATTAATTTGCATCTTTCTCTAGAGAGTGTTTTTTTCCCTCTATACCTTCACTTCATTACCAGTTATTCATCACCTTTATGTTGCAATTTTAGAATACTTACAAATAAAATCAATTCGGATTTGGTACCGGAATCACATAATTAGACTAACGGGTAAACCAAATAAAGTGTGTTCTCAGGATATATATTTTTTTCTTACTGAATGTAACCTCTGTTACCATGTAACCACTGAGCTCCACAATAGTATAGAGCTATCTTCCTATTCTGATACATTGTATCCAGCAGTCCACCCATGAATACAATGCCAAAGAATTTCCAAGGAAAATTTTTTGGCAAAACGAAGATTTCCTTCCATAGAGAAGTATGGGTACTTAGATATTTTCAAATTAGATTGTCTTTTACAATTATAACAAAGCTGTTACAATTTTTACTGATATATAATTTTGATTGAAAAAAATTACAGATTTCATTTAAATTAATCGCAAATATTTAATTTGCTATTAGTTAAAAGGAAATTTTATGTATAAGCTCAACAAAAAAATATGAAAATTTTGTTAAATATTATTTTAAAAATATGAAAAGGGTGTAGAAATAAGAATAAATAATAAAAGTAAGAGGGAAAGTTTTAAAAAAATGCCCATAGCATTAAAAAAAATGCAGTATTCATTGCTTGTGCACATTGAAAGTGTGATGCGGTTTGAAGAAAGTGGACCAGTGAGTTAGTCCTCCGTATTATTATGGAAATCAGTACAGGTAACAGATCTTACAGATATTATTCTTTAAAATGAGCTAATAATTCATTTAATTAAGAAATTTTTTGGTGTAGTAAACTATAAACATCAGGGTTTGCATTATTTTTTATTTTAAACAAAACAGATTTTTTTTTGTACCTCTCCACTAAAAGCCAAAATTGCATGATCCACACAATGCATGGTCACATTCACTTGACATCGGATGCGTTACAAGCAGGGCTTGACAAATGCGGTCACCATGTCGCCACTGGCGACCAAAATTTTTCTTCTGGTGACCAAGTTATATAAAAAGGCAATCTTGTTTGTACAAAATTGACCTAAGAAATGAGCACAAACGGCATTTTTCTTTTCCCACGTAATTCTTATAAAATGTCTCATTATAGATGTTGTACAATTACAAAATATTAAGAAACATAGAAATTATATTCAAGCCAAAAATATATTTAACTTTTTCTATTATTTTGGCAAAAATAAGTTCATCCAATGCAAACTTTAAAATAATAAAATCTGAATTATTTGACTGAATTGAACAGGAAAATGAGTAAAAAATTATATTCCTACTTCATCGATGCCCTCAACATCAGATATAATGTTGAATAATTTCGGAAAGTTTCATTAGAAAACTTAGTTTATATTATCTTTCTAAATCATGTATTATACTAAACTATGTATTCTTCGTATGTAACTAATAATTCTAAGCTATGATTATTATTATTTTTTTATCAAATAATTCATAAAAAAACTTAACTGTTTTTTGAAAATCAATGATGGGGTGGTAGGGAGGGGAGCGTATATATATATATATATATATATATATATATATATATATATATATATATTTTTTTTTTTTTTTTGGCGACTAGAAATTTTTTCTGGCCACCAGATTTTATCAAATTTGTAAAGCCCTGGTTACAAGTGTTTGTTATGTCATCAAATGATTTTTAATTTGACGTTACCTGTACTTTTAATGATGTTTTACTGATTTATAAGTTATTTTGTTAATTAAAATAATAATTACATCCTTAAATGTCGACGCCATGATACTAAAAAATTTCATTTGTTTATTGGGCTTTACAGTTTGGTGAATAGTTTACCGATAGTTATTTTTTTGGAAAATGGTCGACGGAATAATGGAGTAGCACCTTTCTTTTAAATTTAAATCAGATTATTATTTTTAAATTCAAAATATAATTATTTTAAAACTACATATTTTAAAGTAAAATAACCTTCCCTAAAACATAAAAATTAATTATTTAAATTTCTTTGAAATAATAAAAAAAATAGTAATAAATTAATTCACTTGGTCAATTTCAAATGTTTTGATCATGTAAAAAAAAAAAAAAAAAATATATATATATATATATATACAGGGTGTATCTGAAATGCTACAAGAAACTTAGAGGGATGATAGTACTCATGAAGACGAACAAAAAATGCAATGGAACATGGGGTCGCAAATGACGTTTAAACCTTTCAGGGGCTGTGGTATGTTTATGAAACCACTTAATTTTAATTCCAAAACGCCACAGTGGCACCAGAATTTTGCTAAAATCTTTTCCATTTAATAGGTATGGGAAATATAGCCTTTTTCTTATTTACAAATAATTTTTATTTTTGTAAATTCCGGTGCCAGTCATTTATGTCAACATTTTAGCACTAAAAGTACTTTGTCTTTGAAAGGCTTAAAGGATGAAAATCGAGAAAATGCGTCTGGAAATGGACAAACTGAGACAAGAAAGAAACACTCCAGAAAAATATTTATTGCACAGAATAAGTACAACACAGCTCGTGATGTCCAGAGAAAACAAATATTTTACAACAATTGTTCAAAGTGTCGACCGCGGACATTATCAGAAATGCGCATACTCAGAAAATTTTGAAAAAATTACAGAATGTTCTTCTCATGAGTGTATATACATCTATAAAATTTTTTTCAGCGGAACCTCGATACAACGTCCGTAAAAAAATTATGTAAATTTCGTTTATTTGGCGATTTATCACACGTTGGCGACGGAATGAAATTTTAAAAAATACGCTATTATGACAATCTTTAAGGAAAGACTTTTTCTTTCTGAACTTGTTTATGTAAGTTTAACTTACATAATAAGTAAATTTTTATAGCTACAATTTTGTGTACACATTTATATGTATATATAATGAAATTTAACAATCATATTCTATGATTTAAAACAATATTTAAATTGTTTAATAAAGTATTGTTGAAAAAAGTATTGTTGCTATCGAAACAACGACTTCTTCGATATGGAAATGTATAACGAATCCGTTTGCCATCGGTCTTTTCCTTTTAAAATACATTTAAAAATTACCTGTATAACCAGAGAAGCCGTTTAAATTAGAAAAAATCGTGGAATGGGGGATAAAACAATAGCAAATTTCATTCAATTGTTAATAAAGAGAAAAAAAAATGTGAATGATTTATTTAATCTGATTTAAAGAATATTTTTAATTAATATTTCTGCAAACGTACAGAGAGTTGAAAATGTGGAACAGAAAATGCAGACTATTCTGAAAAGAAGGTAGAGCATAAAATAACATATAAAGTAGGCAACACTAGTGTCTCCCAGTGGGAAATTATTGTCGCCCAGTGACAGGGAATGGTGCCGGCAATTTTTGAAATAAAAAATCTTTGAATAACAAAAACTGTCTTTGTGCTTCGGATAATATGCGACAGTCGTTATAGCAGATACCGAGTATAGGCAGGGACAGTACGACACAATAAAGGGCAGGCTGGGATGGTTGGAAGTACCATGTGACCTATGGCCTATGGGAAACTTGCCGTTGTTGTGACCTTTGTGTTTTTGCTTGAAGGATTTCTTTTCTGACAATCCATCCAGTGATGTGATTCAAATAATATAACAATCGGTTCGCTTCACGAATGATTTTTGATGCATTAACAATAAGGGAAAATGAACAATATAAACGTTGATCTTTAAGTATAATGGAAAAAAAAATCCCAAAACATGTTTTCCTATAAGGGACGTAATTTGTTTAATAAATATTAGGCAATCATGAAATCCTGATCAAAATTTCTATCAGAAAATGAATCAAAACTTGATAATACAATAATGATAATGGAAGAATAGCAGAAATTTAAGAAATGTTGAATAATACATGCTATATAACCAGGGAGTTATCCTAGGCTGTTGATTTAGATCCCCAAATTCTTCAAATCGTCAAAATTTCAATGTTTTTTGTTCCGTTAAATTAGATTCTCACAGGACTGAAGAAGGTTTTTTTTTTTTTCAAATGAAACATTATTTAATGAAACAATTTAGAAAATGCCACAGTGTTATATTTTAAAAATGCTGTTGTGCAGATGCACATTAAATAAAAAGTAAATTAATGTAAATACGATTTTCGCATTTAAAGTATTTTAACAACAAGTTCGCCGAACTCCACACAAATTAACAACTGGTGCGAACCAGCTGAATCCCACAACTGTAGTGTTCACTCTAGAAAAAAAAAGGGCAGGGTGCTAGTCACAAAAAGGGCACTATTGAAGCATAAAAAGGGCACTAGTTTCAGCGAAAAAGGGCATTGTTTCATAAAAAAGTATACTTATTCGGAACCAATATAAGAAACTCATTATTGTTCATCATATACTCATCAATGTTTGTACACATATTTAGTAATATAAATTATAGAAATACATTTTTATTAAATTGATATTTTAAGGTTCTAGTAAGTAATTAGGTTAACATATGTGGATACAAAATTATTAGCCGCCTCTAAACTATGAATTTTAAGGGGGAAGCAGAAATTTTGAACTTAAAGATGACTGATTTAGTTACCTTACTAAAGATTTAAAAATAGGACAAAAAAATTTAAATAAAAGAGTTTTAACTTTAAATTTCGTGTGCTTGGAAAGAAGGGGTGGGCATCAATTTTGGGTGAGGGTGTGGAAAATTATCGATTATTTGCTATAATAAAGTGACAGAGCAGAAAAAGTAAAAAAGATAAGGCTTTTAAGCTTGGTGAGCTGGGAGAGCAAAAGATGAGTTTTTTTTCTCCCAGGGTGTTAAGGGGGGGGGGGGGGTTGCGTCCCTTTGACGAAATTCGCGTTTTATCGCGCTCTTTTGACGAAATTTGCAGTTTTTTCGAGATCTGTTGATAAATTTTGCGATTTTTTTCGCTATTTATTTGACAAAATTTACCGTTTTTTTGCGATCTTTTGACGAAATTTGCAGTTTTTATGCGATTCTCTGACGAAAGTCACGTTTTTCCCGCGGTTTGTTGAAGAAATTTGCCGTTTTTCGCAATGTTTTTGACGAAATTTGCCATTTTTCCGCAATGCTTTTGACGAAATTTGCCGTTTTCTCGCGATCTTTTGACGAAACTTGCCGCTTTTCGCAATGTTTTTGACGAAATTTGCCGTTTTTTTGCGATTCTCTAACGAAAGTCACGTTTTTCCCGCGATTTGTTGACAAAATTTACCGTTTTTCGCGATCTTTTGACGAAATTTGCCGTTTTTCGCAATGTATTTGACGAAATTTGCCGTTTTTCCGCAATGCTTTTGACGAAATTTGGCCTTTTCTCGCGGTCTTTTGACGAAACTTGCCGCTTTTCGCAATGTTTTTGACGAAATTTGCCGTTTTTTTGCGATTCTCTAACGAAAGTCACGTTTTTCGCGATCTTTTGACGAAATTTGCCGTTTTTCGCATTGTATTTGACGAAATTTGCCGTTTTTCCGCAATGCTTTTGACGAAATTTGCCGTTTTCTCGCGGTCTTTTGACGAAACTTGCCGCTTTTCGCAATGTTTTTGACGAAATTTGCCGTTTTTACGCGATTCTCTGACGAAAGTCAACGTTTTTCCCGCGATCTGTTGACAAAATTTGTCGTTTTTTCGAGATATTTTGACGAAATTTGCCGTTTTTCCGCAATGCTTTTGACGAAATTTGCCGTTTTCTCGCGATCTTTTGACGAAATTTGTCGTTTTTCGCAATGTTTTTTACGAAATTTGCCGGTTTTTCGCGATTCTCTAACGAAAGTCACGTTTTTCCTGCGATTTGTTGACAAAGTTTCCCGTTTTTCCCGATCTTTTGACGAAATTTGCCGCTTTTCGCAATGTTTTTGACGAAATTTGCCGTTTTTACGCGATTCTCTGACGAAAGTCACGTTTTTCCCGCGATCTGTTGACAAAATTTGTCGTTTTTCGAGGGCGCATTTTGCCGATTTCAAAAAGGGCAGGGCGCATTTTGCCGATTTTTAAAAGGGCAGGGCGCTGCGCCCTTCAAAAAAAGCCTAGCGGGAACACTACACAACTGAATCCACCCACCTTCATCCACTGCATCATGGCCTCAAGACGAACTTAGAGTTGGGGCCCCACTGTCTTCTGCAGTGTATACAAATTTTTCATCATTTTTTTGTACATTTTTCATCTTCAAAATTGTCCTCCGATTATGGATGAAAGATGATGAGCAACAACGCATGACTTGCCTAATGCTAGATCTGCTGAAGCACTTTGAAAAACTTCAGAAAGATAGTCAAAGGTCTTTCATTACACTGCCTGACATAGAATTGTCAAAGAAAATTTTTACGAATGCTTTGACTCTTATCGAAGATGGGTGTTATCCTGGTGGATACGAAGAGCAGTTATACAGATGGCCAAAAATGAAGGTACTAAGGAATCTGAAAGTGACACGTATGTTGAAGAAAATCCTCGAGGGCGTAAAGTTTGCAACTCATTAGTTTCTACCAAGAGATGTTGGTCTGCAGTGAGAAAAGAAACTGTATTGAGTTGAAAAGAATTTGTTTCTCAAAGATTGGAAGAGGATCAAATGAGCATCTCCAACAGGATAGATGCTTTCTTAAAAGCAAGAAGACAAACAGAGGTTGTTAGTGCAGCCCGCCTTGATGTTGAGAACCTTTTTGGTAAAGACAAAGTTGCTGATTTTACCGATAATGTGGTTGCTTTATACGCGGCTGAAAAACTGCCTCCTCTATCAAATATGACCTCATCAACAGCAAGATTCTATCACTACTTTAAAGCGTCTCAACCCCACTCAGTTTTTAACAAATTGGTAGAATCACATGTTTTTTTAACACCTCACAGAGCTGACCTAGAAAGATCTGTGTCCATATATATTATATAAAAAATTTATTTCCTTTGCAAATCCTTCACATTTATTTCGCATTAGTCCTTTAAATTAAAACTTCTGACATAGTCAGTATTTCCTTAATTCTTAATAATATTTATTCTTATTTAATGTCCTTTTAAAAGTAAATACCCGTATATTAATAATTATCTTATTCCAAATCTTAATCTAAAATTTTAAGTTCATTCGTAACTTTTATCAGCTCCCCAATCTATAAAATTCCGAGAGACGCTTTCTCATTTCGAATGTTTTTAAAAGCCATTTTTTAAAAATAATTATTATTATTCCATGCTTGCTTTCGCGCGCTGGGTAATTTTCACTTCAAAATTAATGCGCGGCTAGGAGAGGAACTCTTTCGTGTCAGAATTTCTCCCTCTCGCCTCATTCGCTGGGCTGGAGCTCGCCTCTCACACATTGGTTTGTGCGCATGTGACGTCGTATTTCTGTATGTCTACGCTCAGTGAACAAAACTTGCTAGCATGCTTTGGAGGGCAAGATTTTTGACGTGTTTGGAAGTATAAACAAATGGGTATCTGGTGTTGTAGTCTCGTAGAATTTTCATACAGCTCTTTAACATCTATTAAACAAGGTAGTGAGCCATCGTGAAGCCTGAGGGCTATAAGTTTATACCTGTGGGAACTGTTACTGCATAGCTCTTATTCATCAATAAACTATTTGTCTGGAAATTGGCTGGTCTTCACTGGAGAAACTCTCGTGGAATCTCATTATTGCCTCACCTCTTTGCCATGAGTGTTGATATCGACTGCAACCTTCTATATCTTTAACAAACTGCCATTTTCTTGTGGAATATTACATCTCGTGGTGTCTCATCTTCGTCAAAACGCCACATACATATAATGCTTAAATCTAACAAACAGTCGGGACTATCAAGACAGGGTTCATACTCATTTCCCCCCAAAAAATCCCCTGAGAATCCCCTGATGTATTTTTCATGATGAATAATTTTCCCATGTTGACAATTAACGACATTTTTAAAAACTTAGTAAGTATTACCCCCCCCCCCAAAAAAAATAAATAAATAAATAAATAAATAAAATAAATAAATAAATAAAATAAATAAATAAATAAAAATAAATAAAGAGGTAATCACAAAAGTTAAGTTTTTACATCAGAAGTTTAAAAAATAAATATATATATATATATTTTTCCCAGATCAGCAGCAAATTTTCTATAGTCTGTTCAGGGAAACGAGATAACGAAAGTAAACAAACGGGTTGCAGAAAAATCGTCAAGGAGCCACACATTTGCCACAAATCCCTAGGTTGGCGAATTTTATTTTTTATTTCGATTTGTTAATTTTTTAAACATTTATTTTGATAAGTATATGAAAACAACACAAGTTGCTAACTGACTTACATCGAGATTTTAAACAAAAATGTAAAAGTTTAAGATGTCAAAATATAAATTATTCTCTATTTATTTTGAACAGCGTTGAATTCAGAGATATTTTTTCCTGGTGGGATTTCTGTGCCTCCAGGCGAGACATTATATATTTGGGGGGGGGGGGGGGGATTATACTTTTTGACCATTAAAAGTATAAAATCTGAAATATTCCGGGAGGGGACATTTTAATGCCCCGAACAGAATTTCCTCCCGGGGCAAACCGTCTGAATTCAACATTGTTATAAACCATCATCAGGAGTTAATTTTGTTAAATAAAAAATAGTACAAAACTATTTATATCTTACATTATTGAAGCCCACTTACCTCATAAATCATTCAGAAGATGAAGTTGAAGTATCGGAACTATTAGAATCTAGATTGATTACCATGGAATGTACTATATTATCTATAGCATTATCTAAATCCCACATTTGTTGTTCCACTGTATTTGTTACATGTTGAATGCATCTTTTCCATTCTTCAGTGCCAATTTTGCTGATACTTTGAGAGAATATATCTTTTACATGAGGCTCATTTTGAATGTTTTGTTTTCTTTCGCAACTAAGTTCTTTATTTGTGCCCAAATCAGTTCAATAGGATTAAGCTCGCAATGATAGGGGGGTAATCGTAAGACAGTTTTATTTTGTGCTTTTGCCATTTCATCGACAGCGTACTTGTCATATTTATTTTTATTTTGCTTCACTAACTGCAACAGTTCTGCTTTTAACATTCCGTCCTCAAAAGGGATATTTTTTTGTTAAAAGCCAATCAACAATCTGTTGTTTTCTCCACGAAGTATTCAGTATTTTTTCTGATTTTCGGGAATGATAAGGAGCATTGTCCATTACTATCACACAGTTATCTTCCAGTCGAAATAAGATATCACCAAACCACTTTTCAAAACGTTCTGAATTCATGTCTTCGTGATAATCTTTATTTTTATTTGATTCGAATAAGTCAAGCCCTCCATCCACGAAACCAGAATCGCTACCAATATGGGTAATTATCATCCGTTTTCCTTTTCCGGAAGGAGATTTTAATCCTGAAGAAAGACCAGATAAAAATGCTTGTTTTGATGATTTTACTGATGTATCTTTTCAAACTTTACTAACTGTATGGCCTGCATTCAAACAAGTTTCATCCATATAATATATTTTGCGCCCTTCTTCTCTGAAAGATTTGATTTGCCGTAAATATTTTCTTCGCCACACAATTATTTCGTTTTTATCAATGAGAGTACTGTCTCGTCCTCTTCGTGAATATCTAAAGTTTAATTCTTTCAGGAGATGATAAAATGTTGTCCTTTTAAAGGTTGGCAAATCAGGGTCATCATTTACAACTTCCAAAACTTTATTTATAGTGGGCAATTCATTCCTCAAAAAGAACTCGTGGATTTTTCTCCTAATAGCATTCCTATCAAAATCATCTATATTTTCTAAAACACGTTTACGTAATTTTATTTTCTTCGGCGAGTTTAACACACCACATTTTTTATACTCTCTTAACACTCAAAAAACGGAAGCTTTACCTACGCCTGTTATACGAGCAGCATTATCTCCTATATGAGAAATCGGAAGTTTAGGATTCGATTCAAGTTCGTTTTATATACATTTAAAATCATATCTTTCTCCACCTTACTCAAAGCTTTTCTTTTTACTCTCTTCTTAGGCAGGCTCAAAGAAGAATTTTCACACTCCATTTGTGTATACAAAATACCAAATCAATCGAAAAAAATCGTCAATTTTAAAAGTGAAAGACAAGCAACAAACAGACATTTGGGAAAAAAGCAGAAGCTCAACACTTCAAGAAATCTGTTTGGCGCTTTTGGCACAGCGCCAGGTTTAAGCATCGCCAATCCGCACGCGCATTTGTTTACTTTCGTTGTCTCGTTTCAGCGAACGGAGTATAGGTATCAAGATTTTGTTATGTTACACACAAAAATCTTAAGAGTTGTGAAAGTTCCACTCTCAAGTTCACAACTGATTCTGAAGCACAAACTACTGATTTGTTAAAGAATTTTTTGCAAAATTTACAAATTGTTGAACATTTTGCAGATACATGCTTTTACTTCACGAGCATGCAAATAGCAATGAGTGCCCACATTTCCCAGAGTAGCCGATTGTTTTGCCAAATTTTCCCAGGTTTTTGGTATTTTTTGGAAAATCCCCTGAGATTCCCCTGATTTTTAAGACACAAAATTTATCCCCTGATTTTCCCCTGATTCCCAGGTTTCCCCTGATGAGTATGAACCCTGCAAGAGAAGCATTAAACTCAATAATGTTTATTTCTCTTAATGGAACTGGAACAGCTTTTAAGATCCAAGACCTGCTGTTGCAAGGTTCCTAGAGAGCAAAGAAAGAAGGAGAAAGCTTCCAGACAAAGAAGGCTATCAAACACAAGAGTTTGTCCAAATATTCTTTGCAATTGATAATAACTTGTAAGAAAAAATTTAACGATTTTAATTATTAGTTTAACATTTTAAAACCTTTATAAAAATTTAATAATTTTAAACTCATTAAAATATAAAGAATGAATCGATTTCTTTGTTTAATTCCATTATTTTCATAAGAAATCTTTTTGTATAAAAATTTTAAACTATTGTAAATATTTCTGTAGTATTTTGGAAATATTTTAAAGTTAGAATTTGATTTTTTTTGTAAACATGAAGAGTAAAATCAATTTCCTTGTTTAGTTCACTCTTTTCAAAATACATTAACATCTGAAAGGCTAAAGATGTTTAATCACTTTAATTATTGTTCATTTGGCATTTTGGAAACATGTTATAAAATTTAACATGGTATTTTATTTATTTAATGTTTTTAAACAGCAAGAGGAAAATCTTTTTGATTAGTTCCACTTTGGGTCTAAAAATATAGTTATGGGAAATTAAAAACAAATATTTAATAATTCAGCTCAAATTTGCTTTTCAACTTGAGAATTTATTCCAGTCTCCAAATACCAAATTGGTAGATGTAATACTGTTATGTACAAAAGTCAAGTGTAGAAACAGTAAAAGGTAAGCAGCATTTTAACATAATTTTAGGGATAAATTTCATACATAATTTTTTAATTAGGTACAGAAATTTGGTAGGTTGAATGTTATGTTTGATCCATTTATATGACTAAATAACAATTGTTAACAATTCAGGGTTCATACTCATTTCCCCTCAAAAAATCCCCTGAGAATCCCCTGATGTATTTTCCAGAATGAATAATTTTCCCATGTTGACAATTAACGATATTTTTTAAAACTTAGTAAGTATTACCCGCGTTCACAACTGATTCTGAAGCACAAACTACTGATTCGTTACAGAATTTTTGCAAAATTTACAAATTGTTGAACATTTTGCAGATACATGCTTTTACATCACAAAGCATGCGAATAACAGCAAGTGCCCTCATTTCCCAGAGTAGCCGATTGTTTTGCCAAATTTTCCCAGGTTTTTGGTATTTTTTGGAAAATCCCCTGAGATTCCCCTGATTTTTAAGACACAAAATTTATCCCCTGACTTTCCCCTGATGAGTATGAACCCTGCAATTAGTCTGAACAGTGAATGTAGACTTTCTTTAATGCTACCTAGCTATAAATGAACAGGTTTACATGATTCAATGAAGACATCATTATTTACTTACCAGGTACAGAAGAAGTAAAATAGACAGAATTAATAAAACAGAATTATAGAAATCGATATTCTAATTATTTGGTTTGCAGTTATCGGGGGGAGGGGGGGGCTGAATTTATAGATATTTGCTTGGGACAACAGATCAAACCTATTGTCGCCCAGTGAGAATCTATATATATATTTGTCTTACGTGGTGCGAAAATAGGGCTGAATTTGTAACTTATGGTTTGGCAACAACTGTAGTTTCCAGAGCTCAGACCAATGAACAGACTAGATTGTGTTAGATCAGCTCCGCCCTCCAATATGGCGGTCAGTGTGAGAGCAGTGAAATCATAGCATGAAACTCAAACTTGCAATTATTAAAAATAAAATAACATGTACGTAATCCAAAGCGTCTTAGATGATTCCTCATTTTAATTATGAGCAATATCATTAATTTCAAATGAATTCTCAACTCTTATTTAGAATTCATTTACGAATTTCACTCACTCAAAAGTCGGAGGGAAAAAAAAAAATCAACTGTCTAGGTTGCACCTGCCGCCATCTGTTGCTGTATTGATGAAGTAAAAAATAATTTCTTTTGTAAACATCTATAATCAATCAGAACGATAAAATGTCGAACGAAATTTAAACATCTTCCTATCAAGTAGTTTTTTTTTCTAATGAATTTAAGTCGTGCTGTACAAAAGATCCTTTTTTCATAGTATTTAAATGATTTATATGTCCATTGGTAGCGCCAACTAAATGCATTTTCAGTTGTGTTTTCAACGGAGAATTACCTTTTTACATTAAAAAAAAATTGTCAATTTCATATGTTCAAATGTTTTATGGTAGAACTTATTCCGGCTAGAATTGCTGAAAAAAAGGGGCGAGCGAGCGAAGCGAGCTGTGATCACGTAGCGGTCTCAATGTGAATTGCTTCGCAATTCACGGGGGGTTGGCGAGCGTTAGCGAGTAGGGGGCTGAGCCCCCTAGTTCCTTAAAATATGCTCTGGGGTATGGTATCATCATGAGCTCTAGAATTGACCCATTTGTTTAATTTTTTTTTATATTCCCACGGTATAGATTTTCTATTTATATCTTTTAATTCATCATAAGATAATGTACTAGAAAATTCACTTTTATCGGAATTTTGCGATGTTTCGTTCCATGAGGGAGATGCATTAACAATAATTTCTGAAAACTCTTCGTTTGCTTCAATATGTTTTTCAGATTCATATGTTTTTAAAAATTCTACTATGTGATTTTTTAATTGAATTTCCTTTTCTGTTACATTTGTCAGTTCTATATTCATTTCGATATAGTCTTTGTATAGCATCCAAACAACGTTGAATGTCTTCATTCTGAATGGCATTATTTTAGTCTAAAATAAAACTTTAAATGTTAACTAAAAGTGAAAATAAACATTTACAACTCAAAAAACAGATTCAATAATTTAATAATACACATAACTTAAATATCAGCTTCACTATAAGGCTATAACATAAAATAGATATTTGCAGCTTCCAAACATAGCACATACTTTTTTAGTGGTAAAATTAAATAACTGCAACAACACGCAGATCGTATATATTATAGAAAAAATAATAAACTATTTCATAAGTTTAAATTCATTACATATTGCACATTCGAATAATAATTTTGCAAGCAATTTCAAAATGCAAATGATCATTCGTGTTTGGCGAGGAAAAAATGTTGCTAAGTCAAATCGCGTCTTTTTCCGCCAAATACTCGAAAGTTATTATTTTTTTGCAGAATTTCTACTGGGATTCCGCTGCTAAATTTGACTGATCCTTTATCACATACATGAGTAGCTTCATTAGCCTTTTTTCAAAATTTTCTGAGTATGCGCTTTAAGGAGACCTTCCTTGTTAGACATACAATTCAGAAACTTGGTATTTAACATTTTGCAAAATTTTAGAAATATTCTTTTAATTTTATTGTAATCTTAATCAATAATATTAATGATAATTCTACAATTAAAAACTGTGGAATTCACTAAACATCTTTCTTTTAATTATCAGAATGTGGAAATAGCTGAGAAAATAGAAACATATACAGGAGGTTCCACAAGTAGGTACACACTATTTTTTTTTTCTAAAACCGACAGTTTTTGGAACTATCTTCTAGTAGGACATCCTATACCCTAAAATCATAAATAAAAAGAAACATAAGTTACTGATACTAAATAACTGAAATATACTCCAAATAAAGATTACCTTAAAACTACAAAGATAAAAAAATTTATTCAATCTCAGTTTACAAAAATTTATTGAAGCTGAATTACATGTGGTAAGACTGTAAATACAATCTGAATTATTTTCATGGTACTTTTGTATTATTCGGGCCAGGTCCTATTCACTGGGCCAACAATGACACCAAAAATATCAATTACAGTAACCCTTATTTTTATTTTTTAACTTTCTTCATTTTAACTGCATACTTAATATTATATTGTTGCCATATTAAAGTAAGTGGTGGGAGTATTTATATAACGATATAAAATGATAAAACATACATACAGATATAATGCATTATATTCATCGATATTGTATATTTCCATTATATAATATTTATTCTGGTGGGCATAACAAACCAGTGGAAATAAAACTACCACAGTTAATTTCATTTACTGCTAAAAGCCGTCCATTGGATGTTATGTATTCAATAAATGTACACTAAATGATTGTTTTTTATTATTATAGCTTGCCTTTGTATAATTTATCATTTTTAACAATGGTATGTACTTATTAAATGTACATTAAATTACCATTTTGAACACAATGGACAATAATAAACAAAACTGGCGATTGACAATCATTTTTGGCAATCTATCTACCTGGCTAGGATAATACATATGTATAATTTTTTAAGAATACAGATGAAAACAACTGTTAGGAAAATGCATCTAGAATGCATCTCATGACAAATTTTATTTGATAAAATATTGACATGTATGAATTTGTTTAAAAGAAGAATCCCACAAGTAGAATAAAAAATTGGTAATAAAGAAATATTTTACCCTATTTTTCTTTGTAAGTTGAAATCAGTAATATAAATACAACAATAAAATGTTAAACTAAGCTTTTTTTTTAAATTTATTTTTTATGTTTCTAAATTTCAGCACTACTTGATTAGGTAGCACAATGCATACATTAATTTCTACTAAACTTTCCTCTTTATCAACTCTGCTTTCTTTAAATATTTCTTAGTAGGATTATTTTTAAAACTGAAGCATTGCACCTTTAGATAAAAAAAGAAAAAAAATTTCAATAATGAATATTGAACAATATTCACATAAATTATTACTAAAATTACAAAACATTCCAAATGCATAATTTTGTTCAGTCTAGCAACTTTCAGAAAAATGACATTAACATGAAAATGACTGAAGAATTGAAGAATAAGCCTCCAGTTTCATTAAAAAAATTATATAAACAATAATACACAGGCATTTCATGTTTTAATTGTAAAATCAAATGTTTCTTAAGTAGAACAACAAAAAGAGTTTAAATTAAAAAATGAATATAAAAATCAAATGCAAAATACAACATTTTATTCAATCACTGCATCATTTTTCAGAGAAATAATGGCATGAAAATGACTGAATAACTGAAATGCACATCAAGCTTTCAGTTTCATTTTTATAAAATGTGTAAATGAGTTTTTTGGTTATTTTCTTAAGCTAGTATAGCCACATTTATGTTATAGATTTTCATCATCCCTAATAAGTTCATTTTGAAAAATCTTCTGGCATGTATGTTTCTTTCTTGCTATCTTTACAAAGGAAAATGGGAAGTTTTACGACATTAGCTTCAACATACATTTTCTCACTGCTTCATTAGCGATTGCAACATATCCCTTTTTAATAATAATCTTGAATGAAAAATTATTAAATTTTTTTATTTCAGTCATCTTTAACGCTAGAAGTTGATCCAATGATCAAAGTAATGTACAACGGCAAAAAAAACTTTTCACCGAAATTCTACTGATTCTTTTGGATTAGTTGTTATCTTGACAGGGTTAATGTTAATATTGTTTGAAAAGGTAGTTTCATTAATCCAAGCCTGCCAATGCCAACTTTTTTCTTTTTTGTGTAACACTATTTCAAAAAAATAGTAATCTATCACTCTGAAATTTACCATGAAGATTATTTTTTGAAATAGTGGTGGGACGGTAAACAAAATAATAGAAAACAGTTGCCGGTGACAGCTCTGCTTGAGCTATAAATCTGTTAGTTCAGTTTGTGTCTTTATCGCTTTTATCAAACATTTTTTAACGCCAGGGCTAAGAGTCAAATTTTAAAATTTTAGGACACCAATTCCATAATTTTTTAGAATATATATGATAAAAAATTTAAAGAGTAATTTTATTATTTTCCAATTTATTCTTTGTAAATAATTAACAAGGGGAAGATATGCGGTTGGAAAAAGAGTTTGACGTGAGATTTTGGGTATCAAGATTTATTATAAACAGATAAAACATATGAAAGTTTTAAAGAGCAATAGAATGAGAAAACAAGTCCGAACGTTTACTTTTATAGGTTATAAAACTTGTTTTATTTTTTGGAACATAAATAATATTGATCCAATAATTTTTAAGAATTGAAAAAAAATTCAATAACTGTTTGAATTTAAGAAAATTATAAATTAAGTAAATGTTTTTGCACATATGACATTATATATCTATATGGTTTTAAATATAAAGTAATTTAATAAAAGCAAAAAAACATATTCTGTATTTCTATTGCGCACAAAAATTCCTTTTACTTGAGATTATTCACACATATTTAATAAGAATTTTACTCAGTGAAATAAATTAAAAAAAATTTATGTTACTTTCTATTTTTTATCAACTATAATTTTCTATTATGCCAATAATTTTAAAATTTATATATAAAAAAAAATTCTAAATTGCATAAATAAAATTGTATATGAGCAAAAAGATTCAGACTATTTGGCAATACTTCAAACAGATTCTGTTTAAAATCTGTTTTTAAATCCATATTGCGAAGTAATTGGTTGATTTCTAAAGAAAAAAAAAATGATTTTTTTTTTTAAATCAGAAGATTAGCAGAGGATATTTCTTAATTATTTTTCTTTGACAATGATTAGAAATTTTGGGATTCAATTCCTTCTCCTACTTTAAGCATGTGTTATTGAAGGTTCTGAAATCACTTTGATGAACTACTTTCACCTCCTTCGGCACTCTTCTTATCGTATCCACACATAGAGTCATCAGAGAAGCGAAACAATTGATCCCATTTGTGTTTATTCTTCAGAAAACTATCTTCTATATCATCCCACATTTTTACACTCTTTTCAAATCTCTCTTTAAATTTTAGAGTTTCATTTTTGGATGGCGAGCATTCTCTAATACAGAATTCAAGTAAATCCCATTCATTATTATGAATGCAATCCCGGTAAATACAAAACATTCCATTACTGTAAATAAGCTTATCTTTCGCTGTGGGGGTTGCATCCTTGAGGATTAATCTGAGGTTTTCTTTATCTTTAAGACAAAGCAAAAGCATTAGTAGAAAAGTGTCATCATTTGTAACCAAACTTTTCAAAGCATCGGGGCTTTTCTGCCAAAATTCTCTGAAAAGCTTCCGGTAATTCCAATTGTTATAGCCATCTCTAATTTTATGGATAATGGTTGTCAATATAGCCTCAAAATGCTTTTTTGAAAGAAAATCCCACATGCAATTGGCTATTTCAATAAATAAACTCTGCCAAGGCCATTCCAGAAAAAATTCCAACACTCTACGAGGGTCATCTTTAAAAACTTCCATTTGTTGCTCTTCATCCATTTCCGATAATAGAAAACACAAAACATCAGCATCTCCCACACATTTTGCAGTCTGTACCAAGCTAGCTTTTCTTTCCCGTGGAGTTAGCTTCTGCAGAAAGTATTCAGCTGCTACTTTATTACCTCGATATGCACATTGCTGAAATTCATGTCCGTAAGAAGTAGGTGCATCGGCCAATCCTCTGCTGTTCATAATACATGACCAAAAACTAATTATCCTTTTTTTATCCCACTTTGCAATAGTTGAATAATAGTTGCACAAAAGATATTGTTTGAGGTCTTCAGACATAGTGTTCCAAAGTGCAATAATAGAGTCCTCCAAGCAATAAAGACATGCTAGTTTGTAGCGTGTGGAGATATCTAAATTCTGATCCATCACTAACACGTCTGCTGTTCTCTTTCTATCCACTGTACCTTGTGGAGTCCATAAAAGTTCAGCTGGTAGATTTACATGAATGGAAGAATGGAATTTCATCCATTGATAAATTTCTAAACCAATAGGCTTAATGCAACCTAACACCTTCTCTTTTAAGAGTGGAGGTAGTGAAAGCTGGGACACTTTCTCTGTTACTTTTCCTTCGATTATCACCCTCCATTTACAATTTGTAGTCAAGGAATTCTGCTTAAAATCGAATTTCGAAATTAAAGCCCTCACATCCTTTTGATTCCACAGTGTAACAACAATCTTTACAAGAGCCCTATGCGCAAGTGGGGATATAAGAACAAAATTCATTATTAATCTAAACAAAATATTGGATGGGCCGTAAAATCTTCATTCATTTAAGGACAACAGTAGAAAAATCCTGCGTTATAATGTTATAAGGAAATCTATCTTCAGTATTTCATTGCCATAAATTTACATTAGTTTTTGTTTTTAATTAGATTTTTAGTAATCACCCATTGAGTTGACATTAATACAACAATCTCATACTAGTCTTTAAAGTTAAATTGACTTGGATGAGTCATTCATAAGCAAGCAGAAGGCATTCTGACACCTCAATTTAAAAAAGAAAAAAAAATCAGTGAGTATTGATAAATATAGAAGTTTTAAAAAATGTTAAATTAACTTTGAAGCTGAAGGTTGCAATAAATATTTTGGAAAGTCAATAATACAAGTAAGCTGGTGTGGTAGGGAATGATACTTCACTGAGTATCATTGGCAGCAATTACTGCAGTTGTGCTTCTTGAGGCATTAGCAGGGGGTACCAGAAACTCGATGACTGGTTAGAATCTTGAAGTCCCTTGATATCACTGAAATACTGGAAGTCACACGTAAGGAATGCGGCCTAGAAGAATAAGTAAAATATCATTTAAGGAGAATGTAACACACTAAAATATAAAGAAAACAGTTATTTAAATGTGAGAAAATGGTATAAACAGCATACAGCTGTCAACCTTCTAGGGTTTTAAAGTCAAATAAACATATCCAACAGTTGGAGTATCATAGTTGAAATTTTTTTTCCAACACAGTGAAAATATGCCAGGACCAGGACTCGAACCTGTGTACTTAGGTTTGCCATGCCAACACCCTCCCTACTGAGCTATCCGAATGATATACTGGCTGGCATATTTCACTCTGGATCGGATGTTTTCACTCAGGGGAGAGCGCTGGCATGGCAAGCCGAAGTACCAAGGTTAGAGTCCTGGTCCCGGCATATTTCCACTCTGTTGGAAAAGATCTTAACTATGATACTCCAACCATTGGATATAATTTACCTAGTTGAATATACTTTCATCTGTTCATTATGACCAAATGAACATATTCTGAATCAGATTTTATAAAAATAAATATCTATGCAATATTTATTTGATTTCATTTAAGTAAACAAGGTGGGAAGAGAAGATTGGCACACCAAATGTCAATATCAAGAAGCAATTTAGATGCAAGAAACATAAGAAATGTTAAATTCATGCTCAATAAGTGTCAAAAAGTAAAAAGGTACACCCCACTTAATTTAATTGCTAAACTGTCACAGGAAATCTAAAATAGCCATTCGATTAAACATTGTGTTTATATGTTAATTTATGTTTGAAAAATAACCTTAAGGGGTCGGGTCGTCTTTGTACTAAAATTGTTTCAAACTTTGAAATTTTCAATATGGACATCAAACTTTGATAGCATATTTGGAGTATGTTTTACTTTTGGAAAGTCACTCGGTCAAATAGTTTACGAATTAAAGTTTGGATTTGGTAATATTAAATAAATTCCTTTCTAATCATTGAATACAGGTTGCAATGCAGGTTTATAAATGTAACTCAAAAACTACTCTTCGGAATATCGGAATGAGCTATAACTTTCGATTCACATATTTGGAACTTCTAGAAATCGCTTTTCTGTTAAAAAACTTCACAGGTGGAAAATTAATTTTGAAAATATACATATTTTGAAAGCGATTTTTTGCACAAAATTTGAATTTGTTATGTCATGTATTATTAAAGTTAAAGATTAATATATTCATTTAAATATCTGTATTTCACATGACATGCATTTGTTTTTTCCATCCCAAAGCCTACATTAAAATAGACGAACGCCATTGCTTCACACGGTTTTTCCAATAAACACGTGATTCATTCATGCTTTACCGCTGTGATTTTGGATCGCTGTTGTTCACTGTTACTTGCAGTTCAGGGCTCTTGTTCGAGGATCGCTGCTCTGATTTGTCAATGTTTGACATCATAACCTGTGAAGCCAATGGAGTTTTGCATACGTTTATTTCTCTTTACAGAGTGGCAGCAACTGTATGCAATTTTTTCAAAACAGACTGGTATATGTAGCAGAATGAAATGCTTGTATTTGCTTTTTTTTTCCATTTGCCTTACCTAGCTTGCTTGGAAGCAGCGTCTGTTTTGATTGCCATGTAATTAATTACAGCATTGTTGCTTTGCAACGTTATGAAGGCTGCTGGCATAGAATTATTTGTGTAAAGTTTATTTTACTTTTATTTTTAATTTTGCTCAGCAAAGTAATTCTGATGTTGGAGTTTCATTTGTAAATTTGTCATCAATAAATCAACTTAGTTAAACTCAGGGTTGGCAAGTTTTTGCCGCAGGTGGAAAAAAACCGCGGTAAAAACTGGTTAAAACCGTCCTGGCAAAAATGGCAAAAACTGATTTTTTACATATGAATGCACATTTCATTTTTTTTACTTATCTTAAATTAACAATCACAGAATAGTAGTACAATGCATTATGATGATAACTTAATATACTCATCTTAATTTCTGAGAAATTATTAATTTCATCATAAAAAAAATTCTTTAATTGAAAAAAGCCATTGTTAGTCTGTTTTTTATGCTGCAATAAATTAACAATATTGCAAAATCTACAGAAATTATAAACACTTCTAGTTTTAAAATAAGATGTATCAACCTATCAATCAGCATAATGCAATAATTCAGAGATGCAAAATATAAGCAATAGTAGTAAGTAAATGCATTAATATATTGTGTTCAAATAAGTGAAATCTTAAATTTCTTTTAAAAAATTAAATATTTTAATAACAATAACATAAAAAATTACACATTCAACATTTAACGGCACTTTCATCACCATCATCATCATCATTACAAAATAATTCTTTTTTCCACATTCCATAGCAAAAAACAAGTTTGGAAACATTAATTATTGTCAACCTATTTCGAATTTTTGATTGGACAAAAGAGAAGTTGGAAAATATTCTCTCGATTGCAGCACTACTGGCTGGGCATGCTTGCAGGTGTGCTATTAACCCACAAAATTCTCTGGAAATTTCACATGACTTTACGACACTTCTCTACCACTTATTGGCATCAATTGTCATAATTACTTGTTCTGAAAACAATGTCTGAAAGGTTTTTCTTTTAGTTCAAAGTTCACGGCATATGATAGGAAAGATGGATTTATTTTTTGTAGCCATTCTCTGGCCTGGTTCTTTTTGTTCGTAACTAAGGTGCTCACCCTTATATTTTGGGTGTAACAAATAGGCAAGAAGATGCCAGGGCAAAATTGCTTTTTCAAACCTTTTTTTAACTTTTACAAAATGGGGTTTCAAATTATCATCTTTCAGCAAATTGCACCATAAATGGCAAGCATCTGCTATTGTTGTTGAATCAGCCTGTAAGATATCTAAAGCTGTTGAGACTGGTTTTAATTGCTTAATGAGATCTTTTACTTGTTGCAAAAGATTAAAATCAAGTATGCAAGCAATGATATTTTGGTCCATTTCTTGCAAATAGTCATTTGATACTTTTATATATGAATTATGATTTCATTCAAAAGTTTCTAGGCAAGTCAACTGAATATTCCATCTAGTACTTCCTGGTAACTGAGGTGAAACATATATAGGGGGGTAGAGACAAGAGAAGTGCAAGAAAACAGAATAAGAATATATTTTTGGTTTATACTTTAGTTTATATTTACCAAGAAAACATTTGGTTTCATTTGTTGTTATAATTCCTTTTCATATAAACTGCATCACTACATTTAGTTATGCAAAATTGGATTTTTGCCATTTTTACCAGTTTTTGCCACTGTCCCGGCAAAAATACCTTTTTGCCGGCAAAATGACCAACCCTGGTTAAACTCCTGCTGTATTTCTTAAAGTCTTCCACTCGTATGCATTTCCATAAATAAAATTCCACTGCGTTTATTGCTAAATAGATGGCTTAATTTAAGAAGAAGAGAGAACAGAATTGAATACCTATAAAAAATTTTAATAGAAATTGATTTCTAGAATCTTCAAAAGTGCTAATCCAAATTAAAACTCATTCTGACAGGTAGTTTAAAGATACACTTAAAAATCTACCTGCACTGCAATCTGTTTTGTAATCATTTAAAAGTAAATTAGCATTACAAAATCTAAACTTTACACCTTCATAATTAACTAAACTATTGAATTGAATGACTTTCTATTTTGTATGCTAAGGGGAAAATTACCAAAAAAAAAAAAAAAAAAAAAGCCAAATAAGATGTCAAAATTAAGTGTTTATGTTGAAAATATTAGAGTTTGTTTCAATTTAATTATGAAGACAAAGCTTTTTTTTTTTTTGCATAAATCGAAAAGAAAAAAAAATTACACTTGAATGGGTATTTTTGTTTTTCTTTGACCAATTTTGTGATTAAAATGTATGGGAATGTATCTTTTTCATTTCATGTTGACTATACATAATCTTAAAACATGTAGACATTTGCATAAATTAAAATACAAGAATACGGATGTTTTTAAAAATATTAGTTGCTTTGGAATATCTTTTAACTACATTTTAAATCTGCCACAAATAAAATAAAAAAGTAGCATCAGAGTTTTCCTATTGAAAAGGCTGAACACCATTAGTCATGAGACATGCATTCAATGAGTCCACCAGTTTTTATAATTATATGGATTCTAACTGTGACAAAAAAAAAATATATATATATAATTTAACAAATTACAATAACCATTGGGAAAATGTTCCGAAAGCTTAAAGAAAAAAATAAATAAAATAATAATACCATACTTTCATGTTATAGCGGCTCCCACAATTATGATTATGCCAAGATTGCAGTTATGATTTCGCCAAGATCATCGCAAAGCTTATATATGCATCCTATATACGCATTATATGTGCCATGTACGTCATTATACACATATTATTTACGTCTTATATGTCGTATATACATCCTATACACATGTCATATACATATACATCCTCTGTGAATATAGGCCACATACGTCAAGAAATGTTATACAGTAATACCTCAGTTTTCGTTCACTTCAGTTATCGTCAATTTTTTCTGCGAAAAATTTGTTTTGGTTTTTGCCAGTTGCCTCGGATTTCGTTTATTTCTTGTGTATTTGTGTTTTTTCTTTTTATTAATTGCGAATGCTCCATCATGGAACCAAAGAAAGTTTCTTGTAAGTAAGTAACTTGTTTAATGATAATGTCTTGCCCCATTTTAGGCAAATCTTAAAGAGGCAGCAGAAACAGACCACTTTGGACAGTTTTTTTTATACCAGTTTTTTTTTATAACAGCTTTTTTTATACCAGTTTAACAGTGCCTTGATACCATACGCCAAGAACACTATATTAATTTCTTATTGTTTTTAGTATTAAACGCTATACTTATTCTCTATAAAATGTGTTTTTGATACATATTTTGGAGTGTTTAGAACGAATTAATTGGATTTACATAGATTCATATGGATACAATTGACTCAGTTTTCGTTGGTTTCAGATTTCACCAATTGTTTTCGGACAGATTATCGACGAAAACCGAGGTATCACTGTATATTATTATAATGTCATACATTCTTTATAATTTGGCGATAAATCTTGTTCGCTTGCGGATTCATCCTTGGGGGCAGCTATAACACGAAAGTGTCATCATTTGGTCTATTCTCAACCAAAAGCAACAAACATTTTCCCAATGATTAAAAAAAAAAAATCCTATACAAAATTTTGATAATTACATTATTTATTAATAATTCAAAAACAGCTTAACAAGAAATATGTATGTGTGTTGTGTTCGGGCTTTTAAATGTCTGAACACCTCTATACCAAACAAGCAGATGTAGAAAACAAAATCAGAAGAAAATAGAAAACTTTATGAGACATCATTTTATAATTAAAAGGTTGGTTTGTTGGGGGCGCTATGGTAATTGTTTACACACAAGAGCTAACCAGGACCTCAGTTTAAATTGGAACCCAACCTACAACAAACATACATAGTCAGGATTCAAACATGGCAACCTTTGCCCAGTAACCAAGAAATAAGTGGACTATAATTTAAAAAAAAGAAGGAAAAGTAATTAAATAGTTTGAAAGTAAGAATTGTTTTTCTTTTCTAATTCACTAGTCCTATATAAAATAAAAGCAAAGTAAACTTTATCTAAATCTGTAGAAAGAAAAGGAAATATTTTTCTTCTCTTTTTAAAAAACTAGCAGAAGTTTTTTTTTTTTTTTTTTTTTTTTTTGTGTGTGTGTGTGTGTGTGAAATCAGTTTTTCAAAAAAAAAAAAAAAACATCAGTAATAACTGTTAATCTGCTTTCTTTTTATTAGAAAATGCACCATTTTGTTTTTTGTTTGTTAGATTATAGCTGGAATTGCTGTAAATTAGGCAATCAGTTAATTTTGAGAATTTGAACAATTTCAAGTTTGGCAAACAAATTTTCTTTTCCTTTTTTTCTTTTACTAAGAAAAACGTTCATGCATGGTTCCTACTGTTCTGATTCCATGCGAGCATTATTTGAGAGACCAGGGTTCGTACACATTTCATTACATGAAATTCAAGGACTTTTAAGGACTTTCAAGGACCAAAACCAAAAAAATTTAAGCACCTAAAAATTGAATAAACTAATGAATTGCATGTTTGAATTGAAATTTTCATTTTTGTAAATACATAGAACTTTTTAAGTAGATATAAGTACATTAGATGTACAACGAATTGAACTTTACAAAAAACGTATAATGTATTTAATTGAAAATATCAGTAATAATTTTAATAATACAAATTATGAAACGAGAAACACAATTAAATTTTCTTTAATTCTGAAATTTTTTCTAACAATTTTAGATCAAGGCTATTAATGTGAATTTCGTTTTCTTTGATAGTTTTTCTCAGTTCATGATATTGCATAAACAAGTCTATGTTCTTAGATGTTTCAACTTTATCAGCCAAATTATTAGCTTCTACATTTGTACTTTGCATGTCCTTTTCAAGAAAAATCTTTTTTTTTTTGTAGGAAGGTGATCTCATCCTCTAAAGTTTTCCGTTTCAGTTGTTTTGTTTCAGCCTGAGCTTCGTTTTTTTTCTTTTCCAAATGCTGCATGTGCATGTACTTTGAACGAGCAGATGAAGCAGCTATTCTGATTTCTTTTGTAATTTGCAAATTGTGAATTTCCCCAGACAGCTTGATATATTCATGAATCACACGTTGAGAAATATAAGATGCCTCTTTCAAATTTTCAACTTCAAGGGCTTTATTAACTAAGAAGCCTCTTTCGACAGATGCTTGTCCATGGGAGAGTATAAGAATCATTTTAATAATCTTCCATAGGTTTTCATATTTGTTTCCAGAAAAGTAAGGTTGAAAAAATGTATCCAAGGAAAGATTGTTTGGGTCAAATGAAGCAAAATCGAATGAATTCGGCTTGACAACATTGGATAGGAAATCGGCTGGATAGGAATCTCATCACAATTTTTTTCTAAAACACGCTTATTTTGAGATAGTACTAAAGATGCTTTTCATTTTTTCTCTTGCTTTCTCGGGATGCTCAGCCATCATGCGTGGGTCAATGCTAGTTGCATTTCTTATTAATGAATAATTAACTGGACATTTTTGCATTAAATGTTTTATCATTGTTGTAACGCACTTTAGACAATCTTGTCTAAGTGAAAATGTATCATTTTCTGTTATTTCTGTTTTCCTTTTCTTTTCTTTTATTAGTTGCTCTGCAGCAAAACCTAAATATATTTTACCCTTATCGTTGTGCATATTTGGATCACTAAAATTAAATTTGCATAATGCATCAACTTTCTGTATCTGATTTTCAGGTTTCAGATCCTTAAAATGCTGAATACAATCATTTACAAGTTTCAACAAGTCAGTGGCAAAAAATGGAATCATTGGTTTATCACTCTGATATAGCTTCAAAAATGGTAAAAGTATTTTTGATAGCGATTGAAAAAAATTCAATTTTATCAAAAATGTTTTATCTTTAGTTGCTTCCTTAATGATACAAAATGATTTAGATGTAATTTTTAGCAAAATACCCA
Source organism: Maratus michaelseni (assembly GCA_963931845.1). NCBI lineage: Eukaryota > Metazoa > Arthropoda > Arachnida > Araneae > Salticidae > Maratus > Maratus michaelseni. The sequence goes on along the minus strand of OZ007593.1, from coordinate 11,938,440 downwards.
TATCAATCTTCTTTACATATGTTATGATATCATTCCCTATTTCTATGGCCCTTTCGGCTGCTGGGACATTTTCGAACCACCTGTAACTAACAGAATTTTACAGGGAATTTTTTCATTGATGAGATATTTATAAAATCATCACGTCTTGCTGGAGGATCTTTAAAAATCCAATACAAACTTGACAGAACTGAAGTTATGTCCCACCCGATGGATGAAATTTCATGTTTGAAGGAATTGTTTAGGATATGGAGACCACATGAACCTAAATTCAAAGATTGTACGCCATATTCCTTGGATAAGTCTTCCTGTAAACTGTTGTACAATTTCCAATTAACATAAGGCCCATCCATAGATATTTGTAGAAGTTTTGATAAATCCAATTTATTACAACACATTCATACAAAGCTGAGAGAATGTCTTCACTTGTTGAATGCCCAATAAATGCTGATGTTAAATATTTTATCCTGACTCTACATTCCTCCTGGTGCCAATATCGTACATGAATATCAAGCTGCTTTTTTTGGTTAGTTTGATTTAGAGTCACATCAAAGAGAAGAGTAAAAAACTCTGCATTTTTGCAGTTATCTACCAAAACCGTTTGAAAATGAGGGCCAAGACCAAAATGGCATATATATGCACATTTTTTTTTTCTCCACATGAAAAATTGCTAGCGATGCTACTGTCTGAGAACATTCTGGAAAGTAATTGTGCAATATCTTCACAAGGCTTATATGAATAATGACTTTTAATGCACTTTAAGGCCCACAATATTTCAGCATCTAGTACATCATTTTTAGAAACAAATGTGTGAATTCTATTTTTTTCAGAATTTTTTGAAGTACTAGCATTTATTTTTTCTGATGTATTGGCATCTAAATTGTTTGAAGTAGATGCTGTTTTTGAGAAGAAATCTTTCATTTTTTTAGATTCAAGGTTTTTAGAATGTTCGCCACGTGTAAGAAATATAAAAATACATCAGAAATAATCTACAAATACATCACACATGTAAGCATACAATCAATTAAGATGTAATTATTTTTATGTCTGAAGTATAAATAAAAACCTAGAATAAATTTATTTTAAAATATAGAAAACTAGCTGACCCGCCCGGCGATACCTGGTCCCGTGTAATAAACTTAAATCTATTGCCCCGGGTGGTGAAACACGGAACTAAAATCATTAAGTTTTGTCGAAATCGAGTCGAATGAGTCAAACCGTATTGTGATCGGATATAGCTGCAAAATCTATTACTTCCACCTTCCACTGACAGGGGGCACAATCTCTTCTATACGAACATAACTGAAATTTTTAAGACTATTGATATCGAGGCGAACGAGCCAAACCGCGTTGTGATTGGACCCATAGAGCCAGAGATAGCTCCAAAATCCATTAGTTCTATCTTCCACCACCAGGGGCGCACTCTCTTCTATACGAACATAACTGAAATCTTTAAGGCTATCGATGTCGAGGCGAATGAGCCAAACCGCGTTGTGATCGGACCCATAGAACCCGAAATAGCTCCAAAATCCATTAGTTCCCCCTTCTACCACCAGGGGGCGCAATATCTTCTATACGAACATAACTGAAATCTTTAGGGCTATCGATGTCGAGGCGAATGAGCCAAACTGCGTCGTGATCGGACCCATAGAATTCGAGATAGCTCCAAAATCCATTAGTTCCACCTTCCACCACCAGGGGGCGCAATCTCTTCTATATGAACATAACTGAAATCTTTAAGAATATCGATGTCGAGGCGAATGAGCCATACCCCTGTCGTGATCGGACCCATAGATACGAAAGCGCTCCTGGCCGCGAGGGCATAGGCGCCGACTAGGAAGGGGAAGGGGGGGGGGGGACGTCGTCGCTTTGTCTGGTTAAGGTTAGGGCGTTTGTTAAAGTATTACCGATAGTAATAAAGACAAAAAGAAGGCAGACAATTTAGAAAAATGATTATCATTGAAATTTTTCAGACAAAAATTAAGGGAAAAAAAATCAAAGAAAAATTTAAGGACTTTCAAGCACTTTTTGCAAATTTTGAATAAAAATAAGTACTTTCAAGGACCAAAAAATCTTTAAAAAAATTTAAGGACTTTTAAGCACTTTCAAGGACCGTACGAACCCTGGAGACTACTATTGCAGTAAGCATGCTCTTATGAAGTTTCCTGCACTATAATAGTTCCCAATTATTTGTAATTCTTTCCTTGTTATTGGCACTAGTAATAATTCTAAACGATACATGACAGATGTTGCTTTGCGTGCTATGAAATTTAACAGATGGCCTTCAATTACAATAACTTGTTTCTGCTGTTTCTTCAAAAATTTCTAAAGACAATTTTTTTGCTAAAAAAGGTTCTTTCTTGTTATAGCAGCTCTGAAAATTACGCCATGCATCTGAGATGTATCGCCAAATTAAAGGACATATATGAACAAGTCACAGTCATATGTGACATGTCCACGGCTTAAATGCAAAATTTTTTTATCATCTGGCGACCAATTTTTCTTTTTTTTCTAAAAATCTAGTGCGGTAGTTTGTGTGTGTGTACGTGTACAAAAAATGACCTAAGAAATGATCACAGATGGCATTTTTTATCTCTCCCACCCCTACTTTAACGTGGCAAGCAGCGTTCTTTCTCTTTCTTGTACTTTTAATGAAAGAACCAAGTTTAAAAGGCATTTTCCATCTTATGCTATAGTGTGTAAAAAATAAAAGAAAATCTGATTTTTTTAAAAATTAAAATCTGATTTTTATGACCCCCCCCCCCCCACCTCCTGCATTAAAAGACAGAATAGTTACCAAGAATTTCAGCTTTCCAAAACATTTAATCCTTTTATTAGTAATTTTTTCTATGTTTTTATTCTTTAATTAAAAAATTATAAAAACTACAAAATAGTCATTTCATTACTTAGTAGCATACACTAATGTTATGTAAATTAATACTTTGTAATAATTATGTAAAACTATAACAGGGCTTGAATTTGAGGGCGGGATTGCAGGATTCGCACCGAAAATTTTGAAATCCCGCCCAAAAAATTTCACCATTTTCCGGAGAAATTTGTGTTATTTGTAACTGAACGTTCACTTAACCTGTAACTGAACGATAAATTTCATGATTTTTTTACCCGCAACTGATCGACGAACTTTGTGTTTTTTCCGCGACAGATCGACGAATTTTACATTTTTTAAGCGATTGATCGACGAACTTTGCATTTTTTTCTGTGATTGATCGACAAACTTTGCTTTTTTTCCCATGACTGATTGACGAACTTTTCGTTTTTTCGAGACTGATCGCCGAACTTTGCGTTTTTTCTGCGACCAATTGACGGAACTTGCATTTTTCCCGCGATCGATCGACGAAATTCACGTAATTTCTCTCTCTCTCTTTTTTTTTTTTTTTTTGATAGATTGACGAAGTTCATGATTTTTTTTCTGTCCGACTGACAAATTGAGATTTTTTTTTTCATGTGTTCACCTGATGAATTTCACAATATTTTCCCAGGACTGATTGACGAATTTTGCGATATTTTCTGGCAAGCAATCGCCGAATTCCGCCATATTTTCTGGCTAGTAATCACCGAACTTTGCTACTGACGAACTTCGCGAATTTTTCTGTAACCGATTGGCGAATTATTTGGTTTTTTCTGACGACAGATTGATGAAATTCACTATTTTTTTGCTCGCGCCTCATGGAAAAATTTCACGATTTTTTCTGCAACTGACTGACGAATTTCAGATTATTTTCTTGTGGCCAATTGGCAAACTTTATCATTTTTTTGCCCATGACTGATCGACATATTTAGTGATATTTTTTCTATGAATATAGACATAGATAAGGACTTCTAATAAAATAGCCTTTCAAAAAAGAAAATCGTTTGTCGAAAAATGTTTCAAATACAATGTCTGTGTAGGAAAGTTGTATTAGTTCGCCTACTTTGTCAAATTGTCTGCTTGACAGCCATTGTCTAGTAGATATAAAAGATTTATTCTATGGTATGTATCCGTACTGTTGTCTGTCACACAATGATTACTTTATTATAAAATACACAATATTTAATTTATTATAAAACATAGAGAATCTACTCTACCGGGTTGCCATACAAAGCAAAATCTAGCTGAAACTGCTGGGTTACTCAGGCATAAAATTGTCATTTTGAGGCTAAAATGATACCCCAGTGCATCTGCAACAGCTGTACCCAAAAGGACCCATCATTAAAAATGGTAAATAATTTTGAATCAAAGTAAAATAATACAAAAAATAATTTAGTATACATTTATTAAACACATAAAATCATATATATGGAGTTTAGCTTAGATATTATTTACGATGGTAGTTTTATTGGCGGTATGTTATATCCACCGGAATGAATATGAGATATATATTCTAATCACATACTATATACCTATGATTATAATATACATATCTATATCTACTATAACAATAAAAGCATCTTCAATTGTCTTTTCTATTTCTACAACATAATATTAACTATAGAGTTACAATATAGAGAGAAAAAACAAGTTGTTGTAATTAGAATTATAGGCGCCAATGATGGTGTGGCGTATTTACCTGTTACGGATCTTAATAGTCAATAGACATTAAGCAGAAATACTAAAGTAAGGGAATTACACAATTATGAAAACTGCTGAACTATATCAAGAAAGGGAAGCAGAGAAAAACAAAGTCGAACAGAGATCGGTATCTAGAAGGAAGTTTGTGAATTTTAATCAGACTGTACGCCACGGGTCAAAAGTGCTGATAGCAAATGCAATGGTAAAGGGAATGTGATTATCAAAGTTGGCTTCCAAAAGTTCAATGTTTCACCAAACAATACTCGAAAATTACGTGTAATAATATGCAGCCCTATTATGGCACATTATTCAAGACATTTTAGATGAGAATAATGATAGATTTTCTAATCTTCTGTAATCGAGTCTAAAACCGAAGTTAGCAAGAAAAAAAAAATATTAGCAACAATACGGTTCAGTGTAAATGTGGATATCATTAAAGACTTTCACAAAATAAACTTCATTGCATTAAACTGTATTAACTAAACTATGCCATTCGGCAATGGACCCAATTACGGAAAATTACTTGATATGTTTAAGAATCTCCACATTAGCGAACATATTGTAACCATGGTTCTTGCTGACTTTTGACCAACTTTAGCAATTTAGTTAATTTGAAATAAAAAACTGTAGCCAAATGAAAAAAATGTTAGCAAAATAGATTCCTCGTAAAACACTTAACAATCAATCTTTAACTCCTTCATGTATCCATTTTTTTTCAACATGTTCTAAAATAACCTTCAACCTTTTTATCTCTTCCAGGTCGATAAAATGAGTATAAAGCTAACTGAGGAACTAAACACTTGGGGGTCCTGTATTAGGCTGACCACCTGATCAGGACATATGCTGTATAAAATCTCAGGGCCCATGGTCAAGAAAACAGGGCTAGGCACTGTAAGCCATGATTCTTAATAGATTGTAGCAACGCTTCTTTAGTTCAGTTTTTTCCTAAAACAAACTAATTTTTTGTAACTGCTTATAGAATAGTAATTCATCTAAATTGAACTATTCTCTACAGAAACTGTTATAAGTAGGAAAATTCTAAATGTCTTGCACAATCAAGAAAATTCTATATACGATTTAACTCATTAACGTATTATGAAATAAAACTTTTCAATCCAAGTTAACTCGGGATTTTAAGATATTACATTTAATGAGATCTGAAAAATTCAAAACATAAACAGCAAAATCTGTCACATTAGAAATGAAATTATTTTTCTAGAATTCTTTAGCTTTTTATTGAACTCATACTTCAAAGGCAGTTTTAAAATTGTGCAGTTTCTTATTGAACCCATTAATACGTACTGAAATGACAGTATTAACATTTCTTTTTCTTATACACATTCGATTTCTCAAATTAGTTTTTTTTGGTTTCATCATGCTGAAGTCTCTCTCGCAGTCCACTGAATGTAGTGGAAAGATTGCAGCAAAGTGTAGCATGGTATAGGAAAAAGTTTATGTAGGTCAATTCTTCAAATAAAATCTATGGTACCTCGTAAATTGATTATTCTGCAACGAGAACTCAAGTAATGCGAATAAGAGTGTCGCCTGTACTTACACACAAATTGAGCACTCTCAATTTGGCGAGTCTAATCATTCGTTTACTCACCAAATGAAGCAGATTGTCGTGTTATGGTGCAATGGCAAGAACCCTGATTGTAACTGATAAGCAAACAGACATGAAGCATAAATGCTTAAGTGGGTTAAAGCGGTTTTTGTCAAGAAAGATAAAATACATAACAACAAAAAATATGCGAAATGCTACTAAAATCGCAAAAGTTCTTGATTTGTCTATTAGAATCTTCTGGTTTGGCAAAGAATTAAAGAAAAAAAAATAAATTATGAATAAAAGTCATGTGTTACAATGCTTAACATACATTGGAGACCAAATTGGTCGTCAATGGCGACTAGTTATTAATAACTGCTTCAATATTAAATTGTTAACACTGCTTAAAATTAATAATTATTAAATAATTAACTCTCTTATTAAGAAAATAAAATATATTTTTATGCTTTAATTACTAAAATGATAATTAATAATTTAGTATTCAGTCTACAAAGAAAAAGGGGCATGGTGCTAGTTACCAAAAAGGGCACTAGTTCAATAGAAAAGAGCATTATTTCATGAGGAAGTATATTAGTAATTATATAAGGAAAAAAAAGTATATAATTTTTTAATGATAAAAATAAAGTGACATTAATTTTTAATGATTTTTATAAATTACAAATTGAAAAATATAATTAAGTCACAACATGATTCCAACAACTTACTGTTTTTTATAAATAACTAAAGTTCAATATTTTTGCAAGGTCTTCACATGGATTTAGAAGTACTGTGGTATGGAGATGTTTTTTACATGAAGTCGCTGGGTACAACAAAAGATGAATTTCACTATTTAAAAAAAAAAAGACGAATGCATTTTACCATTTTAATAAATGGTAGGGTGCTGCACCCTTAAAAAAATGGCTTAGAGGAGCCAGTAAGTAATTACAAAATTAATAAAACAAACAAATGAAGGGGTTAGAATGAGAGTGGAGTAAGTCAAAAATTTGAAAAATCTAGATAACCCTATATATTAATTTCTGTTGAGTGCGACAGTCAAATAAGTCATAGTTCAATTAATGCAACAGCAATACGACAAGTTTCACAAAGTCTTTCATTTCTCAAATTACTAAATACTGACTTACTCCACTCTCATTCTATATTATTTGCAACTTGTTTTGCATTTATACTGTCAATCGTCTAAATTTAAACTCATACACATGTATGTGTATGATGAAAAAATTATGAAAATCTGTTACTCATTCATATACAGAGTAAATATAAGAATAGCCTGCATATCTGAAATTTTCTCAAAATATTAAATAGCAGCATTGTTACTACTCAGTGGGGATTATTAGCATTCAGCATTTCAAATTAAGAAAAAAAAGGACTGCATCCTTTTAAATATCTAATTTCTTTATTTGGTATATATATGAGATTAAAAGTGAAAAAATAAAAAAAGCAAATTGTTCAACCTCTACTGAAGAAGTGTTTGGCGTGTTTAATATTTTTATACCAATTAGATCTTTTTATCTTATATGTTGTTTTACAATGACAACTGAGCAGATGCCATTCTTTCATTCTAATTTGCTATAAATTTATTACTAGATGGTACCCGTCAAAATTTGACGGTAAATCACTTGAAAGCTCCTTTAGAAATATACTTTTATTTTTAATTAGCTGCTTTTAAATTAATTAAATATTGGACATTTTATGAACTGTTATATGGTGTAAGCGATTTCTATAGATGTAAAATGATAGATTGTGTCGTCAGTCCAGCCTACTCAACTAATGAAGTGAAATAATTTTAAGCTTGTAATTTACATCCTATTATACTTTAATTATTTTAGCAAGAATTTAACTAAAAATATTAATTGAATGATTTATTTTTACTTACTACAGTCTCAAAAATTAATATATATATATATCAATATTTAGTATTTTCTATTTTTTTTTTATTACGCGGCCTTTAAAATATTTCATTAATTTTACTTTTATCAGCCTGATTCTAAAACCCAGATAAACCATGATACCAAGCTCTCTTTAAAATTTTGCAAAAAAAGATACATATTTAGTAGTGAAAACATAAGTTCTTTAAAGAAAGAAAGAAAAAAAAAGCTTTAGCTTTCAACTTCAGAGCAAAAATATATTAGAAGGTCTTTAAATCAACCCTTTTCAACCCCCCTAGGCTAAACAGGCTAATTAATCAAGTTTCCAGTTTCAAGGGGAGAATCCTTCAAAAAAATGTTGACGCATGCGTAAAGAGACGATATTCGTGTGAACATTTGACAGAATGCGTCTTTTGTTTTAAATATATAGATTCCCCCTTTCTGAGGGGAACCCCTCAGAAAGACAAAGACCATTCAAAGAAACGTTGGCACATGCGTAAAGAGACGATATTTTGTGGAATATTTGACAGAATGCCTCTTTCGTTTTAAATACAGCAAACTCCCGACTATCCGGCCTAATGTGGTGGAAGGGTAGGCCAGATAACAGAAAAGCCAGAGTTCTATAAATATTTACTCACTTTCTGTCCTCTCCCTCTCCAAGATATTAAAAACACATGTTTCACATTTTAAGATAAATTATATATGTACAGTACATACAGTTTCAAAATAAGCAAAACATTAACGTAAAACGTAAGCCTAATTGGTATAAAATAACCAAATCTTATTTTACTGTTTATTAATAAATTATTGCACAAATATCAAAAGTTACGCATAAGATAAAAGAGTCAAACTTGCAGTTTTTTATTTTTTGAAAAAGTTCTTGATACTTAGTACTTTTCTCTGTTAGCTCTCTTCCGCAACGCAATGTCCCTCCATTTAAGCAAGCGGATGATATCAACTGGCTTCGCTTCCTCCTGCTGACTAATGTATTGCCGTGCTGCCTCAATCGTTGTTAACCCTTCCGAATGTGGGATGAAATTTTTCCTGCCATCCTCTGCCTCTTTTTCTTCTGTTACTTCTGCCTGTGTCACCATTTCTACAACATCGTTGTCAGTTAATTCATTAACTTTGTCGTTTACCATCCATTCATGGTCTCTGCATTGAGATCGCCAGAGCCCGGTATATTTGTCAGCAACGAAAGAAGCTTGTCATTTTCATCTTCCACTTCTGTTTCACACACGAGTTTATGTCCACCTTTATGGTCCAAAAGAATGTTCTAAGACCTTGAAATTATTATGTTTGGAATTTCTTCCCATGCTTTTGCCACCCACCTTATGACATCTAGCATGTCAATCTTTTTCAGAGTGGTTATGTAGTCTTCATTATTATCAATCGCTGATATCAACGAATGGAGAAGACACCGACGATACTTTTTCTTTATCATTTGAAAGACGCTCTGGTCCATCGACTGACAAATAGCCGTCACACTGGGTAGTAAAAATTCAGCTTTGATGGCTTCATTTACGAGTTCATCAATGGACGGAAGCGAAGGTGCGTTGTCAAGAATTAGCAGAGCTTTTCTCGGCAAATTGTTGTCTTTCAAAAGTTTTTCTACCGTCGGTACGAATTCATTTTGGAACCAGCTTTTAAAGATCTCTGAATTCATCCATGCTTTCTTTTGATGCATATAATATAGGGGTAGTGATTCTTGATTTTTCAGTTTTTTAAAAGCTCTAGGTTTGTTTGACTTTCCTGTTAAAGTCAACCTAAGCTTACGGTTGCCGGTTGCATTACTGCAAGACAATATGGTGACTCGTTCTTTGTCTTTTTTGTATCCCGCAGCAGCGGCTTCTTTCTTTAATGCAAGCGTTTTTGTAGGGAGCATCTTATAATTTAAACCGGTCTTATCACAGTTGTACAGCTGCTCCCGATAAATTTCCTTCTGATGAATAAGCTTAGCAAGATAGTCTTTAAACAAAGGTACAGCCTCTTTATCAGCATATAAAGCCTCCCCACTTATGGAAATCTGACGAATACCGAATCGTTTTTTAAAGTGATCTAACACTCCTTTACTGGCAGTAAATTTTGGATCTTCTCCTTCTAATAGTAGGGAAAAACTCAATGATTTTCCCCCAGTAACAGTCTAGACATTTCCTCTTAAGTGTTGATGCCACAAAAATAAAGCTTCCTCGACTACTTTATGCTTAACTTTCAGCATGTTTTTTTCTTCTTTTTTTTCATTCCACTTCAACTGGCTTGGACAGTGCACCACTTTTCAATTTCTGCTCGATTTTTCTTCCAGTCCAGAGCTGCCAACTGCTACGAAAAAATCGTATTTGCTACGATTTTGAGCCACAAACTACGATGCTACGAAAATCTGTTTAAAACTATGATTTTCTGCAAAAAAAAAAAAAAAACGCGAATTTTGTCACAGGATAACTCGAAAAATCACGAATTTCGTCACAGGATCGCGCGAAAAATCACGAATTTCGTCACAGGATCGAGCTAAGAAATGCGAATTTCGTTACAGGATCGCTGAAAAAACGCGAATTTCGTCAAAAAATTGGCAGGAAAAAGCAAATTTTGCGAAAGTATTGCCGAAAAAACGTGAATTTCATTCAACTGATTGCTGAAAAAATGCGAATTTCGTCAAAGGATCATTCAAGGGTGATTCTGGTCTGAAATTTCCGAAAAATTAAGGCAATGATTTCCAAAAACATATATATATATATCGGTCATAAATTCGAACATTAAATGTATTGGTATTTCGGCAAATGATTGCTGAAAAAAATCAACCTCGTCATTCGTTCGAAGAAAAGTCGCCAATTTTGTTAGAGGATCGCGGGAAAAACGTGACTCTCGTCAGAAAATCGCGAAAAAATGGCAAATTTCGTTAAAAACATTGCGAAAAGCGGCAAATTTCGTTAAAAGATCGCGAAAAAACGGCAAATTTTGTCAACAGATCGCGGAAAAAACATGACTTTCGTCAGAAACTCACGAAAACACGGTAAATTTCGTCAAAAACATTGCAAAAACGGCAAATTTCGTCCAAAGATCGCGAAAAAACGGCAAATTTCATCATAAATATTGCGAAAAACGGCGAATTTCGTTAAAAGATCGAGAAAAAACCGTAAATTTTGTCAACAGATCGCGGGAAAAACGTGACTTTTGTCAGAAACTCACGAAAACACGGCAAATTTTGTCAAAAACATTGCGAAAAACGGCAACTTTCGTCAAAAGATCGCGAAAAAACGGCAAATTTCGTCATAAACATTGCGAAAAACGGCAAATTTCGCTAAAAGATCGCAAAAAACGACAAATTTTGTCAACAGATCGCGGGAAAAACGTTTCTTTCGTCAGAGAATCACGTAAAAACGGCAAATTCCGTCAAAAACATTGAAAAAAAGTCAAATTTCGTCAAAAAATAGCAAAAAAACGCAAATTTATCAACAGATCTCGAAAAAAAACTGCAGATTCCGTCAAAAGATCGCGAAAAAGCGCAAATTTCATCAAAGGGACGGCAAAAAAAAAAGTGCCGGGAGTGGACACCACCCCCTCCCCTCTGTTGTAACTTTTCTGAAAATTTGCTGGGAATTTCAGAATTTTTTTTTTTTACTCAGAATCACCCTACAGAATATACACATGCGTTTAATTGATTAGTATTTGCTCGCTTAAAATTTACAACGTAAAAAACAGCCACCAACCAACCAACCTTCAGATAAATTTGAATTTGGTGTGCTACTGTTTCTCATTTTCAAAGGTTGGCAGGTCTGAGTCACACATTGTACATTTACCAACTCCTACCTCAGAAGCAATAGTTTTTGCAGTTACCCCAGACTGCAGTCGATTTATAGCGCGTAGTTTCTCCATCATAGCCACTACAGCTTTTTTTTGTTTATCATCCATTTCGTTAATCTTCAATAAATAAACACGAAGCTCACCAAAAGACTATACGAACGTAACCAGGAACAGCGGCAAATAATGTCCGCACTTCTTAACATCCAAAGCACAATTGACGAAACAGGTTATCAAGCCTTTTTACCCCCCCCCCCCCTTCTGACTGTCTATTATTTCTGACTGCCTGTCACTGCTCTGGTATTGCATTCTGCAATCCTTTCTTGCTCCTTCCTGTCCTGAGTCAGCACTTTCCAATGGACGGGAACCTGCCTGTCTCGGCCGCTTGTAACATTCCTCATTTTTTTTACTAGGCCGGATAGTACAGAGGGCCGGATAGTCGCGAGCCGGATAGTCGCGAGCCGGATAGTCGGGAGTTTACTGTATATAGATAGCAAAAATAAGGTACTGGCTATTTATTCTTTTACTAGTAGAAATTTATTACACTTGATATTCTTATTTTACATAAAAAAAGGAATAATTTGATTATTTAAAAGAAATCATGACGTTACAAATTATATTAGATTTAAATATCTTTTTAAAATAAAATGCTTTTAATGCGCAATAACAACTTGCTTTCTTTAAACTTACTGTACTTCATTTTTTTTACAAGACTACGGAATTAAGCTTAGAAACAATTATTCAAAACTTTTTTTGTTCATTCATAAGATAAACTAGTAAATCTGCAGATCAGGAGCCTCAATGTCAGCTCTGAAAATTATTGTTTTTTAATCTCACTTTTCATATTATTTAGCATCTTACAATTCGCAATTTAATTTTTTCCTATAGCATACATATTTATAGGCATATAAAACACTTAATTAAGAAATTAAAAGCGTTAAATTAAACACAGTTTAAGCAATGATATTCTGAAATTCTTATGAACTTCTTATTCTTGTAACTTTTTAGATAAAAAAATTCATTTCTTCAGGGGGGGGGCTCTGACCCCCTGAACCCCTTCATCTTATTAAATTTATATCCATGATTCCCTACTGATTGTGTGAATGATTCTAGTATATCTTGGATTTCATTCTACATAGTGGTTTTATTAGGCTAAGCAATAATTTCGAAAACAATTTCATGTTAGCCTAATACTCAAATAGCAATATTTACTTAGGTGCCAACCACGGAACAAATTATATTCTTTTAAGATTCTGTGTGAACATGTCAGCAGAAAAAAGAAATAAATTATTGAGCTGCAAGTAAACAGAAAAATAAAAAAAAAGGAAAGAAAAGCCAAACCCTTTAAAAAAAAAAAAAAGTCATCAATATCTCTGTTGTTAATTGAGCGATTCCCTTGAAATTTTCACCAAGTTACAATAATAGTAAATTAGGCAGTGTAAAATTTTTTTATTAAAATGTAATAGCTTATTAGAAAATTAAAACCCCCTCAAAAATTGACCAGTACAGAGCAATTAGAAAGAAGAAGCAATGTGGTTTTTTGTTTATCCAAATGCCATGAAGTCTGAATTGGAACTGAAACATGAGGTCTGCAGTGGGGTATAACAGTAAACTTCTCCAGCATGACATTTTGAAAAAAAAATTCTATGCTGAAAAGGCCATTAATTTATGGTATCCGATGTAACACATGGTCGAGTTAGGAGACCTGATTTTAAAAACTAAATATCATGATTTTAATTTTCAAAGTAATTGTTGTAAGATTATCTAAAATAAATAATAGATGATAAAATTCTATTTTTGTGTTATTTAACATATGATTTTTTTTATTATTTAATATTTCTCCTTCCTTATTTGCTCTTAAAATAAGATACTGTATAAAGAATGTCTTAAAATTTTAGTGTCTTCCCTAAAAAAAAAGTATTTATATAGAAATCAATATTTTTAAATGCCATACAAATATACATTAATTGGTATCCAAAAGTTCGTTTATTTGCTTCTTTTTTTTCATTTTCAGATGTACTTTCAGTCATAATATATATATTTTTTTAATGAAGCTTATACCTGGTTGTATCTAACAGTTCAAATTTTCTTTCTATGGATATAATTGCTTGATAATCTGTTTTGTATACATATTAGCTTTATAAAAAGAATTATTTAAATATTTTTCTAGAATCCAAATATTGTAGTTTAATGCTGTTTTAAAATTTTATAGAAAGCCAGTTTTTATTTTGTTTTAGTGATTAACACAGAGATAAAATGTTAAATATGTACACAGCGACACAGCCCCCTCGCCCTTAACACATAAAGATAATTACAATATTATTGTTAACATGGGTTCGAAAAGAAATGAGAAAATAAGATATAACATAAAATTGCAACCATGAAATGCAGTTTGGTACCTAGGAAAAAAATTGCAGGCGTCATTTGACGCCTTACTTAGAATTCCCAATTTCTAACCCTGATTAAAAAGGTGACGGGATGAAAGGTTCAAACCCATCATTTTATTTATAAAATTCTATAAACTTTGAAGCATAGAACAATAAATTTCATGTCAAAAAATTATATTGCCAAATATGCCTTACTATATATGTATTTGCATAACCTAATCTGTTGTGGTATATGTTTTTTTCCCATTAAAAAGACAGGATGTCTAAATCATAAAATTTTACGAGGGTGTTGTGACGAAAGTCTACATTTCACAATGGGAAAGAGATACACTTGTTAATTACAACATGTTAATTCAATTAACAAATCCAATAACAACATGTCAGTTCAATTTACGACACACTCAACAAGTATTTATGGGATGCAGTCCAGGTGGAAGATCGGTTTCTGAGAAGGAAGATCAACAAAGCATGTGACCATTACATGGAGGAGCTCTGTGGTTTTAGGAAAGACCAATCTAAAAAGGTCTATAAATGTCCAATTGAAATCAAGTCAGCCACTCAGAATGAGCCTGAATCTGAAACAAAATTAGGGGTGTGTCCTTGTAGGAAAATAATTTTTGTGGATAACAAAAAATAGATGAGTTCCAAAAAAAGCTTTCAGTACTATCAGTCAAAGAAAACTAGTCCTTCATGAAGTCAGTCAAAAACTAGCATTCTGTGCAATGAGTTCTAAAATGATTCTTCTGTGTATTAAATCTAAAAAAGAGTTGCCACCGATAGCAAATCGACAAGGTGTCTAAATGATAAAAGGGTCTAGCCGGATAAGCATAGTGAAATGGCCGCCATGTCCGATGTTTGAAATAACATATGTGGTAATGAGGCTTACCACGAGAATACAATATAGAGTTTTTTTAGTCCTTCACCTTCAACTATCTTTGAGATAATCAGGAAAGTATGCACCAGCACCACTATTTTTCAAATGTGTTTTCTCAAAAAGTATAAAAGTTAAAAAAAATAAAACCAACGCCAATTTTTGAAGAATATATCAGTTCAAATAAAAAAAAAATTTTCACATTTTTAAGCAATTTTGAACATAGAAAAATAGATAAAAATACTTTAAATTTTTTATTAATATGCTAATATTATATTTGCACCAACCAAAAAATTACACAATAATGCACAAAGTATGTACTTTGACCAAAAATTTTTTTGTTAAAATCGAAGATGCGCTACCTCCAGCTAACATGTAAATAAAATAATTTGTTTCTTCCTTTTCATTGACTCGTAGGGGAAAAGTGGGGCACATGTGAACAACAACCGTTTCATTTAATTAAGCCTATTGCTCCCTTGACCATCATATGCGGCTACGAACTCAAATAATAAAATGTAATGTTTTAGAAAAGGCTTTCGACTGAATTTTATTTTGAATGATGTAATTAAACAACCAAGGCCTCATGTAGGCATTAAAAAAAAATTATCGCATTCTTTAATAGCATTTTAATTCTGCAAATTCAAAGACTGATTTGAAAAAAAATTGGGGGGGGGGGGAGGTAGGGAAAGAGTTAACATCAGATGAAAATCTTTTAAAAATTGCCAATAGTCAATATAATTAAATAAAACTATATTGAAAATTTTTAAAGGATTTTTATCTGATGTTAATCAGATGAAATATATGTGGCTTACATGTGCCATATTTTCCCTAAAAGACACCAAGAGTAAAACTAAGTAACCATAAAATTAATGGTTTGGTAAGTTATATTGTACATCATTTTAATTCAGGTTTCATTAATGAATTTGGTAACTGTCAATCCATCGACAAGCTGATAGACAAAAAATAATTTCTTCTATATTAGTAGTTTTCATGGATTTTTATAAAGAATGTAGTAGTTTTTCAATACATTATAAATGTTTCATGAAAGGTTTATACAATGAACATATTCATGTTTAGAAAATAAACATTATGCATGTTTTTGTCTGTAAATTTAGCTGAATTTAGGAGAAAAATTATGAAGACATAGAATTACATGAAAAGGCAGTTTTCAAGTTTTATACTACTATGCTGTATTTATTCAATGAAGAAACAATAACAGATCTCACAAAACTAAACATAAGCATATCTGCCAACTTTCGAAGAAAGAAATAACAGAGATTCTTCTAGTAATTTTTTCTGGGCAGTTTAAACGTAGATAAACATAAAAGTTAGAAAGAGAAGAAAAAGTATATAAATGGATATCTATGAACTTTCTAAACAGAAAAAAAATATTTTATGGGGATAGTTTCGAATAAAAAAGTATTTTCTTTAATTACTTTACTCGAAGCACTAAGGTAATTAAAAAAAGGTCGTTGCTAACTGATGTTACTTTTTAGAAAAATAAATTTACATCTGATTAAACATTGTAACAACAGATTTAGCTTTCAGAAAAACTCTTACAGAAATTTTGGTCGAAATTATGGTTTTCTGAAAATTCATGAAATATTACGTAATTTTTAGGTGTGTTTGTAATTATACATAGCACCTATTGTCGTCGTCTTGTCCGTCTGTCTGTTAGAGATGAAAATTAGCAGTCGCCACTCGCCACATGGCGATTAAAGTTTAAAAGTGGCAAATAAAAAAATCAGCCATCGATCGCCATCCTAGTTGCCACTCGCCAAGTGGTGATTAAAAAATCTGTTATCGATCGCCAAGTGACATACACCATTTTTCATGGAAATATGCATCTCTACATTGATTACATCTATTGAGAGAGCTGGTTAATTATTTTTCTTACCAAAAGATGGCCTTGTTTGATCAATGCAATTTGGTTGCAATGGGTTGTTGTCAATACAATAGACAACAAACAGATTTCAACGACTTAGTTGTATTTTCAATATTTTGGCTTTTTCTCATGTGCTTACTCTTTAGTTGGATTATTTTTTCAAGAAATAGTTTTATTCTGCAAAATATATTCATCAACTTTGATTCCACATGCATTTCAAGTAATTCATTCCTTTTTTCCCACCGGATACAAGCGGATTTTAAGGACATCAGTATCTTCAATATTTCGACTCCTGCCACATGCTCACCAGTTGGATTATTTTTCTTCAAGAGATACTGTTTAATCATGCGAAATACACTCATACTCACATACAATAGGTATAAAACTCTTATAGAAAAATACGCTTATATACAAATACAATGATTATAATTTATCTAGATGTAAAGAAAGTTTGAAACATAATAGTGGTCACTAAGTTTAAAAAGTGGCCACTAATGAAACTGAGTCCACCAGCCACTGGCTACTAACTAAATTTCCCAGTTTTCACCTATACTGTCCGTCCTCATATAACAGCGCAAAAACTACCCAACTGAATGGTTTGAAATTTAATATATAGAATTGTTACAAAATTTTGTTCGGTCATTTCATAGTTTACGAAAATCTAATCAAAACTTAAAATATTAATAAAAGTTTTCTTTATTTTATTAAATCCTATTGCAGGTAATCTATATAATAAAAGCACAAGTCATGTGACTGAGGAAAACAAATACGGGCTAACCATATCTTTTTCCACAGGCCAAGCTGCCATTTTTATTCAAAATTATTTTTTTGAATAAAATGGCATAAAAGTTACATTTTTAGAAAGATCGTTAAAAAAAATGGCTTGCTTGAGATATGAGTTACGTTAAAAAATTTATAGATTCTGAGATAACTTCTTTGAAAATTGGGTTAACAGCCGAATATCTCAATCCATTAAAGTAAATAAACAAAAGATTCATTCATTGTGAGTCGTAGAAATATTAACCATGGAGGTAATCATTCGCAAAGCAAGATCTCCAGGGTAAATTTTACAGTGCTGTTTGGTGTAGAAAAAAAAAGGCATCCTTATTTCATTCATAGCAGGCAATATCATTTATTTCACTAAAAGAATAACGATGATTGACATTGTAAAACTAGTTATAGTATGAAACGAACGCACTTCATTTGCCACGTTTAACGTACAATTTCCAATTTGTTTAAATAGTAATAGTACTTTTAAGAAGAAGACACATTTGTCAAGAATACAATAAGCAATTTGAGAAACTCATAAGAAGTAAGTATACCTATGAAAACAACAGGAACTTTGGATGCCTTCCTGGATGAATTTAAACAACTTAAATTATGACGCTGAAGTGGCATTTTCTTCAAAAATCAAATGAAAGTCTGTTGGGAAATAGGTGTTACCACAAACATATACTCTGAAAAATAAATAAATTATAAAAATGATACATTTTAAATGAATATATTTAAAAGATGTATAATGCATAAAAAAAATATTAAAATGGGCACTTTCAAAGTTCACACATCATAAATCTGAAAGGTATAAATGACAATTCTAATTTTCTGATGGCAATTATTTTTGTTTTGACAACTGATGGGATGGGAATAACAATCAAACTGAACTAGAGACGTAAAGTTTATCTTTAATTTTGGAAGTGGTAGGGAAAAAAACACTTTTTTCAGCTTTTTTTCTTGAAAAAATTGAAAATGAACATTTTCTTTTAAATAAAAGTGGTACTTTTCGGTTAGTCGGGCACCAGTGAAACATATATATATATATATATATATGTATAATAAATGTGTGTATATATATATACTGTAAAATCCCAAAAGTAAGCCCCCCCCCTACCACTTTTAAACAATTTTGAATTTCTTTTCCATTCCCAAATATAACCCCCCCCCCCCTCCCCACACACACACACATAATTTTTTTTCCCCGCATAAAAAATTGATTCTAAAAATCCAAGGAAGAGAAGTTTCAATCTTTTGAAAATTTTGGCAGATTTCCACTTTTGCTTTTATATTTTGTTAATGAATTACCTCTCCCTCCCCCTCACATGAAATGTCCGATTCCCTTCTCTGCGCTCCCCAATACAAAAATTTGAAAATCTTAAATTCTTCTGGTCTTCTTGCTGCTCACTAGTAATATAACAATAAGTAAAAAATCAGTTCTCTAAACTACAATATCCCTCTCCATCGAAAATTTATGTTTCCCCTTCCCCCCTCAGCATACAAAGTTTAAAATCTTTAAAACTCTTTATTAAATAAAAGTTTTAACCAAAAATAGAACCGACTTCAAAAACTACTACAAAGTAAAAAATAATTTGTTTTAGATAATAGTTAATAAGAAATTAAATTAAGAACATTGTATTTACCATGCATATTATTATATTTATGTTCATTAATTTGATTTTTTGGAGTCGGTGCCAGCCAGCCAAGCCAAGTTAAAGACATGTTGCCATTTTTAAACATTTCATCTGATGTTATAAATGTGTATTTTCAAATGAGATTAGCAACTATACGTCGACAAACATTGTTTTGGAAACTAGTTAATCATTTAAATCATTGTATTTTCTACCATTTGATGAGTTTTATGTATTTTTTTTATTGTCTCATATTTATGCAGATATAATTTATACGCGTGTTACGATTTATATTGGATATTTTGTTTTGAATTTTGTACTTGGCTTGACAGGCACAGACTCCAAAAAATCAAATTAATGTACATAAATATAATAATATGCATGGTAAATACAATGCTCTTAATTTAATTTCTTACTAACTATTATCTAAAAAAAATTATTTTTTACTTTTTAGTAGTTTTTGAAGTCAGTTCAATTTTTGGTTAAAAATTTTATTTTTCGCTTTTAGTAGTTTTTGAAGTCGGTTCTTTTTTGGTTAAAAAGTTTATTAATTTATTTATTACTTTAGTGATATCCATATTTACATTAAAACATATTGTTGCTAATACTTTTTTTTCATGCTAACCTTGGCAGTAGACTCGATTACGGAAGATTAGAAAATTTATCATTCTTCTCATCTAATGTCTTTAAAGCCTTTAATTATATCTATATTTACATTAAACCATATTGTTGCTAATATATTTTTTATTTCACGCTAACCTTGGCAGTAGATTTGATTACGGAAGATTAGAAATTTTATCATTATTCTCACCTAATCGTCTTGGATAATGTGTCATACTCTGGCTGTATACTACAGTTTTGATAACTACGTAATTCACTGATTTCGGTGCTTATGCTTAATGTGTACTGATTTTTACAATCTGTACAAAGTAAATACACTGCGCCAACATTGTCGCCTATAATAGAGGAGACCGGTACACACTGGACCTATGGGCACAGTGGACCACCCCCTAATATTTTATTTATTTAAATTTTTTTAAGCTTCTCTTCTATCCTAATAGACAACAGCACTGCACTGATTATTTATAGCCTTCAGAAAATTTGTTTAGCTCAGATTGAACTTTTTTATCCTGATTGGTTGTTTTGAGCTTCTAAAATTAAAATTTTTCATCATCCTATTTTTGTTTTTTTTAGCAATTAAAAGTTGTAGATAAATAAGATAAAGCAGCTTTTTTGCAAAGCTAAGATACTTGTTTTTATTTTACTTTAAAGTTAACATGTTTAAAAGAAAGCTATAAACAATATTAATATGATTATTTATTGAACTTCAACATGGGGCACAGCGGTCTCCTGGGGCACAGTGGTTCACAAACCACTCTGCTCCTGTAGTTCAGAATGTTCAAAATATTTAATAACTTATTTTCTATCAAGAAATATTGTTTTAAAGTAGTTATTTAATTGTAAAATAAAGTAAACAAAGAAAAATAACAATTTATTTAACATAGTAAGAAATATTTTGTTTTGTATTTACTGTCTTTGATAAATATAACTGTAGTCTAATGGGTGATGATTTGATTAAAGTAAGATTCATGAGATGCAAATTGAATGAAAATCAGTTTATTTTCCCCGAAACTGTAGATGAATCTGTTGTTGATGTCAATGATTTCATAATGTTGCTTCCAGATCCAAAAAGTATTTCAGGAAAATTCCAGGCTTAATCTTACTCATAAGTATTTTGGAATTTCATTGGCAAATTTTAATGTGCACTGATTTTTTTGTACTTAATAACTTCAACTAAATTGCAATTGTTTCTGTATTAATCTGTTATTATTTTCAAATTATATATATATATTTTTTTTTTCAAAATTTTACTTGTAAATTTATATTACTGTTATTTTCTGGGTAAAGGAGAAGTAAAAAAGAATTAAATTAATGAAAAATAGATTTATATTGTATTTCAGGTAATACCTAATAGCGGTCCACTGTGCCCCAGTGGGTGGACCAGTGTGCTCCACTACTGGGGCACACTGGTCCACTTTACAGGTGCATAGAAAAAAAAAAAATTCTGAAAAATGTATTGAAAACTATGTTCTAAGAAAATTATGATGAATGTATAAAGGTTTAAGGAATATTCAAAAATATTTTCATGCAGATCAGTTTGTTAAAGAGAAAAGAAAATTAACTGAAAAAGTGGTCCACTGTGTACCAGTCTCCTCTACCATTCAGAGTAACTCCTTTCTTTCTTTCTTTCTATATTGTCACTCTATAGTTAATATTATGTAATAGAAATATTAAAAGACAGTTGCAGAAGCATTTATATACAACTGAATTGTATAATATAATATAGATAATTGGATATTTTAAAGGCAGTATCCCACTAGTGCACCACAGGTGATAAATCGCCAAATATTTTCTGTAACTCGTACATTTGTATGGGAGTTGAAAAAACAATGTACAGTAGAAGATCTTTATAAAGCAAACCTAAAAACACAAGGTTGTGCGTTATATAGATCACATTTCGCACATCATTAAATTTAGCTTGTAAAACATGGCCAAATATGTGTGAAACATACCAAAATACATTAGAGTATCTATATATTGCATTCTTTATTACCAGGAATTGTGCAGGGTTGGGTTGGGTTGATTGTTGACGGCCAATTATCTACACTAGGGATATAGGCCCGGGGGGAAGTGCCCTTCGTGGGGGTCTTTCTAAGGGAACCTAATCCGTATTTACGCATGGATAAATCCACGGCTCGAAGAAAACCACGAAAACTCCGAACGATTAGGCCGACGGGCGCGATTGGGATCGAACCCAGCACCTCCCGTCTACCAGCTTCGAGAGCACAACCTCTCAGCCACTGGTGGGGCTCAGGAATTGTGCAGATTATAATAGATTATAATTTTTTGCATAATATAGATCATTGCAAACATTGTTAAATTTACTTTATAAATATGGTCTAAACATACCTCTATCAAATCATAGCAATTTTTTCAGTAATAAGCTCTGAATTAAGGAGATAAAGTTGAACTAAGGTTTCAAATTTAGCCCTAGACTAAACTATTTGTAATGTGGGAATGCAGGTGTTTCTTAACTGAAAATTAATTGTTTACATCTGAGAAGTTGTGCATTATATGGAGAATTGCGTTATAAAGATCTTCTACTGTATTTAATTATGCACCAAACGCTCATCAAAATATGCCAAACCGCTGTGAAACTGCAACAATGGAACTTTTAAACGATTCAAAACTAGGTTTGTTGTGGCATAATTTATAGTTTTTATCAGTACGTTGTATTATATTTATCCAATTCATGTAATTTTGCTTTTCAAATTTGGCAACACTCAAAAGTTTTAGTTTTTGTTTGGATCTTAAAAAGTTTGTTCTATGAAAATAAATCTGATAAGTTAAAGCTGATTTAAATATGTCAATCTTTTTATTATTTTGCAACCTGAAAGTCGTCTGCCCAACAACTGGTGACCCGTACGTAATAACTCTTGGTAATATCCGATTTGCTTAAAATTTTGTATATACGTTCATTGTGATAAGGCGCTTCCTTGATTAGTTTTGGTGGTTCATTGGTTAAGTATAAAGGGGAGGAACAGTGGCTAATCTCCCCTTTAATTTATTCATGCAGAATTATAATCGAATAAGTTAAAGCTGATTTAAATATGTCAGTCTTTTTATTTGCAAATTCACGTAATAGAATAATTTAGGATATTAAATGAAAGTCCTCTGCTCAACAAATTAACTATTTTTAAAATGTTTATTTGTTTTTTCATTTTTGTTGAATTTCTGAAAAAGCACTGAACCAATTTTCATAAAATTTAAATGGGACCAATTCGAGAGTATTCTCTTTCGAATAAAAAAAAATCACATAAATAGGACACATAGTTTCGAAGTAATTGGTGAAGATACAAAAAAAAATATATATATATATACATATCAAATTGATAACCTCCTCCTTTTTGGAGTCGGTTAAAAATATATACTCTATTTGTTGCTGTCTAGTGATAATAAATAAATATTCAACCATTTCAATTATCTCTCTACCCCCAAAATTTCTGCTTTCCCCCTTCTTTGCCAATCTTTATATTTTTTTAAAAACTATTCATAAAAAAAAAAAATCTTCTGTTCTATTTGTCGCACTCTATTAACAAACTCCTTCCTTTGAAAATCAAAATTCATATTACCCTAACATCCCGAGAATACAAAGTTTAAAATTTGTAAAACTCTTATTTGAAGAAATCTTTTGTTTTATTTGTTTTGTTAGTTTGTTTGTTTTATCTCTTGTAAAAATAAATAGATAATTTGTCACCTAAGTTTTCTCTCTACTCCAAAAATGCCTTCCTCCCACACACACACATATATACAGTATTTAAAATCTTTAAAACATTTTTTTTTTAAATCTGCTGTATTTGTTTATCTTTAGTAACAATTCATGAATAATCAATCATCTAAAGTACCCTCCTTTCACCCAAAAGTTCCATTCCCCCCACTGAACACATACTTTAAAATATTTAATTTAATATATATGTATTTATTTGAACGCTGTTCTATTTCTTATTTTATAGTAAGGTAACCCATCTCATATAAGTAGATCACTCATCTAAAATAATCATCCCTTTTGCTCTGTGAGGGAGGTGGGTGAATTTATAAATACGTGAGAGGAAAGGAAAAGTTTTCATCTTTTTTGCAGTTTGGCTGTTCTTCTCTCCCTGAATCATGTGTATATTTTATGTTTTGAAATAAATATGTTCTTTAAAATAACTACCCTCTCATTAACAAAATATCAGCTGTAAGAACAGCTAAATTACAAAAAAGACTAAAATTTTGTCTCTGCCTCCCCCCCCCCCCCATCACCATGTTTAGAAATTCATCCCTTTTTTTTGGGGGGGGGGAGGTGGAATGGAAATTTAAGGGGAGAGTTACATGATCACTTATTTATTGTTGCTACAAAGTAACAATACAGCATAAAAATCTTTAAAAAATTATTTTAAAGATTTTAAGATTTGTGTGCTGGGGAGGGAGGGGGGAGAAGCAGAATTTTTTGGGGTGGGGAGAGGAGCAAATTAGATAATTATTCATTTATTGTTGAAAATTATTATTAGATTACTGCAGGAAAAAAAAAATTAAAGACATTAAAGTATGTATTAGGTGGGGGGGAGGGGGGGGGGTGAAGAAAATAAAGAGGACTTTTTTGGGGAGAGGAAGAGAATAATTTAGATTGTTATTTAAATATTGTTACAAAAAATCACAAATAGAGCAGAAAAAAATTAAGAATTTTAAGATTTAAAATTTAATGAGATGCATTTGCAGTGGGAGGGTCTTCATGAGATGAGAATGGGGGAAGGCAGGGAGAGAAAAGCAGAGATTTTAGGAGGAGGGGTTGATTTAGGTGGTAGATTAGGTTTATTTATTGTTAACTAGCTAACCCGCCCGGCATTGCACGGGCCAAAAATATTAATAATCTGTTCTATACGAAACTTAAACCAAACCCCGTCGTAATCGGGTCCATAGTTCCACCTTCCACCGCCAGGGGGCGCAGTCTGTTCTGGAAGAGGCCTTTTCAGAACACTCGACCCAACCAAATTTCCTAGTAGAATTGAAATTTAACCATGGGTAAACATTGCCAAAATAGCGGAAATTGCGAAAGTTGGTTACATAATCGATCGGTTTCTAAAGGGTTAATGTAGATATTTTTTAAAACCCAATCATGCGTTTTGAAGAAAATGAACATGTCTATGATCTGGAGTCTACTGTTTGTCCGCACTCACATTTCCTGAGTCGATGCTGATTTTTAAACCTGTACCGAAAAACGAAAATCGCATGAGTGAGTTTTGGAAAGGATTTTTTTTTTTAGGGTTAAAATTAAAAATTTTCAAAACGGATACCAGATTTTAAAAAACAAAGGGATGTAGATTAGTTGAGGTATTTTTAGTTTTTCGTATCTTGTTTATAAACGCTAATTCGGATTTTTAAAGATAGGGGAAATAGTTAAAAAAGCGAAATTGACTTACGGTAAAAAACGTTTTCGTAAGGGTTAACGTGATTTTATTTTTAAACAAAAGATTTCTGCCTAAATCCGACAGAATGTAGATGTCTTTAGGTGTGTTTGATTTTTGTTTGGTTATTTTAGAAAGCCGATGCCAGACTTTATATATCATAGAAAATCGGAATTCGCAAAAGAGAGTCCTGCGCATGATTTTTTTTTGAAGTGTTAATATTTGTATTTTTCAAAAGCAAATACAGATGTCGAAAAAGGAATAAATGTAGATATTGTCTGGTATTTTTAGTTTTTCGTACCTTTCTCTGAATCGCCGATGCAAATTTTTAAAAATTGCCAAAATCGCAAAAATCACAAAACGGCATACAGAAAATATACTTTTTAGAAGTGTTAATTTTTAGGTGCGTTCGTAATTATATAAATACGTAGCACCTATAGTCGTCGTTTGGTCCGTCCGTCTGTCTGTCTGTCTGTCTGTCCGTCCGTCTGTCTGTCTGTCCGCATATAACAACGCAAAAACTACCCAACCAAATGGTTTGCAATTTAAAATATATTATCTTTGCAGAATTTTGTCGAGACATTTCAAATTTTATTAAAATCGAATCAAAACTTTAGGAGATATTAATAAAAATATTTATTAAGAAATTTGAATTTTTTTTTTTTAAATCGGTGCTTTTTTGTTATAGGAGCTTCCGAAGTTTAATCGTCAAGCGACCGAGATACTTATTTTATGACAGAAATTAATCTGCAGACGATATAATTCACTTCACAGAATTAAAAATCATCAAGATCTGAATATTTATATAACTAGTTAAGATATTTGTATAAACAGTGTCATAAAATATATACTTAACTAGCTGTTTAACCCGTTCTACGCACGGGATATCATGAATTTAATTCTAAAACGTGCATACGAACGCACCTCGTTTGTAACGTTTGACGTACAATTTCCAACTTGTTGTATTCTTTAAAACCAAAGGGGGCTTTGGAAAGGGCAAAGTCAGTTCTTTAATTTGGTGACCTTCGTTTTTCCGTATTTTTTGTATTTCGGTGGATGCAAAGCTCGGAAAACGGGAGAAAATAAAAAACATGAATTCGATGCTTTTTGATTATTATTTTTTTTTGAAAGGGTTAAATGTAAATTTTTTTCAAACCAACCAGATCGTTTGAGACGTAAAAGTATTTTCTTTCAGAATATGTAGATGGTTTTTCCGTATTTCTAACCGTTTGCCCATGGCGAATTTAGAAAAACTTAAAACAAAAACGGGATGTGTTGTGCTTTTTTTCTTCTATTCCGGAAGATACGGATATTGGTTTCTGCACATGCGCCAGCTAGCTTTTGAATAATGACGTTTTTATTTGTGATCTTTGATCAGTTTTTAATTAATAACTACTTTAATTTTCAAAATATTAAAATTCTGATATAATGATGCACCAGGAGAGGGTTTGGACTACCTATATCTAAATTTGCAGCCTTCTAGTGGCTGGATTTTCCTAGCCATCGCCAACAGACATACACACAGACAGAGCAAAACTTTCTTTTATTAGTATAGATATAGAGTATTAAATAAGTCTGAAAACAAATTTAAAATTAAAGAGTTATAAAGGTTAAACTATAGGTATAGGTGTAGATTCACGGTCGCCAGTCGCCACATGCCGACTGGATTTTTCTTCCTTGGCTACTAACTTACCATGTCTAAGTTGCGTAAGGGGTGACCCTTTTACCCCCTCGCTACAGGGAGGGCCCTTTTCCACCAACTGTCAGATTTCTGCCTTTTTAAAAAAATTTATTTTTTAAAACTATTCCGCACATTTTTTGTGATATTTACCACTTTTTTATTTTTTCTGTTGTCCATAATTAAAAAACATGATTAAGCATGGATGCCACATTTCCGCAGATCTACAAGTTTCCCGTTTTTTTCTTTTAAAAAAAAAATTATTGTAAAAAATATCGTAAAAAAAATTATTATAGAAAAAAAAATCTTTAAACCCTACTATTATTTTACATGCTATTTAAAGAATTACATTAATGCAGACACGACAAAATACCATTGCAAAAATTATGTCAACTGAGAATGATTATGTAAAATGTTTATTTTTATTATAAAAAAGGGAAGAAAGTTAAAGTTTATATATGCATATGCAGTGTATTTTTTGTCATTTTTTTAAAATGTAACAACATACATAACACCTATTAAAATGTAACTAGACAGTACCTAATGAGGAACTTTTGCTACGATCTAAATTTTTTTTTTTTTTGGGGGGGGGGGGGGGGGGGAAGGGGCTGAATTATGTTACTGAGGCAATTTTTAGGCCGAACATAGCCGAATATTTTTTCAGAATAAAATAATGTTTTAAAAAATTAAAAAATTGCATATAAATAATCTTAAAAAAAGAAAATATATTTTAATTGTGAAATATACAAGAATTGTGCATATAGTGCATACTATATTTTGTTTTTAGATGAAAATTAGTTCATTGTTCGGCGGCCGAATAAGCCGAATATTCGGTATTCGGCCAAACCATTATTCGTTGCATCACTAGTTAAAAAGGTTTACTCCTTTACCTCAAGGAGTAAAAGTAAAAAGACCTTTGCAGCTCTTCTAATCTCATTTTTGTTTAGTGCTGACTGTAGGCCAATTTAACAGGGTGCAGTGACTGGTGTCTCTTACTGCCCTTTTTTATTTTTTCCCTCTTTTTGGTCGCAGGAAAAAAAATCTTTAAATACATCTATTTGTCGTTGAAAAAAATTGTGAATTTAGTCAATTGGTTGAGAGAATAAGATAATGAAATTCGTCTTACGCATGAACAGAAATTGAGAAGGATTTCTAACGAAATAGTGTTAATATGGATTTGCGACTTAGGGAGTTCATGGCAGCCAGTGCACAACTGTGCTAAGGTAATGCCACATACAAACAACGATACGGATAAATACCATAGAATAAATCTATTATACCTACCAGGTGATGGCTGTCAAGCAGACGATTTGAAGAGGTAGATGAACTAATACAACTGTTCTACATAGACATTGTATTTGAAACATTTTTCGAGAATTCATTTTCTTCTTCGAAAGGCTATTTTATTAGAAGTCTTTATCTATGTCTATGAAAAAATATCGCCAAATTCGTCGATCAGTCGCGGGAAAAAATGGCGAAGTTTGCTAATTGGTCACAAGAAAATAACATGAATTCGTCAGTCAGTTGCAGAAAAAAATCTTGAAATTTTTCAGTGAGGCGCGAGAAAAAAAATAGTGGATTTCATCAGTCTGTCTCCAGAAGAAACCGAATAATTCACCAATAGGTAACAGAAAAATTCGCAAAGTTCGTTAGTCAGTCAAGGAAAAAAATGTGAAGTTCGTTGACTGCTCATCAGAAAACATTGCGAAATTCGTCAATCAGTCACGGGAAAATATCGTGAAATTCATCAGTCGAACGCAGAGAAGAAAATCTAAATTTGTCAGTCAGACACAAGTAAAAAAAAAAAAAAAAACAAACTTTGTCAATCTGTCTAAAGAAACAAAAAGGAGAAATTACGTGAATTTCATCGATCGATCGTGAAAAAAAACGCGAATTTTGTCGATTGATCGCAGAAAAAACGCAAAATTCGTTGGTCAATCGCAGAAAAAATGCAAAGTTCGTCGATCGATCGCAGAAACAACACAAAGTTCGTCGGTCAATCATGGAAAAAACACGAAGTTCGTCAATCTGTTGCCAAAAAAAACGCAAAGTTTGTCGATCAATTGCAGAAAAAACGCAAAGTTCTTCGATCTGTCGCGGAAAAACCGCAAAGTTTGTCGATCAGTCACTTATAAAACGCAAAGTTCATCGATCTGTCGCTTATAAAATGCAAAGTTCGTTGATCTGTCACGGAAAAAACGCAAAGTTTGTTGATATGTTGCGGAAAAAAACGCTAAGTTCGTCGATATGTCGCTTAAAAAATGAAAAGTTCGTCGATCAGTCGCGGAAAAACCATAAAGTTCGTCGATCAGTCGCGGAAAAACCACAAAGTTCGTCGATCAGTCACGGAAAAAACGCAAAGTTCTTCGATCGGTTGCGGGAAAAATATCACGAAATTTATCGTTCGGTTGCAGGTAAATTAAATAACGCAAATTTCTCTGGAAAATGGTGAAATTTTTTGGGCGGGAGGCTCCCACCCACGATCTTTTTTTGGGCGGGATTTCAAAATTTTTGGCGCGAATCCTGCCCTAAAATTCAAGCCCTGATTTGTCTTACGTGGAGCGGAAATAGGGCTGAATTTCTACCTTATCGTTGGCAACAACCGTAGTTTCCAGAGCTCAGACCAATGAACAAACAAGATTGTGTTAGCTCCGCCTCCAATATGGCGGTCAGTGTCAGAGCAGTGAAATACAAGCTAGCAATTATTAAAAATAAAATAATATGAACGTAATCCAAAGCGTCTGAGATGATTCCTCATTTTAATTATGAGTAATATTGTTAATTTCAAATGAATTCTCAACTCTTATTTGGAATTTATTTACGAATTTCACTCACACAAAAAATCGGAGATAATAAAATATAAACTTTCTACAATGCCCCTGCTGCCATTTGTTGCTATTTTACTGAAGTAAAAATATTTTCTTTTGCAGAAATCTATAATTGCAGAATACTAAAATGTCGAACGAAATTTAAACAATCATTGATAATCTTCCTACTTTTTTTTTTTTTTTTTTAATGAATTTAAGCCGTGCCGTATAGTATAAACAATATTATAGGTGCAATAAGTTTTAGACTAATTATGTTTCCAAGATCCTTTCTTCCTAGTATTTAAATGATTTATATACCCATTAGTAGCATCAATTAAATGCATTTTTAGTTGTGTTTTCAATTATTTTTTTACATTAAAAAAATTGTCAATTTCATATGTTCAAATAATTAATTGTAGTACTTATTCCGGGTAGAATTACTAGAAAAATATAAAGGGGCGAGCAAGCGTAGCGTTCTCAATTTGAATCGCTTTGCAATTCACGGGGGGTTGGCGAGCATTATAGAGTAGGGGGCTGAGCCCCCCCCCTTAGTGTATTTGAAAAAGCTAGAATAAAATTTTCAAAAAGTCTCCCTTTTCATAAAATAGTTGCTTTTTTGTCAGAAATAGTTGCTTTTCAAGCCTTTTTTGCTTAAAAAAGTTACCTTAGTCTTCTGAAGCTGAAAATAGTAGCAAAAAGTAGCATTTTAGTAGCAAATGGCAGCCCTGCTATACGTACAATAGACGTTGCAATAGGTGTAGCAATATTGAAGAAACAGCATGTATACAAAGGAAGAAAGATAAGAACGGAATTTTCGATCATGCAGTCGGTAGTAGCAACAAGTTACCCCTCTTTTCATTTTTATTTTGTTAACTTAATCCTATAGAGGGAAGGGAGAAGGGACAAATGCTCCTACTCTGAACCCCTGAAAAGAAAACGATCTCAAAACAAATATTTTCGCAGATTTTTTGTTTTTTTTTAAAGCTTGGAATTATATTTTATTTCGAATATCTGAATAAGAAAAATTAAGCACCTTCATTAAAATATAAACAAATTCAAGGACTTTCAAGGACCTTGTAAATAGTTTATTAATTGTAAATTGTTAAATTAACTCTTAAAAATTCAAGGACTTTCAAGCACCATATGAACCCTGTCAACAATTAGACTACAGTTATATTTATCAAAGGCAGTAAATAGAAAACAAAATATTTCTTACTATGTTAAATAAATTGTTATTTTTCTTTGTTTACTTTATTTTACAGTTAAATCTACTTTAAAACAATCTTTCTTTATAGAAAATAAGCAATTATTAAATATTTTGAACATTCTGCATTACAGGAGCAGAGTGTATTGTGGACCACTGTGCCCCATGTTGAAGTTCAATAAATAATCATATTAATATTGTTTATAGCTTTCTTTTAAACATATTAACTTTAAAGTAAAATAAAAACAAGTGCCTTAGCTTTGCAAAAAAGCTGTTTTATTTAATTTATCTACAACCTTTAATCACTAAAAAGATAAAAATATGATGATGAAAAATGTTACTTTTAGAAGCTCAAAACAACCAATCAGGATAAAATAGTTCAATCTGAGCTAAACATATTTTCTGAAGGCTATAAATAATCAGTGCATTGCTGTTGTCCATTAGGATAGAAGAGAAGCTTAAAAAAAAAATTAAATAAATAAAATATTAGGGGGTGGTCCACTGTGCCCATAGGTCCAGTGTGTACCGGTCTCCCCTATATACAGGGTCATTCATAATTCCCTGCAGGGTTTCGAAACGTTATAGTAAAAAAACGAAGACGAATATGAAAAAAAGAAACATGAAATTATTCCGAAACTATTCAAGTTTTACTTACATACATTACAGGTGTTCTATATGTGAACCCTTGGTCACACGGCATACATCCATGCGATAGTCCAGTTCCTGCCATACTCCGTTTCTTTAAATCTGAATCAGTGGTGTCAGTTCAACGGGCCTTTCGTAATAAATATCGAAAACAGGGACCAACTGACAAAACAATTCATGTGTGGTACCGGAAATTTAAAGAAACGGAGTATGGCAGGAACTGGACTATCGCATGGATGTATGCCATGTGAGAAAGGGTTAACACATAGAACACCTGTAATGTGTGTAAGTAAAACTTGAATAGTTTCGGAATAATTTCATATGTTTCTTTTTTTCATATTCGTCTTCGTTTTTTTACTATAACGTTTTGAAACCCCGGAGGGAATTATGAATGACCCTGTATATATATGTGTATGCGTGTCTGGCACCCAGCTAACGGAAAAGTACCTGAATAACTTTTCTAATCACCTGGATTAAAATCATGATTATAATAATTACTGATATTTATTATCTGTTTCAAATCGTTGACACACTGCACTGAAGACACATGATTCTAAGAATCATAGTTTGTAAGTTTCTTCTAAAGTAGTAAAAAAAAAAGCTTAAAAGGTTTTTAACTTAACTTTTGAAGTAAATAAACAAACATACCTCACTTTAAGAATATATTATTTTCCGAAGAAATTAAATAGAATATGTTCAAGTCATTATGTAAATTAAAACTACAAATTTTAATAGTGCCTTTAAAACTTTTAAACAGTGCTATGGAAATTCCTAAATGTGACGCAACTTTATATTATAAATGGCTGCCTAAAGATTATTAGTTCATTCTTATTTTTCCGTGGTAGAAACATTTTTTCAATACTTTAATACTGGCAATAATACAGGAAAAGAACATTCCCTTCACAGGTTATTAAAGCAACACCTAAGTTTTGGAACATGTATATATATGATGGATAGAAATTATTTTATGATTTTTGGACGAACGTGAATTCATCTAACAGAAAAGCACTAAAAATCTCTGTAACTTCCTACAATACTTAACATTTATACCAAAGTGATTCTACACTTATTCATAAATTCATCACATACAAAATTGTTATAACATGCTTACCCAATTGAGTGAAATACTTTTCAGTCATGTCATGCTTGTAAAACAGTTGAAAAAGGACTAAAAAATAACTTCTCGAGATATAAGTAATTAGTACTAATATTTAACAGAGTAATAATTGAACTTTGAACTTTGAAGGGGTGTGGGCTTTGAGACCTATAGCTACTAGGCTGTCGTCTCGAATGATCCATATACATTTTTTTTATTCACAGAAACACAGACATGACTTCAACAATTACATAAATCTTGACCAGAGTAATAATTGCATTGAAATAGCTTTAATATTTTTTGTTTACAGTTATAGTCTATCTTCCTGGTTATAGTCAAAGATGGATGTAGCGTGTGAAAGATGGTTGATACTTTGCGATTTGCGAATATGATATCAATGCAATTATAGACGCAAGATGGGAGAACGCAAACGGAGATAGAGACGCTCTTTTATTTATAAAGCTTAATAATTTAGTTAATATTATTCAAAGCTGTTTCAGCTTTAAATATTAGATGAACGAATTTTAACTGAAAGAAATAATTTTAACTCAGGCGTAAAACTAAATCATGAACTAAACCAACAAACCAACCAAATGTAAAATAACGTAATAACACGATAAAATCCAAATAGCAATGTAATTTTATATTGTTTTTATATTCCCGGATCAATGTTCATTACCCGCTTTTGAGTTTCATGTAACGAATCTGATAGTTCCCTAAAAAAAAAATTGTATCACATAAACTTCGTTCAATAGAAATTCGATCAGATATCTATAATTTTTACTTTGGCTATTTTTTTTTATTTTTACATTAGAAAAGGAAGCTTTCTTTTTTTAATTTCGACGATTATAGAAGAAGTTTTTTAACAACTCTCACTTTGGATTTTAAAAAGTGCTAGAAATACACTTTCTCATTGTTATTATTCATGTTTAGTTATGCATTATGGTAGATTTCCTCAAATATCCGCAGAGGTGCAGATTTTAGAATTTTGGGGATTTCTGGTCACTGTTTTGTTTAACAATTTTTTAAACCGTGATTTCAATGAATAATGCATTCAAAATCATAATGAATGCTTACAATGAAGTAAAATATTAAAATAATTCAGTGAAATAATAAAAATTAAGAAAATGATTAAAATAATAAAAGTAAATTGTCAAATGAATATGATGCATAATATAATGATGAGGTAATTTTTTTCTTGAATTATTCTTTGAAATTCCCTTCATAGAGGTAGTACACTCACCATTCACATCAAAATCTTAAAATAACAAAGTTTTATTTCATGTTTTAGCCAGACTTAATAACCAAAAAAAGCTTGATGAATATCCATTTGATAAAAATATTGTGATCGCCACTGATATCATCATTATTTTTAATTAAAAAAAATATATATATTTATACTTCCTTCATGAGAAAACTTGAGTTCAGTCCTGTTAACCAGAATTGCATATTAAAATGTGTACGGAAGGATATTGAAATAAAAAAATCTTGGATTTTTCACCTACTTCTTAACTGTAAATTTCATTGTTTCTATCTGCAGAGATGTGCAAATTTTAGATATTTGTTGTAGATTTTAGGGAGTGTACTGTATTAATTATTTACTTGACCTTTACTTTTAATATTTTTTATTTTATTAATTCTCTTAATAATACTTTACTTAATTATTTTAATATTTTACTTTATTGTAAGCCTTCCTTGTTATGATTCCAAGTGCAGGGCTGCCATTTGCAACTAAAATGCTACTAAAAGCGACTTTTTTCAGCATCAGGCAACTATGGCTACTATTTTAGCCCAAAAACCTTCAAAAGCAACTATTTTAGAAGAAAACCAGAAAAAAGGAGACTATTTTCCAGTCCCAGCTACTATTTTTGTAAAAAAAAAAAAAAAAAAAAAAAACTCAGCACTGCAAATTTTTTAACCCAATACCCCAATCTAATATTTCCGTATAAATTTTTTAAGTTTTTTATGCAATTTTTAAAATATGTAAAAACTTCCATTTGAAAAAAAAAAAAAAAATACTCTTTCAATATAAATGTAGTGCAAAGATACCAACATCCAAATTTCAGTGGAAAACTAAATATTGATTTTTGGTTTGGCTACCACCCATAACCATTATGCTTTACAGTATATTTGTCCAATTTTTGATTGTTTTTAAAGGCATTTAACCCTTTAACTGTCGTATGAACCACAAACGATTAACTGTAGATTTGTTCACTATGCTGCGTGAATTGTATTTGTTTCTAACCTCGTATAAATGCTTCATTCCAAAAATTTAAATTAATAAACGAGCTGAAATAAATGCTACTTAGAAATAAGAAAATCTTGTTTTCTATCGCAGTTTTTCAATTTAATAACAGATTTAAAATGTTGAGAAAGACATTTAGAATATTGCCATTTTTACTTATTTAGATAGCTTTATTTGGCCCATTGGTGTCTATAAAATCATACTTTATGTTTTTCGGACGATTTTGCTATTTTATTTTACAAAAATTTCTTCTAAAGAATAGGTTAGTATGTACACGTATTTTCTTTATCAAATGCATCCTTTTTTGATAAAACCACTTTCAATCGGTTCAGTTAATTTTTGTTTACAAAATGGAATTAAAATTGCAGCTAATAACATGCAATAAAAATTGTATTGTTTTTAGTTGCCTCACAGTAATGCTCAAGCACAAGATAAGAATGTATTCAATTTAGTTTGGAAAAACCAAACTGCATTCTGATCGTATATCTTAGATGATAATTTAAAAAATTTCTTCTTTCTTTCTTTCCGTTTGTGTGTGTGATTTTATAATTAAAATACAAAAAGTAGAAAATTTGGATGGTAGTAGCATACCTGCCAACTCTTCTGATTTTTTCAGAATTCTTCTTAATTTCAACTCTACCTTCTGATTTTCTGATCAGAAGATGAAATCTTCTGATTTTTTTTTTCTTTTTTAAATGAAAAAATGGTGTTCAGAAATATTTGAAGAAATTACAGAAGTACATTTTTTTAGTGGCTGTTTCTTGTCATCTGTTAAATTTAGCAGCCCAGCCACCAAAGCAACTTATAGTATATATTTGGAATTCGGTGCCAATAGGAAGGAGGAGGGGGGGGGGGGGGTGTAATTTTCAATCATTATGATGTTGAAGTTAGGAAAACTCGATAGCTGTCTCTCAGCTGATGCTTGCAGAGGATCCAGTATAACCATTAGCACGCTTTCTCTTAATAATAATAATAAATTTGCTGAACTTTGAATTTAAATTTTCGAAATTAATAGATCATCTATTTGATAACAAATTTATCTAAATAATGAAGAACAAGTGGTACATTATCTATTAACAGGAAATTTTTTTATCAGTTGCTTAAAAAATGAAACTACCTTTAGTTTTCTAAAAGGAGAAGAATTCAGATTTAAATAAAGTTTACTTTGCTTTCATTTAAAATAGGAGTAGTGAATTTAAAAAAAAAAAAATCTTACAATGTAACTTTTTCTTTTTTGTGGAAAAATTTCCATTTTTTAAATAAAATGATGATGATGTAGCCTGGAACTTATTACAGAATCAGTTCACAAGACTTCAATGTCAAAAAAATACCTATTATGTCACATGCAAATTCGTGCATTGCCATGTTAGGAAAGATGTGTTCCATTGATGAAATTTTGAAATATGGTAGGATTTGCAAAGTATTAAAAGCTGTATTGACTATTCCTCACAGCAGTGCTGAATGCAAATGTATTTTCAGTTTGATTAAGAAAAATATGACTGTTCAGCTCATCAATGATGATGAAAACTCTAGAAAATATTTTGTTAGCGAAATCATTTACTGACAATAAATGTTATAAAGCACAATTTTCTAATAACTTTTTAAAAAAAGCTAAGCAATCTACTATGAACATGTTGTCAAAATAATTTTTTTCTACTCATTTTTTTTTTTTAGTAATATATAATAAAGTTTTAGTAAATTTTCTATTCACGTGTGTTTTTTTTTCTATCATATAATATACAGTATTTATTGCAAATATTTTAATGGTTCATGTGTTGTCAATTTTGAATAATATAAATATTTTTACTCTGTTTTGGTTGTATATGGCAACAAAAAATATTTTACTGGTTGAATTGTTTAAGTGGTGTTGCATAACACCACCAGTTAACTAGTTTAACACCAATATTCAAATCACGGCCCTCAGCATCAACATCAGTTATCCTTGGTTACTAAATGTTAGGAAGCTGAAATTTTAAGTGTATTTTAATTTAAAGTAAAAAATATATTATCAATGTTCTTTTTTTTTTTTTTTTTTTTTTTTTTATGTATTAAAGTTATTCTTTTCTGTCTGTAATATACATTCTTTACTTGCAAATTAGTGACTATTTTATTTTACTCTTGCTTGTCTTTTAAATTTGCTCATTTATTATGATCCCAGCTAGTTTTATTTTATCCATGTTGAAAGTTTTATAAAATTTTTAAAATCTTCTTATTTCTTCTGAATTTTTGTCAAAATCTTCTGATTTCTTCTGATTTTTTTGTCAAAATCTTCTGATTTCTTCTGATTTTTGGTCCAAAATCTTCTGATTTCTTCTGATTTTTGGTCCAAAATCTTCTGATTTTCAATGAAATTTAGTTGGCAGTTATGTAGTAGCGAAAATGTGGATTTTCATGATGTTATTTTTATGGGAAATAAGGATTCTTACCCCTCTTTTCTTAAGTAAGCATGCAACTATTTTGGCTACTATTTTTGTGCAAATGCTACTATTTTGGCTACTATTTTTTTCATTGTAGGCTACTAAAGCAACTATTTTGTATGCCATTTGGCAGTGGCAGCCCTGCAAGTGCATTATTATTATTACATTCAAATTACGGGAAGAGTTCCATATCCCTGGGCTGATAGATTTGGCGAGTTTTTGTTTGGTGATAAATGTTTCAATGTGGTAGTTGCGATCTCAAGCCTTTGGGGTTGCCTTTTTTAAACGATATATGTTTTTCTGTGGGTCTAATATTATGTAAATTTGTGTATCTTTTGTACCTTTTTATAGACATTTTTCTATTTTGTATTATATATATATATATTTTAAAATTTTAATGGCAGTTGTGAACGAGACTTTTATTTTTTTTTTATCGCTGCCTTCAAAAATTTTAAAAAACTAAACTGATTTATGTAAAGTGTATAATTTTTTGCATTTTTATGTGGTCGATAACTCCATTTTATGATTTTAAGTGCTCTTTATACGAGATATATCTTTCCTTACATTTCAGGGCTTGAATTTTAGGGCGGAATTGCGGGATTCGCGGCAAAAATTTTAAAATCTCACCCAGAAAAAGATCGTGGGCGGGAGCCTCCCGCCCAAAAAATTTCACCATTTTCGGAGAAATTTGCGTTATTTAATTTACCTGCAACCGAACGATAAATTTCGAGATTTTTTTTCCCGCAGCCGATCGACAAACTTTGCGTTTTTTCCGCGACTGATCGACGAACTTTGCGTTTTTTTTCGCGACAGATCAACGAACTTTGCGTGTTTTGCGCGACAGATCGACGAACTTTGCAGTTTTTTCCGCCACAGATCGACGAACTTTGCATTATTTAAGCGACTGATCTACGAACATTGCGTTTTTTAAGCGACTGATCGACAAACTTTTCGTTTTTTAAGCGACTGATCGATCAACTATGCGGTTTTTTCATGACTGATCGACAGACTTAAGGCTTTTTAAGCAACTGATCGACGAACTTTTCATTTTTTAAGCGACTGGTCGAAGAACTTTGCATTTTTTAAACGACTGATGAACGAACTTTGCGTTTTTTCCGTGACAGATGGACAAAATTTGCTTTTTTCCGCAACTGATCAACGAACTTTGTTTTTTTGGCGACAGATTGACGAACTTTGCCTTTTTTTCCGTGACAGATCGATGAACTTTGTGTTTTTTCCACAACTGATCGACGAACTTTGCGTTTTTTCCGCGACTTATCGACAAACTTTGCATTTTTTGAGGACAGATCGACGAACTTTGCATTTGTTTCGCGATTGACTGACGAACTTTGCATTTTTTTCCACGATCAATCGACGAACTTTGCGTTTTTTTGGCGACAGATTGACAAACTTTGCTTTTTTTCCGCGACAGATCGGGGAATTTTGCATTTTTTCCGCGACTGATCAACGAACTTTGCGTTTTTGGAGGACAGATCAACGAACTTTGCGTTTTTTCCACGATTGACCGACAAACTTTGTGTTTTTTTCCGCGATCAATCGACGAATTTTGTGTTTTTTTGCCGACAGATTGACAAACTTGCCTTTTTTCTGCGACAGATCGATGAACTTTGCGTTTTTTCCGCGACTGATCGACGAACTTTGCGTTTTTGGAGGACAGATCGACGAACTTTGCATTTTTTCCGCGATTGACCGACGAACTTTGCATTTTTTTCCGCGATCAATCGACGAACTTTGCATTTTTTTGACGACAGATTGACGAACTTTGCATTTTTTTTCCGCAACAGATTGATGAACTTTGCGTTTTTTCCACGACTGACCGATGAACTTTGCGTTTTTTCCGCGACTGATCGATGAACTTTTCTTTTATTTTGGCGACAGATCGACAAACTTTGCGTTTTTCCCGTGATCGATCGGCGAACTTTGCGTTTTTCCACGATCAGTCGACGAACTTTGCGTTTTTTCCGCGATCGATCGACGAACTTTGCGTTTTTTCCACGATCGATCGATGAAATTCGCATAATTTCTCCTTTTTTTTTCTTTCGACAGATTGAAAAAGTTCGTAATATTTTTACCTGTGTCTGACTGACAAATTTACACAATATTTTCCTGCGACTGATTGACGAATTTCGCAATATTTTCTGATGAACAATCAACAAACTTCATGTTTTTTCCCTTGACTGAATGACGAACTTTGCGTATTTTTTTCGTAACCGATTGGTGAATTATTCGGTTTCTTCTGGTGACAGATTGATGAAATTCACTATTTTTTTTCTCACGCCTCACTGAAAAATTTCAAGTTTTTATCCACAAATGACTGACGAATTTCATGTTATTTTCTTGCGACCGATTAACAAACTTC
Organism: Maratus michaelseni; assembly: GCA_963931845.1. NCBI lineage: Eukaryota > Metazoa > Arthropoda > Arachnida > Araneae > Salticidae > Maratus > Maratus michaelseni. The sequence continues at coordinate 11,898,627 of OZ007593.1, read as the reverse complement.
ACCATTTTTTCCCGCAACTGATCGACGAATTTAGCGATTTTTTTTTCTATGAACCTAGACATAGATAAGAACTTCTACTAAAATAGCCTTTTGAATAAGAAAATCGTTTCTCGAAAAATGTTTCAAATACAATGTCTGTGTATTAGTTCATCTACCTCTTCAAATCGTCTGCTTGACAGCCATCGTCTGGTAGGTATAATAGATTTATTCTATGATATTTATCCGCATTGTTGTTTGCAGGTGGCGTTACCTTAGCACAGTTGTACACTGGCTGCCATGAAGTTTTAAAGTCGCAAATCGATATTAACACTATTTCGTTAGAAATCCTTCTCTATTTCTGTTCATGCGTAAGACGAATTTCATTATCATATTCCCTCAACCAATTGACTAAATTCACAACTTTTTCAAACGACAAATAGATGTATTTAAAGATTTTTTTTCTGCGACCGAAAAGAGAGAAAAGAACAAAAAAGGGCAGTAAGAGCCACCGGTCACTGCACCCTGTTAAATTGGCCTACAGTCAGCACTAAACAAAAATGAGATTAGAAGAGCTGCAAAGATCTTATTAATTTTAATCCTTGAGGTAAAGGAGTAAACCTTTTTAACCCTTGTGAAAGAGTAAAAGTGTATCTTGTGAAAGAGGCTTCAGCAGCCCTCAATCAAATAAAATCTAAATTCAGAAATTTATTTAACAACCTAATTGTTAAGGGTCCCTAACACATTTAATGGAACTTTAAAAATACACTGCATATATAAAACTTAACTTTCTTCCCTTTTTTATAATAAAAATAAACATTTTATATAATCATTCTCAGTTGACTTAATTTTTTTCAATGGTATTTTGTCATGTCTGCATTAATGTTATTTTTAAATAGCACGTAAAATAATAGTGGGGTTTAAAGATTTTTTTCTCCCTCCCAAACATTACCACTCCCCTCCATTTAAAAATGTTGGTAGGGAGACTCCCCTCCTTAGAAAAATTGAATTTCAAGCCCTGCATTTCCACAAGTTATTTTCCGTTAGTTTATTCGTTCATTTATTTATGGCTTACAATATGCCCCTCTGACAATAATATAACTATTATTTATCACAAAAAGGCATCTTAGGTTTATGAAATATGTTTGTTTATGTATTTTCATTTACTTGTTAAAATATGGAAAATGGCGATAAAATTTTGTTTTAGCATTGCACTTATTTTTTTAGGATGATGCAAAAATACAGTTTAATAAATATAGGTTTATAAATATTTAAAAAGCGTGTTTTTCGACCATCTTGAAAAATTTGGCAAGATGCTAAAACTGCATTTTAGCACCATTTTAGATTTTTTCGCCAATCGCACCAGCAGGTACAGAATCTTCCACTCTAACACTCTTCTCCTGTTAATTTTTATTATTTTCCTTAATTATTTTGATATTTTACTTTATTTATTCTAAATCTAAGCATTCATTATGATTTCAAATGACTGTTTGAAAAATGTAAACAAAACAGTGATCAGAAATCTGTTAAATTCTAAAATATGCAGTACCTCTGTTCCCAAAGATGCAGATTTTGACATCTGCTGTATAATGTAAAAAAACATTTTTGCAGTAACATAAAAACTATTTTCACTTTTAATGGCTATGCGCTGTGTTCTTATTCAAAAACTGTGTTATTGAAATTGAAACACGTTTTCCACTTTTTGGTAAAGGCAGAAGATTTTCCTGAAAATACTGTCCTAGTCGGTGTTTTGAATCAAATTCCTAGTACTTCTCTATTATCCCGTCGACCACTTTTCATAACAAAAATCTATTGCCAAACTGTAAGATTAAATGCCAAAAATGCAGTCCAAGTGACTTGATGTCAGAAGCATTATACGTGTTTGTTATGTCATCCAGTGGTTTTTGATTCGACATTTACATGTAATTTTCATTATGTTTTACTGTTATATTAGTTATTTCATTAATTAAAGTAACAATTGTGTCCTTAAATTCTTATATTTTATATATTTTGATATTCCAATAGCAACATTCTCCCATTTATTTGGCGTTACAGTTTGGCAATAAAATTTTGGGTACTTTTCGGTTAGCCGGGCGCCAGTGATCTATGTACACATATAAATACACATGTATATACATATTTATGCATATATATACATATATATATGTATATATATGTGTATGTGTATATATGTATACGTAGATATGTGTACGTGTGTGTGTGTATATATATACATATGTATATATCACTGGCGCCCGGCTAACCGAAAAGTACCAAATTTTGTTATGAAAAGTGGTCAACAGGATAATAGATAAGTACCGAATTCGCTATGCATCAGCCAGAGAAGTGTGAAAAAGGTGTCATCATGTGACTTGAATTGCTTATAACTCTATCAAAAAAATGGAAAATTCATTTCCATATACCCAGGCCTGCCAAATATGCCTTTGTGCTTAAAAATCAGTCAGAAAGTTTTGTATTGTTGAACCAGGTCATTTGAGAACCACTTTAAAAAAATCCCGGATATTTCAATTAAAAATCTATTAACAACAAATATTTATTTGTATAAAGTAAACTAACAGAATTCCCCCCCCCCCAAAAAAAAAACAAACAAAAAAACTAATTTTCACTTTTAATTGCTAATGCGATTGTTTGTTGATGTTGCTGTGTATTTCTTTTCCCAGGTTCAGGCGAATCTCTGTATGAAATTTGTCTTAATGAATTTGTGAAAAAAGAAGAAATATTGGGTAAGTTTTATTTTCAAATATTAGCCAGACATATCTGTCAAGTTTTTGTTTTTTCTCTGTTCTTCATATGTCTGTGAATTTATGCAGGTATGTAAATATCTGTTTGGGGAAAAACTGGTTCCCCTTCATAAAGTTCTTTATCCTTCACAGGGTATTAATTTTGACCAGTCAAAATTAATTTTAACCAGGACAGTGGTCAAAACTGGTTTTAACTGTCTAAAACTGGTCAAAACTCTTATTAAATAACTTTAGCTTACATAAATTGCCGAAACTATATATTTTTTATGAATATTAAAGTATATATACAGTGGTGGCCAAAAGTGTGGACATTTTTTGAAAGTTTCATGTTTTTCAACTTTGTGTGCTTGTAGAATATATTAAGTTTCACTTAAATACAAATGTTTATATATCAAATTGAAGGTAATTTAATGTAAAATTTAATAATAACAACAGTATTACAATATCTGTATTACAAAAAAAGTTATGCGACTAATAGTAAGATCTATCTTAGATTTGCATTAAAGTGATACTTACACAATCAATACTTAGTAGGATAACCCTTATTTTTAAAGACAGCTTCACAGTGTCTTTTCATTGAGTGAACGAGTGTTTGGAGTTCATCTTTCGTAATCACATGGTGCCAAGAATAAATTATAGCTTCAATAAGTCGTCTTTTATTGGATGGACGTTTTTTTCGTACAAGAATTTTCAAACATCGCCATAAATTTTCAATTGGATTGAGATCAGGGCTATTTCCTGGCCATGGTAATATATCTATGCCTTTATTTTGAAACCATGTTTTGCATACTTTTGCTGTGTGGCATGGAGCTGAATCCTGCTGAAAAATAAATGGTGCGTTGTTGGGGAAGAGATCGCTGGTGGAAGGTATCAATTTTGGTTCCAGGACAGTTTCGATGTATTTTTTGGCATTCAGGATGCCATCAATCACTTGAATTCGGCCCACACCATCTGCAGACATACATGCCCAAATCATGACATTTGTTGGGTTTTTTGTAGTTGCTTCAATGCAATCAGGATGAAGTGCTTCTCCTACTCTACATCTCACGTATTTTCTACCATCACTACCAAAGAGCGATATTTTATTCTCATCGCTCCAGATTACTTGCTTCCATTGATTTTCTGACCATTTAATGTGTTCTTTTGCCCACTTAACTCGTTTTCCGCGTTGCTTTTGATTTAAATATGGTTTTTTCCTTGGAATTCTAGCTTGTAGTCCAAATCCTGATAACCTTCTTCTTATTGTTCTTGAACTTACTGCAATACCCGCTGCATTCATTTCACATCTAATGGCATCTGCTGAAATTTTTCTATCTTGAAGGCATAGCCGTTTAATTTTTCTATCGGCAGTAGCACTTGTGCATTTTTTTCGGCCTGATTTGACCTTATTTTCCACTGATTTTGTTTTATCATAACGTAAACAGAACTTTCGTACACCAGAACAAGTCACTGAACCACCAACTTGTCTTGCAATTTCAGCATAAGAGAAGCCATTTTCTCTCAATATGACAATTCGTCTTCTTTTTGTAGATGTCCAATTAGTTCTTCTTGTTGATGACATTGTTTAAAATTAGTTTAATTAAAAAAAAAGGACTTTAAATATTCAAAAACAGCAATACTCTATTTAATTGTACTAGTATGCATCATTCCGCAAAATATTTCCACAACAAATAACTCTTTTACCATCCAAAGAACCTAAACTATAGTTACAGACATTTGATTGGTCCTCAGAACAGTGTTTGTGATTGGCTAGTACGCTTTTATTACAAAACACGTCCTTATTCAAAACGATTTGTGTTTGTTTGTTCTACTAAAATGAGCATAACTTTTTTTGTAATATACAGATATTGTAATACTGTTTTTATTATTAAATTCTACATTAAATTACCTTCAATTTGATATATAAACGTTTGTATTTAAGTGAAAATTAATATATTCTACAAGCACACAAAGTTGAAAAACATGAAACTTTCAAAAAATGTCCAAACTTTTGGAATGAAATTTTTTTGTGCCTTATGTAATAATATTTCATACATAGTTCATAAATCTTATTTTTCCTAATGTCGAACGTATAACTAATACCAGGGGTAGGGAATTTTCAGAAAATCTTACCAGCCAGAATGACGAAATGTACAGATGGAAATTGTTATGTCAAAATGTACGCAATGGTAAAAATAGTTAATTACTGTTACCACATCGCATTTTCATTTTTTTTTTCTATAAAATTAAGAAATATGCACAACAGTCGAAAGTTTAGTATAGGATAACACTGAGAACGTGTTTGCATTACATTGCGGTAATTTGGAAAGTTGCAAAACATGCGTAAGTTTTTGATGCACGTTTAGCTTGTAGTTCTTCAAAGACTTCCTGAAAATTCTCTTGCTCTGTCAGAAAATCCATTCGCCAGTCGCAAGTAAAAATGATGTATTTCCCATTCCCTATCCCTGACTAATGCATTACTCTATTTGGTGGGCAGTAATGAAAAATATTGATTTTGAATCTGTAAATTTCATAATGCATCCAGTGAATGATCTTCATCAGTAAAAAAGATTATTTTCCAAAGTTGATCTCACCCAGAATCCAGAATAAACTATGAAATCCTCTTCAACACTTTTCACTTTTTTTTTTTTACTTCTAAATAAAATTTTTAAAAGTGTTTATTTTGCTTAATAATGTGATTTAGTTTCTTTAACTTTTTATGTAAAAGTGGATATGCGATTAAATTATTTTATTAAAACTATTTCAATACTTATGATAGTGTCTTATTCTTAACTTTAAAAAAAAAGTGAAAGTTTTGCTATGCAAAAAGAAGTGAACTATTACTATCTAACAAGGACGGTCTGCTTAAAGCACATACTCAGAATATTTTGAACAAAAAAATGTTAATAGCAACTGCTCCTGAACGTAATAAAGAATCTGTCAAATTTAACTGCGTAATCCCAGTAGAAAATGTATAAAAAATAAAATACTTTCGAGTATTGGGTGCAAAAAGATACGACTTGGTGAGCAACACTTTTTCCTCGTTCAATGCAAGCGATTTTATGTGTTTGGAAATTCATAATTAAATGAGTGTCTAAATGCATAAGTACTTTATGAATTTTAACTTAAACGATTAAATAGTTTATTATTTTTTCTATGAGCTTATATAATATGTATACAAGTGGCGTGTTGCTGAAGTTATTTAATTTTACAGGATTTCACTGTCTGTTTTTAAGTGTATTTTAACAGTAAGTGCCCGATTAACAATGCTCTCGTAATATATTTTGATATTGAATAAGTCGTTGTTCCCATGGCAACAATATTGCTCTTGTTATCTCTGACACTAACACTATTGAAGTCAAATTGACAGTGCTCAGACTGTCAGACTCGGACAGTAATTTTGAGTTTGAAGCATTTTAATCCATTTAAATTTTTTTCTAAACCGTAGAATACAATCTTTAATTTTCTTTATATATATATATATAAATATACATGGGCGTAAAAAGTGGGTGCCTATGGGCCTGTTTTCACCACTAAATTTTATAAGCATTCTTCCCCTAAATTTTATTAGTGCACTTTGCCTAAACTTATCAGTATTCTTATTAGGCGAAGAATTCTAAAAATTTAATGGTGGCAAATGGACCATTGGCACCTAGATTTTTACACCCGTGTAAATATATATGGCAAACCTGAAGTTATAAAAGTGTTTTTTTTTTTAACTAAACTTACTTTAACTAGTTCTGTATGAAGAGTAGAATTCTTTTTTTAATTCAAAAGAGTATTTATCAGAACATTTTTTTTTTCATTGTGTCACCAATCATTGATAAATCACCAAAACAAGAAAGTTTCAGAATTTGTTTACAGTTGTTATATTGATGTTCCGCAGCAATTTTTTTATAACTGTATATATCCTCATGAGAAGAACATTCTGTATTTAAAAAAAAATTTTCCTGCGTATGCACTTATGGAGACCTTCCTTGTAAGTTACTGTTTAAAACTCTTATTAAATAACTTTAGCTTACATAAATTGAAAATGAAAGTATAATACACTAAGTAAAACACTGTCAAATGTGGTATTAAATATTGTTAAATGTCATTTTGACCAAATCCTTCCAAATGTTGCACTAAATCTATCATAAAATAAATTTTAATTTCTTTTACTTGTCAAAATGAGTTTTGACCACTGATGGTCAAAACATATTTTGACCAGGATGGTCAAAACCAGTACAATGCTGACCCTTCACAAAATACTTTGTCTTTAAAATAGACCCTTTAAAAACTTCTACATCTTCAAACTGAACCTTTTCGCAAATAGAATCATTTAAAAATAAAATCCAACCTGTGGCAGAAAGAGTCTGATATCTAGCTTACTATATGGTATTATATATACAGGGTGTCCACTCTCAACAGTGTCCAATGGCTAATTCCTAAACAGTGAGTCATTGATATATAGTTCCAATTGCAAAAAAATGTTTTAAATGAAATAAACAATTTTAAACATTGTTTGGATCAATAAAAGACATATCTTAAAAAGTTACAAAATTAAAAAATTTTATAGGGTCTCTTGGTCCCACAAGTGACACTTGGTAATAATATCCTATTACCGTAAAATCCTGTTAATCTGCCCTTCCCGATTAAGCGCCCCCCCCCCCCTTCCCACTTTGTAAACAAATTGGAAAATTAAAAAAATCCTGAGAAAGCGCCCTCCTCCAAAAGAAATTTCGCTGTGCACATCAAGATCAACACCAAAAATTTTATCTCACAAGTGTTTTTTTTCCGACGATCAGAAAGGCATGACGATTCTTTGATATATTGCACATGTGTAAAAACACAAAAGTAACATACACAACTTCAACTATTGTCAGTCTGAAAAAGCAATATAACCAAATATTAGTTTTGCTGTAAATTTATCTCCATGGCGATATGAAGGTAATAAAAATATCGATAGTAAAAGTTTCTCATGAAATAAGTTAAAAAATGTGTATTTGATACTGTATGTGAAATATTTTGATTCAAAAAGAATCTATTTTAAAAAAGAATTTATAGTAGTATTTAACGTTATTATGAAAACCAATCACAAAAAATTTATTGATTGATTGATCAGTAGATGGCGCCACAGTCGAATTTGTATCATATTTTGTGCTATTTTTGTGATAGCAATGGTTTTCGTTTTAAAATTCTGGCAACACTGCCAATTCCAGAGCTGCCAACTGCTACAAAAAAATCGTAGTTGCTACGATTTGGAGTTAAAAACTACGATGCTACGAAAATTGGTCTAAAACTACGACTTTCTACAAAAAGACGTGAATTTCGCAAAAGAATCGCGCAAAAAAAACTGCGAACTTCGTCAAAGGATTGTTGAAATAACGTAAATTCCGTCAAAGGTTCAAAAAATTCCGTTGGTAGGCACAACCCTAGCAATGATTCTAGTACATGCTAAACCCCAACAAAGAAACCAAAACAAACGTTTTACTCTTCCCTTCCAGATCAAAATATAAGGATGATCTCAAAATTCCTGGTCAACCCAGTGGCAATTCTTGTACATCGTGATGTAAACATAACCTCTGGCTTTTTTTTTTAAGTACCCGGGTACGTCGAAAATAAAAGATCGTTAATGCGCTCAAATAAATGTCAGCGGGTTATTGAAAATGACCGAAGACAAAGTTGTTAATTGGTGAATGTTCCAGGGGATCAAACCCCTTCTTCTATGAGAAAACTTTTTATGTCAAACTGTTATTCCATTTTTATCCCAAACATTATTCCACTTTTATCACAAATGTTATTCCATTTTCATCACAAACGTTATTCCAATTTTTACCAAATATACCACCATACTGAGGTAGCTGAAAAAAATCAATGTATGTTATTAACACCACTGTAAAAGATAGAAATTCTTCAGTCTGCAAATAATGACTTACTTGATGTTTTTTCCAAAAAAACCTCCATTTTCATATGTTGTACCCACTTCACCAGTCAATCAAGTCCGAATTCCAATTTAACAAGTTGGTATCTTTAACCATTCTTTCCAACTGTCTTGTTGCCAACTAATAACTATTGTTCGAAACTAGATAATTGGCTAAAGCAAGAACAATTGGTTACATTTTTTAACCAACTGCCTAAATTGGACTATTATTTCCCTACAAGAGGGCTTATCCTAGTCTAATTTTTTATTTATTTTTTGACTAGTTTCCTATTTTTATAAAGTTTTTGAAGTTCATTTTTTTTAAATCCTTTAAATCCTAAGAATAGTCCCCCAAATGTACCTTTTAACAAATATATGTCTGTAAATAAGTTGTAGGGAGTAGCAATTTAGGTTGTAACTTCACGTATAGTGCATTTTTATATTTGTGTTGTCTTTATCTACATTTATTTGAATTTTATCTGAATTGCAAACATACCATAATTTGAAAATGATACTTTTGCATAAGTGTTTATGTCATATTGTTGTTGAATATTTTTACAATTTTAACTGTACTTTTGAATATTTGTGTATTTTTGAAATATAACTTTTTAAATGTTTTTTACAATATATTTTTATTTGAATTAGTGTCATGTATAGTTTATTATTTACAGTTTTGTTGTAGCAGATATTTGAAAAGTATTTGCTTACTAGCTTTAACCATATTCATCAGCATGAACCAATGAACATTTTTACAATACATGCTGAATGTAGGACTTTTGTGGTAAGGACCATTTACAGTAGCATACTCTACCCTCTTGAGAGGGCTAAGAATTTTTTTTATTATTATTGATGCATAAATATTTGTAATCTGTTCTATATAATCGCATATTTCCATGTAAACTTTACTATTATTTTCATGTAAAAGTAGACCCAGTTGGTTTGAGAGCCATGTACCAAAGTTAGAGATTTTAGAAGAAACGTAAAATCTAAAAATTTTCTTTAATGTTTATGGGGAAAAAAAAAAACCCTTTTTCCAACAGCAAAACTCAGCCATCACTTTTTAGCTCACTTTGTCTCCTCGGTCTACCGGATGAGCCTCCCGAGCTTTGCAGGCAAATCTGGTGGATCTCATCTTGGAGGTGGGGAATATTGAAAGGATAAAAAATAAAACCCTTTTTAAAATGCAAATTTAAAATTTAAAACCCCAAAACATTTTTTTTTCTAATTTCATAAATCTAATTTGCCCCTGATATCTTCGTTTTCCTGCATTACAATTATTACTTTCAGGCATCATTTTTTATCTCTCCTTAAGATTAAAAGTGCTGAGTATTACGATTTTTGTAGGCGCTTGCGGTCTGGGTTGGGCATCGAGATGCTGCGGTAGCTGGCCTGGGGAAAAACCCGGGCAACATGCGATAGCCAATTAAATGTCTGTCACCTCCCACACCCTAGAGCGCTCTCTAGCAAAAAATATGGGAGTTAGGCTCTAACAAAAAGCAGGAGCATGCATTTTTCGTGGCTTCTCGGCCGCTTCCGACTGCTATGAGGACCCACGCTCGGCCACTTCCTGAAAATATCGTTCTCGGGGCCTGTTTGAACGTAGAAGCCACGTCGACACCGGCCTGAAACTGCCATCTCTAATGCGGCTTTTAAGTCTGTGATGTCCACGTAACTACCGGCTCGACAAACCCCTGGATCTGGCTTGGTACCAAAGAGACTGTATTTATAAAGAAATAAAAAAGTCAGACTCCAAGAATGAATTCGGTTATTATTTCAACGACCATGACATGACGTCGCCCTGGTCCCGGAAACTACTTCACATACGTAAAGTAAAAGGATGATACCAATCTGCCCCCGCAATAATTCATTACATATATATTAGTCATATTTGGAAACTTTTAAACCTATTGGGTAATCATTCATAATCATGTCTACTGCCAATTCACTAAATAGCAAACGTGATTTGGCGCTATAAATTATTTTTTGTGATAGCTTTTTATGATCTCAGTTTCCAGTAATTGAGCTATTTCAGGATGTATGGATGCATTTTACTACGCTAATTTCTTTAGATTAACTATCTCATTGTACGAGAGATTTTATCCTATTTTTAAAATAATACTAATTTTCAACCACGAAAAATCCACATCTCTTCCAAAAAATAATAATATCTCATGTAAAAATGTTTCGGAAATCATTCTACAGTAGTTAAAAGGTAACTTGTATCAAAATAAATTCTCATTTATTTCAATAAAATACAAAAATCAACCGAAAATATTTTATTTTGCAAATAAAATATTGCAGCAAAATAGTCTGAGTTATTTGAATTTTATTATTTTGATATTGTTTGAAATATAGTTGCTAGGTTACGGTTAAATTAAAGAGGAAAATAAAAATAAATGCATTTTGAAATTTGCAAAAAATGATAAAATAAAATGTATTATATTATTAGAACAGATGTATAAAATTGCACCAAAAATTATACACCTAATTTAAAAAATCTGACAAATGTATTAACAAAATTTCAAATTAATTTGAATAATTTAAGACCTAACTTGATAAATTTTAGCCTTCATAACTTACACATTAAATACATGAATCAAATGCGCCATTTTATTTTCAACAAATGAGAAATTTCAAAATCGTCTGAATTCCCATAGGAAAGCATTATGACCTAAAAAGAAATGTTCTATATTTTCCGAACGAATGAACCAAATGTAACTAAAAACTATACAGCTAATTCCGGTTATCTCACCAACATACCTACCAAAAATCAAACTAATCGGATCATTTCTGTGGCAGTTATCGCGGAACAGACAGACAGAAACCAAAAACTTTTCGGGTCTCCACAGTGAGCCTCAACTGACGTTTCAACAATAAATTAAAATCACTAATCAGTTGAGAAATTCCAATATCCATTGCATCCTTATGCACTATTTTCTGAAATATTGACCTATTGTATAGAAAAGTTTCAAGGCAAGTGAGTTGACTATTCCAGCAGGTATCACTTGGCCAGCTGGGGTTTTACTTATTCTATACACTCTTTAAGCCGTGCTGCAGAAAGATGATGATAGCATTGTTTTGAATTACTTGGACATTTAAGATTTTTTATGTGAGAGAAAAAATGTGCAGCTCATGTGAGCAGTTTCAAATCTTATATTTACTTTTTAAAAAGCACAATTTTACCCCAAAATAATTTCTAAATAAAAAATTTACAGAGTTAAAAAATTGCACTTAACATTATTAATATACAGTAATAGTGACATTTTAAACATTACATGTAATGTACATGTGTGACATTTAATGTGAAATTTTTATATCAATGTACTATTTGATGTTTTCGACCAGGTTATTGACAAATAGTTTTTGATATGACAGTTTAAACAGTCAAAAACCTGCCAACCCTGCTTTAAAACAGTCTTAAGAAATATTACCTATCAGAACCATAGTAGTTTGAAGATACAAAGTACATAATTAATAAGTTTTATTGGGTCCATATAGTTTTATATAAACAGATTATTTTTGTAAGAATTTTACAGCATCACCTCTATAAATTTTAATTGATCAGGGGTCGATGGAGGTTTTTTTTTTCTTGGGGCCCATTTTGTGAAATTTATTATATTTTTGCGCAAAATAACATTCTATAACAAAAGTTGAAAACAAGTTTTTCAAATTTGAACCAAGCATTTAGTAACAAAACCTTTTAAAAATCCTTTTACTGAAGTTTTCCTCTCTGGTGAGCTTGTTTGTTTACAAATTACACATTTTAAAATGTCACAAAATAATAAATAATTAATAAATAAAATAGCTAAACATTTTTAGCGTCTTATGAATAAATTTTAATTAAATTATCACATTTAATCAGACATAAACATTACATAAATACACTAAAAACATTAAATTACTGCATGCAAATGTTTCGGGCTATAACTTAGCCCCTCCTCAGTGCAATTACATACGTTGAAATTATGCACAAATTATATACATTGAATACAGTGCAATTACATACGTTACTTGCGCCATTCGTCTTGCCGAACATAAACGTGCCTATAAATCTGGTAGCCTTTAATCAAAATTAGTACAGCATTCTTTGGATACAGATCACATTCCGGATTTCGCAAGTATCGCAGTAATCAGATCCAGCTGCAATAATGTTAAGAGTAGAGTATTTCTTGAGGGTTGGTTCACTCGTAAACAGACTTCGCCAATCAATGAATCTTGTGCTGTTCCACCTGAATACACGATTTTGCTTTAATGGAGGTTGTTCAAAAATTTTTAAGTTTTACCTGGTTTATTTTAGTAACTGTACACATGTTTGAAAACTCTCCGGTCAACGTATGTAATTGCACTGAGGAGGGGCTAAGTTATAGCCCGAAACGTTTGCATGCAGTAATTTAATGTTTTTAGTGTATTTATGTAATGTTTATGTCTGATTAAATGTGATAATTTAATTAAAATTAATAAATAGTTAGTTTTTAGGGAATAGAATTTTGTGAAGGGAACTCCATTTTATTAAATTGATTTTTGTGTGTGTGAAGGGGCCTTGTTTTATAAAATTTCTTTTCGTGAAGGGTCCCTGTTTCACTAAATCGATTTTTGTGAAGTTAAACCTGAAGTACCTGTTTTATTAAATTAATTTTTATGAAAGGCGGCTAAATAGGCACCAAATTTTGCCTGGATGTTGATAAAGTTATTATAGATGGTCAGATAAAATGAACATTTAGTTGTTATAAAAGTTATATACAGCATGTCCACGTATAACCTGACCGACCTTTATTTTCGCAACCGTTGGTCCTAGATGCATATTTCCAATTACAAAAATGGTTTAAATAAGGTAAAGAATTACTTTTAACGTGATTTGGGTCAAGAAAATCATTTATTAAAAAATTACGAAAGTTAAATTTTTATACGGTCCCCCGGTCCTATAAGTGATATTTAGTAAAAATTTACTGTGATACTAACAAGTACGACAAAGAAAGTCCCATTCATCTACCATTAAAATTGACCGAGTTCTGAAACTTTGAAATGCATGACTTATACCACTTTTTTGCATCTAAAAAGAGATGATTTCGGCCATGCTTTCAGGGGTCGTATATAAAGTACTTAAACTTATTGCAAGGTATCTGCGCTTTGAAATAAATCGTACAACTATTACGATTGAGTTAATTTTTATTAGTTAAGTTTCAGATTATTAAAATAATTGTATTTTAACATATGTTTTATTTTAAAAGGATTTGAGGCTATGATTTCTTTTAACAAAAATTATGTTATTTTCATAAGGTTTTATTTAACTTGTAACGATCGGCTTTCCAGTTTAAAATTTGTACTCGAAGTTTAACTCACTTTCAAATGTCCGATCGAAGTTAAATTTTACATACTGACTTAAATCCGATGGCAATGTAATATTATTAGGATTTTCGACGCTTACTATCTTATACATACTTATATTAGAGTATAACACAAAAAAAATTCGGATAGATTATCGTCAACAAGTTTAAGAAAGAGTTTTAGATTAGATAACATAAACCTGCGATGGTTGTGTTTTTTAAATTTTAAAATTACGTTTTATATATTTTTTAACGCTGAATAAAAAAAAATTATCTTCACTTTTAACCATCATATCAGGATTTTTCGCAAATCGTAAATTTCAAGGTTAAAAAACAGTGAAAAATCTGATATTATAAAATAGATGTAAGACTTTTTTATTCAGTTTAATTTTATTTAATTCAATAGTTTATTCAAATTTTTGGCTTATACTGGGTTTCTTGCAGCTAAACAGCTCAGGGGTCCGATGAGGTTGGGAGGGGAGGGGGGATCAATTTTAACTTTGATTGGATCAATTTTAATCAATTTAAGCTTTTTAACTTTGAAATTTGCGATTTGAGAAAAATCCTAACTTGATGGTTTAAAATGAAGGTCATTTTCGGATTCAGCACTAAAAAATCCATAAGAATCAATTTTCAAAAGATAAAAAACATGGCACAACCCAAAATTTGAAAGACAGCGTAATCTAACAGCATTTTAAAATCTGTATCATTTTGTAAATAATTGAGGCTGTTGTTTTTCATCCTTTTATTTAACAAAAATTCTGTTATTTTTATCCTCTTATATGTACAGTACAAATTGTATATTTTGCATTAATATGTCAGAATGATTATAGATTTCACAATTATATTAGATTGCAATGTTAATTTTTCTCTGAACTATTTTTTGATATATCTGACGATTATTTATATTTCTACTACATTTGTGAATGACCCCTATTTCGCGGCAAAAAATATACTCCAACTTTAAACAGCTATTATTCGGTCAATTTTAATGTTAGATGAATGGGACTTTTTTTGTCGTACTTGTTAGTGTCACAGTAAATTTTTACTAAATATCACTTATAGGACCGGGGGACCGTATAAAAATTTAACTTTCGTAATTTTTTAATAAATGTTTTTCTTGACCCAAATCACGTTAAAAGTAATTCTTTACCTTATTTAAACCATTTTTGTAATTGGAAGTATGCATCTAGGACCAACGGTTGCGAAAATAAAGGTCGGTCAGTTTATACGTGGACACGCTGTATATATATATATATTATTACAATATTTAAAATTTATTCTGCCAAGATTAACATTATTCTATATAAAATTTCCTTTTAATAATATTCCATCTATTATACCTGCTTATTAAATTAAAATCCCATCTTAAATTAAACAATCAATCTCCGTATGTAAAGGTATAAGATCTTAATCCACCTAATAATATGTATTCCAAATTGCTTAAATACAAAATGGCGTTAACTATTGATATTCCTGAAATAAAACCCCTTTTATTATTTAAATCTCTATTAAATTTCACTATTATTTCCCATACTATCAAATCCCTCTAAATTCTTTACTTAGTTTGCTAAAATGTCATAACCGTAAATTATCCCATTCTTAAAAACTTATTTATTTAAATTCATTCTTTTAATAAAATATCAAAATGTCTCTGACAATATTTCAATGTTTTAATATTCTAATTTTTATTCCGCATCCATAAATTCATTTTTATTTTTTCTGTTTTGCATAAAAGAATTGTCTGAAATCTATTTTTAGCAACTCTCGAAATCAGATCTTAAAATTCTGTTTACTTGAAATATGTATGTTTCGAGGCTTTAGAAGATTCCAAATTTTTTCTTTCCCACGCGGAAGTCAATTTACTTCAAAATTAATACACCGGAACTGTTTAATAAATCCCTCTTAATTCGTTTATTATTGGCATAAAGAAACCACATGACTTTAATTGTAACTTGACACGTGATTACTGAAATATGGGAGCGGGGCAAAATCAAGAGTGAGTTGGATAGTGTGTTACAATACTGAAGAACGAAGATGGCCTTAAGAGAGCAGTGGAATGTTGTTGTCGAAGAGTTTGTTAATTGGTGTGTCATCTGTACAGAGTAATGAAATTTATCGATAGCTAACAAGAGCATTTTCCCGGAGTCGGGCATGTTTTAATAAAAAGAATGTGACTGTCATCTTTGTGTTTTTAAAAATCTATACACTACTCGGCTGCTGAGATGAAAATTAATTTACGACTGAATTTCAATTAAGTGTTTGCTAGATATTTCTTCCATTTGTGACAAAATGCCACATATATATCAAGGACATAACCAGATGAGGACAAGGCAGTCTTTCCCCATCAACTTCTTGAGCCCCCCTCTAGGCTTTACAATCTTTCAATATTAATACCGTCTATATCACATTTAAATTTTTTAAAACTTTGCAATGAAACATTTTATGACAGGGGGCAACTTTTCTTTGTTTCTATTTATATGTTATTAAATAAAGGGGGTTTTATACATAACTGAATTAATACCATCAAAAAATGTTAATGTAATAATGATTTTGCCTTTAATAGTTATACAAATACATGTATTGTAGACTCAAAAGTTTTTTATGTGTATATATATATATATAGCTGTTATTATTAAAGATTATTAAATCTACCCTATTAAAATCTGTGCGTGTATCTATCTATGTAACCTCAAAAACTCGGAAAGAACAGGGCGCAGTTTCTACGAAATTTGGCGCACAGGTAGCTGGTAGGGGGTCCATGAACAATTGGGGCTGAAAAAATTTTAAATAGTTTTTTTTTTAATTTTATGTTTTTAATGAATTTTTGTCTTTTTTTTTTTTTTGCATAAAAAAGGCAACCTGTAAATTAACCCATTAATTAATAAATTAACCCTTAATTGCGTGAGTTAAAGGTTAAAATTCCCAGTTGCCATCGGCCACAGGGCGACTAAATGTAAAAAATTGGTGACTTTTTGCTATACATCTGATTACCAAAGTGGCGATTTTTATTTTTCATGTAGTACATGACCGTAATTTTCGAGAGATGCACATAATGATTGTTGTATAAAACCTGCAAATTTCGTTGTTCGGTTGCAAAATAAAACTGAGAGTTTCGTCAATAGGCTCCCCCAAAAAAACAACTCCGCGAATTTCATCAATTGTTCGCGGAAAAAATCGAGAATTTTGTCATTCGGTTGCAGAAAAATCACAAATTTCGGTAATCGATCGCTGGAAAAAAAATAGACGAGTTCTGCCAATTGGTCTCAGAATAAATCATGAATTTTCTCAAATGATTATGAGAAAAAACCCTGCAAATTTCATCAAAGTCTTTGAAAAAAATCGTGACTTTCGTTTCTTCATCGTGATAAGAATAATGAGTTTTATTATTGGTCTCAGAAGAAATCATAAATTTTGCCAATTAGTCATTGAGAAAAATTGCGAATTTCATCAATTGGTCACATAATAAAATTGTGTATAGCGTTAATTGGTTGAGGAATAAAATTGTCAAGAAGTCACAGGAAAGAATTGTGAAAATTGGCAATTGGTCACGAAGTTTTCAATTTATTTTCTCCACAGGGATTTTTTTAAAAGTCCTTAATGATTTAATGCCAACAAAAGTCGCAACGAGGCTCATAGTGTTCGATTTTTCTCCATCCACAATATGAATGTCAAATTTATTTTATTAAAATCTAAAACCAAAAGGAAAATAAAACCTGCCCATGTTTCTTGCATATATGTTTTTTATTTTGATTTTTATAGACATCTTTTTTTGTTAGGCTAATAAATAGTAAAATTCATCACTGAGTTCATTGAATCTATAGCTGGGTTACCTCAATTGATATAAAATACTGGGAAAGAAAAAAATATATACATTTATTTGCTAAATAGTATAAGTTTTCAAGCATAATATGCCTTAAAAGCACAGAGAATAACAAGTATGAGGGGAACTGTTTTTTAAAAAAATCAGGGTTTTTTTTCATGTTTTAAGATAGTTGAAAAATAGTTCATTTTTGTTTATAATTTATCTAGTTAATTATAAACAATATAATTTATAAAATTCATACATAAATGTTGTAAATTTTACTTCACATGTAATTTCATCTTTCTTTTTTTTTTTTTTTTTAATCTTTTGAGCATCCCTGAAAACTATTTAAATCTACAAACCACGGTGATAACGTGTCTGCTAACTTGACAGTAGTGGCTACTTAACGTACAGCCTCTACCCGCCACTGGCTACTAATGCAAATATTGAATTTTAACCTTTAGCGCGAGTTCTAACCTGTTCTAAATATTTTCTGCAATGTGAGATATACATACTACATACGCCATGCTGCAATACTAAGAAGCTGTAGCGGGTATTACGATGATTATTTTGCCTCACATGCAAATAATGAGAGATTATTTAATTGTGCTTAATTATTACCTTTTTTAAAAAAATAAAGAAAAACATTTTATCACAAATATACACAAAACTTTTTAATTCTATTTATTCCCTTATTCCAAAGATATCGTTTTATCGTCTGCTGCCATAGCAAAATAATAAATTAAATTTCATCAAAAAAAAAATGCAAAGTAGTAGAAAAGTATTTTTCTAAATCGAATAGTTATTGAACAACGCAACACCTTAACAGGGAAATTCTTATTTCTTATTTAGATATTTTAAAGTTGTTTGTTTGGTTGTATTGGTTTTTATTTTTAATTTTGGTTTTAGAATTAAATTCATGAACTTCCGTGCTTAGAATGGGTTAAACAGCTACTTATTATTAAAGATAACTATATTAAAACTGATGAATGAAGAACATAGTTTTATCTCCATCAAAGTTATACATTTATTTACAAAGTAGATTATCCTTCATTTATTCAATATTTCAAATGTTATCGTCAATTAAAGTTATTTGAAATTGCTTTAATTAATCATATTATCAATGAAATATCCAATTTGTATTCTGATTTACGTCTCAGTTATATTATGAAAAGAACTATATTGTTCATAGAAAACATTTTAAAACAAGTAATTTTTTTTCTAGTTTTTGCCATTTTTAGCAGTTTTTTTCCAGTTTTTGCCACCGTGCCAAGAATACCATTTTGCCAGCAAAATCACCAACACTAGATAACAAATATTTCTTTAAAAAATTCAACATTCTAGATTTGTTAGTTTTTGAAATAGTGGAAAATATTGAATATACATTATTATATGAAAAATATATATGAAATATTGATGAAAACAAAAATTATTATTTTATAAATTGTGTTTTGTTTTAGTTAGCATTAGTTTTAATTTGTGAAGCCAATCCATTTTTATGTCAAATTAATGAGTTTTTCGAGTAGTTATAGTCAGGGCTTAATTTCTAAGGAAAAAAGTACCGGAGCCCTAATATTCTGCAGTACTAACACACGTAGCGTCCCCCCCCCCTTCCGCCGTCTCTCTAATATGCATATTTATATTTCATACATTATTTTTAAAAATTTAAAGCATTGTTTTTTTATTTAGCAAAATTAAAATTTCAAATACATCTCTCTGCTTATACTTAGCTATCAACTATTCCCCATTTTAGTTATTACTACTTCCAAATAGACCTTTGCCTAATCTTAATGTTAATTAATTACAGAATTCTGCAGTTAAATAAGCTCAGGATTAGGATTTGAAAAGAGTGTTAATACAAAAAATGAATAGTTCACAGCTATGCAGAATAGAAAAAGATTATTTCTGTTTGCTTTTTATTCTGATCAAAATAGCATTAAAATGATTTGAAATGGAAATAAATAAAATTTTGTATTTAAGACAGATTGATCTTGAGCCTGCCCAAATCCGAAGACTGATATAAAAATCGAGCTTGTTTCATCTCCATCTCTTACGTGGTAACATATTACGTTAATTATAAGTGTTTTGATACAAAAGAAGGCAATATATTGGAAATGGGAGGTTAAAGGAAAGGGTAATTTAGGATTAGTTTTTCGGAAGCATTATTGCACTGGACTCCGGAGCGCAATGTTTATGAGCTCCGGTGTATTTTGGCCAATTTTTAAATATTTACTAAAAACAGAAGTACCAGAGCTGAGCTCTGGTGGGCTCCGGTGCAAATTAAGTCCTGACTGTAGTATGATTCAATGGATTGCGCCATAGGCGTTACATTTACAGTGCTTTAAAAATTAAATATAAATTATGAAATCTAAGTAAATTGCATATTTTTTTCAAATGTATGACATTTAAAATTGTTTTATCGTTGTTATTTCATCGAGGGGTCAAAATGACCACTTCCCACCATTCCAATAGGTAAGATTTTTCCTCCATTCTAGTGTTAACCTTTTGGCTTCAGGAACTGGAATCTAAAATTGTTCTCTCGTTATGAGAAGATTAAGATGTCTGCTTTCCCCTTTTGAGTACAGGTGATGAATGCAGGGAGACAGTAATTAGCACATCTGTTTCTCGTTAACCAAATCTGGTCTCACCTGGGGATTTTTTCCTCGAATGTAAACCGGAGGAAACGTATTCTGCTTTGCTTTAAATGTGAATGATATTTAGAAAATACTTTTTTGCGATGAAAATGTCACTAAATTGCAGTAGTCAAACACAGTTTTTGAGTAGTATAATTGAACGATTTCATGAAAATTTTAAATGTTTTACTTATAATAAATAAAATATATATTCAAGAAAATCCAACTATACTTAAACTAAGTGTAACGTAAAAATGCCTCTTTACTTTTTAATTTAATTTTTTTTTAATGGGGAATTTAATTAAATTAAATTTGAGTTTGGAATTATTTGACAGGCACAATGCACTACGGTCATTTAATAAAATTACATTTTTCTTAAAATATTTAATAAAGTATGTGTACTTTTGTTGTTTGCATGTGAATTCTTAAAGTATTAAAAAAGTATTACCGTAAAATCCCGTTAATCTGCCCCCCTAACACGACGGAAAATCATAAAATAATCAGGGGGGGGGGCGCTTACACGGTATTAAAATTGTAGTATATGATATCAATGGGTGGTGGTGGGGGGGGGGATGCTAATGGCCGATCGTCGCAAAGTATGCATTATTTTAATAAAGTGACAAAATAAAAACATTTTGAAAAAAAAGATATACAAAATAGAAAAACAGTATAACTTCACGATGAATGGCGATTTCAGATTATAGCAAATTCTGGATTTCAGAAGCTGTGAAACTGGAATGCATTTAGATAAATAATAACACTAACATCTGTCATTAATATGGTAACAGAAAAATAAAAGGTACTTAATAATTTAAAATAATTAAAAAACACTGAGAAGTTGCAGCTGAAAATGTCCTGAAATACTTTCTACACTAGTAACATTTTATGTGGTGTCGCCATCTGTTGTAAATTAGGGAGATTAAATAACTGTTTTTTTTTTTTTAAATCATGATTTTGTATCTATAAATTCTAAATAAATAATACAAATCACAAAAATTGAGAACGTACAGAACAAATTGGTAGTGTTGCCAGAATTTTAAAACAAAAAACATTGCTATCACAAAAATAGCATAAAATACGATACAAATTCGACTGTGGCGCCATCTACTGATCAATCAATCAATAAAATTTTTGTAATTGGTTTTCATAATAATGTTAAATACTACTATAAATTCTTTGTTAAAATAGATTCTTTTTGAATCAAAATATTTCACACACAGCATCAAATACACATTTTTTAACTTATTTCATGAGAAACTTTCACTATCGATATTTTTATTACCTTCATATCGCTATGGAGATAAATTTACAGCAAAAATAATTTTTGGTTATATTGCTTTTTCAGATTGACAATAGTTGAAGTTGTGTTTGTTACTTTTGTGTTTTTACACGTGTGCAATATATCAAAGAATCGTCGTGCCTTTCTGATCGTCGGAAAAAAAAACACTTGTGAGATAAAATTTTTGGTGTTGATCTTGACGTGCACAGCGAAATTTCTTTTGGAGGAGGGCGCTTTCTCGGGATAATTTTACAATTTGTTTGCAAAGTGGGAGGGGGGGTTAATCGGGAAGGGCGGATTAACGGGATTTTACGGTAAGTTTATTGCATTGAATTTTTATTTTTCCAGCAATTCAAGGACACGTAGGGTATAGGTTGGGTTATACCTATATAACAATCTTTCGCATTTAAATTTTTAAACTGTGATATGTATATTATTTAAATAAAATTTTCCCTTAAATATAGTAAAAAAAATAATAATTATAGTTTTTCATATTTTGTTTTTTGAAATATCACATACTTTAAATAAAATAAATTAGTATAAATTGTTTGTTAAGTATAAAATAAGCTATAAAAAGAGTATACATCTTTATAAACTTAGAATTTTTATTCCTTTTATAAATGGTACTATTTAGTTTGTAAAAATTCAAATAAATAATTTTTGTTTAAATGTAATCATGGAAATAATTCTATTATTAACTAGAAGTGGAAGTTAATGTTCATTATTAATTAGACAATAGTAATAAAAAAATCCCTGACGGCTCGGCCTACAGGCACAGGTAGATTTCGAAGACGCAGAACGTGGGGTGCCTGTTTGTCGGGAATTGCGGAAGAAATGACCTTTTTGCGGATGATGCTGCAGTTGGAACCGCCTACTTCGAAACGAAACTTGTTTGCAGGCGGAGCCAGCAAGAATTTTTTTTTTTTTTTTTGCTATAAGAGTTGGTCCTATAAAAAACATGTCAATATAAAAGTTTTAGATAATATTAAGAGGATTTATAATATATTTAAGCGGATTTGAAATATTGGGAATTGACGAAGTTACGAATTTTTTTCTTCTAAAACCCTCCTTCCCTCCCCCCCTTAAGGCAATTTTTAATTATATCAAAAATCTGTCATACATAAGTTTTTGGCCCTGTTCCTAGAAGTAATAATAACTTCAAACGCATTCGATACGTATCATAAGTAAGAAATTATGAGTTTTTTTTCTGTTTTCACAAAAAGCCCCCCCCCCCCCCTTGGTTTGATTTTGTCCATTAACGAACTTGACCGAGATTTTATGTCCCTTGATTTTATGTATCAGTTTCGAAAAGATGCTGGAGTTGGAACAGCCTACTTCGAAAAATAACTTGTTTGCAGGCGGAGCCGGCAGGGATTTTTTTTGTTTTTAATTTTTTTTGCTATACCGGTTGGTCCTATAAAAAACTTGTCAATATAAAAGTTTTAGATAATACTAAGAGGATTAATAATAAATTTACGCGGATTTGATATCTTGTGAATTGACGAAGCTATGATTTTTTTTCTCCTAAAACCCCCCTTTCCCCCCCCCTTGGGGCCATTTTTAATTATATCAAAAATCTGTCATACATACATTTTCGGCCCTTTTCCTAGAAGTAATAATAACTTTAAACGGATTCGATACGTATAATAATAAAGAAATTATGAGGATTTTTCTGTTTTCACAAAAAGCCCCCCCCCCCCATTTCCCCCCCCCTTGGTTCGATTTTGCCCATTAACGAACTTGACCGAGATTTTATGATCCTTGATTTTATGTATCAGTTTCGAAAAGATGCGGGAGTTGGAACCGCCTACTTCGAAAAATAACTTGTTTGCAGGCGGGGGCCATCAGGGATTTGTTTTGTTTTTAATTTTTTTTTTGCTATAACGGTTGGTCCTATAAAAAACTTCTCAATGTAAAAGTTTTAGATAATACTAAGAGGATTAATAATAAATTTACGCGGATTTGATATCTTGTGAATTGACGAAGCTATGATTTTTTTCTCCTAAAACCACCCTTTCCCCCCCCCCCCCCTTGGGGCCATTTTTAATTACATCAAAAATCTGTCATACATACATTTTCTGCCCTTTTCCTAGAAGTAATAATAACTTTAAACGGATTCGATACGTATAATAATAAAGAAATTATGAGGATTTTTCTGTTTTCACAAAAAGCCCCCCCCCCATTTCCCCTCCCCCTGGTTCGATTTTGCCCATTAACGAACTTGACCGAGATTTTATGACCCTTGATTTTATGTATCAGTTTCGAAAAGATGCGGGAGTTAGAACCGCCTACTTCGAAAAATAACTTGTTTGCAGGCGGAGCCGGCAGGGATTTGTTTTGTTTTTAATTTTTTTTTGCTATAACGGTTGGTCCTATAAAAAACTTGTCAATATAAAAGTTTTAGATAATACTAAGAGGATTAATAATAAATTTACGCGGATTTGATATCTTGTGAATTGACGAAGCTATGATTTTTTTTCTCCTAAAACCCCCCTTTTTTCCCCCCCTTGGGGCCATTTTTAATTATATCAAAAATCTGCCATACATACATTTTCGGCCCTTTTCCTAGAAGTAATAATAACTTTAAACGGATTCGATACGTATAATAATAAAGAAATTATGAGGATTTTTCTGTTTTCACAAAAAGCCCCCCCATTTCCCCCCCCCCCTTGGTTCGATTTTGCCCATTAACGAACTTGACCGAGATTTTATGACCCTTGATTTTATGTATCAGTTTGGAAGAGATTTATGGAGAATTTTTCCAGTTATCGTGGTCAGAAAAAAGTGACATAGATAGATAGATAGATAGATAGATAGATAGATAGATATATAAACTTTTGAACTGGGGGTGGTTTTGGGTTCTGGGAGTCATGATCGGCGTAGATCTGCAAAAATTTTTCAAAATTTCCAACTTATGTGAGAATGTAATAGGTAGTATTTCTTACGAAATCTACCTAAAAGACGGAATATTCCTCTTGTATGTGTACTAAAATCTAGAATTTCAAGCAATAATAACGGTCAGAAAATGATGGAAATAACCATAATCATACAAAGAAAGAAAATCTTTTTATACAGGAAAAGGCAAGATTTGACATTAGAAAGACCAGTTTGAGCCACATTTCCATTGAAAGTCATTCTTGCATTGCTTAAGAAAAAAAAAATCTTTACATTCATTAAATTTAAATTGTGCAAATAGGAATTGCGAATTTCTATTCCCGGCTAAGTATTAGAAAGAAACCTTTATAATTATATTATGTTAAAAAGTGTAGGTTATTTTTATAAAATGTGTTATTAAATGATGTTGAAATATGTTCAATATAGATGATTCAATATTAATTAACAATACAGATTAAAAATATTGTCTTTTGTATATTGAATGTCATTTTCTCTGTAAACAGAAAAAAAATTGATTCTTTTATTAAAATTTATTCTATTAATTACTACAAAACTTTTCTGAAAAGTTTAAACAAATACTTTTAAAAATTGGTGTATTTTTATAATATTTAGTCGCAGCAGGAGTGGTGCCCTGGCACAAGGTGCTAAACTTGATAAGCACCTAAATGCACTGTCAGCTATCAGTCCCGATAAACCTATCTTTAACAAAAAAAAACTAACGGTTTTTTTTTCCCTTCAAAACACTATATAAAATTGCTATGTCATACTTCAAAATTTTGATCAGTGAGATAAAAATTATTAGTACAATTTTGGTTATTTAATTTTTTGAAATAAATCTTATTTTCTAAAATAAACATAAAATTTAATATTAAACGAGGATAAAATATTTCAAATTTAGTTATCAATACAATATCAAAATACTCTCACTTTTCACAAGTGTACCAGAATTGTGTGTGTGGGGTGGGAGGAGGGGGGAGGCTTAGAGTGCTGAAGCTGTCTCTCCGAAAAATAAAGTCTTGGATACCGTAATGCGACGCTCATATGTTATATTGTTTCTTTCACTGCACACAGAATGTAAAACCCTTAATTATTGTTATTATTATTACATTAAATAGAATTTATCCTGTGCGAAATTAAATATGTGGAAATTTCTTTACAAATTTGTGTGCAAAAATTATGAAATCATTAAGTAATTTTCAATTTTCAATATACACTTACACGTAAAATTCTACACACATATATGCTTATTTAAATGTTGTTAAAGTAAATTGACATTTTTCGCTTCAATGTTCAATTGATTAATATTTATTTTATAATATGCGTAGTTTAACTTGGCGGGAGAAAGTATGAATCAAATTGAGTAGAAATTCATACTATGACAAGCTGCTTCTCGTGCAATCTTCAAAACTTTTTTACAAATCAAAATCGGGATTTTCAGTCACTTTTACCCTAATGCGGACTGATATTGCCCGTGACCTTCGATACTCCGGCCAAATAACTGGGGTCAACATGGGTGGTATACGTCACTGAAGAGGGATCCACTTTCCCCACTGTTTTTAAAGTGATCTCTTCCTACCCTTGTTTTATGTTTGGCATTCTTGGATATGTTGGAGCAAAAATAGGCCATATTTTGTTGTGATTTTAGTGATTTTTTTTGTTAATAAACTTATTAGCAAAATTCTACAAATGCCACCTCCTTGTGTGGTACATGGATGTCATTCTAATTACAAGAATGGACCAAAACACAAGGCTTATTGTTTTCCATCTGACGAAGATCATTGTCGAAAGTGGATACAAGCGATTCATCGCAAAGATTATAAACCCACGAAGTACAGTAAGGTAAGAAAATATATTGTTATTTATTTTTCAATGTATTACAGGGTTCATACACTTTTACCACAATTTTTAACATCATTTTTAGCCTTATTTAAATGCAGAAAATATTACAAATCCTGCAATTAAACGAAGCTTCTATAATTTCTTCTATTTAAATATTAAATCGAAAAATTCGATTAAAAAATTGTGGTAAAAGCGTACAAACCTTGCATTATATATACATTAAAAGATATCATTTATTCATTTTTATCGCATTATCTTATTAAAAATTAAATATGTAAAACGTTTTGTTTTAATATAGTAAATAACTTTTTATGAAATCCATATTTCCACAGAATATTGAAAGTATGAATAAAAATAAATATATACGTATGTGAATCATATATATATACATATATATATATATATATATATATATATATATACTTTCTTTTTGAAGAATATATGGCAGAAAATAGTATATTTTTATTTATGAGCAACAGAAAGGAGAAATTATTTTAATTATTAGTATTTAAATATTTAAGTATTAATAACTAAATGCGACTATTTTAATTATTATTTCTTATTTCTTAAAGTATTATATATTCAAAATTTTTTAATTAATTTTTATCGCTTCATTTCATTGCATTTTAAATGAAACTAAACTTAAATAAGCTTTTTTTTTTCCTTTTTATCAAAAACTTTTTCTTTTAGTATGCTAAACAACCTTTTATAAAATCCATGTTTACAAAGAATATGTAAAGTATAAAAATAATATATACATGACGAATGTAAATTATATTTTGTGGTAGTATATTCTTTTGAAAATTGGTTTATTTTATTTATAAATAACAGAAAGGATTGTGTATAAAGTCCAGTTACTCAAATTTGAACTAAGCATTCCTTAAAAATAACTTCTTAGAGTCCTCTGCAAAAGTTTTCCTTTCTGGTGAATTTATTTTGTTTTCAAATTACACATTTTAAAATGTAACAAAATAAAAATAATTAATGAAGAGTATGTTTTTATGGAATGGAGTTTTGTGAAGAGACCTATTTTATTAACAGGGATTTTGTGAACCCATTTTATTAAATGGATTTTTGTGAAGGGCCCTTAAATTTTGTCTGGATCGACCCCTGGTTATATATTTAAGAATATTTTATCTATTAATATGAATAATTAAATGAAAACATTTTATTTATTCTTTTTAGGTATGTGAACTGCATTTCAAAGACACAGATTTCATTACATCAACAAAAGCTACAGATGAAAAAACTGGAAAAGTTATAGAAGTTGCTTTAAAAATTAGAAGGTGTGTAGAATTTAAGTCTACTATGGGTGGGGGTGGGGGGGGGGGGGGTAGAAGAAAAAAAATCATAACTTCGTCAATTCACAAAATATCAAATCCGCTTAAATTTCTTATAAATCCTCTTAATAGAAAAAAAAAATCCCTGCCGGCTCCGCCTGCAAACAAGTTAGGTTTTGAAGTTTGCGGTTCCAACTACCGCAGCATGGCAAAAAGGTCATTTCTTCCGCAATTCCCAACAAGCAGGCGCCCCACGGTCTGTGTCTTCGAAATCTACCTGTGCCTGTAGGCCGAGTCGTCAGGGATTTTTTTAATTCAAGTTATGGGGGGTGGACATTTTAATCAAAGATAAATTTTTTGTAGGTGCAAAAAGCTTTGTTATTAAAATTCCGATAAGTACTAAGTCCAATTAAAATATAATCTATCAGACAAAAAATGTTGCGCATTAATTAACTGGATGTTTATTCGTAACAAGCAGCTGTTTTAATGGAAGCATCAAACAAGTTTTAGTTGTAAATTTTGTAAAATTTTATGATGTCATGAAATAATACCGACTATACACCTTTAATTATCATAATTAAAAAGATATGGAAGCACTAAAGTAAATAATAATAAAAGAATTAAGTAACCTATTGTGTTGATTTCATTTATGCTATTAATTTTATGTGTCAAAGCTTTATTAATAATTTTTTCCCTCGCTTGTTTTCTATAGGCTACATGAAAATGCTGTTCCTTCACAATTCCCAAATCTTCCATCATATTTATCTTCTAACAAGATTCGGAGAGATAGCCCAGAAAGTAAAAAAAGAAAAATGGAGAATGACTCTTTTAACAAAGCTATGCAAGCAAGCCTTAATGCTAAAAGAAAATATGATGATGCTCGAACATTTTCAAGCTTGAAAGACCTTCAAGAACGTCTGAATTTTATAGACCAAGAATATTGGACTGTGACTGACTGTAAATCACATATGATGTTTTTAAACATCATTGCTAATCCAGTCCCCAAAGTAAAAAAATCAGTAATAATTAAGGAAAATTTAGAAGTAATGTGTTACAATGATGGCTTAAAGTTGGGAAAAATAAGTAAGTTTTCTTTTCCATGTTACATTAATAACATAAATGAATTTAATGAGGTATTAAATGGGCTAAAAGAAATAGAGGGAACATGCACTGAAAATCAGACTTCTATTATTTTAAGTGTTATTGATGCATTGAATTCATTAGAAAATAGTGATAATATTAATGTGACTATGCTAAAATTTATAATTGAACAGATCAATTTAATTTTATGTAATAAATATGTATATAGATATTCTAGTGATACTTTAATATTTTCCACATTGCTATATACCATTTCACCTCAAGCATATCGATTTGTTAGAAAAAGTAACATTATAATTCTCCCACATCCTAATACTGTTAAACGCTTATGTACTTCATATGATGTAGATCCTCATAGTGAGCAAATTAATTCAAATTTTTTAAATTACATTAAAAGGAAGTATTTATTATTAAATGATCAAGATAAATTAGTTACATTAATGATCGATGAAATACATTTAAAGCAGTTCATGGAGTATAAAGGTGGAAATATTGTAGGGGTTAGTTTCAATTCTGATGACTGTGCTTCTAGTGCACATGTTTTTATGATAAAAAGTGTTTTGTCAAAATACAAAGATGTTGTGCATGTGCTGGCTGTAAAAACATTATCTGCTGAAGATTTACATCAGTATCTGAAAGGAGTAATTATTGGTTTGGAAAACATAGGATTTAATGTTTTATGTGTTTCAGCAGATAATAATGGTATCAATCGAAAGGCTATGCGTCTCTTTATTTCACCACCAAAACTTCAGTCTATATATCCTCACCCTTGTGATAAAAACAGACCATTATTTTTTGTTGTGGACAGTGTCCATTTATTAAAATGCATTAGGAATAATTGGCTGAATCAAAAGAATTCTGATAAGTGCTTTTATTATCCAGATTTTGATGAAGGATTTAATTCAGCTAATCCACATAATTTTAAAACTGCCTCCTTAGATACTTTACGACTTCTTTATGATAAAGAATGTGATTCATTAATTAAATTTGGCTTTAAATTGACACACAAAGCACTTTATCCTTCTAGTTTAGAACGGCAAAATGTTGGATTAGTATTAAATGTTTTTAATGAATTTGTTGCGCAAGGTTTAATTGAGTTGGGTGATAAACATTCACTGCCTCATTTTAATGATACAGCAGATTTTATAAGAATAACACTTAAGTGGTGGCAAATATTAAATGTTAAATATCCTATAAAAGGATCTAGAATGAATAACAGTTTTGAGACTCCATTAAAATATGATGAAAGTGATGAAAAATTAATTTTTCTTCATAAATTCGCCGAATGGTTAGATGAATGGGAAAAGATGGGCTGTACAACAGGAATGTTTTCTAAAGAAACTCATGCAGCTTTAAAACTTACAGTTCTGGGAATAATTCAGATAACGGAATATTGCAAAGATGAGTTGAAAATTCCATATATATTGCCTGGTAAATTTCAAACTGATGATTTAGAAAATAGATTTAGTTTATATAGGCAGCTAGCAGGATCCCAGTTTCACATCTCTTTACAACAGTTATTTGAGTGTGAGAAAAAATTGAGAATTCAGTCAATATTGGAACTTAAAATTCCAACAAAAGCGTTTGGTGAGATTCAAATTAGAGATTTTCAAATTGACTATTTTATGAATAATGATAATACTGAATCTCAAAATACTTGTAATATTTCGGTTGAATCTTCAGATTTAGATGATGTTATTTCATATATTCCAGTATTTATTTATGTAGCTGGCTATTGTATACATTCAGTATTAAAAAGGGAATATTGTGAATCATGTGCTGAACTAAATTTGTGTGATAAGAATTTAAGCTTAAATGTAAATTATGATTTTGTTAAAAATTTAGATAGAGGGCAGTTAAAGTTTCCTAAAGAACACATAGTGAATGCGGTGTTATACAATTACGTTGTTGTAAATAAATTGTGTTCTAATTTCAAATCTGATTTTCTAAAGTTAAAAGATCACCGTAAAATTGTTTTTTCAACTACTGTATCAATATTAGAAGATAATGATATGTTGGCTGAAGAAACATGTGTGGATGAACATTCTATAGGCGCTATCCTTAAAAAAGTTTTGTGGGCATCTACAAATATATTTTTGAATAATTTTTGCAAGAAATGCAATGATGAAGTAGCCAAATCTCGTTTTAAAAAAACTAGTGGTATTAAAGGTAAAAAGATATCTGAAACAGGTAAAGGTCATCAAAGAAAGTTGGACAAATTTTCATTGCTGTAAATTATTCATGAATTTCAATGCATCATTCTTTTTAAATTCATTCACGTTTTAATTATTATTATTACAATTGTTTAATATTTTGATAATTTAAAAATGGTCAGAGTTCTTTAAAAACTTTAAAAAAAAATATATTATGTTACAGAATTTTTTAATTATTTCACAAGAAACATTTTCCAACTTTTAGCCATATTGAGATTGTTTAATTAAACATATTATAATTATATTTCTGCAAGTATTTGTTGCAATTATTTAAAACTTGAATGATTTTACTCGATTTAAATTGCTATATTGCCTAGAAATGCTGTAATCTTTGTAATAAATTTTTTTCTAACTTTGATTTGTTTGTTTCTTTGAGATCACAAAGTAAGTTTTGATATGTATGCTTACTTGTATGACTGATGTAGAATTTAACAGAAAGTGGTTGTAGGAAACAAAAACTTCTAGTAAAAGAAGTTTTTATATCTTAAAGCAAATTTTACTGTCCATAATTATTATAAAGAAAGCTATTTTCTTTCCCATAATTAAAATAATCTGGTGTTAAAGAAGTTTTATTTAAAAAAGAATAGGTTAAAAAGACATTTTATGGAAAATTAGCTTTTAAAAGCAGAATTTGTATTTCTAATATTTGCTTCAATAATCTATTCAATATTTGTTATTACATTAAAAATTTGGCATTTTTCACTAAGAAAATATATATATGCTAATTTGTATGTATACATATATAGCTATAAAACTGTAAACAAATGAATTTTTGAATCAATAGTAAAACATTAATAATGAATGCTGATTTAAAAAATAAATAAAGTGCAAATATACATAAGATCGCTGATTTTTTACCAGATTGATGCATGTTTTAAATATTTAAAAATTCAGAAACACACACGCACACACACAAAAAAAAAATGGAGGAGGGGATTTTTTGTGGAAGATTTTCATTCCAGTTATTTATAGGTGTACTTTAAGTACATATTTTTTATTTTGATTGCAAATTTTTTTATCTCACATATTTAAATTCACTTGGAGTTTAAATATTATTTCCGAAACATAAAACTGTTTGTATTTAAAAAAGTAACAGGTTTTAAATGCAAAGGAAGTAATTAAAAACACATTTTATTAAAATAGAATTTATTTAAAAAAAAAATCCTTTTACAGCAGAATTTCTATTTATTTTGCTTCAGTAATTGCAATATATTTTTTCTTATATTAAAATAAAAATTTTGCATTTTTTACTAAGCAAATTTATATAAATAAACACTGTAAAATTGTAAACAAATACATTTTTTAAGCAGTGGTGAAAAATAAATAATGGTTATTAATTTTTAGCAGATTAATGCAAAAACTACATTAAAAATTCAAGAAAACAAAATTATTCTTAAACTTTTTTCTTTTCTTTTTTTTAATGGATGTACTTTAATATGTATTTCTATTTTAGATTGCTAGATTTTTTTCCCCCACATATGTGTTAAAATATATTTGACTAAAAAGATTTAAAAAAAAAAAAAAACTGTTTCAGTTTGAAAAGTAACAGTATTTAAATGCAAAATAAATTAATAAAAATTTATTTTACTGGAAAATGAAATAAATTTAAAAATAACCTTTAAAAACAGAATTTCTATTTATTTTACTTCAATAATATATATCTATATTCATTTCCTTACATTAAAAATTAAGTATTTTTTACTAAGAAAATATATATGAATAAGTACTATAAAACTGAAAAAAAAACAGCAGTAGTGAAAAATTTAACAATAAATGTATTTCTTCAAAAAAAAAAAAGAAAAAAAATATCCTTTAAAGAAAAAGGGAGGGGGGATGATTTTATTCCTGATTTTAATTGCTCTTATCTGTTATATATTTCCGCAAAGATCTCTCCCAGCGATGGGGTGGGGATCTCTCTGGGTTGACGTCACAAACGAGTGTTTCGGCCGGAGTATCGAAGGTCACGTATTGCCCCTAAAACTTTCTTTTGCTTTCAAAGCATGTAAGACACCTACTATGTAATTAGCTTTAAACAACTTCTCTACTTCCGCTTTTGGGGATGAAAAAGATTGGTATTACGGCAATCCCTACCCCGTATTTTATGAAGATTTTTTTTTCTTGGGATTACCGCTATCCCACCATAAGCAAAAGGCTAATAAATGTTTTTATTGACCCAAATAATGAGGAAATAGTGATGACTGGCCCCAGCCCGAATGTCATGAATTAAAATTGTCTCGGGCCCAGCTCATGCAGATTTCCAACTCAGTAGATGTATTAAATTTTTCTCATGTCCCTTGAGAAAAACCATGCCTAAATGTATTAAGTAAATTTTGTATGCTACTTTTAATACAATTGCTTGTGTTTGAAAAGCATTTTTGTGTTTTTTTATCGAGCTTTAAAAGTGAAAATACAATGATCGTCAGTGGTGCTTTTATTTGTATAATTTTGAAAAGCACTAGTAATTTTTGTTTTCATAACATCCAATGGAAGTTCATTACTGGTTGTAACATTTTTCTTTCCTTTTTAAACTTTTTTTTTATTGCTATATAAAGTAGACAGAATTCACTGTTTCTTATTAGCAAGAATCATGATGCATGTTTCAGGTAGCTACATGTTTCTCATTTATTTCTGAGTGCAAACATTGCTGTTTTCTTAACAACTATTTCACGTGACTTTTGGCTGGTTTTCTTTTGTATCCATAGTCTTTGAAACCCCCTGTGTTTTAATTTAAAGGGGCATAGAAATTTTTCTTTAAGATACCATTTGGGAGAAGAGAGGAGGGGGGGGGAAATGAATGTTTCTCATTTTGTGAGTTTCAATTCTGCTACTGTTAAAGCTTTTTTTTTTTCTTTCTCCCTAGAAATTTGTCTGAAAATTCATAAATTTGCATTTTTGCTGAAAAGAGTCATTAGTCACAACTGTGATCAAACTATTTCTAGAAATTTATTTTTTCATACTTCATATTTTATTCTTTTCACCACTTTTTTTTAAAAATGCCTTTCTAGTTTTAAAATGTAATATACGTTTGTTCTTTTAGCAGCATGGTTTCTTTCAAAGTGCTTAACTTAAATATTTTTTTACCTCAATTATTAGTTGAAATATTTCTCTCATTCATAGAATTCTAGAATTTGTGCTGGCCCTGTCTTAAAATATAAAAAACAGCTGAACAGGATTCTTCATTTTCATTGGCCACTGGGACAACTAAGTACTTAAAAAACAGAAGGTGGGTTTACTTATTTTCATTCATTCTTTGACAGCTTTCTGTTTTATCTCATTACTAGCAAGCTACGCCCGCTGCGCTGGTCGGTTTCTACAAATGAACCTTGAATCAAACGAAATTATATCGTTTAATTTGACCTAGTATTTGAAAGCAATCTGTATATTTAGCTGGAATATCCTTCCACATTACTGAAAAATGATGCCATTGCGCTATTATATTTTCCAATGTGCATGGTAATTTACAGCTAGTGTTTGCTAAAGAACGATAAAACTATATGCAATATATTAAAACAATCACTAAAAAATATCGAACTAACAATGCAAACAAATTAACTAACAAAAGCCATCCAGTAGAAGTTTTTATAAAAGCTAATCTTTGATAATCGGGTTCATCTGATTATAGAACTTTTCCACATAATTCGATAGAACAATATGAAATATACTAAACCATCCTTAAAAATTATCTGCTTAACAATGCAAATCGCCTAAAATACACCCAGTAAAAAGTTTCTAAAAGGCCAATCTTTTGGAATCGGGTTCACCTGACTATATAACCACTTAACTGTTTGACTAAGCAACGTAGAACAATATGTAGTATACTAAAACCATTCCTTAAATAGCATCTAACCAACAATACAATTATCATCAAAATCCGTTCGAACTTTTTCAGAAGGCTAATCTTTCATAACCAGAATCAAATATTTAAAAGGTTAATATTTGATAAAAAAGGGTCACCAGATTTTCGAATTTCCCCCTATAATTCTAGAACTAAGCAACGTAAAATGATATGTTATATAATAAAACTTTCCCTACAACATTATCTAACTAACGGTGTAGATTTCATCGAAATCTATTCAGCAGAATCTTTTAAAAAAGGTTAATCTTTCATAATCGGATTGATCTGATTATAGGACTTCCCATAATAATTCTATAACTAAGCTACGTAGAACGATATGTTATACAATAAAACCTTCCCTGAAAAATTATCTATCTTACAGTTTAAGTTCTACGAAAATTCATTCAGCAGAACTCGAGTTATTCGAGCAGCCGGAACGAAATTTCATATATAAGGTAGAAGTAAATAGAAGTATATTGCTATTAATATAGTTTACAATTGAATAAAAAAAAACTACTTTTTGGTTAGCCGGGCGCCAGTGATATAGGTACATATATAAATATATATGTATATACATATGTATATATATCTTGTGTATTTATATATAGTGTATATATATGTGTATGTGTAGATATGTGTATATATATGTGTGTATGTATATACCGGGTGTCCTAAAAAGGACTGACTGATTTTAAAATTCAATAACTTACAAACGGTGACAGATATTTAAAAAATTCTTGCAGGAGAGTATTGTACGATGTCAGGAGTTTTTTTACTGCGATTCCCAGTTTTAGTATGAATTATCATCAATAAATGGCGCTGTGAGCTATAGACGCTCAATCGAGACCAAAACTGAAATCAGGAGGTTATATGTATGGAGTGGGTCTCATACACCAATGCAATCTTTTTTTGTAGGACCCGATTCTGAACTCAGTCATTTTATTTTCGATGAAATGTGTTATTGCCATGGAAATAATGAATTCTTCGATATAACCACAGCATTCAGAATTGGGCATGAATTTAATAAGCAATATGCGAGTGAGCAGACGATTTTATATTTATGAAGCTTTACTTTTCTGGATTAACTTACTTTTTATTGTCTGATTTAAAGAATATTTTGTGCATCGCATCTTAAAACTAGGAGAAGAGATTCAGTATTTTTTTGTCTTTGTTAAAAATTTTAAAAATTTTGTTAAATTCTAAGAAATTTTAGATCTTTTAAGGAAGTTTGTCAGTAGATTTTGAATCCAGTTTAAAAGAATCTTGGAAATGTTTTGGAAGAAAGAATATTTATAATACACATACTTATAATACACATACATTATTATAATACACATACTTTGGAAGAAAGAATATTTATAATACTGGAGTACTACCGCTTGGATCAAAGCATAATAGCGACTAGAAGCAGTTTCCAAAAAGAAATTTAACGTAAGGAATGCTCCGCATCCGAATACAATTAAAGAATTGTATTAGAAATTTGTAAAGAGCGGTAGTGTTGCCGACGGTTTGGTAAACAACGTTGGACGACATAAATCGACCATGACTGAATCTAACGTGGATTTTATTAAAAATGTTATTAATCATGATTCGAAAATATCGGAAATGCATAGCTCGAATAAAAAACTCTTTTCTGCAATTCACGCTCATACTCGGTAGCGCTTACGAATTACTTTGTGTAGCCCTGTATATGATCTATAACATCATGCACATCCTGTAGTATGCAAAAATGTTTTTAAAACCGCTTACCATAACTGAAAGCACACTTCCAGCAATTATCGCTTATAGACAGTGTGCCGAATACAGTACTGCAACCGAAATCTTTCGCCTGTCCCTGTAAATGAACGATAAATGTTATGTACATCATATTTTACAACAAGTATCATTTAGTAAACCTCAGTAATGTATATCAGTTTCATTATAGTAGAAATGCTGTAACATAATTAAAATATGCTTCAAACAGTTTTTCCCCCGTAGGCAATAAATGGGCCATAATGTAACCGAATTTTGTGTAGCCTTGTAAATGAATGATAAATGCTTTACACTCCATGTTCTACAGAAAGCATGTTTTAGTGTACTTCATAAATGTAAATCAATTTCATTATGTTTGTAACGGTATAACATCGTTAATATTTTTTAATTATATTATAAAAATAAATAAACAGTAAACGATTTTTTCCCATGTACCATCATGTAATGAAATTATTTTGGGTGACCTTGTAAACGAACTGAAAGTTCTACACATTCAATATTCGATAGTAAGCATTTTGTAGTACACTTCAGTACTATATATTATTTTCAAAAAGTTTGAAATAGTGTAACATCATTGAAATACACTGCAAATGTTTTATCCCATAGACCATAATAAAACGGCATTTTTTTAAGTAACGAATCCCTGTAAACGAACAATAATTGCTACAAATTTCTTCAATACAGAGCATGCCATGGTAAACCTCAATATTAAAAGTTCTACATATACAATCTTCGATAGAAAGCATCTTGTAGTGCACTTCAAATACATACATGGCAATTCAAATAAATTTACACAAGTTAAAGCACGAGGAGACGGTCAGATAAACCGAGTGCATAAACACTTTTCAAATGTGTTGGAAAGTTTTAGAAAAAATAAATTGGATTGATAAAGAAGACACTAATTTTAAAAAAAACTATCCTTCTTGGAATATAACAAGTTTTAAGAAATTCGATATTTTGAACATTGTCGTTACACATTTCGATTTGGAAGAAATCGTTTCCGTGGAAACAATACTCTTTCTATTGTTGCTCTGACTCCTACAATACTGAAATCATACCGTGTCAGTTCAGAATCGGGCCCTAAAAAATATTGTATTGGTGAACAAGACCCACTCCATACATGTAACCTCCTGATTTCAATTTTGGCCTCGATTGAGAGCCTGTTGCTTGCAGCGCCATCTATTGATGATAATTCAAACTAAAACTGGGAATTGCAGTAAAAAAACTCCTGACATCGTACATTACTCTCCTGCAAGAATTTTTTAAATATCTGTCACCATTTGTAAGTTATCGATTTTTAAAATCAGTCGGTCCTTTTTAGGACACCCGGTATATACATGTATATATATCACTGGTTCCGGCTAACCGAAAAGTACAAAAAAAAACACAAGCACTCCGGGAGTGCCGACAGAAGTGAAAACATGAATTTCAATACATTATATATATATATATAATAAAATACCACTGTTTAATTTACATAAAAATAATATATAAATATATATTAAATATAATATATAAATAATTTTCATAAAAAACAATAGCCCACAGGCAAGCATGCGGCGCGCCCGCCCCGCCCTACCTCATACCGAACTATACACAATACATGTACATACTTATATACAGAGGTGTTGGTTACAGTAACAGTGTCGGGAGTTCAATGGTTTTTTCCCATCTCAAAAAATGTTAAACGCGCCTAAAGAAATTTTAACTTCAAATATACAGAGGTGTCGGCAACAGTGTCGGTTACAGTAACAATGTCGCGTTCAATGGTTTTTTTCCCATCTCAAAAAAATGCCCAACGCGCCTAAAGAAGTTTTCACTTCAATAAATTCTCCATCATTGCAACTGCATGTATACTTTCATCAATACCCCTCTTTAGGTCTTTTGCATATCCATTATAATTAAACATAACACAGCCTAAAGGCTTATCATATTTAAATGCCTTAATTATTTTTACTTTACTCACTGGTAGTAGATCATTGTACTTGTTTAAATATTTACCCAAAATTAACTCCTTTATAGCAATTCCCCACATAATGCAATATAAAATAGATCTTTTCTTCCGTACTTTTCTGACAGTTCTTTAAATTACAATATCTCTGTAGATCCTGTTTCTTGATTCTATAAATCTAAGCCCAAATCGTTATTAACATTTCTTGTGCTAGATTGTAAAATTGTTAAAGTCTCCGGTATCAATTTCTTTTTTATATTAAATATAATTCCCTTAATGTCATTTTCCCTTCGATTACTATTACAATTAAATATTGATTATTCTATTTCTTTACAAATATTTAGATTTTTAGAAGTATTCAAATTGATATTATATCTAATATCACTACTGATAAGCTCTTTCCTTATATCATGTTTTATTTTGTCATCATCTTTATTTATCCAGATTCCTACTTCTAAAATTCTGTAGGACATTCTTCTTGCTATATATATATATATATATATATTATAATATATATATATATATATATATATATTATAAAATATATATATATATATATATATATATTATAATATATATATATATATATATATATATTATAAAATATATATATATATATATATATATATATATATATATATATATATATATATATATATATATATATATATATATATATATATATATATATATATATATATACTAAAAAACAATTATAAATTTACACTAACCACACTATATAGCCAAAAACAAATAACATTATATCAACTGAACACTAAAATATAACCAATTAAAACTATAATACAATTATAACCAAACACAAAATACTAACGAAAAACCAATACCAGGAAAATTAAACCTGAAGGCAGGAGGGCATGGCTAACGACATGCACTGCAGGGTTAAAACCGGTTTCCACGCAAGCAACGCCCCCCTTCTCCTGCCGAGACCAAATTAATTCAAACTATCAACCAAAACACTAAGCTACACACAGCAGTAACCAACCCTATCTGAACTCATTGAACAACTGATCTAGACCACACTTAGCATTCAAAAATGAATTCAGTTCACTTCTATATTTACTTCTACTTATAAAATTAATCATATTTCTCCGTACAAAGTTCACAGGGTAACCCTGCATCAATGCCATGTTAATCCACTCCATGAATTCGCCAACTGCATCGCCAAATCTTGAACATAATCTCTCAATACGAACTAAACCGTTTATAAACACATTTCTAAATGCTGAAATATGCACGTTCGATTCAAAATTTAAGATCTTTAAAGTTTTAAAATCGAAATCATTTCTCTTGTCATAAACCCTTGTTATCAAATTGTCATTCTCCAACTCTAAATTCACATCCAGATAATTGATGTTTTTAATATTCTGGGAGGAGAGTTCTAGTTTTAAAGTATTTGGATAATATTTAAAATCTAGGTTTACATTTTTCCTTATTTAATCCAACTATTAAAACATCATCAATATACCTATAACTCAATATTTCTCTATTTAAAATATTGTTATTCTCATATATATGTAAGTACATGTCAGCTAAAATTGAACTGCAACTCCCCCCATTGGGATTCCACGAATCGGTTTAAATATTCTACTCCCCTCATACCAGTAATTCTCTTACACTACCAACTGAAACAAGTTAATTAACCAATCTTTATCGCTATCTATATTGCTGTTTTTGTTATAAAAATCTATAACCTTGTCCTTTAAATCCAGTAAAGTTAATGGTACTGTATAGGTCTGCAAAATCATATACAAACAAACTCTTTATGTTTTGATGTTTTTTCAATTTATCTAATAAAATGTAACTGTTCTTTATAATAAATGTGGACTCCGTACTCAACACTCTATCAAACACACTACTCAAAACTCCCAACGATTTCTTATTAGCAGACTCTAGGTATGAACCATACCCACAAGTTCTAAATTTCACTGTTTTTTGTGAAACTTTGGCACTATAACAAGATATAAAAACTATCCTGCACCGTCAGGTGCCCACGGGGGTCGCCGACGCGCGTAAACGACCATCGCACCCAAGCCTCTGAAGAGCTTATAACGCACCAGGGCTTTGTCTCGCCCGGCGCTGCGATCGGCCTGAGACCGCTCTCCAACTGCAGACCCCCAGGTCATTTTACCAAGGTTGGTGACATAGGTCGTCACGGCAGTAACCCCACGTCTCGGAGGAAACTTCCGCAGAGACGAAACCTTGATGAACTGCCATGGAACCTCCGACGACTTCGTTTGCGAAACCCCATAAGGGGAGACGGTCGCTAGGTCATATGTCGAGCTACCACGACGGCTCTTGCTTTACCACAGCTCGAGGGGTGTGAGCAACCTACAGAGGTAGTCACGTTCCCTCTTGCAGTGGATCCTGAAAGGGAAAGGATTAGTACAACAAGATATAAACTCTTAAATTTTACAACAACTAATGACTAGAATGCTTAAAGCCAGTGTTGAATCCAGGGGGTGGCCCGGGGGGGGAATATCCCCCCCCAGCATTGTAGTGTCCCCCCGGAAGATTTGAAATTTTATGCTTTCAATGGTCAAAAAGTGTAATTTCCCCCCCGGAGCCACATAAATCCCTCCCGGAGAAAAGTGTCTGAATTCAACACTGCTTAAAGCATTTCAAACTTCAACAACAAAAATTTATACAACAACAACAACATATATATATCAAACAACTGTGACTAGCCCATTTTATCACAGACAACTGCCGGCTTATGAGACGAATCTCAAGCCTGCATACTTATTGCACCATTACCTCTACCTCTACGTCCTGCGCCGCGGGGACCGCAGGCATTTCGCAGTGCGTTCAAGTGTGGGCATGGAAGAGCTCGGTGATTACGGCCTGCTCTTTGGCGACCAAGGTTTCGATCTAGAGTATGCATGAGGAGTCGGTGAATAATCAACCGGACCCCCTTCTGGCATAGCCACACAGGCAGAGATCGCTTGGCGTTCGCGTCCGAAAGTCGCGAGGAAAGTACTTTTCCCGCACAGACTTCCAGAGCTCACACCAAAATAGCACATGGCTGATGTCGCACACCTCAACTCCACAAAAACATGTAGAGTCATGGTGAAAGAAGCGAGCCTGATGATCGCCAAAGGTGCCGTGTCCCGTGAAGACCTGATTAATGAAGAAATCGCCCTGCAGTCGACGGATGCCGACGCGTGGGAAAGATTCATAGGTCTTGCGCCCGGTCCCAGATTGGTCCCATCTCTCTTGCCACTTAGACAAGGCACGTCCAAAGAGGTCTTTTTTGGCTTGGCGGCGCGTGACTGGAATCACTGCATCGACGTCTTGTCGAGCAGTGGCTTCTTTTGCCAATTTGTCCGCCCTCTCGTTAAAGACGTGACCAACATGGGCCCGGACCCAATGCAGATGAACCTCAATTCCTGTAGTTTTAATCAGATCCCTAATCTCGGCAATGACCTTGTGCTGAGGCACAAGTCCGTGAAGCGCTTGAAGCGCCGATC
Source organism: Maratus michaelseni (assembly GCA_963931845.1). Lineage (NCBI taxonomy): Eukaryota > Metazoa > Arthropoda > Arachnida > Araneae > Salticidae > Maratus > Maratus michaelseni. The sequence goes on along the minus strand of OZ007593.1, from coordinate 11,856,613 downwards.
TCGAGTCTGAGAACACGTCGAGTTCCCCGAGACCTCTCCTGTGGGCATGGGTGATTGCTTCTTTGATCGCATGGACTTCCGCCGCAAACACTTCCGCCCCATCGGAGAGACGGAACTGGCTCTCCGCAAATACTTGGTTCTCTGACACAGCAAGGAACGTGGGAAACGTTGACATTTCTGCTTCAACTTAACTTTTTTATATAGTGCCTTAACCTTGTTTTCCATCACTGAAACTTTCAATTTCAATAGCTCATAGTTATCGCTGTTATTATAACTTTCATTTAATATTTCACCATAATTTTTTTTACAGATTAATGCATAACTTGTGTTAGCTTTATCGACATATATAATTATAAATTTACTCTGAAGCTCTTTAATAGATTTAGTTAACCTAGTATAATCCTCTTGAGACACCGTCACAATCTCTAACATCTATCTATCTATCTATCTATCTATATATATATATATATATGTATATATACCCCTCATTTTAAAGAGAATTTCATGAGGTTTAATTTGATATGCAAGTTGATTGTGCTTGGTTTTAAAAAAGTTAATTTAATTTAATTTAAATTTTTTAAATTAAAAATTTTTTAAATAGTGTTTTTTTTTTTAATTTAAAAAAATGTGTTTTTTGTAATATCATAAACTTTAAATTCTGAAAGTTTTAGAGTGGCATCTCAATGGGATCAGCAGTTATAAAAAATAATGTTTAAAATGAATAAAACAATTCTATCTTTAGCACAATCATAAAGTTGGCGAGGTGTGAACTTCAAATACCAGCCCCAATCGGTGTTTAACATTAGTTTTTTAACATAACTGCTGATCCCATTGAGATCCTACTCTAAAACTTTCAGAATTTAAAGTTTATAATATTACAAAAACATATAATTTTTTAAAAAACACTATTTAAAAAAATTTTAATTTAAAAATTTTTAATTAAATTAAATTAACTTTTTTAAAACCAAGCATAATCAACTTGCATATCAAATTAAACCTCATGAAATTCTCTTTAAAATGAGGGGTCAAACAACTCTCTACGCCTGATAGAACTTGAGAAATTTAAAATTGAAAACATTTATACAAGCCAAAAAATGAGGATTTTTTTAAATTAAAAAAATTAATTGTATGAAAAATTACTGAGATAAAAAAAATATATACATATATAAAAGTATATTCTCATTTGTATCATCAGGGAGAATGATTGCTGTGAGTTTCATCAAAATCTAAAATGGTTGGGTTAAGTCACTGGTTGATTTGACATGGAATGACCCCTAAAGTTTTCCTTTTTGGTGAACTTGTTTTGTTTGCAAATTATACATTTTTAAAACAATTAATAGAGTATGTTTTTATGGAATGGAATTTTGTGAAAAGGTCTATTTTATTAAGAGGAATTTTGTAAAGCGCCCTGTTTTATTAAAAGGAATTTTGTGAAGGGCCTGTTTTATTAAATGAAATTTTGTGAAGGGCCCCTAAATTTGTGCTGGATCGACCCTTGTTGTGACCAGGGGTTGTGCGGATTTCTGGTCACTGTTTTGTTTAACATTTTTTAAACACTCATTTGACTCTTACTTATTGACAATTAGAAATTTTACTTGAATGGAATCCAATAAGTATCACATAGAAATGACAAAATTAATTAAATAAATTTTCTGGTTCAGAATATGTTTATTCAACTTTAAAACCCTGGAAGGTTGGCTGCTATATACTGTTTATTTCAATCACTCACACCAAATAAATATGTTTTCTTTATACTATATTTCAGTGTTTTGCATTTTCTTTAAATGATAGTATCTCTCTTGTTCTTCTAGGTCACATTACTCTTCTGTGTCTTCCAGAAATATTTTCATCAAGCTTCTAACCAGTCACCCAGTTTTTAGTACTCCAGCTAAATACCCCAAGAAGTGCAATCACAGTAATCAATGTCAATGGTACTCACGGAAGTGCCATTACTTGTCTTTACTATCTTACCTGTGTAAAATATGTAATTACAATCTTCAGCTTGAAAGTTAATTTAACATTATTTGAAAACTCGTTTGTTTGTCAGTGCTCACCAATTTATTTAATTAAGAGCCAGAATGCCATCTGGTTGCTTTTGACTCATCCAAGTTAATTTAACTTTTAAAGACTAGTATAATGTTGTAGTATTAACATCAACTCAGTTAGACTTTACTAAAAATGAAAGGAAAAAAAAAACTAATGTAAATGTATAGTAAAGAAATACTGAAGAAAGATTTCCTTATGACATCATAACTCGTGATATTTTGCCTTTCATCTTAGATCAGTAATTTTTTTAAGGCACATTAAATGTTTCTTTTAGATTGATCATGAAGTTTGTCTTACAGCCCTCACTTGGGCATATAGCTCTTGTTAAAATTGCTGTTTCATTGTGGAACCAGAACAATGTTAGGGCTTTAATAGAAAAACTCAGAGTGTCCCGGCAGAGTTGCTGGATTACAGTTACAGATTATGATTGGACAAGAATTGAAGAAAAAGTAACAGAGAAAGTGCAACAGCTTTCACTGCCGCCACTCTTAAAAGAGAAAGTGTTATGTTTTATAAAACCTATTGGCTCACAAGTTTTAGAATGGGTGAATTTCCATTGCAAAAGTTTCGATCTTCCTCTCAATATACCAGCTGAATTTTGTTGGACTCCACAAGGAACAATAGACAGAAAGAAGACAGCTGAAGTGTTAGTGAAAGATGATAGTTTGGATAGAGTCACATGCTACAAACTAGCATGTATTTATTGCTTGGAGGATGATATTCACCAATTTTGGAACAGTATGCCTGAGAATGTCAGAGAATTGCATCGGGACACATATTTTCCAATATTTAGTTTTTGGTCACGTATTATGAAGAGAAGAGGGTTAGCCAATGCACCTATTTCTTACAAAGTTGAAGTTGGAAAATATGCACATCATAATAATAAAGCAGCAGTTGAATACTTTCTGCAGAAGCTAACCCCACGGGAAAGAGAAGAGTCCTTGGTACAGACTGCAAAAAGTGTGGAAGATGCTGAAGTTTTATGTTTTTTGTTATCAGAAATGAGTGAAGAGCAACAAATGGAAGCTTTTAAAAATAAACCTTATATAGTGTTGAGATGTTTCCTGCAATGGCCTTGGCAGAGTTTATTTATGGAAATGGCCAATTGCCTGTGGGATTTTCTTTCGAAAAAGGATTATGACTGGTTATTGAGCGAGATTATTGATAAAGTTAGAGAGGGCTATAAGGATTCGAACTATCGAAAGCTTTTCAATGAATTTTGGCATAAAAGCCCCGATGCTCTAAAAAGATTGATTAAAAATGAAATTGAAGAAGGTTTGCTGCTAAAATCTTTGTGTCGTATTAAAGATAAAGAGAACATCCGATTAATCCTCAAAGATGCAAGCCTTGCAGCACGAGATAAATTTATTTACAGTGATAGAATACATTATTTATGCCAAGATTGCATTTTTGATGATGAATGGGGTTTTCTTGAATTCTTTATTTGGGAATGCTTTCCATCCAGAAATGAATTGCTAAAATTTAAAGAGGCATTTGATAAGCATATAAAGTTGAAAAGTGTAGTAGATAAACTTGCGAGGAATCAACAGAAATGGGATAAAATATTTCTCTCGTCGGATGACTCCATTCCTGAGTACGAGAAGAGGAGTGTGGATGAAGGTGAAAGTAGTCCATCCAAGAGATTTCGGAGCCTTGAGTAACACATGCTTAAAGCAGGGGAAGCAATTGACCTAATTATCCTAACATTTTGAACGTTTATTAAAGTGTCCTGAATTGTCTTCTTTTTCTTACCATTGTCTTAATTTTTAAAAATAATAAATATCCTCTGCTAACCTTCTGAAAAAATATTGGTACTTACGTATTATCCGTGCCATTTTTAAGCCAACTGCGTGTATGGAGCCAATATTACTAATTATAGTAATCCTTATATTTATTTTTCTTGCTACATGGTACATGCCTGGGAATAATCTACTTTTTTTATTAGGGGTCATTTCTATACGTAGTAAGTTTAACAAAATTAACTTTCTAGAATATGCTATATTATTTACCATTTTTTATATTATTTATTATTTTTTCTTATTTACTATGTTATTTACCATTTATTAATTTTACTAAAATAATGTTATTTGCTATTTTTAACAATGTTATAAATTTAATAAACATATATTACATTTTATTTATTTTATATTAATTACCATTTTTAACAATGTTACTTGATAATGTTAAATTACTGTGTTTGAAAACATAATAAGCAACGATAAACAAGATTGGTACTCGGCAACCATTTTTGGTGATCAATCTCCTGGCGCGGATAATACGTAAGTACCAAAATATTTTTCCCAATTAGAAATCAACAATTACTTTCCAAATAGAATTAAAAAATAAACAGTGAAAGTGTTGGCAGAATCTATTTAAAGTAATACAAATCAGTCTGTAAATGTTTTTGCTCATGTAGGATTTTTATTATGCAATTTAGATTTTAAAATGAATAGGATAGCAGAAAATTCTAATTGCAAATTAAAAAAAATATATATAGATAGATATATATACATCTTATAACATTTTATTAAATTTATTTTGCTTTGAAAATAGAAGTTCATCCTTATTTAAATAACAGTCAATAATTTTAAGTAAAAGGATAATTTTGTAAACTATAGAAATACAAAATGTGTACTTTTTTTTTTTTGCTTTCATTCCATTTCATAGTTAAAACCCTATAGATATAACATCCTATGTGCAAAAACATTTACTTAATTTGTAATTTTCTTAAATTTACAACAGGTAAATGAATTTTTTTCAGTTAAAAATTATTGGATCAATATTTATGTTTCAATAAAACAAGAGTTTTATAATCTATATAGTAAACTTTGGGTCTTATATATCTTAACATAGTATAAAACAAAGTTGCTTTTTCTGTCCCTATGTACGCTTAAATCTTTAAAACTACGCAACGGATTTTGATGTGGTTTTTTTTAATAGATAGAGTGATTCAAGAGGAAGGTTTATATGTATAATAACATCCATTAAATAGTGGAGAAATACTGTTATTTTTTAGGTTTAAGTCTCTTTTTCTGTCCCTATATCCCTATGTACGCTTAAATCTTTAAAACTACGCAACGGATTTTGATGCGGTTTTTTTTTAATAGATAGAGTGATTCAAGAGGAAGGTTTATATGTATAATAACATCCATTAAATAGTGGAGAAATACTGTTATTTTTGAGGTTTTTAATGTGATGTCGTAAATAATTTCATTTTTTCTGCTTATACATTGCAAACGCAGGCTGAACCCTACAAGATTTATCAAAATAATGTACTAATTATTGTACACATTAAAAAGGTCTACAGAAAACACAAAGAGATGAAGGTTTTCAAGGTTAACCCGAAGCAAAGCGAGGGAGGGCCGCTAATATATATATATATATTCGTCTTATATTTTCTCTTTGAAATGTTCCTATGTTTACTTGTTTAATAGACCTCTTGCTACCCCAAATCTTATCTCAAACTCTTTTGTAACTGCATATATTCCTCTTGTTAATTGTTTAAAAAGAATCAATTTGAAAAAAATAATACATTAGCTCTTCAAGTTGTATATTGTGTATGTTCTAAACATGTATGGAAATGGTGTCTCCTGAAATTTTGAAATTTCACTCTTAGCTCCGGGCTTAAAGAAATGTTGGGTAAAAAGTCGTAAACACACAAAAGAACAAAACAGAACTGCCACCGGCAATTATTTTTTTATTGTTTTGTCTAAATCGTTATTTCCAAAGAATAATATTCATGATATATGTCATTGAGGTAAGATTACTGTTGTTTTGAAATAGTGGTAATAAAAACAAAGAATAATTTTTTGTTTCAAGATATTTTTTGTCTCGACATCGTCTCATAATTTGAAAATTCGAGTATTTATTAGCAATACCTTGTAATCGCTGGTGAACGATGTTGAGTGTGTAGGAAGCTGTGAGGATTGAAGCATTTTAATAAAAATGAAACTGAAGGTCTTGTTGGGCATCTTCTGTTATTCAATCATTTTGAATTTCATGCTAACGTTGTTTCTCTGAAAAAAAATGATACATCAGTTGAATAAAATGTTGGTTTTTTTTTTCATTTTATTTTATATTCATTTTTTAATTTAACCATTTTCAATTGTTTTACTTTATAAAAATTTGATTTTACAACTAAAACATGAATTTCCTGTGCATTGTTTACATATATTTTTTTAAGTGAAACTGAAGGCTTATTCTGAATTTCAGTCATTCAGCCATTTTCATGTTAACATTGTTTTTCTGAAAGTTGTTGGATTGAGTAAAATTATGTGTTTGGAATGTTTTGTAATTTTATTAATATTCCAGTGCAGTTTTGTTCAATATTCATTACTGAAAATCTTTCTCTTTTTTTATTTAAAGATGCAATGATTCAGTTTTAAAAAGAATTCCAGTAAGAAATATTAAAAAATGCTGAAAAAACAAAAAACTGGGGACTTTTTTTAATATATTTGATAAAAGGAAAAGTTTAGTAGAAATTAATGTATGAATGAGTGCTAGCAAATCAAGCAGTGCTGAGTTTGAGAAACTTAAAGAAAATAAACTTTTTTTAACATTTTATTCTTTTAATTGTGTTGCTAATTGCATCTTACAAATGAAAAGAGTCTAGAATATTTCTTTATTATCATTTTTTTTATTCCGCTTGTGAAATATTGGTGAGATTTTCCTGTGAAACAAAATCGGACAGGTCAATATTCCATCCAGTGTAATTTGTCATGACAAGCACTCCAGATGCATTTTCCTAACAGTTGTTCTCATCTATATTTTTATAAAAATGGGACTGAATGTATTATCCAGGCCAGATAGATAGATAGTTGTCAATCGCCAGTTTTGTTTATCATGGTCAATTATGTTTAAAATGGTAATTTAATGTACATTTAATAAATGTGTACCATTGTTCAAAATGATAAACAACATAAAGGCAAGCTAAAATGCAAAACAGTAATTTGGTATACATTTATTAAATACATAACATCAAATTGACTGCTTTTAGCAATAAACGACACTCACAATGGTATTTTATTTCTTGTTCTTTGTTATGCCAACCTGAATGAATGCAATACAAATATTGTATAAAATAAATAAACTGTATCAATGAATGCAATCTATTATATTTATGTATATGCTATATCGTATTATATAGTTATACATATATAAATACTCCTCCCACTGACTTTAATATGATAACAATATACTAATTATGTAGTTAAAATGAAGAAAAGCCAAAAAAAAGGGGAGTTACTGTAATTAATATTTGTTGGCACAGTGAATAGGACCTGGTCAGGATAATACATAAGTACCCTAAAACTAATTCAGATTGTATTTGCAGTGTTACCGCGCATAATTCAACTTCAATTCAATTTTTGTAAACTGAGATTTAATAAAATTTTGAATTCAGTAATTTGTACTTTTGCAGTTTGAAGGTAATCTTTATTTGGAGTGTCATTCAAATATTCAGTTTCAGCAAATTGTGTTTCCTTTTATTTATGATTTTATGGTATAGGGTGTTCTACTAGAAGAGAGTCCCAAAAACAGTTGGTTTTAGAAACAAAAAATACATGAGCCAATTTCATAGACATTGACAAGATTTTCTCTTCATTTCATCTAAATTTCAAACGATAATTCTTTGACTAAATCTGCACACACCTGGTTTTCAGTAAGGAAAACTATTAGTTTTTTAAAACATGTTTTTACTGACTCATTTGAAGACATTTTTTACACTGCTCCATTAATTACTAATTGTTGTTGAAGGAGTAGTATTTTGATGTCTATTTCCCCTTGCTTTTAAAATGTGTTTAACTTAACCTAATAGATTATTTGCTACATGCTAAGACATGTGCAAAATGGTGTGTTTATATACATATGGGTTGTCAGGAGCAGAAAGGGACAAATTTCTGTGCTAAAAAATGATAAAAGAGAGCAAATCTATATATTTAAAACGCTAAGCGTTTTATTTCGACAATCCGTGAGAACAAACTACTGCATCAAATTACACTATTCTTTTTTTTTTTAATGAAAGGTATTTGGACACAGATTTGTTATCGTGCATTCGTTTATTCGAAAATTTAATTAATTAGCCGTAATTTTCAATTAAACTTTTACTGCTGCTTATGACGTCATAAAGTCGGCAACTCCCACTGTTGCGGAGCATAGAGTTATTTTCTGAACTCTGTGGTTCGCCAATCTTTTGACATTAGGTAATATCTATTAGGTAATATTTTAACATTGTAATATTAAATCTTAAAAAAACTTACTTAAAATTAGCTAAAATATAATCATAATAAAATATCTAAACATAAACATATCAATATGAACAACAAATCTCACGTAAAATATTTCAATTTAAATGATTCCAATTGAAATAAGATTTGGAGAGTTATTCCTGACGCCCAGCTAACATAAAAGTACCAATTTTATTTTATTTATTTACACACATATTCAATTTTATTATAAAACACCAGGTTACCATACAAAGCAAAAATCGTCATTTAGGCGCCAAAAATTAACCCCAGTTACAGCGCCAAAAATACATTATGTTTATAGAATGACATACATGTATATATATATAGTATATATATACTTCACTGGCGCCCGGCTAACCGAAAAGTACCCCAAATTATTCGCCAAACTGTAGCGCCAAACAGAAGAATGTTGCCATTAAATCTCAAAAATAATAATAATAATAATAATTAGGAAAAGCCCCATTTACTAAAGTATCATTTATCAGTAACTTTAAACAATAAAATTTACAATATATTAATGAAAACAGAATAAAAAATAATCTTGGATATTTATTTATTTATATTATTTCTCTTAATTATCCCTTTCGACTGTTGGATAAATGTTTGTGACGTCAGTTGAATTTTATCGATTGTACAAAACTACAGCGCCTAGAATACATAGTGTGGAAACCGGCTATCCCTGTAATGCTTTAAAAGGTGCTAAAAAGTTGTATCCTATAAATGTGCAACTGTGCTCCTATGATAATATTGCAACCAGAGACAAAACAATACGTATCACGTTTTTTAGCCATGCTTTTATAATTTAAAAAAAGCTTATAAAAATCATTAAGTCAGGAGAAAAGGATATAATTTAAGTATTTAAAATACTTACCACCAGCCGAAACATTCTAATACAATGTTTACTTTGAGAAGATGGCGCTGCGATCCCATCGTAATCTTTTCATCAACGTTGTACATTTATTGGATTCAATTTTTTAGTACTATTTTGTAGCATATTTCCACACTATTTATTCTAGGCGCTGTAACGAAACTACGAATCACAACATTTTTTCAATGCTTTTTCTATTTTAATATCATGGTTTCGAAGACGTAATTTTTATTTTAATTAATGTAATAACTAATAAATCAGTAAAACATCATTATAAATACATTTAACGTCGAAATAAAAATCACTTGATGAGAACTTTTAGGCCGAATGTTTTAATTTGCAAGTTAAATTTCGGTGAAAATATTTATCCGCGTGTTTTATAAGCGAATAATAATTCATATTTATTGTGACGTCACTGGAATATTGTCCATTAGGTTTATTTTATCATTATGCATTATAACTTCGTTGATGCCATTTTTTTCATTACAATTAAATACAAAATATATTTTTATTTGTAACATGGTGTTTAAGCAGGAAAGTAACTTATACAAAGTACGTGTGAAAAGTTTGCACCGGGGAAAATGACGTTATGCATAGCTTGAAATGCATTTTAACATTGATAAAACTAAAAAGAAAAATTAATTGTGTCAACATGACGTAATTTTAACTGATTTTTCAATTTTTAATTTTAAAGGTCAGAATTTAAGCCTTTATTGGTTGCTTCATCTTGATTGCATACCTTGATTACATGTTACCAATTACTTTTTTTTTTAAATTATAGGTTAGAAGATTTCATTTTTTTATAAAAAAATTCACAAAAGTAAAGAATTTCAGGAAAATTAAAATTATTAGAAATAATGTTATGGGAAAAAAACTTGAAATAATGATTGTATTTTTAGCTATAATAAATAATGTAAGGCTAATATTTTATAGGTATTACTTTGGTAGGTTTGTTATAAGTTCATTTAACAGCTCCTTATTAGTGGCAAAGACCTATTTCTTCCACTGTGAATTTCTCTTTCGATGTCAAAAAATGATAGTCTACTTTTGGACGCCAGCCAAAACACAGTGGCAATTTTTAGAAATGTATAACGGTTGTGACAAAAAGCGGCCCAATCGCTTATCGTTTTATCTTTCATTGCGCTTACATCACTTCTAAATACTACACATTTAAATTTTTTACTACATTTTACAATTTCAGTTCTTACATCATCAATTAGAAAAAAATTAGCTTTCGATTGAAATTTATTTGAAAACTGCCGCTCAATTTAACGACTTTTTAAATAATTTTCAAGCATGAAATATTTTTCAATTCTATCTCAACAATGATCATCAGTTTGCTTTAATAATGTAACATAGTCCCTGGGAAAGTTGCCCCAATTGAAAATAGATTTTCCTAACCATCATAAAAACTGAAAAAAAAATAATGAAAACCCCTGATAAATCATAAGATCAGATTATCCAAAAGAAAGAGCATTTTGGTGCTAAACTAAAATCTGTCAAGAAAAAAACTATTTATAGTTTATGATTAACATAAAATTGATATGCTGAATTCGTTGATGTATATGTTGCATCAGAATATTCTAGAAACTGTATTTTATTATTTTTTTAAAGATCCATTGGATATTTAACTGTATAAGAAGGAAAAGATCCCCGATTGTGATGGAAAAGAAATAATCATCCTGATTATGTAAAGGAACCGAAGAAACCATACAAATAAATTACACTTGAAAACATTAAAAATCTCCCTCATCTGCAGATTGATTTATTATTGTAAAAAAAAATTCTTCATTTTTACATAGAAATTGATTAGCTTAAAACAATGGATGCGTTTCAGAAGATATGGATTTGAAACAAACAATGATTAAAGAAAATATTTTAAAACTTTTAATTTAAACATTTTAAAACTTTTTTTTTAACGTCGAATTTTGGCGGTGCCTTTGGTGAGATGCAATGCACATGCGCATAGGAGCTCATTCGGTTGCATTATCACAGGGGGGGGGGGGGGGGGAGAGATGTGTGCTTTATTTCCTATGTTCTTTTATTGAATGAATATGAGATGAACGTAGGGATATACTACTTGTATGATACTTCATAGGTCAAGGAAATTTTCTTTCTTGCCGTGAGGAATATGGCGGTAATGCCAAACTGATTTGCATTACACATATGTTTACTGATTGTTTGTTTGGAGTTTGCTTCGGAAATAGTACTGTAATTCACTGGGGGAAAACTGTTTCATATGCACCCCTTCTGATGTAATAAAGAAGCTTATTTTACTAATATTGTTATTGTAATTTTTTCCGTCAAGTTTTGACGGGTTCCATCTAGTAATGTTTTACTTTAGTAATTTTTTTTATATCTATTTGTAGGGATAGAATGGTTGTTTAAACATAAAAATGTGAAAGATAATAAAGAAAAAGACTAAAATAGCTCCAGGTGTTCTTATTCAGAAAATATTAAATTAAAAACCTTTTCCATTATTTGGTATAAAGGCACAGAAACTTTCAAAAAAATCAGTGAAAGTTGGCAATTTGAAATTTAAACCCAATTTCTTGACAACACAGCCTAAGATTTGTGTTCAAGAGTTATCAAATACTTATAACTTGGATCTAATACATTTTTGGAAAAAATGAAAAATTCCATTCGATTTGAAATCACTTTTGGTCCGTGACTGCAGATTTCCTACTTTTGTGTATGAAATGTGTGAATGCACTTTAAATGTTCACGTTATTTAGTGGAAGAAAATATTTTGTTGAGAACCACCTGAGAAATAATAATGATTATAATAATAATTCGCACATTGGTAATAACGAGTCATTTTATATGCAAAAATAAGGAATCTTTATTCATTACTGTTCGAGTAATTTGGAATGGATCGAGAATCCTGAGATCACAATTTTTAAAAATAATACACACAAGATCTAAATAAAGAAATAATAAGGCCTTTAAAATATTATATGAAAATATTTATATTTAAAACAAGTAGTTTCAGTTGCAGTTAACTACGTTTACGACTAAGTAGTTCTCATGACTGCCATTCGTGATATTTCTTTTACAAAACATTAATTTCCTGTGGGCACCAAATGCGATTATAGAAAAGTCACTGCTTTTTCAGGCATAATAGAAAGCGCTAGCTAGTGAATTTATTTAAAAAATTTATAATTTGTGCGCCGTTTCTTTTTTAAGATAGGACAGCCTGAAAGGAAAACTGTCTCCAATTTCAAGTAATTAAAAAAATTATAATAAATTAAATAAAAAATAAAGACAAACTGTTCTAAAAAAATAATTTTTAAGGGAGAAAAAAAACGATGGCGAGGGATATTTTCTTACATTCATTTCAGTTAATCTAATATTCATAAATATACTTTACTTGTTACTTTCTTCTATTTTTACAAAAATAAAGTATCGGATTCATGAAAATTTTCGACGGATTTATACGTTTTAGAAGGTCCTGAACACGATGTGACTGTTTTTAGAAAATGTCTGTCTGTGACAAAATTTTTGTGGGCGCTCTATCTCAAGAACTAATGCACAAAATTTAATGAAACTTTATATTCAGTTAATCCTTATATATAAATTAGTGCTGTTCCGTTTTTAGTGAAAATGGCACAACAGGTGGCTGCTGTGCTGCATTATTCCCGATTTCCGAAATAGCTCTATCTCAAGAACTAATGCACATACTTTCATCCAACTTCAGATTCAGTTAAACCTTGACATAGCTACACGCTGATTATGTTTTGGTGTAGATATCTCAACTGGTGGCGCTACTGTACTACTTTTTTTCATGACTTTAACGATAACTATATCTCACGAACGAATGCACGAAATTTCATCCAACTTCAGATTCTGTTAGACTTCAGATGCTTATTATGGTTCGGTGTGAATAGCCCAACAGATGGCACTGCTATGCTACTATTTCATTATTATCATGATAGCTATATCTCAAGAATTAATCCTTGGATTTTCATCCAACTTCAGATTCAGTTAGACGTTGACATAAGTTGTTGTTGATTAGGTTTTGGTCTAAATCTCCCAACAGGTGGCGCTGATATGCTGAATTTACACGATTTTATCAATAGTCCTACCTCAAGAACTAGTGCACGGAATTTAATAAAACTTTAGATTCAGTTGTACCTTGATATAAATGGGTGCAGATTCTTTTTAGTGTATGCAAAACCTGTGTGAGATAGAAGAAAGTTTTGGGATTGGCACATCCTACTAAGGTATCTGATGGTATAATCGCCAATGCAGGTAGTATGGCCAACCCGCAATAATGTTATTAATTTCAGTGGAATCCAAAAGATGGCATTTGAATCTAGTCTCCGGAAGTCAGAAGAACATGGTTTAGTACCGGGTTGCCTGCAATCCTTGATCACGTGCACGGGAGGGCAGTCCTTGTTGTTAGTTGTGTTGGCATATTATAAATACGTCTCTGATAAGTTTGTTATTTTTCTTATTTAAAAAAAGTATTTGTATTTACTGTTATACATAATATTTTAGCTGGTTTAATGTTCTTTTTAACTGTATAAATGAATTTCACTATTGAAGTGCACAGTCAGAATTACGAACACTTTTATAAAATTGATTTTTGTTGGCAATATGGTCAAATGGGCGAAAAAGCTGTAGATATGAGATTATGTATTGTTTGCATGATAAATGTGTCGGCCTTACCAATTAAGATACAAAAGTTTTCATTTGCTCTACGCGTTAAAAAACAAATTAAAAATACTTTTTTCCATAAATTTATTTAATTTTTTTTTTCAATTTTTGTCTAAATTTACTTTATACTAATTTTTTTATTATTTTTATAAATTAAAATATATATATATATATATATATATATATATATTTATTATTTGGTGTTTTTTCTGCGTTTGGTGTTTTTCTGCCTTTCCATTTCATGACACCTATGGGCATATTACTTTCATCAACTAGCATTTCTTTTAACAAACTGCAACAGGTGTAAGTTTTGATTAACTTAAATTTTAAAATATTTTTCCAGAGCTAAAAAGGGCCAACTTTCTCAGTCAATTATTATTATTTTTTTAAATCAGTTATTATTACTGTTTAAAAATGTCTAACCTTAAGATGGCCATATTACCTGCAGATGCCTTAGTATTTTTATGTAATTGGTACAGGCATTGTGGACATTCTTGATTGAAAATGGAAAGTGTAGCATTTATAGTTCATTAACAAGGACACACAAATTCCGTTATATAATGGTCCAAAAGGGAATGATAATATTTAAAACAATTATTCAAACATAATAAATTTAATTTAAATTACCAAGGTGTACTACAACATGCTTTTCTATCGAACATGTATTGTTCATTTACAGGGCCACAAAATAATTAGATTACAGTACTGTCCAAGAACGATAATTTATACTCAATATGATTTAAATCACGATTTACACTAACTGTTTTTTTTTTTAAATTAAAAACAAATTGAATTTTTTTTTTTAGAACAACTCCCAGAAAGATTTTACTTTTTTTTTGTAATTTAAGTGCTTCAATTTATAGGATATAAATATTTTCTATTTTCAATACTTAATCTCAGGAGGCAACATGCAACATAGCAAAGATGAAAATGAGCATGTTATTAATGAACCTATATCTGATGGCCTGAAGAGTTATCTTAAAAATGTTAAGACATATCAATGATGTGAAACTAACAGAAAATAAAACATTCAATATTTAACATAAAATATTTTTGTTTAAAGAAATGGGACTTTACAGCAATTGATAACATAACAAGAGGATCTTAAATATTTTGGTGAAATTAATAAAAGAAAATTTTCTCAATTGGGTAGATTTTCCTTTAACAGTTTAAAAAACAATACACAAGTTGTGAAGTTTAATAAGCGGCTATTTAAAAATTGGTTTCTAGTTACAGAATTTCGATAATAATACCAGTCTTACTTGCTGGCAAAATGTTTTTTATTATTTCATTTTCTGACATAAGAAAAAAAAACCATTGAGTTATAAGTTATTGTTGTCTCGTGATGGCAGTTTTATGTTTGTTTAATTTTCCTATAAATGATCTTGGGTTAAAGGCGATTATTTTGTTTCATTTCTCCATAAATAAATTGCATTTTGAGTTAAAAGCAATTATTGTCTCACGACAAATATCGATTTATAACGTCGTAAGTTGCAAATTGAATATGAATTCGCAAATGTGGTTGAAAATCTATTAGTAACTTTAGCTTTGATAAATTACTCAAACTGTGTATTTATAATAATAATAAATATTAATAATACTTAAATAGTTATTAAATATACTTCTTTTTTGTCTTATGTAATAGTATATCATAGGCATTTCAATCGCATTAAAATGTTCTATTCACTTAATGTGATTTAGTTTCCTTCTCGTTTTATATAAAAGTAGATATTTAATCAAATTATTAATAATATTTCAATACTTTTAATTGCTTATCTTAATTTTTGTGTGTGTGTGCTGTTAAATTAAAGAGTAATGGAAATTAAAGTATGGCACTAAGTAAAATATTTCAAAATACTTCCGAATGTTGCACTTAATTTATCATTTAACAAAAAAAATTACAATTTATTTTCCCAGTCTAAATCCATTTTGACCATAGAGGATCGCAACCTATTTTGACCAGGACGGTTAAAACCGGTTTTTACCATGATTAAAAACTCCTGGTTAAAACCAATACAACCCTGTTCAAAATGCAATACTTAATGGATTAGTAGCCAACACTTTGACTCAGAACACTACACTGTAAAAAATGACCAATGTTTCTTATTTTATGAAAATATGCTATAACCACGAACGAAAATATAATATAATCTTCTGAGTTATCTGAAATTCAGAATAGCGTGTTCCATTGTCTTTTGAATCCCCAGAAACCAGTGCATTTCCAAAATTTAAAGATTTATTTATAAAAACAAAGTATTTTTTGCTGCCCGTATTTTTCAGAAATGTTTCCGAAGGGTTTTTATAGTGTATTAATGAGTGTCCTCAGCCTGGAATACCTGTTTTTAGACTGTCATCCATTCTCAAGTAAACGTTTTCGGCCGCATAAGTTCATTTATACATGAAAGAGTAAAGTAATAATCTTAAATTTAATGTTATTGTTAATGCTGTTCATTTTGCATGTTTGTCTGTTAAACATATTTTTTGAGCATGAAAAGGTTTACTTGAGAATTGATAGAACTCAAAAAACAGGTATTTCAGTCTGAGAACACTAATTAATACACCATAAAAACCCTTCGTAAACGTTTCTGAAAAATAGGGGCTGCGAAAAATATTTTGTTTTTATAAATAATTCTTTAAATTTTGGAAATGTATTGGTTTCTGGGGATTCAAAAGACAATGGAACACGCTAATCCGAATTTCGGATAACTCAGAAGATTATATTATATTTTCGTTCGTGGTTATAGTATATTTTCATAAAATAAGAAACATTGGTCATTTTTGACAATGGTATCTTTAACTTTAGGAATAACTACTTTACTAACCCAGATTGTTCGTTTCTTCTTTTTAAAAGTATTAAATTTTTTTTTGTGGTGTTGGTTGGCGTGGAGGGGGGGGGGATTACTTCTTACTCTGGTCGACCCAAACCTTAGCTATGTTACTGGTACTGGATGAAAGTAAATTTTGTTTGTGCTGCTAGAGAAATTTCATCCAAAATCACCTCAAAAAAGCAAAAAAAAAAAAAAAAAAACAGTTGTTTCTGTTTGTTATTTAAACAATATCGTCATTCATTTTTTTCTCCTGCTTGGAAATGCAAATAAAGGGATATCTCAACTAATGAATGTTTCGGCTAACAATCATTGTTTTCTCTGGGTTTTTTTTTTTTTTAATTCGGCTATTGAACCTGGTTATGTTAATATTTGGATTCACCTAAAAACGTATAATACCATTAAAATCTGAAAAATGCATGATATTGTGGTAACGTGGACACTCGTATATATAATTAATAAAATTCATTTATCGTTTGAAACGAAAAAACTTTATTTTAAATTAACACATTAAAAAAAGAAAACAAAAGTAAAAATGAAACAGATATGATAATCATATCCATTCCGTGAATTTACAATTTCAGACGAACTCCGATTCTGAGGTCCACTCAAAGACAACCTCACTCAAGCTTGTTCCACATCCAACTGATCTCTCGCCTGCCCTCAACCAAAACCTCTTGCAACCCCAGATATCTCTCAGTCCCTTCCTTCTGGGAACTGCCCTTTTTCTATGAGGAAAGAAACGCCCCATACTCTCTTCTAATTGATGATCTTTTTTAATCCCTTTACTTCCCAGTCTAAAAATTGCATTTCGTAGGGGCCCAGTTCTTTGTATCCGAAAGAACAATACTTTACAATTCTTATCTACTCATTCAGAGAGCCTTCAATACAACAAATACATTCCAAGGAGATTATCCCTTTTCTACAAGTGAGAGACCAGCTGACCAGGTCAACCTGTCACCCTTCTCTATAGCACTATCTCACTTGAATAGTGACAATTCACAAGACCCCTTTCATAAAGGATTAGCTTGATCTTCTGAGTATTGAGCAATAGAAATTTTCAACATGTCACAACTCCTCCTCCCTAAGAAAAAATTTCTGCAGGAAATTTGGCATATACATGAATACAATAAGCTCTTTCAATCAATTTCTAAAGAGGTCAACAAAGCACAAAGGAATTTTGAATAACACATGAAAAATCCCTATAGAATACAAACACATTCACATACTCAGTATTTGATAGACTACACTGTCAATAGGATTTACTATAATCCCTTATCTACAATACCTAAGTATAATTCCAGGAATAATTTATACAATTGATGCCCTAAGAAACAATTTTGAAATACTTCACATACATATAATACCAAATACAGATTACACTGTACATGATTCTAACAAAAAAAAAAAATAATAATAATAAAAAGAAAGAATAATTCGATATATAACACAATGCCAAACACAATTTTCCTAAAAAACACTTGCTTAAAAGCTTAATTTTGGACACTTCTACAAACAAAAAGAAAACATACTAAATTATGCAATTATTAAATTAATGAAGTTTTACTATTACGAAAATATTAAGCATTAAATGATGAATAAACCCAATATAGATATAACAATAATGAGCACTCCCAAATTTAGAATAAACTTAATTTAGAGAATTCTCCCGAAAACCAGTATCTATATTACTTCTATCAGAAAATCTTTTCAACAGTAATTTCCGACTCACAACTTCATAGTCATGATTTATCCTATCTAAATCTTGTTTGATTTTAATAAATCTTTCTTTGTGATCCGTTTTAAAAACAGAATGCTCCATTCTTTTTAACTTTGAATTTCCATATCCATTTTCTTCGCATTTAGCCCCCCCCCCCCCCCAATTTTCTCTATCATTATCTTTCATCCCAAAGTTAATTTTTCTGGCCACAGTCATAGGTGAACTCAATTTCTTTCTAATTCTATTTCTAACACGCTCAACTCCCATACTACCAACAAAATACCTGGGTATATTTACAGCATGCTCAGAATTCTTTTTTCGAAATTGACCTCCTTTACCTGATCTTTTATCACTATCTGTCCGAGACGCATCATCTTTTAGATCGATCAATTTAGACACTTTTTCCAAATTCTTATCAGTCACGTCTCCCGGTGAATTTACCTCCATCTCATCAACATACTTATCCCTTTCACAGATTTCATTCACAACCGTTTTTCTAACAACTCTTTGCTCATGATCGCTAGATAATCTGAGGGTTCCTTGCCCATTTAATTCTCTTTGATTCCCCACTTGTTTATACACCGAATTTTGCTTTTCCATATTTCCTAACTTTAATAAGTCATAAACAGCTGGTGTTATAAGGGGCGGAGAATTTAGTTTTCTCACAACTGCAACCACCACATTTTTTTCAACATACTCTTTTTCACCTTCCATCAAAGCAACCGGCACTGACACCAAATCCGCTTTTTGTCTATTTCCGAGGGCCGGTATAAGAAAGACATTTCCCACTTTCTTAGCACTCCACGGAATGTCATTAGCATCAAAAACCGCAATTTGCGCACCTGTGTCCTTAATCGCTTTTACTTTCTTACCATTCACACATAAATCAACCATAGGTAATTCGGTTTCCACACCTTCCCTATTATTTTCACTTTTCCCATCACTAGTAATGATCCAAGCTATGCTTTTATCCTCATAATTAGTTTTACTTTTCAACAATTTGGACGGATGTGGCCCACTGCCAAACAATTATAACATTGGACTTGTCTTTGCTTTTCGAAAGCATTGTCCTTCTTAAATTGATCAAATTTCCCACACTCTTTCGTATTCTCAAATTCCGATTTTGGTTTAATTTCATTTCTACTGTTAGAATTAAAATTGTCTTTTTGCTTATCCTGGAAAGATTTATTTTCCCAAGGTTTTCTATCTGACCTCTTAAATTCCCTTCTTATACTCTCAAACTTATCCGATTTTTCCGCGAGTTTAGAAGCAATCTTTATTTCCTCCCAATCATCCATAAATTTTTCTTTTATCTCAAAAGGGACACGTTTTTTAGTTGTTCCGTGAGCGTTAGTTCTTTTAATGATTCAAAATTCCTCACTTCTAATGACTCTAACCAATTATCAAGATAACCCCTTAACTCATAAATCAGATCCACCCATAATTCACCCGATTTTCTTTGATGAGTTTCAAATTTTTGTTTTAAGGCGCCTGTACTTAGCCTAAACCTATCTAACAAAACTTTCTTTATATGCAGAAAATCATCACATTTGTCTGCTGGTTGTTTTACTATAATTTCGGCAATATCAGAAGGTAATAAAGAAATTAATTGACTAACCAAATCTTCCTGAGAAACTTTAGCTTTCTCGGCTTGCCTTTCAAAAATCATAAAGAAAAGAGTTATATCAATTAATTTAGAATCAAAACGCGGAACCAAATCCTTTAAATTTACCTTAGGAGTTCTATGAAAATCTACATTTGATTCATTAGATGAAACACTAACAACATTCGCAGAATTTTGAATACGCAATTTTTCTAATTCAAATTGCTGTTGTTTCTCAAGTTTTTGTAATTCAAGTTGTTTTTCGAGTTTATCTGCCTCAAGTTTATCTGCCTCAAGTTGTTTTTCAAGTTTATCTAACTCAAATTTCCTAAGTTTATTTTTTTCCTCTTGCGCAATCCTATCTAATTCAATTTGCCTCTCTCTTTCTTTACGATCTTTTTCAATTTGTCTCTCTTGTTCTTTACTATCTTTTTCGATTTGTTTTTCCTGTTCTTTCCGCTCTGCCTCCTGTTCAAGAATATATTGCAAGCGAAGTTTTGCGTAACTTTCTTTATAATCTTCAGCACTAACAA
The DNA here is from genome assembly GCA_963931845.1 of Maratus michaelseni. Lineage (NCBI taxonomy): Eukaryota > Metazoa > Arthropoda > Arachnida > Araneae > Salticidae > Maratus > Maratus michaelseni. The sequence continues at coordinate 11,836,114 of OZ007593.1, read as the reverse complement.
TTGCCTGAATTATAGCTTGATTTTTACACGTTTTTGACACACTGGTCTCAAATTCCTCTGCTAATAATAGCAAGACGCTTTTATTATATTTTACTAAATAGTCTGCCATATTTTCCCCCAAAATATAATAAATTTCAAAATATCAGATATATTCAATTTACAATAATACAATAAATACAGAAATAGAATTTTCTTCACTATACATATAATAATGTATTCAAAAACGACACAATTTTAATATAGCAAATTCTCATGCAACAGTGAAGTCTTTCAAACTGAGTATATCCCCCAAAATAAATTTTATACCCAACAGTACAGTATAACATCAATTTATTTTGAAACGTTGATCTTAATCATCCACAGTATACCCATAAAATTAAGCTATAACTTTATTACTGTAATAAATAAAATATATATAAACAAAACTCTTATTTCCAAAAGCTTTATACAAAATTATGATTAAAATACCCTGATTAATAGTCTCAATTAATCAATAACAATTTACTATACCCCAAGTAAATTTTAACATATACATAAGTATATAATTTTCTTAACCCAATATTATACCTACAGATACCAGAAAATCAACAAACATAAAAATTCTAACTAAAAATTAAAAATACCCAAATTAATAGCTTCCCTAGAATTCTTAAATTTCTCATAGAGTTTTCTTCCCCAAAATTAAAATTTATACACAAAATTTAATTTAAAACAGACCTCTATAGAAGATATCATAAAAGAGCTTACCTCCAGATGCAGATATTTCCACCACACTGATACCAGGCTTCCAAGCACTTTTAAAGATGATATACACAGATTTTTGAAGAATTGAAGACACTCAATTCACTGATGAGGTACTAATTTCACCTTAGATTCGTATGTAGACAACTCAGATGGTACGCCGCATATCTTCATTTCACTGATATATTTTGAAGCACACACAAATAGCACCAAGTCTATAGTTGACTGTTCATACACCTCACAGCTTTAGTCGATAAAGTTCCTTTACCAGTTCTCTACTTGCTAAAACTCCGAGAAAAAACCACGACTCCAATTAGACTTTAAGACTCCACAACTCTGCTCGTCCGTTTTCCACTGGCTCTTCATCTGTTTAATCAGGTTAACGCATAGATCCGTAATCTAATTTACTTTAGATCACATATCCCAGTTGCTGCCACTAATTAATTATATATACTATAGCTGTGGTAACGTGGACACATGTATATATAATTAATAAAATCAATTTTCGTTTGAAACGAAAAAAACTTTATTTTAAATTAACACATTAAAAAAAAAGTAAAAATGAAACAGATATGATAATCATATCCATTCCGTGAATTTACAATTTCAGACGAACTCAGATTCTGAAGTCCACTCAAAGACAACCTCACTCAAGCTTGTTCCACATCCAACTGATCTCTCGCCTGCCCTCAACCAAAACCTCTTGCAACCCCAGATATCTCTCAGTCCCTTCCTTCTGGGAACTACCCTTTTTCTATGGGGAAAGAAACGCCCCATACTCTCTTCTAATTGACGATCTTTTTTAATCCCTTTACTTCCCAGTCTAAAAATTGCATTTCGTAGGGGCCCAGTTCTTTGTATCCAAAAGAACAATACTTTACAATTCTTATCTACTCATTCAGAGAGCCTTCAATACAACAAATACATTCCAAGGAGATTATCCCTTTTCTACAAGTGAGAGACCAGCTGACCACGTCAACCTGTCACCCTTCTCTATAGCACTATCTCACTTGAATAGTGACAATTCACAAGACCCCTTTCATAAAGGATTAGCTTGATCTTCTGAGTATTGAGCAATAGAAATTTTCAACATGTCACAATGTGTTTCAAATTTGAGAGCAAAGCCGGACGCGATAAAATATTAGCCAGTTTGTTTGTGAAAAGAAAATGAGAAGAATTGGACTTTCAAGATTTCACCGACAACTTTGAAAGTAAGTGTTAGATATTCAATAAAATTTTTATCATATTTTATGTAATCAGCTGTACCTTCTGTAAATATTAAATTATGGCACAGTATTTTAAAATAATTTAAAAGTGCTGGAAAATAATTCTCTTGTCATAAAAATATTTAATTTATGTATCTTGATAATAATTTTTCTATTTTTCCTAAATAAATAATCAATTAAGTGTTTCTTGTTGAGCGGGAAATAAATGTTGCTACATTTTCACTTTAATCTGTCACTTTAATCTAAGTGGTTTATTTTAATGAGAAGAATTCTCTTGAGATGAAAAAAAATATTTTTTTTCATTTAACTTATTTTAGTTTTAAAGTGTTTTATTAAATGTGTTTTAGCCCATGTTTTTATCTAAATGTTGGATTCGCACGTGTTTGGCCATATTGGACGCCATCTTGTTTTACTTAATATTTTTATAACCAAGAGCATTGTTTTCAACCCAACGTCCCAAGTCCTTCCGGCCTGTACCGAGAGGAAAAGGCAGCTTTGAACAGTTCTGGATTCTTAAAAGGAATCCCATACAGAGGGGGGTAGAACACGGTACAAATGACCGGGCCCGCTTCGGTCCTGGTTTAAAATACTAGCAAAAGTAGACTAGTATTTTTTTACGTAAAACTTTTAAATTGAAATAACTAACAAATAATAAAATTTAAAAGTCTGAATTTGCTAAAATGTCTTTACGGGCCGGCCAAGTGGCCCGGGATCAGTGCGTATGTTTCAAATATTTGATCTTTACGGCTCGTACGACGTCATTTTAAGAATTTTCCTATCGCAACCATAAAAATAATAACAATTAAATAGTTTCGTCATTTCAAACCTTTCTAGTCACCTTAACAAATTGGGTTATTATTATTATTTTTTTAGGTACCTAGAGATAGAGTCCTCTATTGAAAAAATCCTTCATTGAAAAAAAAGCCTCTTATCTTTTCAATAAAAATAAATAAATATGCTTAAAAATCGAACATTTTTAAAATTTGGAACAAACATAATTTTATGAATATTAGTAGAAGGATCAAGATTTTATGTTGTTGCGACATTTATTATAAAGAGGTTGAAATTTCACGAAAATCTGGTTAGCACTTTTCGCGAAATCCTATTGCGCATTTGCAAAATAACTGTTTTAAATAAAATGACTTTCAAAAAGAATATTTCTTTTGCCGTCTATACTACCAGCTAAAGTTTGTTTTACCAATTTTCATTCTTACACAATGTTCTGAATGCACTTTTGAATAAAATACTTCATATCAAGTAACTTTTTCATAGGAGTGAATAAAAGAGTGCTCTATTTTTGTCCGTAAGTACACGACCCCTTAAATAGGCATTAAACGTGAATGTAACTTGACCTTTTTAAAAAAGTATTATTATAAAAAATAATTTTTAATAGTTTTTGACATTATTTCGGGAATTTATTTTAAGAAATGTGAAGTATTTATGAAAATTCATTTACAATAATTTATTATACTATATATATTGAAATGAAAAATTGCATTTTTAAAAATGGTGGCTTGACTGATGATGGCTGGGCGTATATACTACCAGCCACTTTGAAAAAAAGAAGGGGAAGTGGTGAGTACCGTAAATCATCGTAGACTTGAACTTTAACAATAAAAAAGGGTGTTTTAGAGCAAAAGCAAGTGAATATATAGAGTAGTTTTCAAATATATACTTAAGGAATATATACATACAGGGCTTGACAAATACGGTCGCCAGATCGGCACTGGTGACCCAATATTTTTATCTGGCGACCCAGTTATTTAATCTATTGGGGGTTTTGTTTTTGTTTCTTTTTTGTACAAAAATTGACCTAAGTTTTCTTGAAATGAACACAAGTGGCACCCTCCCTCTTTCCTAATATTAAAAAATAAACGTTGAAACTATATTCACACAAAAAATATTTTTAACTTTTGTTTTTAATTTGGTAAAAATTAGTTCACCCAATGTAAATTTTAAAATAATCAAGTCAGAATTATTTGAGACTTCGAGCGAAAAATAGGCGAAAACTTGTTTTCCTGCTTCACTATTTAGTCGATGCACTCCTCAGCAGATATAGATTTTGTAGCATTCAACTATCCGGACATTTGAAGCATTCGGCAATCAGCATTTTCCGAACATGCCGGTTAATTCACTCTTTACAGATTTTTTTTTTTTTTGAAAGGTATATGATTTTGATAAGTTTCATTAGAAACCTTAGTTTATATTATCTTTCTAAACTATTTAACTAATAATTCTAAACAATGTCTGTTATTATTTTTCCTCAATTAATTCATAAAAACTTTTGTGCTTTTTGAAAATGAATGACGAGGAAGGAGGGGGTGGTAAATATTTTTATTGGATACTAGAATTTTTTTCTGGCTACCAGATTTTATCAAATTTGTAAAGTCCTGTGTACATAGTGAAATGCAAATTGAATTAAATGAAAAATCAAAGCCTAATGTTACATTTTAACCAAAACTTCCGTTAGATGCATTTACTCAGAAAAACAAGCAATCGCTATTAAATATATCTAATAATGTATAATATCTATTAGTATATTGAAAACATCCATCGTATTTCACTAGAAAATTGGGATGATTCATTTTCAAAAAATTCAAGTTTATTGATTTAAAACTGGCGGAGCTAGAGTGTCCACTGATTTTGAAAAATGCTGTTCTGAAAAAAAATATAAAATAAATAAAATAACGTTCGTTAAACTGTTTACTCGTTGCGACGCTACTTCTATAACTCCATAATTACCTATAGAGATTTCTAACTAATCAAATATGATTTCCATGTTTGAAAAAAGTATTTTAAGCAAGCAACAAAAAAAAGTTTTTGAAAAGTACACAAAAACTGTAATGGATCGACACCAATTTTAATAGAATAAATTAAATACTTGTAAATATATATAATAATGAAAACAATAAATTTAGTAAGATTGCTTTATGGGTCATTCAATGAGTAAGTATTTTTGTCACCTGTTTTCCAATTTAGGACTTTTACATCAAAAAGATAAAAAAAAATTATTTTGGCTCTCCCGGAAGATTAGGTTTATTTCTTTGTTTTTAAATTTTTTATTTAAATGTGCATTACGTAATATTTAAAGAAAATGAAATTTGTCTTACTTCATATCAAATTGTTATTTTGGGAAGAATGGTAATTAGTAAGAAAAATTTTAATTTATATTAGCAATTGTAATTCAATGGTTAAAAGTTAATTCTATCAAAAAATATTTCAGAATTCTATGAAAAGTTCCCTTTTGGAAATGGTTACAAAAGGAAAAATGTCATTTAAAGGAAAAAAAACTGCATCAAAATTAAAAAAAAAAGTAAGTAAGAAAGTAGATTTGATCTGGTTAAAGCATTATCAATACATTTGTCAGATGTTGGAAATTAACCGTGTAGGGTTTGGTGTAATCTTATTGTAAATTTTAAAAAATACATAGTATGTCACATTTGCAAATTTGCCACCGTATATAATGAGACTTTTTCTTTTACCATCTGCTGGATAGAACCTAAATTAGTGGTATATCCCGCATAACATAGTAATCAAAACAACGGCAACTATATGGGTGGCCGTGTTTACGATGGCAGAACGCAGAGAGGCACCGAAATTGACAGTTCAGCAATGCTGTGGACAAACAGGGATTTATGACCGGTAATCTCGAGGGTCATAAAATTTACAACGATAAACATCGAACTGACGATCCCTGTTAACAAGGAGAGGGGCAGTCACGTATGAGTGTCGGACATGCGAAATATGGCAAGAGCAAATGAGAAGCGTTGCTGTAATCCGATGGACACGGCGACCAGTGAAAGTACTTCGAGAGGGCATGGAAGTTGGCCCCTAACATCAGCATTGGATATAGAGCCAAAAAGGAGGAGGTAAAGTTTTTACACCCCTCTGGGGGGAAAAGAACGAAAATTTCGTTAGAACTGAAAAAAAATCACTTCTTCTATCAACAACCTTAAGAGGAAGACATCCTCTTTCAGCAACTTGCTGCTAAAAATGAACGTTGAATTTTTCTCCATAGGCTGCATTTGCATTATGTCAACAGCCTATAGTTATAACTAAATTAATCACACTTTTTTTTTAAATATGTGCCCAGGAAGCAAGAACCCACTTGTGAACTCTATCAATGACTGCTGTTCTCTTGAGAAATCCAGGTACATATTATTTACCCAGCTACTGTAAAAACTTTTTAAATTAATTAATGAATATTGAGGAGATAATATTTCTCCTGCCATCCCAGGATCATGGATGCTTAAAAATTTAATTGTTATCATAATTTATTAAATTAGAATATTATCAAATGTGGTATCATGCTTAAACTTAAATAATTAAAATAATAACGTAATAACTTAACCAAAACCAGGAAATATAATGTACAAGGCATATACTTTTTACAATTATTTTACTCTCTATTTTATGTTTTATCAATCTGTGTATTTTGTAAATAAAACCCTTTTATTTCCTCTTAATTAAGACTCTAACATTTATTATGGTTTCCAGTGTGATGTTTATTTAAATTAATATATATGTTGGTTTAAATTACTACCTTAAATAAGATTTTATAGCGGGCCTGAGGGTCAACCATAAGGATAAGATTCTTCAAAATGACACAACGCGGTACGACTTCTTAATTTAATACAAAATCTATCCCAGGTTGCACGATCACAATTTGCCTTCAAATTGCCGCTAAAATAATTGGTGTGTTTCTGACAGGAAGAGCTAATTATTATGGGTTCGAGTAACACCCGGCAAGTTTTATAATTTAAATTTTAAATCTCTCCAACATGTAGAAAACCCCAATTATTACTGGTGCAAGTGACACAGGAATTTCCTCTGGTGTTCAGCTTTCTCCATATCCAGCCCTTTTAATTATTTAATTTATAGCTTATTTTAGATAATTAAATATTTTGTACTGGATTAAGCATTTATATTTTAGATTTAATGAAATAACTTAAATAGTAATAATAAGGATTGACATTTAAAGAAGCTAAATTTATTTATATTCAATATTCTCTTTTAGAATTGATAAATTTACTCAACAAATGTATAGAAGTTATTATTTACATAAATTTTATAATTAGTTACTCTAAACATATCCACTTTAAAAAAATAATAATAATAAATATTTTTTTTACTGCTCATATTATTACGCTAGTAGTATTTAGTATATTTTTTTTAATCTAACATCACACTACTTAATATAATTTATTTCGATAATTGTATTAATAATAATAATAATAATTACAATTATAACAATAATAATACAAAATAAATGATAAATAATATCAGTTGTAAAGTGTCAAATCCTGATCCTAGGATATGGGATATACATAAAAAAAATAAGAAAAAGGTATTGGCACTCAATTGCATTTGCATAATTAAAATTGTCTTTTATATTGTATATTTATATGTCGCGATTGTAATTACAAGCAAATAATTTTCATATGAAAACATAAAGGTTTCAAAGGTCAATTCCTAAGAATTAGACCATTTTTGTTAAAAGATTGCATATTATTTTTGTCTCTGAAATATTTATGTGACTTATTCATGCAAAATGTATGTGAAAGTGATAAAAATGAACTACTATTATTTTTCTAATCCTTAAAAAATATATATATATATATAAAAGATAAAATTAATGATAATATTAGTGATAAGCTGATAAACTTTTATTATCTATTTATTTTATATGTATTTCTTGCATACTTATAAGTAAACAATTAAAAAAAAAAGTTCATTTTTGAGATGTTTTTTCCACTAAACTGCTGATTAATTAAAAATAATAATAATAATAATAAAGGAAAGAATAAGTGTAGGAATTATTAGATTTTTACATAATTATTAATACTTATATCAGCAGCATTAACGTAAAATTAAACATAACTAAAATTGAACAAGTTTTGTAGTAATCTGATCTCTTGTTAAAATGCCTTACAAATTTTATTTTGCGTTGGGGTATGGCAAATAATAAATGAAAATTTAAGAGAAAAAGTGAAAATCTCAACGATTCATCTATACAAAAAAACAATTCAGGGAAAAAAACAAAAATAAAAGGGGACAAACTGATATTTTGTCACCGAAAACAAGAAATCAACATAAAAATAAACGAAATCATGTAGACAAATCTATACTAAACGCAACAATGGCGGAATCTACACCAAGTGTAGACACTATTTTGTCGTTGATTCCAACTTTTGACGGAAAAAAGGGAAATAGAGTGGAATTTTACCTGCAAGAATTCGAGAAATTAATCGCACAAACTTCGCTAAAAGATGATTGTAAATTAATCATTCTGAAAGCAAAATTGATAGCAAACGCGAGGGAAAAATTGGCGACAAACATCAAATTAAACAGTGAAACGGATTACGGAGAATTTAAAAAGCAACTAATAGAATGCTTTCAATCCAAAGAGAAATTTTCCGAAATCAAAAACAAATTTTTTACGCTTAAGCAGAAACCATCGCAAACTGTAGAAGAATTCATTACCGAATTCAACGAAATAGCAAAAGCGTACATCAGTAAAAACAACGAAGAAGGTCAAAATGGATCCACCAAGTTTATTGATTTGATAAAATTGACACGATTTCTGGATAGTTTAAGAGCGGATTTTAGTTTAGATGTTCGCAAAAACTCCCCGAAAGATTTTACAGAAGCATGCAATTTAGCACTCAAAATGGAAGAAGCTTACAACGCGTGCAACTTCGAGGAGATTAACGTGGTAAAGAAAGAAAATGAATCCGATTTAGTGGAAAGCCTGATAAAATTAAATGCAAACAGCGCTGAACAAATTCAAACTTTAATGACGGAATTAAACAATTTGAAAATTCACGCGAAAGATAAAACGGAGGCCAAATCCAGATGGTGTGAGCTGTGTAAACGCAACACTCACGAAACGGAACAATGTTGGTTTAATCAAAGGAATAACAGTAACCAAACAAATTACAAAATAGAAAAAAAACCGCAATACAAAAATCATAATTTCCAAAATAAGAGATTTTCTAACAATACCAAACAAAATTCAAATTTACATCTTCCTAATTTTCCCATGCAAAGCATTGATTGGCAAGGGGGTCATTTTGGACAAAACCCAGGGAATCATTTTGGACAGAATTTTGGGCAACATTTTGAACAGAATTTGGAGCAGCACCCAGGCTTTTGGCAAACTCAAAGTATTGGTTTTGGTCAGAATCATAGTAATAATTTTGTGCCAAATTATGGCAATAATTTTGGGCAGAGTTATGCAAATAATTATGGGCCAAATTATAGCAGTAATTCTGGGCAGAGTTATGCAAACAATTGTGGGCCTAATTATGGCAACAATTTTGGGCAGAGTTACGCAAACAATGATGGACAAAATTATGAAAACACAAATGCACAGAGGGGTAATTTTGATAGGTATAGAGGTAAAACAGGGTCAAAATACTACAATAAAAAATACAACTATAAAAACTCAAACAACACAAGCCAAAACTCGGATGACAAAGATAAAAAACAACCAAAAAACTGAGTGGGGGACTTACTAACAATAATAAAACACACCCGCGTGAGTCACCCCACAGCGGGACTTTTAATACGCCTAGCGAACAATTTTATACACCTAACATTTCAGACTCTCATGCACACAGTTATCCTCAGGGATTTGGATTTCTTCTTGACGTAAATGGACAAGGAAGTGCAATTCACAGTGATACTAGGGACAAAACACAACAGGATGGAATTTTTTTAAATAAAACTATTGCCAGTGTCAATAATTCCAAAGATAATCAATTACACATAATTGACATGAGCATTGATAATATAAAATTAAAAGGATTATGTGACACGGGAGCAGCTGTGTCGCTGCTGTCCCCAGGTATATTTGACAAAATAAAGCAAGAAAACATAAAATTTAAATACCTAGGTACCCAAATTAAAATTAAAACCCTAACAAACTCAACTATTTTTTTTAAACACTGTATAAAAATTGCTTTTCGCTTAGAGGGCATTTGCACCACTGGTACATTTTATGTGACAAACAAAGAATTTGATAGGGATTATCAGATCCTACTTGGGTATGATTTTTTAAGGGGCAACAACATCACATTAGACTTTTCACAAAATGTTCTTAAACTAAAAAACAAAGTCATTCAACTTAACACTTACACTACAGAACAGAATGAAGAAATTAATAATCTAGCAACTGAAAATCAACAAAACACAGCTCAACACGATGATGTCATTCATAACAATCCAAAAAAAAAACAATTAAAAAAAAGGGGGAGCACACAATAAAAAAAAGAAATTGTATGCAAGGAACAAGCTCAGAATATTTCTAACCTCACACTCTAAAAAAGTCATTACTCTTACTTGTAATGAACAAATTAATGAAAAGGACATAATTCTAGCAGAGCCTGTTAGAGACAATACCGAGTATACTATACAAATATCAATTCATGAGGTGCAACGCAATAACTTAATAAATATTATAATACATAACAATACGGATAAAAACATTTACTTAAAACAAAACACTAACATAGTCAAAATCACCACAGACATAGAATGCAAAGAAGATGACTCAGACATTGATATTGATCAGGGAAAAATTCACCAGATCAATCAACTAAGCATTCAGGAAGTCAGACAACTTCGTGAGGCAGAACTTAGCATCAATGACTTTGATTTAGAGCATCTCACAGAGGACTTACAAGAAACACTCAAAGAGTTATTAATGAGCAAAGCTCACGCTTTCTCTAAAACATATGACACTTTAGGTCAGAGTTCACTTGTATGTCCCAAATTCACATTGAATCACGATTACCCTGTACAAACAAGACCATATAGACTGCCCCAAACCTTAAAGGAGACAGCATGGAAGGAAATACAAACATTACTAAAAGCAAACATAATTGAAAAATCAGATTCAAACTATTCTTTTCCTGTAGTATTTGTTAAGAAGAAACAAACACAAAAAGATAAACAAGAGCAAAAATACAGAATGGCAATTGACTATAGACTCCTAAATGAAATACTACAGACTTGCAACTATCCAATACCAGATATCAAAGACATTTTATATAATATCAGTGGGAAACAATTTTATACTGTGCTTGATCTACACAGTGCTTTTTTCCAGATAAACCTCAGACCAGAAGACAGAAAAAAGTTAGCATTCATAACAGAGTTTGGTAAATTTAACCCACTAAGGCTTAGTTTTGGCACAAAGAATAGTAGCGCTTATTTCGCCGAATTGATTGACAAAGTCCTAGGACACTTTGACAAATCTAAAGTCGCTTATTTTATGGACGATGTTACTATTGCAACGAATAATATTCAAGAAATGCTACAACTTATAAAGGAAGTACTCGAGACATTAATCAACCACAACCTTACAATTGAGCCAGCCAAAATGCAAATTTGTAAACAGGAAATAGACTTCCTAGGATTCCAACTAAATCAGGAGGGATATTCTCCGGCTAAAAAGAATATTGACAAAATCCAGAACTTCATCAGACCAAAATCAAAAAAAGGAGTTAGATCACTTTTAGGACTGGCGAATTACTTTAGATCACTGATTCACAGATACACTGACATAGTTCATCCTTTAATTGAGCTTACAAAAGAGAAAGTAAAATTCAAGTGGAATGAACATGCAGAAAAAGCCTTCTGTAACATACAACAAAATATCATGCAAAAACCAACTCTCAAACCACCTGACTACTCAAAAGAATTTGTATTAATTTGTGATGCTTCAAAAATAGCTATATCAGCCATTTTGGCTCAAAGACATCAGGACAATTTGGTACCCATTGAATTTTTTGGGCGCAAACTCAAAGAACCTGAGAAAAGCTACCCGAGTGTGAAATTCGAGCTATTAGCCATACATGAAGCAGTAAAACACTTCAACCACATTCTATGGGGCAGAAAATTTACAATACAAACTGATTCACAATCAAACACAAGACATTTAAACCTTGAAACGCAATCAGACATAGTCAAAAGATGGTTAACTGACTTAGCCGAATATAATTACTCGTTTGAGTATATAGAGGGCAAAAACAACCCAGCTGACTATGTTTCCAGGAACATCAACAACATAAGTGCAGATAACAATTTACAAAATAATTTATTTAAAATCAATGCTGCACTTTCAAATGAAAATATAAAAAACGAACAATACAGAGATGAAAAACTAAAGAAAATTATTGACAAAATTATTACGGGTACAAACAGCAAAACCACAAATAGATACACACTTAACACGAACAGGATTCTCATTTTAAAACCGGGACAGAACAACAAAGAACTGTTAATCGCCCCAGACACTCTTAAAATTGCTATCATGGAAGATGCACATGCTCCACACTTTGGTTTTCAGAAAACTTACGAGTCGATAAAAGATAGACTTTTTTGGCACGGTATGTATACAGATATTAAAACTTTTTGTGCTAACTGTACTGCATGCCAGACAGCTAAACAGCACAGAACCATCAAGGTTCCTATAAAGAGGGTAGTAAAAGATCACGAAATTGGGAGTAGGCTGCATATAGATATATGCGGAAAACTGCCAGTAACATTTCGAAAGAACGCATTTATACTAACTATAACTGACTCCACATCAAGAATCTTAGAAGCGGTTGCACTAAGGAATGTGGAATCACAAACAATTTTGAATGTGTTAAATAAATACTTCGGGATGTTTGGTCTAGCAAAAGAGGTCTATTTAGACAACGCACGTTATTTTCGCAGTGATGTATTCACGGAATACATGAAGGCTCTAGGGATAGAACCACATTTCTCAAGCCCGTTCAGGCCAAAAGCGAATGGCCTGGCAGAAATCATCAATAAAATTTTGAAGAGTTCACTCACTGCCATGGGTCATAATACCCTAGAGTGGGATATCCGACTTGAGTTCTTTAAATTAATGTATAACACATCTAAACACAGAGCAACAGGTTTCTCACCTTCATTATTATTCTTTGCTAGAAATCTAAGAACTCCTTTCACAACGCATATTCCCTCGGAGGATATTGCAACCAAACAATATGTTAAAAACCGAATGGAGCATCTTAAACAAATCAGAATGGAAGAACTGGGGAATCAGGAAAAATTAATGAAAGAGTATGTTCGCGATGAGGACTTACAAACGGTAAAGGATTTAAAAATTGGCCAAATTGTTTACCTCAAATGCATCAACCCACACGCTTTAGCAAAAAAGTGGGACAGACCAATGAAAGTAATCAGAAAACTGCGAAATCACAATTACTTAATGTCCGATTTATCAGGGGTATATAAAAGCAACATTAAGAAACACATTGATTTGCTATTCGTACCCAAGTATGCAACACCATGTAACGAGGACATAGACAATCAGTCTACACAATCGCTTTCTGATACAGAATCTACGGAGGAAATATAACAAAGTGTATAATATAGGAAAAATTTGTAAATAATTTTTTTTTATTCTTACTCTCTCCAAGAATTTAGTCAAGAATTTATTTTGAAGCTCAAAATTTTTTTGGGGGGGGTTATATTGTTTATATTTATGTTTCAAAAATAATTAGATACTGGGACAAGTCAAAGGTACAAGTCACCCAGGACTAACATTGAGCCAAATTTGTATTTAGTTAAAGGGTACAGATAATCTGTAACAAAAATATATGTATATACAAATATTCCCACAGACTTCACAAAATAGTGCGAGAAGCAAGCCGCATTATTTATACTAGCAAAAAAAAATATATATATAGATATATATACGAAACTCCACAAAATGAATAATAATAAAAAAAAAACAATTATTATACTTTTTTTACAGGGAAATTCAGGATTGATTTTGTTACAAGAGGCAACTTATGTTTTATATTTAGCATTAAGTACTACACCTATAATATGTGCTTCATAGGACAGTACACTGTTTATCTACATTATAAACAAATTCAAAAGGGTTTTTCTGTATTTAAACAAAAAAAAACATTTTTGCCATTTTAAATTATTTATTCCTACCTCCCACAAAAAAAAGATAATAATCATGAATATATAACTATATCTTATCATATATTTTATAAGTTTCCTAGATCAACGGGATAATATATTCAATGATTATTAGTAATTAAAAATGATCAGGAAACAAGCTATTTCATACTCAGCTAAAGTTAAAAAAAAATTTAATAAATAAATAACTAGAAAATATATATATATATGTATATACATATATTAAGAATAATAATAAATAAATGAATAATAAAAACGAAGGGAAACTTTTAATACGAGAGAATCAGGATTAGACGAAGTTGTTGAACAACAACTCCATCCAAGGTTACGATCGTTCGCGGAGATTCGATTCACTACTCGAATGGCGGGGGATCAATCGATTTTTCTTTTTTTCCCGATTTAATATCTCTGCAGATATTCTTCAGGAAACTGTGTAAGCCGGCATACAATACACAGGGATGCAGATATGAAAATAAAAAATAAAAAAAAATCACAAAATTATTAAATTATTTCAATTTAATTTAATTCAATTTAATTTTACTCCTCAGGGCAGGTTGCATAGGACAAGAAATTCCTGCATTGATGGTTTATATAATAAAATCGTTCAGTGAATTGACGAGTAAAATTTACAAAAAATAAATTAAAAAATATAAATTCTCTTCCCATTTTTACCAAACCTTGATAGGTGATAATTTAAAAGCAAAATCAACCTCACTTATTAAAAATAATAGTCACTGTAAAAAACAAACAAATAAATAAAATGGAGCAACACTTACCGTTTTGATGATCTCACCAGGGTATCCTTATGGGCACACACACAATAAATCACTTTCAGGGGGAATAAATCCAATACGTCCCCAGTGATTTGCACACGCACTAATTCTCACAAAAAAAATTTAACACTTTTGGAGGAATCCTGCGTCTCCTTAGATTTTGGGCACACTTTGGCCGGAAGTGTGACACACCGGGAGCACACGGTCTCGGGCACACAGCTACTCTCACATTTCATCGGGAGCACACGAGACAACAGGTGACAGCATCGATCGAAGGCCATAGTCTCCGGGTCCATAACATAAAAAAAAAGTATATAAGGGAATTAAGTACCTAGTTAATAAAGGTGTACATAAATAAATAATTTGATGATTTTGACGATTCGAACTAGCGAATTTTTTTCTTTCTCGTTTCTCACTTTTAAAGGAATTTTACAGGACATCAAAGCTAAGTATAGGATTTAAATAAAAATAAATGTATTGCATTTTGATTCAATGAGATTTTAAGCATGCAGTTCGCGGTATTTAACTTAATATGTAAATAGAGTGATACCTCTTTTAAATATTTAATAGTTTAAAAATTCAAACAAATAAAAAAAATAAAAAATAAATAAATAAATAAATAATAATAATAATAATTTAAAATAAATAAATAAATTAATAAATAAAAATAAAATAAGGAAAATGTATAGATAAATAAAAATAACGTTTGTTTTAAGAATCCTCTAAATAAAGTAAGATATGGATAAAGATTTTCATATATTATAAACTTTATTTAATTTAAAGTAGTTTCCTTAAGTACGCATTGTGATTTAAATTCGTCTAACTCTTTTAAATGGGAGATATTCGCGAGCGAATTTATTCCTTACTGCAGTGTTTATTTGAGATAGTCGGGTATGAATCACATTATTTTTTTTTCTTCCTAAATTATAAGAATACATAAATAAAATAAAGAAATAATTGATTTTACTTTAAATAAATAATTTACTTTAATCTAAATAAATAAATTGATTAATTATTATTTAAATGATTCCATAAACTATTGTTTTCCTATCCGCTATTTCACATCTTTGATTTTCAACCTCATTAACTTTTAAGATTAACGATTACATTAATAAATAAAAGAAATTTTAACTAATTATATTTTAATTTAGTATTAATTAATATTGACAGTCAGAAATATTATTTTTAGGAAAGTATGTATTCATTTAACATGCACGTGCGTTCAGTTAATTCATGTTTTAGGCTCGTGCTAACACAAAAGAAAAAAAAAATCATTTCAAACTGGATTTTTGATAAATAAATGTAATTAAATTTATCTTTAAATCTTATTCTTAGTGGGAAGTTAGATTTTTAAGCACATAATGCAAAAATTTCATGGTTCAAACCACGTGCTAACGCGCGCATTTATGTCTTAAATTATTTACATTTTAAGTTAATTCTATAAAAATTAAAACTAGTTTCTTGTGGTCAAACAAAACAAAATAAGATCACAATATGACATAGGATTAAATTAATAAATAATTCTTATAATAACGTGATAACTTACTTTATAGGATTCACACCATGTGCCCATTCACTGCATTTGAAAATTACCTGTTCAGAGGCAAGTTGAGTAGTTACGGAAATAAGATAAGATCGCAAATCGCTATTCACCTACGGGAAAAAAAGGGGTTCGTTCTTTGGCGTGTTCTAAAAAGGGGTGAGAACGATTAACCAGTTTCGTGTAGCGAACACACCTGGTACAATCGACATTTACAATCTACGTGGGGTTGAAATGAAGGGGCGGTACTCAAATTCGGTTGAAGAGATAACGTATGTATGTCAAAGGAGATTACTACAAGGCTAAGGATTTGGGGGCGAGGGGATCGCTCTCCATCCTCTTTTCAGCTAAGAGAAATTCGTTGTCGGTTTAGATTAAAAGGCAACGGTTGTTTTTTTTTTCTTTCTCAATTTTGATGCTCATTTTGTAAATAAGGAAGATTGCATCATTCAGTTTTTATTTTTTTTATTGTACTACTAATAAAATTTTACGAAAATTATAGAAATGTTTTATGGATTAAGGATTTATTTTTTTTGTTTTTGATCTCAACCGTATATGGAGGAAAAATTGCACTGAATTTTTTAAGAAACATACAAAACTTGTGAAAGTTAAAATATATATATATATATATATATATTCAAAATATTGTGAATTATAAATTGTTTCTTTACATAAATTTATTATAATATCAATTTTAGAACTGTTTGCATTTTATAAAAAAAAAAAAAAAAAAAAAAAGAAAGACAGAAAAAAATGAATACATTATATTTTCTCTTTCTCACATATAGTATATGGCAGCAAATTGTAATCCTCCCATATATATATGATTTTTTTAATTGTATAAATGTGTTATTTACATTGTCTAAAATGCAAAGGACTGCCAATCGTTTTTTTATATGCTTATGTATGCTAATTTATATTACTTTTCGGTGAAATTGTATACAAAATTATGCTATATTCTTAGCATTTCGCATAATTTGGCATGTTTGGCGTTTTGGTTGTATATATTTTGGCTGTTCAGTACTGGGTCAGTAAATGACAATATTGGTCACCACTTCAAAGTTAAATGATACAATGTCAAAGGACGCCTCCCAATGGCAAAGGACTCACTTGTCTGTGAACTTTCCACAGTATTCGCCTCATCGTACCTTCTCATTGTCTATGAACTTTCCCGGCGTTCACCACATCGCTCTTTCTCATTCTTTGTGAACTTTCTACAGTGTTCTATATCGAACCTTCACATTTTCTGTAGACTTTGTACAGAGATTAACAATTAGCCTCCAGCTCCTCAGGGCTCATGTGTCAAGTCCCTTTTATACGAGTCTGTTATTGAATCTTCTAGAATCAGCTTGGACACTGTACCTGAACAATAATTGCTAGAAACAAATTTACAAAAAAATCTCCTCTCCGATTACATTTTTTTCTTCAAGCGGGGGGATAATGCTGGATAGAACCTAAATTAGTGGTATATCCCGCAAAACATAGTATTCAAAACAACGGCAACTATATGGGTGGCCGTGTTTACGATGGCAGAACGCAGACAGGCGCCGAACTTGACAGTTCAGCAATGCTGTGGACAAACAGGGATTTATGACCGGCAATCTCGAGGGTCATAAAATTTACAACGATAAACATCGAACTGACGATCCCTGTTAACAAGGAGAGGGGCAGTCACGTATGAGTGTCGGACATGCGAAATATGACAAGAGCAAATGAGAAGCGTTGCTGTAATCAGATGGACACGGCGACCAGTGAAAGTACTTCGAGAGGGCATAGAAGTTGGCCCCTAACATCAGCATTGGATATAGAGCCAAAAAGGAGGAGGTAAAGTTTTTACACCCCTCTGGGGGGAAAAGAACGAAAATTTCGTTAGAACTGAAAAAAATCACTTCTTCTATCAACAACCTTAAGAGGAAGATATCCTCTTTCAGCAACTTGCTGCTAAAATTGAACATTGACTTTTTCTCCATAGGCTGCATTTGCATTATGTCAACAGCATATACTTATAACTAAATTAATCACACTTTTTTTTAAATATGTGCCCAGGAAGCAAGAACCCACTTGTGAACTCTACCAATGACTGCTGTTTTCTTGAGAAATCCAGGTACATATTATTTACCCAGCTACTGTAAAAACTTTTTAAATTAATTAATGAATATTGAGGAGATAATATTTCTCCTGCCATCCCAGGATCATGGATGCTTAAAAATTTAATTGTTATCATAATTTATTAAATTAGAATATTATCAAATGTGGTATCATGCTTAAACTTTAATAATTAAAATAATAACGTAATAACTTAACCAAAACCAGGAAATATAATGTACAAGGCATATACTTTTTACAATTATTTTACTCTCTATTTTATGTTTTATCAATCTGTGTATTTTGTAAATAAAACCCTTTTATTTCCTCTTAATTAAGACTCTAACATTTATTATGGTTTCCAGTGTGATGTTTATTTAAATTAATATATATGTTGGTTTAAATTACTACTTTAAATAAGATTTTATAGCGGGCCTGAGGGTCAACCATAAGGATAAGATTCTTCAAAATGACACAACGCGGTACGACTTCTTAATTTAATACAAAATCTATCCCAGGTTGCACGATCACAATTTGCCTTCAAATTGCCGCTAAAATAATTGGTGTGTTTCTGACAGGAAGAGCTAATTATTATGGGTTCGAGTAACACCCGGCAAGTTTTATAATTTAAATTTTAAATCTCTCCAACACCATGAACAGTCTTGTCAACTGTAATTCATATTATACAAAAATCCTTAAAAGAATTCTGATTATGAAAGATTAAACAAAAAGTTTATATGAAAAAAGAAAACAGATTAGCTAATCTTAAGTAATCCAATCCTTAGCCAATGTAGATGTGACACATAATTGATTCTAAAAACAAAACAGTTTGAATTGAATATTAAAATTATTAAAAGTTTATCTTCAAAACCACTTTATAGCGTCAAATCACTCTTGCTAAACACACCAACTGATAATGACCCGATTACGGATGATTACTCAATAGCTTTAATCTACTATACATAAGTGAATGTGTGAATTGAATTACAAGTGCATATGCTGGAGCATGATTACCGAAGTAGGTCAAATACGGAGTGTTATTAAGCTGTATACTGGAAAGTTAAGTTACATTACCACAAAAATTATATGAAATGCTCAAACTTTTTGTGAAACTCCCAACAACCTGAGTGGTAGAAAAACCTATATATGATCCGAAAGAATTCTTCTACCAACCTGCAGAAAAAAAAAATTAAACTCATTCCAAGCCGAAAAAAATTTTTCGGGATAACCCGACCTGATGTTTGACTCTTTTTAACGATCCCAAGGTGCTCAGAGGTTTTACTAATCTCTATAATAAAACCGTAAGTCATGTGACTGTCATCAACAGTTCCGGGATGTCCGCATCGCTTTTTCATATGCCAGGTGGCCATTTTTATTCAAAATTATTTTTCGAATAAAACTGCATAAAAGTTACATTTTCAGAAAGATCGTTCAAAATAAATTAGTATTTGAGAGATGACTTACGTTCAATTATGTATATATTCTGAAATAACTTTAGTTGAAATTAGCTTCGCGGTTCAAATTCTCTATCCATGAAAGTAAACAAAAAAAAAGATTCATTCGTCGTGAAGGTTTAAAATATTAAACCATTAAACCATGGAGATAATTGTTCGTAAAGTAAGTTTTCCATGAATGATTTTTTGGAGCGCTGCCTGGTGTCAAAAAATAATTCGCACCAGGACCTGTGAGACAGTTAGAGTTTACTATTATTTCGTTTGATGAAGTGCTTATACAACTCAACTTCCTTCAAAATCTTTTTTTCACGTAAGTTGAATATAAACAAATACAACTCATGTAATAATATTTAATGAATCAAATTTTGAAGTGATCAGTTTATTTGGTATTTATGTATTATATGTGACAGGAAGAGATATCACCGAAAATGATTGTTAATCGCCAATCATACTTACCATTGTTAATGACTAATCGCGTTCAAGACATTAATTTAATATACATTTATGAAATACATAATATTAAGTACTTTTATGTTATTTGGGCGCAAATCTCGCCAATAGCATTTTTAAAATCGCCAATACCAGCTTTTATTTTTTGCGTGTGCAAATTAGAAACGATACTTTGATTTTGAAATCAAATGTTTTTATTTATGATATTATTTTTTATTTTTCTATTTTCAATTTTAAACTAAAAGTGTGAACGGCATGTATTTTAAATTCTAACAGCTGTCACAGACGCACCGGGGTTGGCACGATTTTTGTTTTGCGCCATTTTGGCGAGAAAACCCCATTTTCAGGTTAGAGATTGCTAAAACAGCATGATTCTTTTATTTTATTATGAAATAGTTTATTTTATACTAAAGAACACAAAATTTTATTATAAAACACACACAAAGGTTAATTTATTCAGCCAATAATTATATCGCCAAAATGACATCCAGTGCGTCTGCGACAACTGTACCTAAAAGGACCCATCATTAAAAATGGTAAATAATATAAAATCAAAGTAAAATAATACAAAAAATAATTTAGAGAAAAATTAAATAATGAATAAAAGTACCGTATTACAGTCTTTAATGTACATTTAAGGGAGACCAAACTGGTCGCCAGTGGCGGCTAGTTGAAGAATATAGGTTTGTTCATTTTTTATGTAAAACATAAAAATGGTATTAGAGATACAATTGTTGATTAATTTTCATAGTGGCATTGTTCGGGTCGGGTTACGGGTTCAAATATTGCGGGTTCGGGTCGGTTGCGGATTGAAATACCTCGGGTTTGGGTTGGAGTCCTGCATCGGGTCGGGACCCGCACCCGATCCGACCCACGGTTCGGGTCGGGTCGGTTTGACGCATTATTTTTTCGTTGCGGGTCGGGTTGACTTCTACATTTTTACTGCGGATCGGGTTGAGTTTTAAAACTCTTGCGGATCGGGTGCGGGTTGACCAAATTAAAAAAAAAAAATATCCAAAGTATTTTTTTAGTTCAGAAATATATATACAATAAAACCTCTGTAACGGACATTCTGGAATAGCCTACACCTGTATTTACCGATCACTCTTGCATTTCCCAACACTTATATATTTGTACGCTTTTACCACTGAATAATAGACATCTCTGAATAACAAACTGAGTCCTTTTTCGGTCGGTTGTATCTGACCCGAAACCGAAAAAGCTATTTGAAGTCAACCTGCTATCCGACCCGAACCTGACAAAGTAGGTATCGTCGAGCCGCAACCCGACCCAAACCCGAACACGAAATAATTGAACTCGACCCGCAGCCCGCAACGAAATAAAACAAATAGTTCGTTATTTGATCAAAAAAATTGTTATTTTTTACAGCTTTTGAATCTTGGGTATAAAAAATTATATGCCTTATTAATTTTTAAATTTTATTAAATAATCTCCCTCTTTCTCTCTAAATAAATGTATAAATCTAAAGATGCTATAATTAAATTTTGTTCATCAATACAGGATGTTGTAAGTAGAGATCGACCGAAATTTCGGTTTCGGTTTCGGCGCAAAATCGGAGTTTCGCCGAATGTTCGTTTTCGGCGAAACTTCTGCCAAAATTTCGGCCTGACCGAAACTCGACCGAAACTATCTGTATTTCAAAATATCGCTCCTTCTTTCGGAAAATTTCAACTTTACTCATTGATGTGAGTTGTCAGAGATCTGCACGGACCGAAATTTCCAGGCCCGGACCCGGCCCGATCCGTACTAAAAAATTATTGGCCCAACCCGATATCAAAGTTAAAATATAGGCTCGATCTCGGCCCGGCCCGTGCAAAAAAGTGATTGGTCCGGCCGGGCCCGGTATAAAAGCTAAAAGTTCGGCCCGAGCCCGGCCCGGCCCGTGTAAAAAAAGTATTAGGTAATTTCTGAAAGATCCATGAAGTCATTTTTAATCTCAGATGCAAGACAATTGCAAGTGTACTTATTCAGAACAAATGTGATTGAATAGCGTTTTCCATTTTTCGATAAAGGCTTCCGGGGAAATCGCTATAAAATAGGAGTTATAATCTGAATTCCAGGCCACAACAGCCAATTACTTTCTCATGACAGCATTTCTGTAACTGCCAAGTCTTAAAAATTGGCTTAAAATGCTCATTTTCTGGATGATTCTTTGCCTTTATAAGAAAATGGGAAATTCTTCAATTTCTTGTTATCTAAATAAAATGTGTAAATTCTATATTTTTACAAATATTAATATAATATTTTTGTAATTACAAATGAAAATGACTTTCTAAAAGTTTCGGAGAAGTAGCTATTTTGGATATGGCAATAGCATTTCATATAAAAGTTGATTATTAAGAGATGTGACCCCCCCCCCCCCACACACACACACACCACAAAAAAGAAAAAAAAGGGGGGGATGGGTATGTCTTCCCGTCTAAATGGAGGGCTGGATCCGTCCTTGATTGTTGCGCCGGCACACATTTTACTGATTTTTGCATGGATCGAGTCCGGCCAATAATGATCTTCATACGACTTAGATTGTAAGTGGAAATTTCGGCCTTTGCAGACCTCTAAGAAGAATGAAGTTTGGGCGCGGTTCTGCCCAGAAAAACGAAGTCTAGTCCAACCAAACAGAGTCTGCAGAATAAAGAAAGGCTCAAGCCCGGTCCGGCACGAAAGAACTAAAGACCAGGCCCGGACCCGGTCCGGTAAGAGGGAAGACTAGGACCAGCCCGGCCCGAGTTTTCAAAATAAAGTAAAGCCCAGGCTCGGGCTTCGGGCCAAGCCCGAGCCCGTGCAGGCCTCTATGAGTTGTATCGGCTCAAATGAGACACTGTTTATTGCTTTGAACCCCACTGTTTATCATTAATGGTCATGACTGATTCATGATGCAAGTGTAAATTATAAAGCAAGCAATGCATATATGACTAACCTTAAAATGCACTTATCACGTGATCTTTAAAAGCTGCAAACTTAACAGCAATAGAATTTTTTTACTTTGAAACTCCAGATTGTTTCGAATGTTTTATGAGAAAGGTGCTGTTAAAACATATGAAGATTTACGAAATTTATGACAAAAGATATATCGAGGTATGTATACTTAAAATATTTTTTAATTAGATGAAATTCGTATAATTGGAAACTATTTCTGTCCTATTGATAAATTAATTAAGTTTTATTTTATATGAAAATAAATAGTTTTGGATAGAGGCACAGAGAGTCAACTTGTCATCGGAAATAAAATTTTCAAATAGGGGTGCTTTTTTAAAACTTTCTTAGGGAGGCACGGAGTGGCAAAGCTTTTTTTATGTAAACATGTTATTTAAACATATGTACTATAAAAATGTTTGTACAAAATTTTAAATAATTAATAATAATATTCAGCAATATTTAAATATATATCTATATTTAAACGTCTATTAAATTAAATACAACTTTTATATTTTACTATTTTATAACAACCAATAATTATAGGCATTTATTAATAATTAATTAACAATGTAGTTAAATAATGTAAAACAAATTCAATAATGAATATTTAATTTTTAAATATATTCCTATTTTCAGTTCGTTAGTATTTTGCATTTAAATTGCTCGAAATAAAGTACTTAAAAGTTTGATTTTTAGGAAATTAACATTAAATATGTTTTAATCATTTTATAATTATAAATATTATTAATTTAATAGACGTTTAAATATAGATATATATTTAAATATTTCTGAATATTATTATTATTTAATTAATTAATTATTAACAAATAATTAATTACTTAATAATAACTAATTATATTACTAATTAATTTATTAATTATACGTGTATTGAACCACATTTCTAACAAACAAACGTACATATACTGTATATGTGTGTATATAGTATAGGTTTCAAACAAAAATGAAACATAAATAATACAACTTTTATATTTTACTTTTTTATAACAACCAATAATTACAGGCATTTATTAATAATTAATTAACAATGAAGTTAAATAATATAAAACAAATTCAATAATGAATATTTAATTTTTAAATATATTCATATTTTTAGTTCGTTAATATTTTGCATTTAAATTGCTTGAAATAAAGTACTTAAAAGTTTGTTTTTTAGGAAACTAACATTAAATATGTTTTAATCATTTTATAATATTTATAATTATAAAATGATTGAAACATATTTAATGTTAGTTTCCTAAAAAACAAACTTTTAAGTGCTTTATTTCAAGCAATTTAAATGCAAAATACTAATTATTTGTTAATAATTAATTAATTAATTAATAATAATATTCAGCAATATTTAAATATATATCTATATTTAAACGTCTATTAAATTAATAATATTTATAATTATAAAATGATTAAAACATATTTAATGTTAATTTCCTAAAAATCAAACTTTTAAGTACTTTATTTCGAGCAATTTAAATGCAAAATACTAACGAACTGAAAATAGGAATATATTTAAAAATTAAATATTCATTATTGAATTTGTTTTACATTATTTAACTACATTGTTAATTAATTATTAATAAATGCCTATAATTATTGGTTGTTATAAAATAGTAAAATATAAAAGTTGTATTATTTATGTTTCATTTTTGTTTGAAACCTATACTATACACACACATATATATGTACGTTTGTTTGTTAGAAATGTGGTTCAATACACGTATAATTAATAAATTAATTAGTAACGTAATTAGTTATTAATAAGTAATTATTAATTATTTTTTATTAATTAATTAATTAATTAATAATTATATGCAGTTATGTATGTATTAATTCGTTTGTAATTTTTTTAACACTTTCGGTTTCGGTTTCGGCCGAAAGTGAGAAGGTCACCGAAATCCGGTTTCGGTTTCTGTTTCGGTCTTAAAAACCTGTTTCGGTCGATCTCTAGTTGTAAGCGCAAACTTTCTTCGAATTAAAAACATGACATGATAATTTTCTTCGGCTGTCATGAGAGCTTGATTAAAAAATGTGGTTAAAAAGAATTCGGTAAAGGCTGATCAATTTTCTTCATGAAACAGGTTGTTGTCAGAACCAACTTTCCTTCACATTAAAAACGTTGCATGATCCTTTTCTTCGCCTGTAGTGGGATGAACATTCAGTGAAACATTCAGTGAAAAGTCTAAACTAAAAAAAGTGCTAAGCACAGCGCTCATGGACAGAACATAGCTGATTAATGGATTTTGCATGAAATAGCATAATGTCGGCGCAGCTTTCTGTCAATATGTTTCTTAGAGTTATTATAGATATAGTATTATTATATATAATTAAATAAGCTACACTACTTTGTTTTTAGTTTGCGGAGATAGTTTTATTAGGTATAAAGTAAATTGCATTGAAAATTTCAGAAAACATCGATGTCGCAGTAACTATATCCCTTCAAAATTTAAATTTAAACCAACCAACTTTCGGTCTTTTTTTCTTTCTTTGAGTCAAAAAACGAGAGAAAAAACAAAAATTAAATTGACAAGAATTTAATTTAATTCTTAAAAAAATTATAAAAAGTTATTGAGAAAAATCGTAATCAAAATAGTTGTCGTTTCGTACTTGCCAAACCTTCTAATGTTTCCTCCAGACAAATAAACATGTTCTAAAACAGAAAATGGTAATTTTAAATGGGAATTTCTCCAAATTAGCCAACAATCACAAAGTTGGTATGGCAATTTGTTTTTGTCGCCCAAATTGGTGATATTTCACCAAGTTGGCCAAAGTTTGGCGTTATAGTGATTATATTTTTCAGTAATTAGTAGTGATTATATTTTATAGTAATTAGTATTTTTCAACAAATACTCATTGTATTCATATGTATTCATCAATACATACTAATTCATATATATTCCCTACAAATTCTGATGATGCGGGCAACAATGTGATTAAAATGGATGAATGGTAACAACAATGGAGCTGTTTTTTTTTTCAATTGATATTAAATAATCGCAAAGTTATTTCTATGGAGAAAATACAAGTTTTGGGTGGACGTTGTCCAAATGTTGCGACCACGGCTACAATGTCCTTTAAAATGGATATAAATACCTCTGAAAATTAAAAAAAAAAAAAAAACTAATAAAAAGCACTAAATAACACGTCAAATAATATTTTCTCAATTGCGTGGATTGTGTGGATTCGATTACGAAATATTATAAAATAGTTTAATTATATACTGAAGTCTGTCAGCGAAAAAACAGATTTCAATTTTCTGGTATTTATTTAGAAAATTTAAATTTTATATCTAATTTCCTACAAAATATGTTAAAATTATTGATATGGTAATTTTATATTAAATTTTTGTAACTAAAAATACATAAGAATAAAAAATAATGGCCACATTCATGAATAGATTCATTCTATTTTCATTATTTTTACAGTATATTTTTTCTTTCTCTTCTTTCTTTATCTTTTGCTTTTAAGGTGGTTCTTAAAAAATACATTAATTTCCTGTAGTTGGATTTACTTCTAAGCGTTGTCATCCTGCCTACAATGAATGAGAATACCACTAAGGAATTTAACCAACAATTTTGCTCCAAATAATATTTCCTTAAATACAGTATTTGGTATAGACGCAGTTTCGGAAGATTAATAATTAAATACGGCATTTTGTCGCTAAACTGAGATCTATCAATGAAAACACATAAACCATTAAAATTTCCATTTTTAATTCTGCTTCTTACTGCTCATTTTTTTTTCTACACTTTAAATAATTAAATAAGTTCACATTCATTTCCGAAAATGTTTCTATAAGTTTAATGACTCTGGAAGAATATAATTTTTTTAATGTTTTGTTATGGATATTAAAACTCTTTATAGAAGTTTCTAATCGGATAAATCTTTGAAAATGACGTCACTTCCGCAGCTGAAAATGTTAGTTCATTTGAAGTTTCAATCTATAGATCTACTCTGAATATATTATTTCAAAGCTGATGGAATGAAAAATGTTTGGAAATGATGTCATTCTCACACCAACTAAAGGAAAATATTTCCGTTTGATGAACTAATATAGGTGAATCAATTTTTGAATTTAAATAAATGACGTCATATCATTTTCAGGTTCATGAAGCTCCCTGACATCTTAAGCACCCTCTACTCAGTTGTAAAATAGTTTTCTTTCTAGTATGATGAGAAAATGACATCAATAAACATAAATAAACTCCATTATTTCTCTTTTGCCTGCAACAATGGAAATAATCCGATTGAAGACATCGGACCAGAAATGCACCATCTACCATTTTGAAGAAATTTCATTAAAAAAATTAATTAAATTAAAATATAAAAATGGGAGTATTTTAAAAAATAGCTAGTGCGGGGACATCTATAAATGAACAGATTTTATTAAAAAAAAAAGAATTTGTTAAGGGTGTACTCAAATCCGAATTGCTTATTTTGTGACTTATTTTTAAATTCGTTTTTTTGCTCTAAAATGCATCCAATTGGCAGGTTCTCTTATTCAGAAACTTTATAATGTCCCTATGGATCGATTTTTTTATAGAGGCAAAATATATTTCAAAAAATGCTGTCAAAGTGGACACTTTGAACCGAATTTCCCTAAGCGATAGCGCTGGAAACAAAAGAAAATGGCCGTACTGTGAAAATAACTGTTTGTAAATCAATTTCTAATTAATTGAACGCAAAATAAAAACATGGGTCCCTTCATAAATCACGCCGCCAAGTTTCATGTTTTTACTTTAAAAATGAGTGTGAAAATGTGTCTCAAAATTTTGAGTTGGAAAAATATTTTTTTTGAATAATCAGTTGTTTCATAGAATCGTTTCATATATTCGTTTCATTAGGATTTTATATAACATAGGGTGGATATCTTCTATACGTTTGTAGAATTGCATAGGCACGTCTTTTGTTATATTTCTTCAAGTGAACTTTTATTTTCCTTCAACATTATCATATGTATTATTTGTGTTGTGAACACTCCTTTTTCGATGAATTTACGAAACGCACAACAACGAATGAAGCAGAATGTTTTAGAAGCGACTTCTGACATAGTACACTCACATTTCGTGAAGACATGTTTTCCGATTAAAAATTGCTGTTCATTAAAAATTGAATCGGCATTGTTTTCATAAATGAAATGAAAGGTTTTCCTCAAATGAGTGTTGCCACGAAAATGAAACACAAAATTTTATGATATTCAAGAATGATTATAAAGAAAATAAATAGTACAAAAAATATAAAGTGGGATGTTGATGCTGCCCGAGTTTATTTTATATTTATGATTAAAAAGCAACATTCAAATTCAAATGCTTAGAAGAAAAAGACACCATCTAAAATGTATGCTTTGTTATATTAAATTAAATTGTATTTTCTATGTATCCAATTTATTTTTCTTAGTCACATGTTTTTTCCTTAAGCGGGTATTGTCATCTTCTAATGCCATTAAAATACGACTATTGTATTTTTTTTTTTCTCGAGCGTGCCTTGAATCAGTTTTTAATGCAACTTTGGTGGAAGAAATGAGATGATATTTTGGCCAAGGCATACTCATTTGCTTATAATGTGTGAAGTCAATAACCAGAGGGCGCTATAGCCTTTCTGACCAATCGTGCAAACCCTGCATCAAAATTGAAGCAAAGAAACTCTACTAAAGCTATTTTCGGCGAAACGAATTGGCCTACGTAGGCTACGTTCTGGCTTGACTAATGTTGTTTGCAGATATTTTTAATTCTTAATTTTTCTTTAGAAGTTTTAAACCTGCATCTAAAAAAATATTAGATATTTCTAAAAATTATTAGACTTCAGTGCGAAATCTTCGCACGGGTCCATTGGTATATATCTAAAATGTAAAAGCGTTTAAAAAGAAAAACAGGAATACTTCTTTAATCATAGCATTTAATTCAATATATTTTACAGGAAAACTTTTTCATTGTAATGAAAGTTACATTTTTAATGATAGGCTTATTCGATAATTAATAGATGACAAAATATGTTCTAACCCGCAATTCGTCCGTTTTATCATGAACTCTTGAAGAGGTCTACAAAGGCTTGACAGTAGGTGACAAAGAAGTAATCGCACCTCTGAAAAAAAATTAAATAAATAAACACTTTTTTAATCATAGCATTTAGTTCAATATATTTTACATGAACAGTTTTTCACTGCAATGAAAGCTGCATTTGTAATGCTAGAATTCTTCTATAACTAACAAAATCCATAACATATTAAAATAACTACAATAATAACTAAAATAATAAAAATATATAATTATATATACTTTTTTATTGCTACAAGTGTAAAATAAGTAAAAATTATGAACAACAAAATATGTTTTATTAGACTGTTTGCATATCTCGGTTCCACCGAAGCCATTATCAAAACAACGAAGAAAAATTCCACAATTTCACGATCAATGATGTAAGGATTTGAAACGCCATAATGATAGGATTATTCTATAATCCGCCAGATGCTAAACGCCACGCTACAGAATTCGCGGAGCATGGCGTTTAGCGTGATGGTACTTGCTACATCCCTTTTATACCGAGACACTTGCGGAAGCCAGGGAAAAGCATAAAAATCTAAAAATTTACATAGTTGAGAGAGAAAAAAAAAATGAAATTTGAAACTGGACAAATTTAAAAGGAAAAATGAACAAATTAAACTCGGGGCTCTGAAGCCATCGACGGACCCCTGCGACTTCGAGCTCTATGTTGGTCTCGGGCGGCGGGACTAGGAGACCACCGCAGAATTCGCGGAGCGCGGCGTTTCGCATGATGGTCTTTGCTATGTCCCTTATGCCGAGATACTTGCGGAAGCCAGGTGGAAAGGTAAACAAAATCTGAAAATTGAAACCAGACAAATTTAAAAGGAAAAATGAACAGATTAAACACCTCGAAAGGCAAGAAGGGTTAGACTCGGTGCTCTGAAGCTGTCGACAAACTCCTGCGGCTTCGAGCTCTAAGTTCGTCATTTTCTTATGTTTCAGAGGAATATTAATGCTTTTTTTTTAATTAAACAATATTTTGTAGTACACTGGTATACAGAAATAAAATAGCTATACTTATTTAACTATATAGATATTTATTTTACAATATATACAGAAGCGCTGTAAGCAAACGCTTCATGTAACATTCATTTCTACAGTAATATATCGTATCTTTTCGCTCGCATGCAAGTGCTTACAAATGGGTCTGTTTAGTGGCGCCATCTCTGATTACAAACGAATACTAATCTTTCATTGGGATATGACACCTCTAACGTCGTAGTTCAAACGAACCACTGGTTTAATCTGTCTATTACTTCTTCGAACTGATTGACTTTCATTTTTATCAGTGTTTACGGGAGCACTTTTCTGTAAGTCCACATTATTGTTTATAATAGGCTTGTTCTTTACAGATATATCTGTATTATCATAACGATCTTTATTCACAACTGTGCCTGTTACAATAGCATGTGAAAACTGAGATTGGTTACATTTTTCAGCTTTCTAGGCATTAATTTGTTCTTTATTATTTACATTATATCCAGAAAACCTGTTTCCATTAGCCCTTTCATACCTATCATAATGATTGTTTTGTTAATCACCCAGGACCATTTCTTTAATTTTCTCTGACATTTCACACCTGATTTTTCTGTTATGTCTCAACTGTTTAACGCATTATTCCGTCACATCTTTTTACTAAAACCCATCTACTCCTCAATAATTTTATAATTTTCTCTTAATCCATTTCTCCCTTTTTCCAAAATTTTTAACCAAAACTAATTGATGAAGATTGCATTTGTTTGTGCAAGGGTTTCTGTATTTTAGATGGTAAAGAGCTGTTTGAACTGACCTTCCAAACATTAATTCTACGGGAGTTTTACCAGTCACAGAAACGAGGGGGTTTTTAAGACAATTTTTCACAGTTTGCACATATCTTTCTGCTTGTCCATTCCATGATGAATGGTATGGCGGAATAGGTTTCGATTATATTTAAGAAATACCCGAAATTCATCGCGCCATCATTATCATTGACCAATTCGACGGGCAATCCAAATGCAGCAAAGATTCTTCATGGTATTTTAATAGGTGATTTGCTGGGTAACATCTGCACCTCTAACCATTTAGTATTATCTTCTAAAAGGACCGACATAATTTATATGAATTCTGTCCCAAGCTAATTCTGATTCCCATAGGTTTCATTTAGGATTATCTTTAGCAAACACTTGGCATCTAATTTCTTTATCCATATTAGGCCACCAGATTACCCCCCGTGCATTAGCTTTCATGTCTATATATCCTGATCAACCGAATGTAAAAAATTTAACATATATTCGCGAACGTCATCTGGTATAATAAGTGCCCACTCAGTCATAGACATATAGTTCCAGTTACAAAAATGTTTTAAATGAAGTAAATAATTATTTATAAAGTCGTTTGTTAAAAAGTTACAAAAATTAACTTTTTATACGATCCCCCGGTCTTACAAGTGATATTTAGTAAAAAGTTCCTATTACACGAACAATAGGGACAAAATAAGTCCCATTCGTCTAACACTAAAATTGACCGAGTTATGAAACTTTGAATTTGCATGACTTATACCAATTTTCTGCACCTAAACATAGATGAGTTGGGCCAAGCTTTGGGGGATCATACACAAAGTGCTTAAAGTATCAGAAGGATTTATTTCATGTGTGCATTTCTGCATTGCAGCCGAAGGAAAAGTCCCTTCGAGCAAGTTCTAAGATAACTTTAATGTTTATTAATTAAGTTTTAGATTAGATAATCTAATAGCATTTTTAAATATGCATCATTTTCTAGAAAAAACTTACGGCTGCTCGTCAGTAAACTTCCCGATTCCCCTCGCTAATGTTATTCCTATGGACGTAGGATGCATTCGTATTTTTCGGGAAATTAATATTTTTAACTTCTGTTTCCTGTGTACTGTTCTTAAAGAATGTCTCTTTTTTTCTTAGTTATCAAAATATTTCTAAACTATTTGCTTAATTTATATTTTTATGTGTTAAAATCTTAGCGAAACTGAATACGATTTTAACATTTGATATAAAATTAAGTATATATTTTAGAAAAAAATTGACAACTAAGAAAAAAAGAGACATTCTTTAAGAACAATACAAAGAAAACAGAAGTTAAAAATATTAATTTTCCGAGGAGATATTTAAAAAATACGAATGCATCCTACGCTCATAGGAATAACATTAGCGAGGGGAATCGGGAAGTTTACTGACGAGCAGCCTTAAGACTGCTGATTTTTATCATTTCATTTTTTAAAAAAATCAATTATTTTTTCACTTATATTTTTAGTACAAGTTGTATAGTTGTATATGTCAGAATGACAATGCATTTCAAATTTATATCGTAATGTTAATTTTACTCTCAACTATTATTTTTTTATATATCTGAAGATTATTAACACTTTCCAACCTAGTTGAAAAGTGTTTATGACTTCGGTTTGTCTGGCCGTCTGCCGTCTGGCCGTGCTCTAACTCCCGTAAATATGCTCGGATTGCCCTGCAATTTTTATATGTTATAATCGTTATCTATAGCATGTTCCCTATTTCAACGGAAGTGTGTAGCACTTATAGTTTGTTTACAGGGACACTCAAAAGAATTCCGTTACATTGCGGTCTATGGGGAAAAATCATTTGCGGTTTATTTAAATAATGTTTCACTATTTTAAACGCATTGAAATTTATATATATCACTAAGGTGCATTAGAAGAAGCTTAATATGGAATAGGGTGTGCATAGCACTTATACTTACTTTACAGGGACAGTCAAAAGAATTCCGTTACATTACGTCTATGGAGAAAAATCGTCTGCGGTTTATTTAAATAATGTTTCCCTATTTTAAACGCATTGAAATTTATATAAGGTTCATTACAAGAGACTTACTACAGAATATTGTGTGTATAGTAATCATCGTTCATTTACAGGGACACACAAAAGAATTCTCTACTGTATGTTAACAATAATTCCTGGAAGTACGTTTTAAGTTACTGAACGCGATTTTAATTTTAAATCGCTTTTTGTATATTACGTATGGTGTGTATAAAATTCTGTAGATCCTATACAGGGAAGCACAAAAGTTCGGGAACACATTTCCGTATTATTTAATTCCAGACGGAGAATTTTAAACTGTGCTACGTGTTTCCTAACTGAACTAAAATTTAGCATCCTATGTAGTATATATACAAATCTATAGATCCTATACAGGGCTGAATAAAAGTATTCGGATTACTTAGATGTTATCTTTTAGCTTATTAAAGAGTATGATTCGTAAAATTATTTTGGAAGCGTTGGAAAGTGTTACATAATCTATGCTTGACGCATGATTTTTCGTTCTTGTTTAGGTTGCTAGTAAATTTGTGAATGACCCCTATTGCAAAAAAGATGCTTCAACTTTAAAAAGCTATTACTCGGTCAGTTTTAACAGTAGAAGAATGGGCTTCTTAGTATAATAAGAAATTTTTACTAAATATAACTTATAAGACCGGGGGACCATATAAAAATTTAAATTTCGTAACTTTTTTAAAATGTTTTTATTGACCCAAATCGCTTTTTAAATACTTCTTTACCTGATTTAAAACATTTTTGTAATTGGAACTATACGTCTATGACGAACGGAATAGGAATTAGCCATTGGCCACCGTTGAGAGTGGACACCATCAACATATGTATGTCCACATAATAAAAAAATTTCTATACACAAAATCTACGAAAATATGGTTGGTATTTCTCTGATTTAACCTTTTCGGCCATCCGTATAACACCCATTATAAAATTTGTTTTGTTGGGTTTCCAGTTGTCCGCTTTGCAATAGTTTTTGAAGAAACAGGCATGAAATGAATATTACTTCCGATGGATTACTTACTACCTTTACTGTTTCTGGAAGCGGTAATCTACTGGATGCATCAGCATTTTTATTATTTTTACCTTCGCGATACTCATGTTAGCGTATAGTCATGCTAACATGAACGACCATCTCAGCCTTCTGGGCAATCATGTTTCAGGTATTTTTTTAGCAGGATCAAACAATTTAATTAATGGTTTGTGATCAGTTATGATTTTAAACTGTTTACCAGCTAAATATTGATGAAATGTAGTTAAACCAAAAATTACAGATAAAGCTTCTTTATCTATCATCGCATAGTTTCTTTCAGTTTTATTCATCGTTCTAAGATGCAAAAGTTGTTGGTTTTTCTTTACCCTCAACAATATGAATAACACGCAACCAATACCATATTCAGTAGCATCACAGTTTAAAACAACATCTTTGTTAACATGATAGAAATATAAAACAGATGTTGTACATAAAATTAGTTTAACTTTCTGAAATGCTTTTTATGCTTTTCTGACTACATACACTTTACATTATTATCTAACAATCGATGCACATCTGAAATATTAGGCAGGAAGTTTCTATAATAAGAAATCAATCCCAAAAATGAACGCAATTGTCACACATTAGTAGGAAAAGGTACATTCAAAATAGCATAAACTTTTTCTGGAATAAGCTTAATCCCTTCCTGTGAAGTTTTATATCCCAAATAGCTAATTTCTGAAACTATAAATTTTATTTTTTTTCCTTATTTAATCTTATATCATGCTCAGAAAAGCATTTCATAATGCATTCAACTGTTTCAGAATGTTTTGACTCAGATCTAACACTTATAATTACATAATCTAAAAACAAATGAACATAATCAAAAATTTTTTTAATATAATTAAAAACAGGTGTTCATTTGTTAATGTCTGCAAATTTACTATTTATTGTCCATTTTACCAATTTTCATTCAGACATTATTTATAAAACATGGTCAAAAATTTTCACTAAAAACGTCCCCCATTTAAAAAATGTAAAAACAGTTTTGAATAAAAAATCTTCACCACTCCACAAAAACGCTTTCGCCCTAGCTAGAGCATCATCAGTTGATCTTCAATTCTCTGCCTCTCCTCTATTATATAACTGCTGGTTGAAGAGCTCCCCCTATCGGCATACAATTCTCTCTCTCTCTTTCTCTCCCCCTCTTCTAACATTTTTTTTCCAGCGGCAATCAATCAATGAATGAACCATATCATTGCATGCGGCTTTGGATGCATTGATTTCTATTGATTCTCTTATTAAAGCATTATGTAAATTTTCGTAGTTCGCTACTTTCTGTATTTGTAGGGTTTCAAGTTTTATTGGGGTTTTAGTGTTCAATCTTGCAAGAGCTGTTGACTGTTTATTTAGTTTTATATCGCTGATATGTTCTTTCATTCTTTTTTCTATTTTTCTCTTCGTCATTCCTATGTAAGTAAGCTTTTCATTTCTGTTGTTTAGACTATTTATTATGTATATTCCTGCTGTTTGTATTTCCTCATATTTTTCTATTTCATTTCTTATTGATTTGAAGAGGCATGGATTGGGGTTAGTGGGACTATTTTTCCTAATTTTTCTAATTCAAATCAATAAGAAGTGAAATAGAAAAATATGAGGAAACACAGAAAATATGAAGGGAAATATGAGGAAATGGACAGTAAATAGTATTTTTAATATCGTTTAAATTTTTCTCTGAAAAAGTCCAGTAGCGCATTTTACTCTAAAGGCTAATTTTAACAGTTTAAATAATCTTTTATGAGTATTAATAGTTAAAATTTTACTACTCTCATCATCTACAAGTTGTTGCAAATATGCATCCTTTAAATAAAAAGCAGTAAAGCATTTTCCACGCACTAATTTAGCAAATATATCTTTCATTCTTGGAAGAGGATAATTATAATTTTCAGTATTAGCATTAACTGTTACTCTATAATCACTACAAATACAAACAGTACCATTTGGTTTGAGACCAATTACTACAGGACTAGCCCATTCAGAATAATCAACTGTTTTTAAAATATCCTCTTTTGTTCATTGTTGCAATTCTAAAATCAGTTGCTTTTCTCAAAGCAAAAAGACTTTAGAAAAACTGGTTTTGCATCCTTTTTCAAATTAATTGTACCTTTTGTAGTAATTGTATCCTTTTATTGTACCAATCACGTCAGCGAAAACATTAGGAAAATTTCTAATTAAATCCTCTCTCGAAATACTTTTAATCCTATTTACATCTGGCCCAAAAAAATTTTGATGATTTTAACCAATTTTACCTTTCTCTTTAATAACTAATAATTTTTAAATTAGGTACACAATTATCATCAATAAAAGCATCTACTTTTAATTCATAGAATATAAGTTTGCAACTTCATATTAGATTTACTTAAATGAGACTTATCTGAAAACATTTTTACTTATAATCGCTATCAATTTCAAAATTAATATTAAATCTATCAAGTGTAATTTTTTTTTCACACAGCACATTATTGCAGTTGTTCCTCATGAAATGTAAGGAATATTCCAGAATAGTTCTGATTTTACCTTTCTTTTCTTTCGATTCCGGCAACATACTTTTAAGTGTCCTACTTTGTGAAAAATGACACTCTGCAGATTTAAATGGACTTGTCTACAAGTTTGTGATTCCTGGCATATCTATAGCAAGCTTCCTCTTTAAAACCGTTCTGTTTTCCAGGTGCGTACATCTCTTCTTTCGGTTTTGATGCCTATGTCTCTACTTTCTAATTCTTCGTTCTGACAGCAGGAACTTGCAGGAACAGTTGTTCCTTCACCAAAATGCAGTGGTAATTTTTCTCCGGCTTCCGTTGATTCGAAAACTTTTGCTATTTCCACGGCTGTTTAAAATGTTAGATTTTCGGTATATAACATTTTTTGTTTGATTTTCTCATCTTGGATTCCAAATACCAGCTGGTCTCGTAGACGGTCTTATAAAATATTACAGAAATTACAATCGGATAATCGATGTAAATCTCTTCAGCTACAGTTTTATCCCTTGCTTGCACAATCTCTTTTAAAACTTAAATCGTTCAATAATTTCACTAGAGCGAGGTGAAAAATTTTCTTTAAAATAGCATCGTAACTGATCTCTTTCAATGAATTAGGCACAATTATGTCTCTCAAAATTGAAAACGTTGAAGTTCCAGCTAAACTTAATAATTTTTTTTCTTCTTTTCTTAATGTTTCTAGCAGAAAAATAAAAGTCGTTTTTTTCCACGTAAACCACCCATGAAACATTTGAATTATATTCTTCTAATCGTCCCAAAGATATTATTACTTCTTCGTCAGACATTCTAATTTTATTTCAGTAATTAGAAACCACTTTTAAATATTTTATTCGCATGCGTCTTCGTCGCCCATAATATAACTTTATATCTTGTTCCATGTTACTTATTTGCACTTATTTATTTTACACAATATAAACAAAAACACGGTAAACAATCGCTTCATTCAACATCTATTTCTAAAATTTCACTTTTCAGATTGATGAAATATGTTTCACACGCTGCTGTCCATCGGAATCTAAACTTCTTTCGAAGAAGCTGTCGAAGAGGATATGTGACTGTTGTGTCGTCTGGCAAAAAAACGAGAATAACAAGTCCTATAGGAATGTCCACAGTTCTTCCACATTTCACGTTCTTGGCAAATTGATAATAGCTCGATTCGCAACCGAAACAGTAAGCATTTGGTACAATTTAAATCCAGATCATATATATATATATATATATATATATATATATATCACATATAAATAAAAACAAAAATATTAGATTTATTCGAGATCATGCAAAACTATATGGTTATCCTATTTTTTTGATAAATTCAATTATCAACTCTTTTAAATAACATTTATTACATCATATAAATATAAACATGTTATGTAATAAATTATTGTTTTAGTGTGCGATAAAATATTGCATGATATTGCAAATTACAATTAAAACATACATAAATACAATTAAAACATATAAGGACAATATTTAAGATGATTGAACATTATTTACACTTTATATAGTTACTGTGATTATGCGTTTAGCCGATCATCTTTATTTTAAGTGATACTAATGATCAGTTTTAAAACATATATTAATACAATTAAAACATATACCATTAAAACATATAAGGACAATACTTAAAATGGTTGAACATTATTTACACTTTATATAGTTACTGTGATTGTGCGTTTAGTCGATCACCTTTATATTAAGTGATTCTAATGATCAGTTATAAAAGTCTATAAAATATGTATTGTATTAAAATAACTGTAAAAATAACTGATACAAAAACACATAAAATTATACATGGATAACATTGTTGATTATAAATCATAAACATAGCTATATGCAATATATATATATATATAAATAATTTATTTGAATGTTTAATTTTAATAAAGTCTTTTAAATACTACATTGCATTAAAATGATTGAAACACATAAGTAATCTAATTATTATTAATTAAATTTTTATAAGTTAGAGATATTTTAAATTGTTTTTGATATATTAAATTTGATATCTAAAACAATCTGTATCTTTTTCCATTTTTCTATATATATATATTTTTTATGTTGATATTAATTCATTAACTAATAAATAGAAGTATGAAATCTTAATTATTTTCGGTAAATACTATTTAATATATAAGTAGATAGAAGGTAGCAATATGCATTATATAAGAATTTATTAACTTATTAGTAGAAGTATAAAAATTAGTTATTTTATGTAAATTCTATAATATACACAAGTATATTACCATAGATGGTAGCACCAGCACTATGTATTAAAATAAATATATCTTTTACATAATATTTACTCTTGGTAAGAATCTTTGAAATACTATGTAAGATAAATTTAATTCTGGTTAAATAAATGTAATTCTGGTTAAATTTAATTCATATTATAGGATTTTGTACGATGTTAAAGTAAAACTACAATGATATTATTATTTTTTACTATTTATATATATTATTAAATCTAGTATAATAAATATGTAAATCAAACTTAATTTTGAATAATTATTATTCCAATAGAGGGCAGCACATTACTTGTCAAATAAATGTTAATAATAATATTTTTAATTTAACTATAGAGGGCGCTTATCGCTTGTGTAATTAAATTTTACTTTTAAAGATTAAAATTAAATGGAAAATTTGTATATTCACAAATATAAATTTGTTTTTGAGTGAATTTATCACAAAAATAAATTTGTGTGTTTTAAATCAATTTGTGTTAAGGTGTAATAATTAAGGTGATATTTCAAAATATGTTCTCTCAACTTAACTTTCAAATAATTTCTCTCAACTTGACTATATCATCAAGTCTATGATATTTCATGATGTGCGCCATGTGGTCGTATTGGTATAAATGTAGACCTTGTGGTGTTTAAGGATTTTTGGATAATTATTGTGAGTAAAATATTTTATCTATTCTTTACAAGTTTTTTATTTCCAATTTTATTATTTCCAATTGTTTTCTGGTAATAATTCAGTATACCTGGATGATCATACTGATCTTAGCATATATGCCAGTATAATTATGAAATACTGAATTATTTTTAAAAACACGTGTGGGTACATCCAGGCTGAAGATTATATCTACACGTGTTTTTTCATATCCAATTCTAATTAAAATCTCTTGTTATCCAATTTTCCATTATATTTAGTTCATATTTCATTTCTTAATCCATTTGTATTCACTTGATATCAACTCCAAATTATTAACATTTTATGGTTTATTATATATATTTTTTTTTTTCTTTTTCTCTCTCTCTCTTTTTAAATACTCTTCATATTTTCAGTATTTTTGGCCAATTACCATTGAAGCACAAGCTATGGTAAAATTATGATTGCACTTGTTAATTTATTAACTATGTGGTATTCTGTCTACACATTATTATTAATTATCTCTTTGGAGATTTAATTAGTATGTTACAAGAACTTGATATATATATATATATATATATATATATTATGTTACATTTATTCTACACTCTTATTTTGTTCAGCCATCCGCAATAAATCGAAATATTTCAAAGTTTTTAGTAGATCTCAAAAAATGTGATCTAGAATTCGTCTGAACTCGCTTTGTTTTTGAACAGTCTTTGTTCCAATCAACAACCAATGCATGCAATAAGTTCCTCGATGCGTGATAATAATCTGAATAATACTGCTTTCTTCAACAACAGAAACATAGAAATAATCTTTAAACAGCTCTAGGCGACAAACACGCTTTGATTTTCTGAGTCTGTAAGAAGTTCATCTATTCGTTGAATTGGATATTTAGCACTTACAGGTCATTCCTTCACGTCAATTTGTAATCGATGCAGGGTCGTATGCCTCCATCAAATTCTTAAGCATCATAAGAGTCCTAATTAAAGTTGTTAATTTATTTAAGAGGACAATTTTGAATCATACATCGGTAAAAGAAACATATAATTTGAACAAAAATAATATTTTTTACCCGGAAAAAGCTCAAATTCACGTAAAAGACATGAATTGTATAAGTACTATGTATAATTTTGTATCCATGAGAATTTGATTTCATTTATGATTGTTTAATACTTACATAATCCCCAGAACGAAAACGATGCTCAAACTTCTGAAAAAGAAAGAAAACGTTAGAGAAACTCGAAACATAAAAAAATTTAGTCTACTAATTAAATGCAAATACTGATTATAAGATAACTGGAATAGAAAATTATATAAATATAGATCTTTTAGGTAGCTTTCAATACAAAAAAAGTATAAAGCTACCTATTGCAGCCGTTCGGAGGAAAGCAATTCCGGAAAATTTCGATCTATTTTCATTTTCACCGATCATGACCCCCAGACCTCAAAACCACCGTCCGTTCAAATGTTGATTTATATATATATATATATATATATATGTGTGTGTGTATATATATATATATATTGTGTGTATTAAGCTCACCCATGCCAAGATGGCGGCTACTCAAAAATTTAAAACTAAAATGAATATACAAAAAAGTTAAAAATTCAAATTTACTTTATAATTAAGTGATAGGCCTTGATACAAGGATTCCAGAGCATGTTTTGTTTTACCTCTATCTTAAAAAATGGCTGAGCTAGAGCAGTTTGAAATTCTAGGGTGGCTGATATTTTGAAACAAGACAGCACATTACAAAAAAAGTCCTTCCGGCCTGTACCGGGAGGAAAAGGTAGCTTTCCTATATTTTCGTTTTAAAATTTTAACTAATGTTATACGAAAACAGCAAGCTAAAATGCAAAAAAAACGTTTACAAAAGATTCGGTAATACGGAATTAGAATAAGAAATTCGACAAATTATTGAGCTATAGCCAAATTGGCTTCATTTATGAACTCTTATTTTGGTCGCCAAATTGGGCGATATTTCGCCAAATGTCGCCAAGTTTGGCGATAATACGGATCGCTAACGGATATGAATATATAGTTTTATGCGTACGATTGGGAAAATCACTACAAATAATTCAAAACTTTCGGAGGACGAAATGTCATATATTTAGCTAAAAGTCTGAAGCAGAATTTATTTTCGAATGTCAAAACATCGTGGTGAAATGCGACAAAAACGGTATAAATAGCTTTTAATATAGCATTAAAAAAAGCTAAAATATCAATAATCACGGAGGACAAAATTTCTATATTAGGCTGTTTACGCAAAAACTATAAAACTCCCATTAAAATCACTATAACTTCAAAATTCGCGGAGAACGAAATTTAATATATCAGTCTAAAAGTCTGAAGCCGAATTTATTTTACGAATGTCAGAACATCGTGGTGAAGAGCGAAAAACCGCTATAAAATCGCTTTAAAAAATAGCATTAAAAATCACTAAAATATCAATAATTACGGAGGATAAATTTCTATATTAAGCTGATTACGCTAAAAATTCCATAGAAATCGCTACATATTCAAAATTTGCGGAGGATGAAATTAAAAATATTAAGCTAAAAATTTTAAACCAAATTCCTTTTACGAATGCTAAAATGTCACCGCGGTTGTCGAAAAAAATGCTAAAAATCGCCTTAAAAATTGAAGAAATCCCAAAACCATAACGAACAAAATTTACAATATTAGGTTAAAAGATTGAAA
The DNA here is from genome assembly GCA_963931845.1 of Maratus michaelseni. NCBI lineage: Eukaryota > Metazoa > Arthropoda > Arachnida > Araneae > Salticidae > Maratus > Maratus michaelseni. The sequence goes on along the minus strand of OZ007593.1, from coordinate 11,793,967 downwards.
TCATTCTCCTTTTTTAAATGTCGAAACATTGCAGCGAAAACCCAAAAAACGCTAAATGTCGCTAAAAGGGAAAAATTGAGGTGGACCAAAATTACTATATTAGGATAAAATTCTGAAACCAAATTCTTATCCGAAATGTTGTTTTCTTAATGTAGAAAAATCACAGCAAAACTTAAAAAAAAAAAAAAACTGCCAAAAGTCAAAGAAATTTGCATTGAAATTCGCTATGATTCAAAAATCGTGAAGATCAAATACCATATTCGGCTAACTGTTTGAAAGCCAAATTTCTTTTTCTATGTCAAAAATTCGCTGCGAATAAACGCAAAAACTCGCATCCTAATTGATATTGTAAATATGAAAGTGTGTGTGAAGTCAGCGTCAAAACGAATGACCTTTGTATCTTTGCATATATAGTAAAATATTTTATCTACACTTTACGCGTTCATATTTCCAATTTTATTATTTCAAAACTGTTATCTCGTGGTAATTTAGTGAGGTGTTAATTACAGTTATTTGGATAATCGATGTGAGTGAAATATATTGTATTTTCTTAATGGTTTTTTATTTCCTATTTAAATATTTCCAAATTTTAATATTTCCAATTGTTGTCTGGTAATAATTCAGTGTACCTGGATGATTCTACTGATCTTAGCATTATGCCAGTAGAATTATGAAACACTGAATTATTATTTAAAACACATGTGGGTGCATCCAGGCTGATGAGTACATGTGCATGTGTTTTTCCATGTCCAATTCATATTTAATTCTCATGTGGTCCAATTTTCCATTGTGTATGGTTCATATTTAATTTGTTAATCCATTTGTGTTTACTTAATTGCAACTCCAATTTATAATTTTTTTTCCCCTTTCTCTCTATTTCTTTTTTCAAAATTCTTTTGGTATGAGTAAAATTTGGCCAATTACCATTGAAGCATCAGCTATGGTAATATTATGTTTGCACATGTTAATTATTAGCTATGTGGTATTCTGTATACACAGTATCATTGATTATCTCTTTGGAGATTTAAGTAGGATAGAACTTGATATGTTTTTTGAAATTCATAGATATTATAATTATATATATATATATATATATATATACCCAGAAATGAACATTGGCTACGTTTGTTTTATTTTATTCAAATAATTTTCTTACTAATTCAAAATTTCATTATTTTTATAGAGAATCAATACACATTTTCCCTATAAAATTTAACCATTTTTAGGGTTTCGTTCATCTCACGAAACCCTATTGCTCCCGCTCCGTTGTCTGTCTGTCACAGAGCCATTCTCGAAAAGTATGTAACTTACAAAGTTGAAACTTTGTATATAAATCAGAATATCAGCTGTAAAGAGCTGAAAATATTAAAATTTGAAAAATTCGTATTATTTTAATAAATAGAGATAAAAAACTAAAATTCTAACAGCCTTTTCTTTTTAAATTTAAACATTTTTCATTATTGCAGATGCCAAAAATTAAAAATCCACGATGAAAATATTTCCACAATAATTAATTTCCTATCAGAAGATTTCTACGTGAAAAAGGAAAATGAAATAAAAAGTTTCACCCATTGAAAAAAAGATAAATATGAAATAAAATTGATTGACGTCATAGTCGTAATAAAATGGAAAATGTCTAAGATTTCTCAATAATACAAGGAGTATGAGTATGAGTAAGTAAACAAAGCAGATTAATATCACTTCATTCATAAGAGAATTAAAAAGAAAATCTGACGTCATATGGGAAGTTTAACGAATTTTTCAGATGTTTGAGAATAATACAAAGCGAGTATCAATATAAATAATAGAGAATGGTAAATATATGAGTTTGAGAAACATATTGAATCGTGATAAAAATCCGATTATGGAAATATTCGCCTATTTTAACATTTTGAAGGTGTACAATTTGTTTAATTTTGAAATTATTTTTTTAAATATTGCATTTAGTCCGTATGACGGATATTATTATGACAGAATATAATAGCGGGCTTGGCCCGCTATCTGGCTGGTTTAGATATTCGAAAAAACGAAAAAATAGACCGGTAAATTTTTACTTTATAAAAAACATGACTTTTTTTTTGTTGTTGTTACTAAATGAAATTTGTTTGAATTTATTAAAGAAAGGATAAAGTGTTTTGATAGGAATAATAAACGAATCCCTTTGAGCCATCTTTGATCACACTTACCCACTTGTTCTCTCTTGTTGTCAATAAATGGAAACATGGAAGAATAATGTTTAAAAAGCAATTAATTTTCAAATGAAATTCATTTCAATTATTACAATAACAAATAAGACAAAAAACTTCAATTCTTCTACGATTAAAACTGAGCGAGATTTTGTTTTTTACTTACCCATCATACGTAGTATAGGGTAAGTCTTGTAATCGTTTTGAAAATCGAAAAAAAAATTTGACGGATTTACACGTTTCAGACACTAGAGATTCCGAAAAACATATTTTTAGAAAAAAATTTTTTGCCGTCCGTCTGTGTGTCTGTAAACGCTCTATCTCCCGAAAAAATTGAGATAGAGACTTAAAATTTGGTATGTACTTAGTATGTCATAATGGGAAGAAGGCTATTTCATTTCAATAACCTCGATTAACAGGAACTATTTTTTTCGGACTCTCGAAATATTCGTTCTGATAAAAGGTACATAAAAATTTTCGAAATTGTTTATTTTAAGAAATGAATATTAAAGACAATAAAAAAACATAAATTTTTCATAAAGCATTAAGTCGATCGGATAATTAGTTGCCGAGATATTTGGGATCCTATTTTCCACACTATTCGATTTTTCATGACCCTGTATTTCATGCAAATTTCACTTCAAAGATATATTTGAATTGGAAATTTGACGCTTCATCCGATGCAATAAACCGCTAGTTAATAGGATTATTATTTTTGGAGTTATAAGGAGGTTTCTTTCAAGCAATTCAGTAATCGAGCCCTTAAAGTTTATGACGTCATCAAGTCACGATTTTATTTGAATTGCAATGCATTTTATAAGTAGTTTACACATTTTTATTTTAATATTTTACATAATGCATATCAATGATGGGTAAGTATTACGGTGGCCCCCAACGACTAGTTTAAAGTTGAAGCATCTTTTTTTTTTTGCTGTGAAATTGCAGCCATTCTCAAATTTACTAGATATATAACTAATCGTCAAATATAAAAAAAAATAACATTTGAGAGTAAAAATTAACATTACGATATAAATTTGAAATCTATTTTCATTCTGACATATTAAAGCAAGCTATACAATTTGTACTAAAAATATAAATGAAAAAATAACAGAATGAAATGATCAAAAGCAAAAGTCTCAATTCTTTACAAAATAAAACATATGTTAAAATACAATTATTTTAACATATCTGAAACTTAATTAATAAAAATTAACACTATCGTAATACTTGTACGATGTTAAAGTGCAGATACACGCGAAATAAATTCTACTAATACCTTAAGCACTTTGTGTCGATCCCTCGAAGCATGGCCCAACTCATCTGCGTTCAGATGCAGAAAATTGGTATAAATCATGCAAATCATAACTCGGGCAACTGAATTGATGAATGGGATTTTTTTTTGTTTGACTTCTTATTGTAACTTATAGGACCTAGGGACCATCTAGAAAATTAAATTTCGTAACTTTTTAAGAAATGTTTTATTGACGCAAATCGCTTTTAAAATACTTCTTTACCTCATTTGAAACATTTTTGCAATTGGCATTATATGTCTATCACTAACAGTTTAGGAATAAGGCACTGGACACCGTTGAGAGAGGACACCCTGTATATGATAATATGAAATTTAGTAAGTTTTTACATTAAAACGGTTTTTTTTTTAAAAAAAGGTAGTTATAGCTCTTTTTTGTAAAATATTTACGAGAATAATAAAATTACTTAACAAAAAATTCCCTTGTAGAAATCTATCAATTTTTATAAAAACAATGCAAATATAAAATATTGCGATCGTATGCGTAAATGGAAAGCCTTTTGTAGTTGTACATTGTTATATAAATTTTTTTAATAAGAGAAAAGCAATAAACTCAGAAAAAAGTTTTGTTGAATCAACAAAAAATTGTTTGACCCAACAAAAATTTTCGTTTAAATATGGATCAATGGAAATTTTGTTTGAATCAACAAAAAAAATAGTGTTGATTTTTTTTTTTGCAATTCCAAAAAAAAAAAAAAAAAAAAAAAAAAAAAAAATTGTATCGTCAGCAAAAAAAATACTTTGTTAATTCAAGTAAAATGGTTCAATTTTACTTGAATGAACAAAATTTTTTTGTTACAAAGATATATGCTATGTGTTATTTTAACAATCTATATTCTTTTTACAACAAAATATATTTTGTTTGTTTAAATAATTAAACATGTTACATTACGAACTTGTTTTGTTTATACTACAAAACCTTTTGTTAAATGAACCAATCTAAATATGCAATTTTAATTATTTTTAAATCCATTTTTAGCAATGAATTATGCCTGTAAACCTTGAATAATAACAAGTGAACTTTTATCCTGCTTTTTTTCACGCGAAAACCGAGAGAGTGAATATTGCCCAAGCCGGGAGTCGGTCCCGGGTCCTCAGAACAGCGTTCTAAAGCTCTATCACTGAGCTACAAGGAACGATATCTGAGCTCGGCATTTCTCACTCTTATGTATGTCGGAACGGCTGCAACCGCAGTACAACGTAGAAATGTCATCAGGGGCACGCAAATATCTGCGGCAAACATGAGACGACAATACAAAGCCCAGCATACGGCAATACATAGTTAATTTTTAATTCATTTCCAGCAGTAAATTACGCTTGGAAAAAGCAGGATAAAAATTCACTGTTATATTTTACTAGTGTACTTTCTTCCAGTACGAGAGTACTTATGTACCAGAGTACTTCCTTCGTAAAGATAGAAGAAAGTAATAAATGGGACAAGGGGATTTTTAAAACTACCTTGGTCCGTCTCAATGAAAAAAGTTTTAATTAACCAAAAATTATGTTAATTCTTTAATTATATAGCTATATAAGTCAAATAAACCGAGTTACGTTCAAAGATTACAAGCGTAATTCACTGCTGAAAATGAGATTAAGCTATTGCAGAAATCGCAAAAAAAATACAACATAGCAGCTCCACCTGTTGCGCGATTTACACCAAAAACTAATCAGCAACAATTTATATCAGGAAGTAATTGAATATAAAGTTTTATAAAATTCCGTGCATTAGTTCTTGGGATAGAGCGCCCACAACATTTTTGTCACATACAGACAGACAGAGTCATTGACAGTCATTTTCTAAAAACAGTCAAATCGTGTTCAGGATCTTCTAAAATCCGTCCGAAACCGGAAGTCGAAAATTTTCATGATTCCAATTACTTTCTTCTTGTAAAGATAGAAGAAAGTAATAAATGGGACAGGGGGATTTTTTAAACTACCTTGGTCCGTCCCAAGGACAAAAAAAGTTTAAATAATCCAAAAATTATGTTAATCCTTTAATTATCCTAATAATATTATAAATCTGATTGTGTGCAAATGTTAGGCTGAAGCCAGCGTCAAAATGGAGCGTTTAATGATCCTTTACCTTTGCACACAGGTTGATTATAACCCTCATATGAACATAGGCTGATTTTTGTTTATTTTATTCAAATATTTTTCTTAATAATTCAAAATTTCGTTATTTTCATTGAGAATAAATGGACATTTTTTCGTATAATATTTTAAAATAGTTAATTTTACTTTACCGTTGCTAATATTTTATCGTTGCCAAAACTAAATCAAAGCCCGAAATAATAATTTTTACTCAACAATTAATTTTCAATTGAAAGATTTTCACGTGAAAAATGAAAATGCAAAAGAATTCAAAAGAAGAGGAATTTCCGTGATATTTGAAACAAAAATATGGAGTATTTGTTATTATACATGAAGTATGAATATTGGTTACGTTGAGAAGATATTTTCTGTCAAAAACTGCGTTATAATTAGAAGGAAAACTGAACAATAATCATATTATTAAGAAAAGATTTCGCTTGGACCATGGAACTATGAAAAGGATCCTCCTTGGCTTGAACAAATATGACGTCATAAATAAAACATGTATTTTCAAATATTCGTAACATTACAAGGAGCATGAATATCAGTGTATAATAAAAGTATATACATAATTGACGTCAGATTTAAGATGAATAACTGAAATATGTTTTTTGATACTGATTAATAATAAGCTTCGAAATCAGTTACATACAGAAATGAGTTTTCAGATAAAATTCCCATCATGATTGACAGGAAAAGAAAATTAACAAGAATTATATCATTGAAAAGAGATTTCTCTGGAATCAAAGTGACGTCATATTTCAAATAAAACGGGATTTTTCAAATATGTTTCAAATGGTGCGTGAATCAATTTCATACATTAATAATTACAGAGAACAGTGAAGGAATAGAGAGGCAGTGAACCGTCAAATCGGCTTGCAATATGAAGCCGGTTATCGCTCAAAGGACTTTACCCAAGAGTGGCAACAGCCACGCATCTGCGGGTATATGCCCTCCGAAAAGGACTGTTTATTGGACGAAGGGGAAACTGTGTTAAATTGTCCTTCACGCCTATTGGAGTTTTCCTTCTATATACCAACAGATGACGTGACATGGGTAAAGTCCAATCGTTAGGCCCAAGGGCTGACTTCATTGGACGGGGAGAGGTTTTCAAAGCAAGTCGCCAGTTGTTTAGATTAGGCCAACTGTAGGGTTGCATTTTCCGCATCACGCCAAACATAAACATTTCATATATATTTATTCTCTGAACTCTGCGATTAATAATACAAGCATCAGTAAGATTATTAGGAAAAGAAAATTGAACACAAGTCTATTATTTTAAAATCTGACTGTCTGTTTGTATTTCGAACAACTACTCTTAATGCAATGCGATTTATTTAACACCATCATTGATCTAAGGATGTCATATAAACTCTGAGAATTTAAAATTTTGAATTACATTCCGAGATATTAATTATTATTATTATTTTTTTTTTTTGTAAATTTTAATGAAATTTCTCTAAAAACGGTAATTAAATTACTCCATTTTTGTGGATAAAAAAAGAAGAAATAAAACGGATTAATACATTTTTATGCCCTTTTCTCATTAAAACTGAAAAAAGAATTTTATTTCAATTTGAATAGTTGGTGAAAAAAAATCTTGAATACAGTAGAATTTCCGAAAATTAAAAACATATTTCCACATATTCAAACTTTATGAATGAATTTATTCTGCAAAACAAAAATCGTCTGTCAGCATATTGTCAAGAAATCAAAAGTTGTTTCAGCTATAGATTAAACCAAGCAGGCAAATTTGCTGTTCCATGCAAACGTACAATTTGCATGGAACAGATGCAAAAGAGTGCAAAGCTTTTCGCAACCCCAAATTACATGCAAACGTAACATTTACATGTAATTTGCACCCAAATTAATTTCAATTTGAACCCTTATAAAAATTAATTTGCATTGAAAATTACATGCAAAAGTAATGTTTGCGTGTAATTTTCGGTTGCAAAAAGCTTTGCAATTGAAGCTCCTTGCATTTAGATGTAGAATTATTCCTCCATATTCACAAGAAATGAATTTAAACAAAAAGCATATACTATTTCCAATGAATTATTTTTAAATGATGGCTGTTAAAACGTTTTTCAAAGTTGTTAAAAGTCAAATTGTTTATCAGGTAAAACTGATATTTGTTTTTTGACAAATTGTACTTTTTTAAAACTGAGCTATGTCAAGGCTCATATAACAAAGAAATACCGTATTTTCTCCTATGAAATATGATAAAGAGTTAGTTAATTATTTACGTTTTTAATTATCGGGGGCGAAATATTTGGCTTGATTAATGTATTTATTCTTCTTTTAATGTTACGTGAACGAAGTCACGGGTAACAGCTAGTATAGCTATATAAGTCAAATAAATCGAGTTACGTGAGAGAGTTATGGTTACTACACAACAATTTAAATTTTGCAAAAACAACAAAATTTTGCTGGAATTACAAAATTATTGTAAAATTAAAAAAAAAACAGATTTTGTTAAATCAAGTAAAATTGATGACATTTTGTTAAAATTTTTGAAGAATGTTAACATAATTTTTTTGTCCAAGCAACAAAAGCAATTTTTTTACTTCAACTAAAAATTTTGCTAAAACAACCAAAATGTACTCAACAAAACATGTTTTGTTGTTTTAATCAATTCCTTTTTCTGGGTGTATCTATGTAAATGGATGAGAAAAGATATAGATTTGATTGTTTCTAAACGTGATACAGCAAGCTATCTATCTATATTATAAAGGACAAGCGTGTCCGTGCGTAACGCTGACGTCATTTTGCGAATGGCAACACTTGACGATTAAATTCCGGTTTTGTGATTTTTGCTACTGCAATTTTTTTAATTTTTAAACATCGCACATTTTCAATTTTTACACCGTTATATAGGAAAAAAAAATCTACGTTCAAATGCAATTTGTTGGAAAACTGTATTTTAATTGACAGATTTCTTATGGCTTTTAAAATAATTTTCAAGCATGAATTTTTAATCTCTTTTGTTTGTCAATTTCTGATGCAGTTATTCTTTCCTGTTGCCACACCCGAAAACGGCACAATAATTTTAAAAAAATGAAAACACACGTACTTTGTTTTCATAAGCCAATAAAAATTCAGACTCAATCGCTGTATTTTTATTTTTTTGAAATGGACGTTGTTATAAGGAGAAAATGCGCCTTTTTCATATATAAATAGAAAACGATAACTATAGCTGCGTTAAAATAATGTAGTACCTTAATTTAAATTTATTTGAAGTTAAACATCTGCTTTGATACAGAAGTTTCAATTTCATGTTAACAATTTAGGGGGAGCGGGATGATTGCTAGATATGACGTCACATTCTAATACAAGTTTTCAATTTGACGTCAAACTTAATCTAAATAAATGGTAGCTATGTTTTATTTCATATTTCAATTGTATACTACAGCCATCTTGTAGCTATATGTTATATAGTTTTAAAAAATATATCAATTATATGAAAAATCTATTAGAATTAGAAAAAAAATGGTTTTCGCCTATGTTCGGTAATCCCGGGTTCGTATGTGTTTTGTATTAAAAATAAAATCGGATTTTATTAATAGACAGATTAGATAATTTTTTTTAAAATTAGTTTTCTGTAATAGTGCTTAAAAGTAGCTTGGGAACATTAAGGATTAAAATTAATCGTTTTTATGCACGATCGGATTTAATGAGTCCTTTTTTCCACAGCATATTTTTCCTGGTAAAACAAAAACTTTAAATTATTAGCTTAATGTTTGTATTCTCAATGTACGCAAAGTCAAATGTTATTCTCAAAACATATTAATTACCTCATGCCCTTCCACACATTCCAAAAATATAGCAGTGAAAGCCTGAAATAAAAGAAACATTAACATAGTATATTACATAGTATACAATTACTTCGTATTTTATATAATTATTTCGTACTATAGTATAGTACAAAAATCCTTTTCATTAAGAAAATATTTAAAAAGTCTTAAAAATAATTAAGAAACACTTTCCAACACATCCAGAAAGACAAGAAACTTCCATTTTCACTAAAATTCAGTGCGATATCTAATTGAGATAATACAATATAAATAACACATAATTAATACATAAATACAGTACATAAATAAATAATACATAATACATAATACAATACATAAATATAACACATAAATAACACATATCTAAGTAAAAATCCATTTTTAACATTTGTTGTCCCTATCCGGTAATGCGTCCGAAGTCTTTCGTGTAGCCCTGTATGCGATTTATAGAGTTTATCCGCACCATCTAATACTCCCAAAATTGGATAAATTTACCGAGGAAAACGCCCTTCACACATTTATAGATCTTTGTCAGTTCTTTAACTGAATTATTTTGTATGATGCTGTATCGTTTATCTTTAAATGAACGATAAATGCTATAATATATAGAAAAAACGCTGTGCACTTTAGTCATTTCTTTACGTTTGAAGTAGCTGAAGAAATTTTAGAAACCTCCCACAAAAAAAAGCATATAATAGGCAGAAGGCATATATTTGATAGAAAAAAAGGATTGCAATTATGAAAACTTCTTAAGAGTTGGTCGACTACTGTACGGGTCTTCATACCTTTTCATACCGCCGAGAGTCATTTCAAATATTAGGAAACACAACTTTTCCTTCTAGTCCTGAAATACTGAACAATTCTTTTTTTTTTTTCACAGCTTTATCAATTATTTTAATTTAATGAAATTATTTTAATGGTTTTTGATTTTCTCAAATTACATATAATACGACGGTTTATAGTATAAAAATAAACATTAACATTACCGTATTATAAAATTACGTATAATACGGCTTATAACAGACTATATATTTATCAATTTGTCTACCACTATTGTAACAAAATGAAAAATCATTGTCATACATTTCGAATGGAAATAAACAAATTTATAGTAAAAATGTGGAGAGTATTGTTTTGTATTGTTGAGAGTTTGTTCTCTACCGTGGAAAGTATTGTTTTGACATAATGATAGACAAATATTTTTAAAATGTCACTGAGATTTTCATGTGATCGGTATCAGCGGACAAACTCAATAATCCTCGGAAAACGCAAGAGAAGTTTAATGCTGAGCAAATTTAAGTAGACAGTATTCGATTGATACCGTCAATAAAAAAAGACAATTCTAATGGGAAAATTGGCATTCCTATCTTTGATGATCCATCCTCATTTTAGTAATACATTTTAATACGCCTCAATGATTTGAAACCTATTGTATCTTCTGCTACAAATATTAGTGGTTAAATGTATCCTACCATTTTTAACGTTTCCGACCTAGTTGAAAAGTGTTTATGAATTCGGTTTGTCTGGCCGCCTGTTCGTGCTCTAACTCGTTTAAATATACCCTGAAATTTTTGTATGTTATTGTAGTTTACTATGGTATGTTCCCTGTTCCGACTGAAGTGTTTAATTTATAGTTTTTTTCACAGGGACAGTCAAAAGCATTCCGTTACATGACAGTCAATGGGAAATAATCGTTTCAAGTGCATTTTGATGACGCTACGCCATTTGAAACATGATGGAATTGATATTCAATTATGAAGCACAATAAAACATGCTTTTTGTAGAATACGGGGTGCAAAGCATTTATTATTCATTTACAGAGTCAAACAAAAGGATTCTGTTATTATATTGTTCTATGAAGGGGAGGAGGGGGAATCGTCTGCAGTTTAATTTAGTGCTATTTCACTATTTCAAACACAATGAAAATTATATGCATTACTGACGTGCACTATAAATTGTTCTCTTGAAAGTGTGGTGAATACTGCGTTTATTTACAAGGACACACAAAATATATCGGTTACAGTACAGGTGCGATATTTACAGTCTATGTGTGATAAGTGTGCTTTCAACTTTGGCTTGCGTTTTTAAGTTTAAATAAGTTTTTTCCTAGTGTTTATAAACTCGGTTGATCCTATACAGAGACACACAAGAGAATCCGTAAGTATTACAAACTATGGGAGTGAATTGCTTAAGGGTAGTTATTAATTGTGTTACGCATTTCCCTTCTGAACTATATTTAATAGACTAATATAAGTTTGTGGAATACAAATAAATTCATATACAGGGCTACGCAAAGAAAAAGATACACTGTCGTTTACGATTCGTAATTGTTGCGAGTGAGTTTTAAGTTGCATTTTAGCTTAATAGGTGGTATGTACAAAAGTCTTCCGATAATACACAGGGCTGTACAAAAAATTTCGAGTGCATTTCCATTGATTGGCGAAAATTGCTAAATGTGACTATTCTAACTGAACTAAATTTTATCATGCTATATATCCACATTATATTGATCCTATACAGGGCTACACAAAATAATTCGTCTACTTTTCTGACACTAGAAGGTAATTTCTATAACGGTACTTTTCAATGCGTTATATATTTTCTAAACTGTTCACTTACATATCTTTTTCGCATTGCTGAACGGTGAAGTTTCGTTACAGTTTTCTCGCTGTGTTGGAAAGTGTTTCATAATCTATGCTTGACGCATGATTTTTCGTTCTTGTTTTTATTTCATGCGACTACAAAACTTTACTTTTACATAACATGTTTCACATTTCAATTGTTATTTCCGACTTACGACATATTTATCGATCCGTAATCCCAGCGTACGTAAGCGAGCGCATGTGATTTATTAAAGTTTTAAATTTTAAACATAGTATTTTTTACAGTCTTTCTTGCTAAAAAAATATTATTAAGAATTATCTAATTAGCGTGATTTTTCATTTTTCACAGATATAAAGTATTCACAGACTTTTGTTTTTCCAAAAGAGGATGATGAGCAAAATGCACAGCTAAAAAAAAGGACATCATTTACAGTTAGAGTGATGACCAAACAAATTTGTTAACGCTTTCGCGCATTCAAAGTACACTTTGGTCGCTATGTTTAGGGGAAAATGCCTTTTTGATTATCACCATATAAAATTAATTTATATAAAGCGGAAAATATATAACTTTTTGCGTTAACTTAGAACAAAGTCTTGCCAGCTGAACATTTTTCTTATATTTTTGTCTCTCAGTACAGCTCTTATTCTGTATACTAGCAAGCTCTTTTTACGCATGAAGGTTTCGCTATGGTACTCCATTGGGAAATTTGTTAATTTTAGAAATTCAATATTTGAAAAACGGCATAATCATTAGATTTGAAATTTAAATCAAGAAAAATACAGTTTTTTACCTTTCAAACGCAGTTTGCCTAACAACTTTCTGACAAATACTTTTCGAGCTATTATTTTTTTCAGTAACTTCAAAGGTTTCCGAGATTAATCTGTGGCAACAAATAGCAAAAAACCCAGTCGTCAGCAACGTATAGCTTTTTATTAAAGAGCCTGTTGGAGCAGGGATTATCACCATCAATTTGCCCCCATCACTTTTGAAATCGGTTCTGTAGTTCCAGAGATTCCATAGAAATTGTAATTTAGAATGATTTTAGAACGCTTTTCGCTCATTTCACCCTTTTAAATTTCGATTTTTTTTATTATTCTTAGAGAGCATTTACATCTTATTAGTAACTAAAATGCCAGATTTCAAATTTCTAGCTCCTTCAGCATAAAAAAGTCACAATTTTCGAACATTTTTCGCTGCTGCACCCCCTTGGGATTAGTGGCACCGACATAAAATATAGCCTATGTTGGAGCAGGGATTGTCACCATCAATGTGTCTCCATCACTTTTGAAATCGGTCCTGTAGTTCCAGAGATTCCTTGGAAATTGTAATTTAGAATGTTTTTAGAACGCTTTTCGCTCATTTCACCCTTTTAAATTTCGATTTTTTTTTCTTTAGAGAGATCATTTACATCTTATAAGTAGCTACAATGCCAATTTTCTAATTTCTAGCTCCTTCAGTATACAAAAAATCGCAATTTTAGAACGTTTTTCGCTCCTGCACCCCCCTGGGGATAGTGGAACCGACATAAAATATAGCCTATGTTGGAGCAGGGGTTGACATCATCAATTTGCCATCATCACTTTTGAAATCGGTTTTATAGTTCCAGAGATTCCATAAAAATTGTAATTTAGAATGTTTTTAGATCGCTTTTCGCTCATTTCATCCTTTTAAATTTCGATTTTTTTTTTTTTTTTTTTTTTTTTTTTGGTCTTAGAGAGCATTTACATCGTATAAGTAACTACAATGCCAAATTTAAAATTCTAGTTCCTTCAGTATAAAAAAAAATTGCAATTTTAGAACGTTTTTCGCTCTTGCAACCCCCTGAGATTAGTGGCACCGACATAAAATATAGCCTAAGTTGGAGCAGGGGTTGACACAATCAATTTGCCACCATCACTTTTGAAATCGGTTCGATAGTTCCAGAGATTCCACAGAAATTGTAATTTAGAATGTTTTTAGAACATTTTTCGCTTATTTCACCCTTTTAAATTTCTTTTTTTTTTAAATATGTTCTTAGAGAGCATTTACATCTTATAAGTAGCTACAATGCCAAATTTCAAATTTCTAGTTCCTTCAGTATAAAAAATATTGCAATTTTAGAACGTTTTTCGCTCTTGCACCCCCCTGGGATTAGTGGCACCGACATAAAATATAGCCTATGTTGGAGCAGGGGTTGTTACCATCCATTTGCCACCATCACTTTTGAAATCGGTTCGATAGTTTCAGAGATTCCACAGAAATTGTAATTTAGAATGTTTTTAGAACGTTTTTCGCTCTTGCACCCCCCCTGGGATTAGTGGCACCGACATCGGCTCGGTAGTTTCAGAGATTACCCCCTACAAACAAACAAACAAAAAAAAACAAAAAAACAATCTTTACTCCTTTATAATATTAGTATAGATGTTCTCGTTTATATGCTTCTGTAATGCATAGGGTGATTAAAAAAATATGCGACAATCTTTACGAGGTAGTGATACGCACCAAAACAAGCACTGGGTCCTACAGCATACTGCGGTGTGTCCAGTTTGCGGTAATTGTACTTTTTTGCGGACGTGTTTACTATTCACACGTGATGGCGCATTTAACACCTACAATGAACATGTAAATCCCCATACCGCATAAGTGACGCTTCTCCATCAATGTTTGAGCAGAAATCGTCGGTGACAAACTAATAGGATCATATCTTCAGCCGGAACGCCTTGACGGAGTAAAATACTTTAGTTTCTGCAGGAGGTACTGCCAGACGTGTTGGAAGTGTGCCCACAAACATCAGGCGGCATTTGCGGTTCCAACACGATGGAGCACCAGCCCATTATGATCGAGAAGTGTGATATTATCTGGACGTGACCTTTCAAGACCGATGGATTGGAGGAGGTGGTTCTATAGCCTGGCCACCGCAATTGCCCGACCTGTCGAGTCTCGATTTATTTTTGTGAGGATAGCTGAAGTGTCTCATCTATACAACTTCCCTTGAATCGGAAGAGGAACTCGTCGCCAGATTTTCGGCCGCTGCTAATGAAGTGCGCGATATATGCCTGGTGTATTTCACAGCGTTCACCATCCCGCCTTCGCCGCTGTCTCGCATGCATTATCGTTACAGGTTGCTGTTTTGAGCAATTATTGTAATTATTTTTCATTAAACTTGGTTTTGCAACTTTTATGTCATTCCCGGGTTTTGCCTCGTCTCCTCAGTTTCACAATCATGCGACCTCTAGCGCCTTTACGTTTCATTTCCGACCATGCATTCCATGAAGAGGTTTTTTTTTTTGTTTAGGTGCGTACCACCAGCTCTTAACGTTTGTCCCATCTTTTTCGAATCACCCTTGGCAAGTAAAATTCCTCCGGGACATTAAAGTGTGAAACAATAAATTATTTAAAAATAATAATAAATGTATAATTTGAATAAAAATTATCTGAAGGGTTTCTTAGGTGCATCTTAATAGGATAATAAAAAATTCACGCACTTTTCATTAGACATAATACTTTGTGACATAACGCAATAAAATAAAACGGCCAAAATAATTCTTAAAACTGCCGTACTGTATCATATCTAATACAGAAGAACTCCAATTATCCGAACTCCGACTGTCCGAATCGCTGATTATCCGAATCGCTTTCAGAATTTCAGAAAAAAATTAAGACGGAAACGTACTGCGATTCGCAAAACAATGATTCTGTCTACGCGCGCTATATTGTCCTTCACTCCGCGAATCTAGTGCAGGCGCAACGCGAACATTATTGGGATGATAAGTCACTGTCTCATAGTGCAGTTCGATTATTGGCTGTCGTCCATCGCCAGGTGGCCGGCCCGGCCCACCTGGGTTTCAAATTCTAAATGACGATGAACTTATTGAAAGTGTGAGACAAGAAAGTGTCGAGGAAGAAGATGACCTTAATGTCGAAGTTGAAGCAAACACAGGACCATCAGCTAGAGAAGCATCTACCAGCCTTGAATCTACGTTGAAGTGGATGGAGCGTCAGCCTGAGTGTGACCACATGCAACTTCTCACTGACAAGCGAAGTGTCGGGGGGTGAGCGACTTGGCTGCCCGAAAACGGATGAAGACTGTCAAACAGCTTACTTTGATTGAGATATTCAGCAAGCAATATGACTTTCATTTACAGTACGATACGTACATACTGTACATAACTTGTAAGTACGCTTAACATGTAAAAGTGTTGCCTTTTCATTTAATTAATTGAAAGATCTTTTTCTTTAAAAATAGTTTTTTTTCTCAAATTTTCAACATACATACAGTAATTAATTAAAATAGACTCTTTTTTCAGAAAAAATCCAACTATCCGAATTTTTGATTATCGGAATGGGGTCCGGTCCCAATTGATTCGGATAATTGGAGTTCTACTGTACATTAAATCACAGAGCATTGCATACTCAAACAGAATTTGAATAGTAAATCTCTAGATACGCTATACAGAAAAAAATCATCACAAATGTTCAAATTTAAGTTTTAAATCGGTTTAAACAACCAGGAATTTAAAAACGAATGCAATCAAATTTGAAACTGTCTAAATACACTAGTGTGCAAAATTTAGGCAACAAACACAAAATGCTAATTTCTGAACACGTGAGTACTCAAAAGGAAATTCTATAAACAGCAACTGTAGAAAATAGGTACTACCCTAACAGCGTAGACAGTCGATGTGAAGTCTTCTTGATATCACAAATGGTCACAATTGTCACAGTCACTACAATGGACAGAAATGTGATATCTTTCATTCGTCTCATTTTTACTCTCATTTCGTCCCTCCACTGAACAGTCACCACGACTGCTGCTTTTTGACGAGTCATCAGGTGACTTTACAATGAAGTCATCTTGTGATTCTCATGTGACTGTCATTTTGACACTCCATTATAAAGTCATCATGATAGCTGTTCTGTGATGAGTTCCCATGTGACAGAAAATGAAATCATCTGGTGACTTTTCACAAAGGAGTGCAATGATGACTTCACAATAGAGTGTTGATCACCGGAAAGTCACCATGCGACTTCATTGTGACATTTATTGGCGACTCATCACAATGCAATGCTTACAATGACTTCAAAGTTCGGTCTTCAACTGACAGTGACTTGAGAATCACAAGGTGACTTCATTGTAATGTCACCTGGTGACCTATCACAAAGTGACAGTCACAGTGACTTTTCAGTGTTAACAATCATTTGAGAGCAATAATGAGACAGTGAAATATCCCATATTTTAAATCACCATAGCGATTGTGACACTTCTAACCATGTGTGACGTCAAGGGGACTTCAGATCGACTGGCCGTGCTGTTAGGGTAGTACCTCTTTTCTACACTTGCTCTTTATAGAATTTCCTTTTGAGTACTCACGTGTTCAAAAATTAGCATTTTGTGTTTGTTGCTTAAGTTTTGCACACCAGTGTAGGATTTAAAGTAATCAGTCTGTAAATAAAAGGAACTTTTATACTATTTGATCACAAAATTATCGCAAAGAGATGCGAGAAATACCATTTCACAGGGAATCGTGCCAACAGTTTGAATATGGAAGTAATTTTTGAAATGGGGGCTGTCTGCATGTTAACATTTGCACTAACTTTGATTTTCTCAATGGTAACACAAATTTTCCTTACTTTTTTATCTAAACAGACCGGAAAAAGTTGTGGATTATACATTTTTTCACAAAAGTTCATTGTAATATAAGATTTCAAAGTTTGAGAATTCTAATGTTAAATGCGCTTATATACATAACGTAATTTAAATCATGTCTTACCCCGAAATACCTGATTGATTTGTGTTAATGAGATATGATGTATAATACAGTCATGTTTCTGATTCAAAACGTATTTTTAAATGGAAAAATTATTATTAAATCGAATTTAAACTAATCGGATGTGCCAATCCCAAAGCTTTTTTCCATCTCATCCAGAGTTCACATATACCAAAAACGAATGAGCTCCAATTTATATCAAAGTCTAACTGAATCTAAAGTTTTATTAAATTCCGTGTATTAGTACTTGAGATATGACTATCATGTAAATCCTGAAAAATGCTGCATAGAAGCGCCACCTGTTTGGAAATTTACATCAACACCTAATCAACAACTCATGTCATAACTGAATCTGAAGTTTGATAAAAACCTCTGCATTAGTTCTTGAGATGGTGCTATCTTGAGAATCATGAAAAAAGTAGCATAGCAGCGTCATCTATTGGGCTATGGTGCGCTAAACCGTAATCAGTGTCTCTTTTTCTCAGGGTCTAACAGATTCTGAAGTTTAATGAAATTCTGTGCATTAGTTCTTGAATTATAGTATCGCGAAAATCGTGAAAAAGGTGGCACAGCAGCGTCACCTGTTGAGCTATGTGCACCAAAACGTAAGCAGCGTTTATTTTTTTCAAGGTCTAACACAATCTGAAGTTTGATAAATTATGTGCATTAGTTCTTGAGATATAGCTATTGTGAAAAATTTAGCATATCAGCGCTATCTTTCATCCGATTTATACCAAAATTGATCAGCAACAATTTATATCAAGGTCTAACTGAATATAAAGTTTTATTCAATTCCGTGCATTAGTTCTTGAGATAGAACGCCCACAAAAGTTTTGTCCCATACAGACAGACTCGCAGTCTCACAGACTTTCAGACAGACATACATTTTCTAAAAACAGTCGAATCGTGTTCAAGACCTTCTAAAACGTATAAATCCGTCAAAAACCGGAAGTCAAAAATTTTATGAATCCAATACTTTCTTCTTGTAAAGATAGAAGAAAGTAAAAATATGAATTGTGACCAACATGAATTGTTAAAGAAAAAGAAACAATAACGAAAAAGATGTGCGTGTTTACATATCATTAGTTTTTTATATATATGCAAATTTCCGTGTTTAACGTGCTAATGAGACCGTACTCTGTAATCAAACGTACCACATAAAAATGATCTTTGAAAGATATCTAACAAATTTTATACCATTTTCTTCCTTAAAACAGAAACAGTTGATTGTTTCAATGGTATTCCCAGTTGTAAACAACTCCACTCCCTGTATATCACATCTTAGAGCAGCCAGGGAAAAAAGCATAAATGTAGGACATTTTCATTACAATAAGAAAAAAAAATTCTACTGAAAACTTCATCAGCCAATCAAATTTAACTAGCGTAAACAGCCAATCAAATTTAACTGACAGTATAAGCTGACAATTTGTCACGAAGAGAATCAAATAGGAAAAAATGGGTAAAAAGCAATAAATATAAGAATTACGTAGAAAAAATAAGTAAAAAGATGAAGAGAAAAGATGTTTAACAGTTTCGAATGAAGAATCGTTCGCAAAAAAGGCGATCGTAAATCTACTCCTACAAAAAGAAAAGCAGTTTCCGTTGCAAATGCAGATTAAATTACAGTTAGTATATGAAAAAAAAAAAGGGAAATACTTTTAAATATATATATAGTATATGAAAAACTAGTCGGATGTGCCAATCCCAAAACTTTCTTCTATCTCAGTCATGTTAATACTTCAAAATTCGTTATCATATCCCCAATAAAATCAATATTTTTCGTTATTCCGTTGTACGTCAGCTGCTTTCGAATCGTCGGGTTACCGGGATGCGATCAACAGATGTATAATACTAAACTACGAAAAGTCCTTCAGGTCTGAACCGACAGGAACAGATAGCCTCCCTATTTCTTGTTTTTTCGATTTTAGCTAATTTTACTGGAAAACACGAAGGTAAAATGCGTGGAACCTAATTAAAGAAGATTCAATCCCAGTTCTCGTCAACATTGAATTTGAATGAGAATATCGCCAAATTAGTCCTCTACAGCCAAGTTGGCTTCATTTATGACAACCTATTTTGGTCGCCAAATTCGGCGATATTTCGCCAACTGTCGTCAAGTTTGGCGAGAATTTGACGTTGGCGAATATAAATATATAGTGATAAGCATATAATAGGATTAATTGTTACAACAATGAAAGAAAATTTGCCAAAACCATGTTAACTATAACTCATAAGTTAAACCCGTTTATGGATGAATTTTGCTGTCTTGTTTGAAAATGTCAGCCACCCTAAAATTTCAAACCGCTATATCTCAGGCATTTTTTAAGATAGAGGCAAAACAAAAATTGTTCCGGATTCTCTGAACATTTAACGAAAAAAAATTGTAGGATTTCTAATTTTTTTGCACATCTTTTTGAATTTGAAATTAAGTTTGGCTATTTTGACCTTTTGAATTTGGCTATCACAGCACCCCCTTTCGTCGAAATATCCCCAAATTCTGATAGAACCTGCTTGCCATAGCCAAAAACATAGAAAAAAAATGTGGTTCAATTTGAAGCATAACTTCATACACTTTTCGATGATACAATAGTGAAAATGGAACAAAAATATCGATCGCAGCGCGCCCTTTCGTCGAAATATCCCCAAATTCTGATAGAACCTGCTTGCCATAGCCAAAAACATAGAAAAAAAATCTGGTTCAATTTGAAGTATAACTTCATACACTTTAAGATGGTACAATAGTGAAAATGGAACAAAAATATCGATCGCAGCGCCCCCTTTTGTCGAAATATTTCCAAATTCTGATAGAACCTGCTTGCCATAGCCAAAAACATAAAAAAAAATCTGGTTCAATTTGAAGCATAACTTCATACACTCTTAGATGGTACAATAGTGAAAATGGAACAAAAATATCGATCGCAGCGCCCCCTTTCGTCGAAATATCCCCAAATTCCGATAGAATCTGCTTGCCATAGCCAAAAACATAGAAAAAAAATGTGGTTCAATTTGAAGCATAACTTCATACACTTTTCGATGGTACAAAAAAGACCCACACAGACGGACAGACGGACAGACGGACGGACGGACAGACGGACAGACAGACATTTTGTAAAAACATGTTTTTCGGAATCTCTGATCCCTAAAACGTGTAAATCCGTCGAAAACCGGGAGTCGAAAAAAATTTCGATTACAATACTTTCTTCTATTATAGATAGAAGAAAGTAAAAAGGAAATGCATTTAAATATATATATATATATATATATATGTGTGTGTGTGTAATTTTAAATTTTAAAGAAATAAACAAAAATTATTAGCACTACTCTGATAAAATAGTAGTGTACCGAAGTCTACATTTACAAGTGCTATAAACGTCGTAGGTAGTGCATACACAATATTATTGGGAACTTCATACAGATTGCTATGAAATTTTTTTTACAGAAATTTAATGTGGTTAGCCAGTGAAAAGGTTTTGAGGTCATTTCTGATAGTAGAGTTACGTAGATATCTAGAGCCATTATGGATGATTCTAAGTGTTTTATTGTGAGATCGAGAAAGGAAGTCCATACTAATGTTACAAGCGAAACCCCAGATTGGACAGGCATAAGTAGCAATAAGGAGTATGCAAGCCTTATAGATAAGCATTTTGCTATGAATAGAGTGTGCTAACTGCGTAGAAGATGTGAGAGAAATTTAGAAATGCCGGCTGCTTTAACACGTATATTAAGAATATGTGTTTTGAAGGTGAGGCGTTTGTCAATGATAACCCCCAGATATTTTGCATTGACTGAACAGGGTATGGTAATATTGTTAATAGTGAGTCTATTAGGAAGGGGGAAAGTGCTAGAAAAGTAGACAGCAGTTGTTTTTTTTCCGTTCAATTTGATACGCTATAGATGGCACCACTCAATGAAGGTGTAAAGATTATTTTGAATATTTTTATACAGGAAATATGGATGATACGTGGTGGCGCAAATAGTGGTATCGTCCGCATATAAGGCAAGAGAAATAAGTAAATGACGAGAAATATCATTAAAATAAAGCGAAAATAGGGTTGGGCCTAATATCGAATCTTGAATAATTCAAGTGTAAAAGAGACAATGTATTATTAATGTAAACGAAGAAATTACGATTGCCAAGGTAGGAGTACATAAGATGTATAAGTACGGATGGGATGTTAAGCAGAATTAATTTGTAAATAAGGTCCTCAAGCCAAACTTTAATAAAACCCTTGCGATGTCTAAAAATATAGCAGAAGTGGGTTTTTTCGCGTCGACGTTTTCAGTAATGAATTCCACAATGCGAAGAAGCTGGTGTAATGTAGAGTGTTTGGCCCTGAAGCAGAATTGTTCAGGTATGAGAATATTGTTAATGGTTACGAATTCATTGAGTCTGGCATGAATGATCGCTCAATAATTTTAGAGAGGGACGAGAGGAGGCTGATAGAGAGGAAATTAGTTGTTTCATTAAGATTACAGGAAGGTTTAGGAATTGGAGAGATAATAGAAGTTTTCCAAGGTTTTGGAAATTAGCAGAATTTAAGGATATAATTTGTAAGATGGGTAATGCAGATGATACCTCATTGCAAAGATTACTATTAGAGTGCGGACTCTTTAGTTATACCTTTTGAAAAGTTGAATCCAACATCACCCCGATTTGGTGCGGTATTCACTTCCTTGGTAACTTCGATTTCATTCTCACAAAAAAAATAAACGTAAATAAACAAACGAAATTAAAACTAAAAAGTGTCGCTCGTGTTGTTATCATATTCTGGGATTTTATGTCAGAGCTAGGATAGAAATGTCTGTGGATTTTATATGTGTAAAATCTACACAAGGCCGAAAGATATAATTGCAGTAACAAATTCAACTGTTATAAAAAATTAATTTATATTAAATTTGCATATAATAAAATATTACTAGATGGACCCGTCAAAATTTGACGGAAAAAATACTATAAGGATATCAGTAAAATAAGCTTCTTTATTGTTTAAGAAGGGGTGCGTATGAAAGAGTATTTCAAATATTTTATTTTTAAAGTTTTTTCCTCCAGTCAAATAGAGTACTATTTCCGATGCAAACTCCAAACAAACAATCCGTAAACAACTGTGTAATGCAAATCAGTTTGACATTACCGCCATATTCCCCTCGGCAAGAAAAAAATTTCATGGACCTATGACGTATCATACAAATAGTAGATTCCTACGTTCATCTCATTCAGAAAATAAAAGAACATAGTAAGTAAAGCTCACATCTCCCCCCCCCCTGTGATTATGCAATCGAATGAGCTCCTATGCTCATGTGCATTGCATCTGCCCTAAAGCACCGTCGAAATTCGACGTTAAAAAAGTTTTAAATGTCCTCTTTAATCATTGTTCGTTTCAAATATCCATATCTTCTAAAACACATCCATTTTTTTAAGCTAATCAATTTTTATAAAATTGTATAATTTTTATGTAAAGATGAAGAATTTTTTTTTTATAGTAGCAAATCAATCTGCAGATGAGGGAGATTTTTAATATTTTCAAGTGTAAGTTTTTGTTTGGTTTCTTCAGTTCCTTCACATAATCAGGATGATTATCCCTTTTCCAAGACAGTCGGCGATATTTTCCTTCTTATACAGTTGGCAAATGGATCTTTAAAAAAATATAAAAAAAATACAATTCCTAGCATATTCTGATATCTGATGGAACATATACATCAACGAATTCAACATATCAATTTTATGCTATTCATAAACTGAAAGTAGTTTTTTTTTTTTTTTTTTTTTGTTTGACAGATCTTTGTTTAGTGCCAAAATGCTCTATCTTATGGATAATCTGATCTTATGATTTATCATTGTTTTTTTTTTTTTATTATTATTATTCACTTTTTATGATGGTTAGGGAAATCTATTTTCAATTGTGGACAACTTTCCCAGGGGATATTTTACATTATTGAAGCAAACTGGTGGTCATTGATAAGATAGAATTGAAAAACTTTTCATGCTTGAAAATTATTTAAAAAGTCGTTAAATTAAGCGGCAGTTTTCAAATAAATTTCAATCGAAAGCTAATATTTTTTCTAATTGATGATGTAAGAATTGAAATTGTAAAATGTAGTAAAAAATAGAAATTTGTAGTATTTAGAAGTGATGTAAGCGCAATGAAAGCTAAAGCGATAGCGCCGTTTGTCGTCACAACCGTTGCACATTTCTAAAAATTGCCACTGTATTTTGGCTGTTCCTCCATTTGGCTGTTCCTGGATGTGCAAAAACATTTTTTGACATCAAAAGAGAAATTCACAGTAAAAGAAATAGGACTTTACGCTAATAAAGAACTGTTAAATGAACTTATAATAAACCTACTAAAATAATTCCTATGAAATATTAGTCTTACATTGTTTATTCTAGCTAAAAATGCAATCGTTATTTCATTTTTTTCCCTACCATAACACTATTTTTAATAATTTTAAATTTCCTGAAATCCTTTACTTTTGTGATTTTTTTTTAATTAAAAAAGGAAATCGTCTAACCTATAAAAAAAAATTGGTAACATGTAATCAAGGTATGCAATCAAGATGAAGCAATCAATGACGGCTTCAATTCTAATCTTCATAATTAAGAATGGAAAAATCAGTTAAAATTACGTCAGGTTGACACAATCATATACATTTTTCTCTTTAGTTTTATCAATGTTAAAATGCATTTCAAGCTAAGCATAACGTCATTTTCACCGGCGCAAACTTTTCACACGTTTTATATACGTTACTTTATTGCTTTTAAACACCATGTATACAAATAAAAATATATTTTATGTTTAATTGTAATAAAAAATGGCACCAACAAAGTTGTAATGCATAATGATAAAATAAACCCAATGGACAATATTCCCGTGACGTCACAATAAATATGAATTTTTATTAGCTTATAAAACACGCGGATAAATATTTTTACCGAAATTTAACTTGCAAATTAAATAATTCGGCCTAAAAGCCACGTGCTTTTAATATTTATTATTTCTGTTTTATCCTTCGCAACCACAGATATTAGAGAATAAAGTCTGTGCCTCGTAGCAGTAGGCGTTATCCGAATTGCCGATTTTATGACGTCATTAGCAGAAGTAAAAGTTTAATTGAAAATTACGGCTAATTAATTAAATTTTCGAATAAATGAATGCACGATAACAAATCTGTGTTCAAATATCTTTCGTTTAAAAAAGAATGATGTAATTTGATGCAGTAGTTTGTTCTCACGGATTGTCGAAAGAAAAAGCTTAGCGTTTTAAATATATAGATTTGATTTGATTTCATGACTTGTAATTTCAAATGCTATTCCTATAATGAGCAAGACAATTTGTTTTCTTTAAATAGGGTCTTGGTAAAAGAAACTTTTTTACGCTCCGTTTTATTTTGTACCCCACCGCCCCCCCTCCCCCTCCCGACCAAAAAAAGATTGATTAATCTTCTGAATTTTTTTTCTTTTTTTGCTGCTGTATTTAATTTAAATATTATAAAATAGCTTGGGAGCACGGATTGGACACCTCTCTTCTAATAAACGTTACTTATTTTTTTTTCATTATTATTAGTGACAAGATTTTAAGTAAGATAACTCAAAATATTTCGAAATTTCTGTTTGGAAAGCTTCAATTTGACACAATCATTACACGAAATGTAAAAATATTGTCATTTTTTTTTTCTAAAAATGCATTAAATTTTGCAGGCTTTAAAATAAAAGGAAATCAAACAGTTTTTATCTTCTTTAGGAAAAAAAAAAGGGGGGGGGGAAGGGGAGATTGTTTTAGAAAATAGCATCATAAATCATCATAGTTGGCAATTTGGGGAAAATTAGCACTGAAATGTTATCAAATATTCTTTGATTTGATAACATATTTTATAGCTTTTGAAAACTTCAAACCACATACTGTCTTTTTTTTTAACAATACATTCAATTATAGAACATAATTTTGCTGCAATCCAGAAATTTTTGTTCTGCTTTTATTCTATTTGCTTCTTTCTATTTACGGCATATTTTTTGCAACCATTCATATATAGGGTAGATGTGCCAGTAATGGGCCCCCTTCAAAGTTTTTGGTTTAAAAAAAATAACCAATAAAAATTTAGCTTTTTATATATTTTTCATTAGTCCCCTTTGCATGTTTTATATCGTGGGTTATTGTTGACACTCTTAATCAGACCGATCAGGAAGCAGAAAATAATGTTTCACAGTTCCACTGTTTTTCTGTGAAAATCTTAATGAACATGCTAAGAGCTCGCTTCATTTAATTAATTTATATCTAAAATTCATATCTAATAATTTATATCTGGATAAAATAAATAATAAGTTCTTAAAAAAGCTGTTTAAAATTAAGAGACACGGAAAATTAAAAGGAAAATAAAAAAGCGAAGTCAACTTTCCTGAGAAACACAGACGCACGCAATAAATAAATTTTGGCGGGAACTCGGAAATTGCAAACAAGCAGATTTTGGCGGGAAAAACCGGTTTGGCTTGGAGGTGTTGTGGTGGATTCTCGTGATGTAGGACGGGTGACGTCGGCTTCCAGGAAATGTTACCAGTTCCGAGTCTACTATTATTAGGATGATACAGTTAATAAGAATTGTTTAAGGGTGTCATTGGAGATATTGTCATACCCAGCGGATTTATGGTTTTTAAGTTTTTGAACAATATTATAAATAAAGATAGGTCGAATTTCAGGGAGGGGTTCAGGGGACGTGGTAAATAAAGTATTTTTATTTCTATCTAAATCTTCTGCATAAAGATATTTATGTATAAGCCCTGTTGCATTTTCCTTTATAATTAAACCTATAAAGATTTAAGACAAAAATACGTAAATTGTATTTTTAAGTGCTGCTTTGGTTAAAAAAAAACACGTAAGTGTCAAATGTGCGTATTACGATGCGTAAAATAAAAATTATTACAACTTTTAAAATGTAGATGACTCTGTTTAAGAAATTACATCCGTATTCGGAAAGCATACAACACATTCCTGACTACCATCTCTTTGCTATAATTTGTTAATAAAATAGTATAACAATTTTTGTTTTTATTATTATTATTATAAATTGGAGTACCTACCAAGGTTGTGGTTTCGTATGGTTAAATGTGCTGCATTTCCCATTGTTTGTTTCCTTTAGAAATTAAATCTTCTTATTTTATCGCACATTTTGTAACACGTATGTGTAATTAAATAAGTCTTTGAATTACCCGTCACAAAATAAAAACTGCAAGTAACCTAGGTGCTCTTGTGTTATTTTAAAAATTTATCAAAAGTTTTCAAGTATACCTTTCTAACGAATTCTCCTTCTGTGCAATTTCTGTCAACCAGGCCTGGTAAATCATACTTGACTTCGGCAAGTTCATAGAAGCGTTCTTCAGCCTAAAAGAGAATGAAATCAGACTTTCTTACAATCTTTTATTTAACTTGACTTGGATGAATGTAAAATTGAAATTTTGCAACTGATTTTTCATTTACTTCATGACACATTAGAATTGCAACTAGTCGGATATGCTAATCCCAAAACTTTCTTCTACCTCATATATGTTAATGCTTCAAAATTCTCTATCACACCGCCAAAAAAAAAAAAAATCTATATTTTTCGTCATTGTGTTGTACTTTAGCTGTTTGCGATCCGTCGGATTACGTGGATGCGAGCAGCCTATGTATTAAACTAAATTACCAAAGGTCCTTCTGACCTCTACCGGCATCCCTACTGCTTTGTTTTGAGATTTTAGCCAATTCTATTGCAAATACGCGAAGCTAAAATGCGCGGAACCCGATTACAGAACAGTCATTCCCGGTTTTCGTCAATATTGAATTTGAATGATAATATCGCCAAATTAGACAGACAGAGCCATGTTGGCTTCATATATAGCAATGTATTTTTGTCGGTTTGTATATTTCACCAATTGTCGCCAAGCATGGCGAGAATTTGACGCTCGCGAACATAAATATATAGTGTTAAACATGTAAGTGTTGAAACGATGGTTACAACAATGAAAAAAAATTGGCGAAACCGTGTTCACTAAAACTCATAAATTAAATCCATATATGGAGGAATCGTGCTGTATTGTTTCAGAATGTCAGCCACCCTATAATTTCAAACTGCTATATCTCAGCCATTTGTTAAGATAGAGGCAAAACAAAAAGTGCTGTGCAATCCTTGGATCAAGGCATTTAATGTAAAAAATATTTAGGATTTCTAATTTTTTATACATCTTTTTATCATTTGAAATCTTTAAATGGCTATCACAGCGCCCCTTCCAGGCACAATATCCCCAAATTCAACTGGGACCTGCAGGCCATAGCCAAAAACATTTACAAAAAATTTGGTTAAATTATCTGCATAACTTCATGCACTTTTCGATAATACAATAGAGGAAATGTAACAAAAATCACGATCACAGTGCCCTCTTTCGTCGAAATATCTCCAAATTAAAGTAGAACCTTCTGGCCATAGCCAAAAACATAGAAAAAAATTTAGTTCAATTTGAAGCATAACTTCATACATTTTTCGATGATACCGTGAGGACAGACATTTTGTAAAAATATGTTTTTTGGAATCTCTGACCCCTAAAACGAGTCAATCCGTCGAAAAAAAAATTTCGATTACAATATTTTCTTCTATTACAGATAGAAGAAAGTAAAAATTATGTACAAAGGTTACAATAAAACATTTTAAGATTTTTAGAACTTAATTATAATTAATTCATTAATATTAAGACATTTTACAGTTTGCCGGGCACAGATGATAAGTCGTCTGATATTCATTTAGCTTACAACTGTACATGAATTACAACAATGGCCTTAATTGTGCGCCACCGCACTTATCAAAATAGGCTGACTATGAAACTGCAACAATAATTTATTCTAAGCATTAAAAAGGGAGCAAATAAATATAAATAAAAAATAAAAAGGGTATTGCTATATACAGTGTGTCTCAAAAGGTTGTTTACAAACTTAACATGCTGCTCTGTCCTATCATAATGAACAAGATTTACATCTATATATTTAAAACGCTAAGCGTTTTGTTTCGACAATCCGTGAGAACAAACTACTACATCAAATTACATCATTCTTTTTTTAAATGAAAGATATTTGGTCACAGACTTGTTATCGTACATTCGTTTGTTCGAAAATTTAATTAATTAGCCGTAATCTTAAATTAAAATTTTACTTCTGCTTATGACGTCATAAAGTCGGCAACGAGGCTAACGAAAAAGACAGGCTACCGCGGTTCATTTCACTTATCTTTTTTTACAGACCGCCAGAGTGACGTGATGCTCTTTTCGTACACCTGCATTGGTGGATTCGACCACCACGTGACTCCCGCGGTCTGTAAAAAAAGATATGCGTAAAGCACCGCGGTAGCCTGTATTTTTCGTTAGCCTCGGTCGGCAATCGGATTAACGCCCACTGTTGCGACGTACAGAGTTTATTTTCTGAACTCAATGATTGCGAGCATAAAAAATAAATATTAAATATTAAAAGCACGTGACTTTTAGGCCGAATTTTTTAATTTGTAAGTTATTAACTATATTTTGTTAAAATGTTTAAGTATTTCGGTAAAAATATTTATCCGTGTGTTTCATAAGCAAATAAAAATTCATATTTACTGTGACGTCACGAAAATATTGTCCATTGGGTTCATTTTATCATTAAGCATTATAATTTTGTTGATGCCATTTTTTCATTACAATTAAATGCAAAATATATTTTTATTTGTATGCATGGTGCTTAAGCATAAATGTACGTGTGAAAAGTTTGTACCGGTGAAAATGACGTTATGCTTAGCTTGAAATGCATTTTAACATTGATAAAACTAAAAAGAAAAATTTATATGATTGTGTCAACATGGCATAATATTAACTGATATTTCAATTTTTAATTTTAAAGATTAGAACTGGAACCTTTATTGGTTGCTTCATCTTGATTGCATACCTTGATTACATATTACCAATTACTTTTTTAAATTATAGGATTAAGTTATAGGAATTATAGGATTTAAATTATTAAGATTTCCTTTTTTAATACAAAAATTCACAAAAGTAAAGAATTTCAGGAAAAAAAAACTTGAAATAATGATTGTATTTTTAGCTAGAATAAACAATGTAAGGCTAATATTTTATAGGAATTATTTTGATAGGTTTGTTATAAGTTCATTTAACAGTTCCTTATTAGCGGCAAAGTCTTATTTCTTTCACTGTGAATTTTTCTTTCGATGTGAAAAATGGTAGTCTACTTTTGGACGCCAAACAAAACACAGTGGCAATATTTAGAAATGTATAACGGTTGTGACAACAAACGGCACTATCGCTTTAGCTTTCATCGCGCTTACATCACTTCTAAATACTAAAAATTTATTTTTTTTTACTACATTTTACAATTTCAATTCTTACATCCTCAATTTAAAAAAAAAATTAGCTTTCGATTGAAATTTATTTGAAATCTGCCGCTTAATTTAACGTCTTTTTAAATAATTTTCAAGCATGAAATATTTTTCAATTCTATCTCAACAATGGCCATCCGTTTGTTTTAATAATGTAAAATAGCCCCTGGGAAAGTTGCAACAATTGAAAATAGGTATCCCTAACCTTCATGAAAAGTGAAAAAAAAAATTAATAAAAACCTGATAAATCAATAAGATCAGATTATCCATAAGATAGAGTATTTTGGCGCTAATATAAAATCTGTCAAAAGAAAAAAAAACTATTTTTAGTTTATGATTAACATAAAATTGATATGTTGAATTCGTTGATGTATATGTTGAATCAGAATATGCTAGGAACTGTTATTTATTATTTTTTTAAAGATCCATTGGATATTTAACTGTATAAGAGACCGACTGTGATGGAAAAGGAATAATCATCCTGATTATGTAAAGGGATAGAAGAAACCATACAAATAAATTACAATTGAAAACATTAAAATTCTCCCCCATCTGCATATTAATTTATTATTTTTAACAAAAATTCTTCATTTTTACATAAAAATTAGTTAGCTTAAAACAATGGATGTGTTTTAGAAGATATGGATTTGAAACGAACAATGATTAAAGAGGACATTTTAAACCTTTTAATTTAAACATTTTAAAACTTTTTTTAATGTCAAATTTCAACGGTGCCTCTGGGCAGATGCGATACATATGCGCATAGGAGCTCATTCGATTGCATTATCACAGGGGGGGGGTGCTTATACTATGTTCTTTTATTTACTGAATAAGAGATGAAAGTAGGAAATTTGTATGATACTTTATAGGTCCATGACCTTTTTTTTGTTTTTGTCGTGGGGAATATGGTGGTAGTGTCAAGCTGATTTGCATTACACATTTGTTTACGGAGTGTTCATTTGGAGTTTGCATCGGAAATAGCATTTCACTGGAGGGGGGGGGGGGGTGGGCAGGGGATTTTTTTAAATAAAATATTTGAAAGACTGTTTCATACGAAGCCCTACTTAAATAATAAAGAAGCTTATTTTACTGATATTGTTATAGTATTTTTTTCCGTCACGTTTTGACGGGTTCCATCTAGTAAGAACTTGTGTTCGAAAATGCAAACTGCGACCGCTAGAGGACGATGAGCGCAGGTTTATGGGAGAGTGGGAAGCGTAATCCTTTCAGGCGAGGACGTTGCAGGAAAAGGATGAATCGGTTTAGTAACGCAAAATTGGCCGATATGCAATATGTATATGACGCCAAGGATGGAAATGCACGAGCCATCGTACGGATGTACCTTGAACGCATCCCAAGCAGACGTCAGCCAAGTCATGTTTTGTTTGGACAATTGCACCGCAGATTGCGTGAAGCAGGAGCTTTCCAAGTACGTAACCACATCGGTCGAGAACGCACTACACGCACACCTGTCGTAGATGAAACCGTGCTACTGGAATTTGACAGAAACACTCAAACAAGTCTACGAGCAAGCGAACGCGTCTTGGGTGTACATCGTTCCAGCATTATGCGCATATTGAATGAGGAGATGCAACATCCCTACCACTTACAAAGAGTACAGGCATTGTGTGTTGACGATTATCCCCAACGCGTTGCATTCGCACGCTGGTATTTGCAACAGCGGGTTGCACAGCCGGATTTTCCATCGTGGATTTTGTTTTTGGATGAATCCTGTCTTACACAGGGCGGTGTCCTGAATCTGCACAACATGCACATATGGGTGTATGAAAACCCAAGGTGTACACGTGCCCATGCACGTCAACAAGGTTTGGGCTGGTATTATCGGTGACATGAAAATCGCCCTCTAGCGGTCGCAGTTTGCATTTTCGAACACAAGTTCCTATGTAAATCTTGTTTATCATGATATGACAGACCAGCATGTTAAGTTTGTAAACGACCTTTTGAGACACCCTGTATTTTCTTTATCATTCAAGATAACTTCCCAGTCATTCTGCCGTATTTGTGCATAACGGTTACAAAATCATATTATGAAAAGTTATCATCTGTTAGATATAGAGCATAATTGTTAATCTTCGGCTTTTTTTCTAGAATTATACCGTATTTTTGAAACATATAATTTATTTAATAAAATGTTTTAAATCTTTTTGTGTTATTGAAAATATATGCGGGTTGCAATGATAGATACTTTATCATATTCATGAAGAACTGTTGAATGATGTTTCATTTTATCATCCATGGATCGAAACTTGTGTAAACTCTTCCATTTTCGACGCGACTGGTAAAATAAGTATGCAAATGTCGTCAATGGAGTATTATTTTATAGAAAATTCTAAAAAGGCATAAGCGATAGTTTCACAAGGTTTTGCAGAATGGTACGTTCTACAGCATTGGAACACATTATAACCGTTCTATTAAATCATTTGTTTTTGAACCATTAAAGGTTTTGATTTATACCCTGTGTTTCTAATTTATTTATTTATTTTTAAATCTACCTACGTAGGTATTTTTTGTTTCATTTAATGACATACGTGCCATGATTAAATAAAACAAAATGACTATAGAGAAATTCTGGTAGAACGGTAGTTGCTTTTTAACGAAAATTCGGCAAAATTGACAACACTGCTTATTGCACTATATGACTTTAATATGCTTATTAGTGACTGGCACGAGACCAGTTCTCACAAAGTTTTCTGGTGATCAAACTTAAAGTCGGTTGACAAAAGTAGGGACCTGTCTGTAAAGTTTTTACTCAGCCGCTATTGAAAAAACACTGTAAAAACACTAATTTTTAATTATTGTTTTTAATAGAACTGCATTTGTTATTGCTATCAATGCTTGAAAAATATCGTGTTATTTATAATAAAATCATTTCAAACATGAAAATAAGTCATCGGTAGTATTGTATGTACAAAAATATAAATAATTCATTCATACTGAACTTAACATAACAAAGGATGTGAATTATCGCTTATTGAATATATTGAACTGTTTATAGGAATTATTGTCTTTAGAAAAGACCTAACACATTTTTCTAGTGGTTTCACTCAAAGCTGTTCAGTATTATTAGGTATGGATTTGTTTTGAAGGTCTTCACACTGTATGTACAAACTATGGATAAAATTTACGATCCTATTGAACTAATTTTTCCTTTGTGATAAGAATTAAATTTTTAATGTATGAACTCTGGGAACATAGAATGAGATTCTGTATTTCCAGATTCTTTAACTGGAAAATTCCTGAAATGGTATTTTGAAATCAAAGACTTAGAAAATTTTAAAATTCCTAGAAAATATTTTGTAATTATTGAAAAATTAAATCCTGAAACCGCTCGACATTTCGTATTTTCATATGCTAATTTAAGGGAATATGATTTAGTGGCTTATATTCGCGATTTCTCCTCCTGTGAAACTTCATTTGTTATACAAAAAACTAGAGTAGCTCCTCTCAAGAAAATTACCCTGCCTAGTTTTAAACTTCTTAGAGTACTGACAGCTGCAAGATTAATAAATTATTTAATTTTAGGGGAATACTTAAAAACGTGAATGAAAAAATACTTTATTTAAGTGATTCTCAAAGTGTCTTGCATTGGATTAAAGGCAGTCCAAGTAACTTGGAATCATTTGTGGCAAATCGTGTTCGTAACATTTAAAACTTTGTTATTCCAGTAAAATGGGAATTTTGTAAAGGAAAAGAAAAGTCAGCAGATATTCTTTCTCGTGGTTGCTCCGCATCTGAATTGATAAGTAATTATGTATGGCCACATGGTCTCTTCTTGGTAAAAGAAGAATGATGTTTACCAGCATTTCCCTCTGAAACACCAACAAATCTACCTGATGAAGAAGTCTTGAAAAAGCAACGCAAAATGCTACTTTAATCCATATCTCAAGCTATTCCACAACTCGAACTTTTGTTTAAGTTTTTCTCCTGGGCTAAATTTAGTTTAATTGTAGATTGAAGTCTCAGATTCCTTGTCCATGTTTACATGTCCATCTGAACGGATCACAGTTTTCTTGACTGCTCCAGATTTTGAAATGGTACAAATGCTAACAGGAAATTGATTCAAAAACATAAATTCGACAAAGAACTGAAAATTATAAAATCCGGAAAGAACTTAAATTTTAAAGGCGCACTACTTTCTTTGCATCCTTTTCTTGACAAAAATGGTGTTCTTCGCGTTGGAGGCAGGTTAAGAAATGTCAAACTATTTGAATACCAAAACATCAAATAATCCTCCCTAAAAAGTAACATGTTACAGACTTGATAATAAAATATTTTCATGAAAATCATCTTCTCAGAGTCACACAATTATAATTTCAACTATTCGACAAAATCTTAGGATAATGAATGCTAAAGAAGCTGTGAAAAGAGAAATAACGAAATTCATATAATGTTTCTGAAATGCGTCTAATTTGTCATCTCAGTTGATGGGAAATATAACATCAGCTCGTGTGACACAAGCTCGAGTATTTTCAAAAATAGACGTGGTCTTAGCTCCCATGATCTTCAACCACTTGGACATCATCGAATACTGGCTCATAGTCAACAATGCGCTGGTGCCGAGCGTCAGCTGTACCACGGAGTTTCCGAGTAAGGACTACTCGAGACTCTGGAGGTCGGACTGAAAGACACCAATGCCGAAACGGAATTTCTCGTGGATTACGCCCGATTCGAAGGCTACACCATCATTTGCTTCAACCTAAATCATCATACACCGACTTGAGAAACCTCATGATAGAGTTCCACTGGCAGCTGAAAAACCTCCCGATCAAAGGTACGTGGTTTACTTCGTTCTGGAGGAGAGAAATTGCTGTCAGCTTAACATGACCCAGAAGCAGCTCAGGATCCAAAAAACCTGAGAACGTAGACTATATTATAACCGTACGGTTATAATAAATGACCTATTATCACTTCGGAACTTTCTACGACGAATTAGCAGCCGAGACCCGTGGTCCTCCCGGATTAGGATTTAAACTAAACGACGGCGGCGATTACGATATGGAAGGCAAGAGGCTGACGAACTGTTAGAATCCCGAAAAGGATTCGGACGTTTGCACGAAGGCCTTCTTTCTGCGAGAAGTAGAGAACCACAGTCCTACTATACAAGACGGAAAAGTCTATATCGATGCTAATGGTAGGAGGATTGGAAACGTAGCGGCTTCGAAAGATCCCATGAACGTCGTTACAAAGAAATACCTCGAGGATACTCTGAGAGAGGAATTTAAGGACTTTAACCATAGTTTTACTGCATTAACGACCAAGACGTCTAATAGGGTAAAAAGCCTAGATACTTACAACCAGGATCTGACCTGGATGTTTGGAAAGTCCACATTGTCCACTTTCAGGTGAAATGCCGCGAATCCAAGGACAAAGTGTGCTGTGTCGCCTCGCCAGGGCGCATCAAGATGAGTGATTTAGAGACGGTTAAGTTTACCTAACGTAGGAGTGAGCTGTTAAACCCAGAGATGGGTTTTGCGGACACCATGGTTCTGAAAATCAAAGTATACTTAAGCTTCACGGCTCCAGTTACGAGTGTTTTCGTGTGCTTAAGGTTAGAAGACGAGGAGGTGCTCACGGAGGATACTGATATCCTCGAAATTACTCTGGCTGGAATGGAGGGTCGCCGAAGGGACGAGCTAAAGATGGACATCAATTCCCGTTGCACCACTCCGGAGTCCGACTACCAAGTCTACCTGGAGATATTTGAACTGGACTTCTTCTAGTCAATAGAATAAATGGTAGACTGGGAAGAATTTTCCAGAACACCTCATACGGAGGACATCATTCGGAGTGTGAAAGATCAGCTGGAATGGTACTTGGTGTTCTAATATTCCAAGCAGTCCGGGCCCTTCATCGAAGAGTTCGCTGAATCGGGTTGAAACTGGCCCATTATCTCCAGGTATCAGAATCTGTCGGAGGCGTTCCTGTCCGAGCCCTTCGTAAAACAGCATATTTACCAGACTAGATTGGAAGTACATCTCCCAGTATCAGAGGTTGAGCGAGGCTTTCATCCAAAAGTACCACGATAATCTAGATATGGTCTAACTATCCGCCTTTCGGACCCTCTCGGAAACTCTCATAAGAGAGCTGCTGAGCGAACTGGACGGGACTCGCATCTCTAGGTTCGAGACGCTGTCAGAATCCTTTATAGACGACTTCCACCATAGGTTGGATTCCTGTACTCATATGATCCATAAACTTCCTACATTACCCAAGAGTTTCTTTAACATCCAATGCAAAAAACTGGTATGCGATCTACTAGCCGAAATATGTATGGAGCACTTGCCTCCTGACTATCCCTAACTCCAACCTTTCCTTTTTTAAACCTTAAAATATATGGAGAAAGGGAGTATTTAACCATAATATAAGCAAATATTATGGAAAATTTCAGGAAAAGGCCCTCTTCCCTCACAGAATTTAGGGTATTTTTTTATTAATGGAGCTGGGAGTCCAGCTTTCGTTAGGGCAATGACAGCCTCTGAGGGGTTGCTCAGTGTGCACCTCTCTGTTCTCTGTAATATGCCAATGATGCTGTCCTTCACAGCACTTTGACTTTAGGTGGAGGAGCGGGGATCGAACTCCGGAACTTTGATGTGGTAAGGTCATGCCTTGAGCACTTAGCTATTTTGATCTAAATAAAATGAAAGTAAGACAGTTATAAATTTTAACTGAATTCACAGAAATGTTACTTAAATGATTTAGTAATTTGAACTGGCTAATATAGTTTTTTATTTTTCAACTGATTTAGCTAGTTGAGTAGCTAATTAATCAGCTGATTTGTATAATTTTCGATTATCCAAGAATACTCATTTTAATCTAAACAAAATTAAAAGAAGACAGTTATAAATCTTAATTGAATTCACAGAAATGTTGATTAAATAGATTAGTGGTTGAAACTGGTTTATATAATTTTTTATTTTTCAAGATTTTCATCTGAACAAAGAACGAAAAATAGAAGAAATTTAGAAATATTAACTAAATTTTCAGAAATATTATATGATTTAGTGAATGAAAGTGCTTTATGTAATTTGCGATTTTCTAAGAATATTCATTTTCATCTAAACAAAATGAAGTGAAGAAGTTTAGAAATTTTAAAGAAATAGCGAATAAACTCGCGTGTATAATTTTCGATTTTTCCAAGAGAATTCATTTTCATCGAAGAAAAGAATTTTAGAAATCTTAAATGAATAGCGGATAAACGCGTCTGCAAAATTTTCGTTTTTTCCAAAAAAATTCATTTTTATCTAAACAAAATGAATGTCCGGATGAGATATTCTCACTAAACAATAAACATAAGGTTTGTTCTAAGCTTGAAAAATTAGACACAATATGGCGGGGGATTACCATAATAAACACAGCATTATTCTAAGCTCCTTTCTACAGAAACACAATGACTTGGCTTGGCATTTCGGGGACCGAAGTTTATAGCCTCCGTTTAGTTAAGAACATGTTCGCCACCGCCGCTGGTTGTGTTTACTCAGCGAGCAGCTGCCGTTGTCATGGTAATGCAGAAGTTCGGAGCGGCGACTTTGAACAAGCGCAGCTTTCAGCGACCGCGGCTAGCTAACTTCGGTGTCCCGCTGAACAAATATAGGTGAACTTCAGCAGTCCCTTGCTGAAAGCACTAGACTTCGCGAGCACTTAAAGAAGTCGGTAATAGATGGCAGAACTAAACGTTAGCAGGACTTCGGAATTTTGAAGACGGCTCTCGGCTTTTCAAGATCACCACAATCTTTCGGAGCGCTGGGTTCCGGATACCGGAATTTTTCTTTCGGCAGTCCGGAATTCTTAACACAGCTGAGGGGTAGAGTCAGAACGATGAGATATTGCGAGAGCTGAACAAACGTCAGAGAACTCTGTTCTATAAAGAAACGTAGGACTCCACCCGACTTATCTGTTACAGTTCCTGTAGGGCTTCAAACTTTTTTTAGGGTCTCGCGGTCTTAAAATGCTCGGACGAGGCCATCGGAATCTTTCACATATCCGGAGCCGCTCCAGATTGAAGCGCTAGAGACCCCAGCAGGCCGGACACCATATTTCTCTTCTCATGACCAGTACCCCCACTAAACCAAAATCCTCAGATCAGGAATTCTTGACACAATAGCCGCTATAGGTCCACCCCTTCTCCAGAATCCCCATTTTCACACTACTAGTTTTTTACTGATCGTTCTTTGAACTCTTTACGAACACGAATGGGTTATTGTGATCACTGTATTAATAGAATATTGCATTTTTATTTCTGTAACCCTGGAGGACTATAAGATTAACTCTGGCAAAGCCAGATAATACTGCTAGTTTGTACTAAAATTATAGCATTTTATTTCCAAAAAAGCAATTGGGTTTTGGTGATGAGATTTTGGTATGCTTCTTGTGTTCAAATAAATGCGTTTTTATTTAAATAAGAACAATTTTTAAAAAATATTCTATAATAAGTGCCAAACTGATTTTTCCAAATAAAATTATGAAATCATTGGATTTCTAAATACAGTTATCCTTTAACATTCGCGAGGGTTACGTTCCAGGAAAACCTCGTGAATGTCAAATCCGCGAATGTTGAGTCTATATCTCTGCACTAAAAAAGGGGTTACGTTCTATAAAATTTTAATTAGAGTGGCACAGTATTTCAAAGAACAAAAGGATGTATTAACAGTACGTTATGAATAACATTTATGTATGAATGTACACAGATAGTTATATTTCTGAAATTTATTTAATAAAGATAATTCAAATTAACTAACGGAAGAAATAATTACAGATAAAAAACGTTTCTTTTTTCTTTTTTTTTTTTTTTTTTTTTTTTTTTAAGTAATTTCGACTATCTCTCTATTCGCAAAGAGATGATAATGTATGCTTCAGCTCCATCTCTACGAGAACCTGCACAAGCACTTTTTAAATTAATAGATTGAAGATGCCTTTCTTTACCTTACCTCTTCTAATATCCCCATTGCAATGAGTATCCGCGTGTTGTTATTATTTTGCTTTCCTACTACACTCGCTCCTTTTTCAGCTGACAACAGATGAAATTTGATTTGTAAATAAATACTGAGAAAACACAGAGGAAACCATCTTTAACCACTGTAAATTCTGTAAAAGATAGATATATTTAAGAAAATCGCGAATAATCAAGTCAGATTCTCGGGAATGTTAAGTTTCCTACATTTTCATGTTCGCAAATAATCAAAACTCGCGAATGTTAAAACCGCGAATTTTAAGGGATTACTGTACTATGGACGGTTGTTAAAAAAAACTCAAAATTTAATTTTTACACCTTCCAAAATGAAAAATTGTATTTTCAAATGCAATTTGCTTAAAAGCGGTATTTCAATTTAAAGATTTTTTTTTTCTAGTTTTCAAAATAATTTTCATGGTGAAATTTTTGACTTTATCACGTGCAGCCTGATTACGAAAAATTAGATCGTTTTCATTAAAAATAACATAAATAGCTCAGCAGTTGTATTTACCTAATATTTCACAGATAAATTAAAATTTCATTGATAAATAAATAAATAAAATAAAATACATATTTAACGCATATGTAATCGAACTACGCCCTTCACCACTGTAATAATCAGAATAAAAAAAGCTATTGTAAACAGGGAAATCTTTGGGTTTTTTTAGTTATTAATCGCTGGAATACGGATATTAGGAAAACCTTATCGCTTTTAATATATTTCAAATATTTGGATACATAATTGATATTCTTCATATAAAAATTCCTTTTGTTGTTGTTCGTGGGCTATCTAAAAATACATATTAAATGAATAGAAAATATATTTTAGTTTTCAATTAACAATGGTTTTTCCGTATGTTATGTGACCGGTGAATCCTGGAATGGGCCCTCTGATACATCTTTTAATTATGCGTAAAAATGTGTGCATATAATGTAAATGCATGTCATTTGTGCGTCATTTCATGTAGGTAAATGAATAGCATTTCACATTTCACGTCATTAAGTCTTCAATCAATTGCATTTAGCGCAAAATTGCAAATGGCATCCCGGTTATCAAAAATTCTGATAATAATTAATATAATCTGGAAAAAAAGGTCATTTCAGAAAATATTTATCATTCATACATATATCATTTCATACAATTCGAAATAAATTGAGAATAGCAAATTGATATACATACTTCGTCGGTGAAAGGAGCAAGGCAATATTCGGACGCAATAGAGAGATCTGAAAAAAAAAAAACTTTCCGTGAGAAAAGAGTGTCTAAATTTCATACAAGCAACAATACAAAATAATTGAAAATTTTCTCTAAAAAATATTAAAATGCCTCCTCATACATAGTACTTTAACAGAACTTCCCACTGCCCATACCCTTGTAAATTATTTAGTGAAATTGATGTAAACTTCATTCATTGAGGAGATTTTGTACAAAACAAAGACTTCAAACTAGTTTTTATTTATTCTCTAATAAAGTGATCTTCAAAGGATCACGCACAAATCATATGGAAATGTGATCAGTACAATTGGCCAAAATTTTGGCGCTGATGAAATGCCTCAATGCCCGCAATCATGAAAAATGATGCTATGTCAGTTGGAATATATGGATTCCCAATTCCCTGCTGCCAACCTTTTGGTTCAAATAAACATAAATAGAAGCAATAAAAATGTCCGTTCTTTGTTATAGTGTCCTCCCGAGAGGAATAACGAAGTGACAGAGATATAAAGCCAATGCTAAATCTCGTCAAATAGTTTGCAGTCCTAAGGAAACATCACATATTTATGTTATCATTTAATTACTATTTTGCTGTCATATGGTTTTT
This sequence comes from Maratus michaelseni, assembly GCA_963931845.1. Lineage (NCBI taxonomy): Eukaryota > Metazoa > Arthropoda > Arachnida > Araneae > Salticidae > Maratus > Maratus michaelseni. The sequence goes on along the minus strand of OZ007593.1, from coordinate 11,753,067 downwards.
TAGAATTGCATGTTGAATTGTTTTTCTTAAATCGCCTGTATTTAGTTTTATAAATATAGAAACAATCTTTGATTTTCTTTGTATTGAGATGAGTGACAACACATTTTCTTCATTTATCCAACAAACAACTACGGGTACATGGTCATGATGTGAAACCGGATGTTACTAATGGTGAAACAATGTGGAAATGCAACGTAAACTGCTGTAAAAAAAAGAAACCTCAAACTTGCAAATTGAATTATTGGTTCGAGAATATCGTTCGTACCTGCATTAAGGTTTATGTACTGTTGGACAGAGGATTGGGATAAAAGGACAGAGGATTGGGATCGATAAAATTGGTATAAGAATCGACTAAATAGGAATGAAAATGCGACAATTGAATGTAATAGTTACATGAGATAAGTATGTTCCCTACACCTGATTTGGGTGATGCGAATAAAATTGTCGAGACTGTCGAAAGTTCGTTAACCCGTCGAAAGAACATCAGTGGATTTTCAGAAGTCTGAAAAATGGTGGTTGCTTTCTTGTTCAAAACTCAAAAAGAAATACTAGTACAAGAATGAATAAAAAAAAAAAGAAAACTGCCCAGTTAAACTGAGGGCATTGAGCTCCTATTCACACTAATTGTATATTTTACTCTTATTTCAAAGAATTTTAAATAACCCCTCGAAAAACAAAATCGACAATATATTAAGGAGGATCATCCCCTCCGTTCTCCCCTTATAATTAACCAATGAACCTCAAAACTAATCAGGGAAGCGCCTTATTACCATGAATCCATATACAAAATTTGAAGAAAGTCGGATAATTCTGCACGAAAAACCCATTTATGTAAATTAAAGAGGGCTAACCCCCCCATTTTCCACCTTTATACTTAACCAATGAACCCCCAAAACTAATCAGCCTTACCACAATGAACCTATAAACAAAATTTGAAATAAAACGGTTATTTCTATCAAGAGTTATCCCATTACGTACATACGTACATACAGAATCGACGGGCACATTAGCTCTCAGGCTTTGATAGCCTGTGAGCTGAAAAGTATCATGAATAGGGGGATCAACAACATACTCTAACTGCTGGAAAGGAGGTGAGTCCTTCCGGCGTGTACCGAGAGAAAAATATAGCATCCCTATTCCTTGTTACAAAATTGTTTTTTTTTAAATTATTGAAAGAAATTTCGAAAATATTGTCTGTAATGTAAGGTGTAATATCAAAAGTTGTTATTCTTATGAAACATTGTAAGAAATTGGGGATTTTTGAGTTATAGTTGTCCCTGAGGATAAATCCCCAAGCGACCAAGATTTATCGCTGAATTATAAAGCAAATAAGACGTTGTAATAATATGTTATGTACTATATAACATTTCGTGATACATATGGCCCAGTTATAATCATATATGATAGGTGTATAAGAAGTACATTACGCAAATGGGGCATATAAGATGTAAATAATATGTATACAATGACGTATATGTCACACATATGAGCGTTTGGAGTGTATAAAAGTTTTGCGATGATCTTGGCGAAATAATAATTGCAATATTGATGCAATCGTAACTGTAGAGTTTTTTTTTTTTCAAATTACGTGTTTATTTGATTTTTTTTAAACTGACGAATTGCATCTACGTAATATCAATAAGGATCTTTCGGCGGTCATAGCATCAAAGTTAGCCATTTTTAGGGTTTCGTACATCTCACGAAACTCTATTACTCCCGCTCCGTTGTCTGTCCGTCACAGAGCCGTTCTCAGAAACTGTATAACTTACAAGCATGAAAATTTGTGTACTCATAGCTAAATACCTATACTATGAAGCTCAAAATATTAAAATTTGAAAAAATCGTATTATTTTAATATAAAGAGATAAGAAACAAAAATTTTAACAGCCTTTTCCTATTAAAATTAAACATTTTTCGATATAGCAGTTGCCAATCATTAAAAATCCACAATAAAATTCTTTCTAGAGCAATTAATTATCTAATGAAAGATTTCCATGTGATAAATGAAAATGAAATAAAAAGTTTCACCCATTGAAAAAAAGATTAATAGGACGTCCTATGGGTCATAAAACGGAAATTTTCAAACATTTCTCAATAATACAAGGAGTATGAGTATGTGTATGTAAGAAAGCAGATTAATATCACGTCATTAGCGAATTAAAAAGAAAATTAATCTGACGTCCTATTGGAAGTTCAAAGGATTTGTCAAATATTTCAGAATAATACAAAGCGAGTATCCATATGAGTAATAGAGAATAGTAAATATATGAGTTTGAGGAACGTATTGAATCGTGATAAAAACCCGATTATGGAAATATCCGCATCTTTTAACATTTTAAAGGTGTACAATATGTTTAATTTTGATTTTTTTTTCTTTTTTTTTTTTAATATCGCATTTAGTCTACATGACAAATGTTATTGCGACAGATTATAATAGCGGGCTTCGGCCGCTATCGGACCGGTTCAGATTTTCGAAGAAACGAGAAAAATAGATCGGTAAATTTTTATTTTATAAAAAACATGACTTCTTTCTTCTTCTTCTTCTACATCTTTTTTTTTTTTTTTTTGATAAGTGAAATTTATTTGGATTTATTAAAGAAAGGAATAAAGTGTTTTGTAAGGAATATTAAACGAAACTCTTTGTGTGATGCTCGATCACACTTACCCACTTGTTTATGATTTGTGACCCATTGGGACATAGTAACAGCATCACAAGAGCTACAACATATCACCATTTTAGTCAATTCCCACTAGGGCTACATTTCCATGGAATTTGTGCATAGCTCTTTTAGGATGTGTCATTTCAAAAACTTGCTAAAATGCGCCCATTTGGCCACTTTTTTGTAAAGGAGGGTTGGTCTCTAATCTGGAACTTAAAAAAAAATAGTGAGCTATTTCTTTCATTTCTTAAATGAATCAAAAATAAGTATTCATAAGCAAATTTTGTAATGCTTCAATATACCCAGGTTAGAGACTTTTAAGTGGCAGATGGGTAACCTGACCCTACTACAGAGACTAATAACAACAGAAATATACATTTAACCTATCACCAATATAACACAATTGAATCAATGTATTCTCAGTCAGGTAGACAAAGTTTCTGCCATATACAACAACTTATTAAGACAATTTTAAACAATTATTATATTTTTTCAGTGAACCCATTAAATTATAAGTTTATGTAAGCTTAGAAAGTTTCAAACAAACAGAATGTAAAAATTATTATATATTTTATAATTTAAAATGTTACAAAAAGTTTAAAAATATTTTGAATTTTATTTTCCTTGCCTTCACTGCCTCAATTATTTAATGTAGCTTTAAAATATTTTTTATTCTGAGATTAATTGTTGAGGACTTAAATGTCCCATCGATCCCAATGGATTTTTTTTTATGACTGCTATAAAAATACCTTTCATTTCTTAAAGTTTTAAATGGCAATTTCCTATGGCAATTTTAGGATAGAAACTTGAAACTTGAAAATTTAAATGGAAGAAATGAGCAGAAATATCTTTCTCGAAACGTTCTAAGTTACGTTGTCTATGAAATTAATAGCAATAGAACTTTGAAATTTCACATGGCTGTTAAGTTTAAGCCATAAATACTTGCACAGAACAGTTTGAAAGAAAATTTGAAATTTACAAGGGTGAAATGCGCAAAAAGCGTTCAAAATTATGATTTCTATGGAATTGTTTTGGATAGAAACATGAAATTTTATATGGCTGCTTTCTTTAAGAAGCAAATACACGCACAAAACAGTTTGTAAAAGAATTCGAAATTTAATATGGTGCAGCAGCGAAAAACATTTTTAAATTGCGATTTTTGTGGCACTCAAGGAGCTAGAAACTTGAAATTTGGCATGATGTTTACTTTTAAGATACAAATGTTCGCTAAGAATGATTTCTAATAAAATTCAAATTTTAAAATTTTGAATAGGCGGAAAACCTTCTATAAGCGTTCAAAATAACGATTTCTGTGGAATTTTACATAATATCTGTTAACTAATAAATTCCACACCCATTTCAAAGGCCCACAAATACCACACTTGGCATATTTCAACAACTACACGAGCAAAGTCGCGGGTTTAGCCAGTATATATATATATATATATAAAGTCCTTCCGGCTTGTACCTGGAGGAAAATGTAGCTTCCATGTCACATTTTTTTTAAATTAAACTCATTTTACTCAAATTACTGAAGCTGAAATGCTTGGAACCCGATTATAGACGATTAAATCCCGGTTTTCGTTAATACTGAATTTGAATTTCAGCATGAGAGTATAGCATAACAAAACTCAGATTGTTTCAAAATGTCAGCCACCCTAGAATTTCAAACTCAGCCATTCTTTAAAATAAAGCCAAAACAAAAAATGCTCTGTAATCATTGTATCCCGATCTAACTCGTAACGGCAACAACTTTTTCAATTTATAATTTTTTTGTACAACTTTTTGAATTTTTAAAAATTCAAGAATTTTTAAGTGGCCGCAATTTTGAAACAAGATGGCGGATGAAGCTGGAAAACGTACTCGGTCGAAACTTTGGTATATCCTATGCACATACTCAGCCACATTCAAATAGGTTCATAAATAAGAGAGTTATAGGATAACAAATGTCATATATATATATATATATATATATATATATAACGGAGGGTGGTTATGGGGTCTAGGGGTCATGATCGTTGAAAATATATTAAAATTTTCCGGAAATACTTTCCTTCGAACGGCTGCAATAGGTAGCTTTTTGTAATGAAAGCTACCTGAAAGGCAAAACATGAACAGTCAGGATGTGTAATTATAGCTTTTAGAAACTAGAAATGATATGCAGAAATGAATGTATCTAGATATAATAATGTAGATATAATAATGAAGTAATACATTATTAACATTATTAATATATTGCATACATTATTATGTAGATATAATAATGAATTATAAAATTTTGTCATTACTCAAATGCAGTGAGAATACTGAAAAAAAAAACTACCGAGCAAGGCTTGGTACCCTTATCTACTTAATTGAGAAACTTTCAAAATAGAAATTTCCTGTATATTTATATTACGAGCAGGCAAGACCGAACTATGCTCGGTCAAAATTAGCTTTGAGCTCAAATATCATGACCCATGACCAAAATGACCCACTATTTAAAGTTTCTCGAGCGTTTGACCAAGACCAATTGTCTTCTCATGCCCGAAACCCGTAGGATATAACATTTAGTCAGAATAGTCTTAGCCATTTTTTAGATAAAATTAGCTTCACCCACAGTGACCCAAAAAGACCCACTAATCGAACATGTGACTCAGCCCAATAGTCTCCTCGTGCCCGAAAATGGTAGGATACAAAACTTAGTCAAAATCGTTTGAACCGTTTTTTAGATACAATTAGCTTGACACTGACGCATGGGGACTCAAAATGACCCACTAATCGAATTTTCTCGAACATGTGACCTAGCCCAATGGTTTTCTGGTGCCCCAAAACGGTAGGATACAAAATTTCATCAAAATCGTTAGAGCCGTTTTTAAGATAAAATTTGAATACATATATATGATGCATTACAACATGGTTTTCCAAAAAAATTCATATATTCTTTAATATATAATTAGTACTTATATGATCTAAACAACCAAATTAACACATGCGTTAAAAATGTATAAAAAAAACATATAATATTATATTTAAAAAAATTAATTAATTAATTAATTAATTAATTATAAAAGGACGGCTGGGTGGGTAGATGTTGGATTGAGGAGGTGTGTGGCGGAGTTGTATGGTAAAAACGCATGGTTAATTTATTTTTAAAAAAATGAGGGCATTTTGATTTACACATACGTTTGCTAATACAAATTTTATAATGGACTTTGATGTAGTACTTTTATATGCGAATTACTGTAGTTATATTTAAATCTTCATTAATTAATTTAAATGTATTATTCACTACTATTAAGAATGTTTATTGATTAATTGTATTTACTTTTATGCCCATGGTGGACAATATCATATTCTAATATACTGTAATACTTTCTTAAACGCTAATATAATATATATTAATTTAAATTAATTTTCTTCCCAAACTACTTATATCATGTGTATTTAATTCTTAACTTTGTATGCAAAAACATAATATGTTACTATTAATTTCAATATTTAATTAATATTATTTTTAAATCCATAGCATCTTAATTCACATAATTTAGTATTTATTATTTTAATTTGTCCACGGTGGACAATATCATATTCTAATATAATGTAATACTTTCTTAAAAGCTAAAATAATATGTATTAATTTAAATTAATGTTATTCCCTAACCTCTTGTATCATATGTTTAATATTAAATTTAACTCCATAGCATCTTAATTCACATTTAGTATTTTAATTAATCATTACTGTCATGCAACCAACATCCTTCCAACCTTTTTTGTTGTTTTTAAAGTAAACGGAAGTGAAGAGAAGAGGGAAGAAATGGTTTTTTGTTCGGAGTAAGTAGGATGCGGAAATGCATCCGAGTATATTTTGGTTGTTTTTAAGAAGTGATGTGGTTTGGTGAATTTTTATGAATATTAGTGAAAGTCTACATAATGTAAATAATATTGTAAATACCAGCTCTCATTTTCAATAAACTGTGTATTTAAAATTTAAAAAGAAGAAATTGTGCGTCATTAGGCTGTCATGATATTACAGCACGCTCTCATAACGAGAACAAGAGTTATTTCTACGATTTAAAATAATAAAGTATGTGCTTTGAATCGCAGTGTTTGAATTACAAAATAGAGGTGAGCTATTTATTTATCATTTAATTGTGTAGTAAGATAACTGTTAACTTTATTCGAAGATGTTTAAAAACGTAACTAAAGCGGATTTACTTATTGTTCTGGAAGAAATAGGCGAAGAAGCTGATGCGAGTAAGAAAGTACCCGAATTAAAAGATTTGTTATTGAAATCTAAAGAATACTTAAAGGATAAAGATTTCGTAACTGAATTTTTATCGACTACGGTTTCATAAAGAAAAAATGGCGAGGAAGTTAATAGATTGAGCTTACAACAACAAATGAGAAGCGAGAATTTATCGCATAACGAAGGGGAAAATAGTACGTCATTATCACTAGATAAATTAATTAAAGCAGTTCAAGTTTTGGTAATTTCAGTGCCCAAGAAAAATGAAACATGGAATCTCTTTTTTAATTCTTTAGAAAGAGCGTTTAAGCACAAAAATGTTCCTAAGGAATATAAATCGGAAAAATTACTAAAATTAGTAGGTGAGAAAGCAGGAAATGTTCGTGTTTATATTGATGATGAAGAATTAGCCGATTATGATAAAATTAAATCTTTAATTTTGAAAGAATATGAACCGTCCCCATTTACCTGTTTACAAAATTTTAGAAACGCTAAAAGATTACCTGGTGAAACCCATCAACAGTTCGGTTCCCGATTAAGATCCTGTTTGTTAAATTATTGCAGAATTCGAAATGTTAAAGATTTCGACTCACTTATTAATTTAATAATATCTGATAAAATTTTTGAAACTTTGGATAATGAGCTCGCAACTCACATTGCAGTCAAACAAGGAGAAAGTTGGCTTTTGCCCGATCAGTTATCGAAAGACTGTGACATTTATTTTACCGCAAAAGACAGGTCTTTTGAGGAAACAAAATTTGAGAAACGACCTATTTATCGTGAAGTAAATAACGAAAATACTAAATATGTTCCCCCACAACTAAGAAAAAATCAAGTTACGTATGAGAACAGACACTTCTCAAAATCGCGTGATTGTTACATTTGTAATTCCCCATTACACCTAGCAAAATTTTGCCCAAACAGAAGAAATAAGTATGATAAATCTTATACTCAAAATGATGATCAGGGTCAGAGAAAACCGAAAATGCAACAAGATACAAATAAATTGAATCCAAATAAAAATAATAATGCAGTAGTCACTAATGTTAGTTCCATGCATTTACACATGAATGATCAATTAAACGAAGTTACTCTTTTTCCTTTAAAAAAAATCATTATTTATGTAGAAGGAAAAGAAGTAGAAGCGACTCTGGATTCCGGTACCCAAATAAGTATTTTAAATACGTCATTAATTCCCAATCTGAAAATCGAAGCTAAAGGTAGTATTTTGTTACAATCCGCTTTCAAAGAAAAAGTACAAGCAAATTTGGCTACTATACCCATCCATTATAAATTACCTAACAGTGGAATTTATGTCACTTTAAATACGCTTTTTGCTTTCACTGAAAACTTAAATGTCCCCTGTTTAATAACTCCAGACGTGTATAATGCTTTGATTGAACTTCAAAATGAAGAGTTGTGTAATAGTCAATTGCAGGAGTTCGAAGGTCACGAAGCTAAAAGTAGCTCAGACGCCCCCCTGGCGAAAGAGGAATTAAATGTTTGTTTTATTTCTTCAGAGAATAAACAAAATGATCGAAATGATGAATTTTCAGAGTTTAACAAGTTTCTGTAAAGAACAAAAAGATTGCGCAACTTTAAAGAATGCATTTAAGGACGCTAGATTAGGAAAAAATAATTTTTTGATACGGGATAATTTGTTGTATCATAAAGAAACTATTTGCGGTGATAAAATATATCAGCTCGTGTTACCGGAAAGTTATAGAAATAACGTGTTAGAATTAGCTCATGATTCAATTTTTGGAAACCACTTAGGGATGCGAAAAACTAAAGAAAGAATTAAATTATCTTTTTATTGGCCGAATATTTCAAGAGATGTAGAAAATTATTGTAGAACATGTAAGAACTGTCAGTTAAAAAGCCCTGAGAAACAAACAGATAAAATTCCGATAACACCTGTTGTCCGCGCACCATATCCATTTCATACTGTAAATATTGATTGTATAGGTGAAATTATTCCGCCGTCAGGGAGGAAGCATAAATATTGTCTTACCTTAATTGATCAAAATTCTAAATGGCCGGAAGTAGTACCATTACGGAGTCTCTCTGCGAAAACGGCGTGTGATGCTTTATTAGATATTTTTATGCGCACCGGAATTCCTGAAGTTATCTGTTCAGACCAGGCCACTAATTTTAAATCTGAACTGACTAAAGAATTTGAGAACCGGTTAGGGGCATGTCCTCGCTTTTCAACTCCATCATACCCCGCTTCGAATGGATTAATTGAAAAATTTAATCGTGTGTTTAAACAAATGCTACATCATGTAATTCGTACTGATCCTATTAATTGGGATAAACATATTCCTTTTCTGCTTTTTGCCTACCGTGAAGTGCCAAATTGCAGAAATGGAGTATCACCGTTTAAGCTCATGTATGGTCGGGAAGCTAGAGGTCCCTTGGCAGTACTAAAGTCATCATGGTCAGGTGAAATCCCCTTACCATTGAATCTTAGTAATTCAGCAGTAGACTATTTACAAGAATTAAAAATAAATTTGGAAAGAGCCGCTGACATTGCTTCTCTAACTGCTGCAGAAAAACGAGAAAATTACACTCGCTATTTCAATCGTCGAAGTAGAATGAAGGAATTTGAAAAAGGTGATTTAGTATATTTACTTATCCCTGATTCTACCAATAAATTATATGCTAGATGGACAGGACCCGGAGAAATACTTGAAAGAATAAAACCACATTCGTATAAAGTGAAATTACCTGATGGGGGTGTCAGACATGTTCATGCGAATAAAATAAGGAAATTTAACGTAAGAGTACAGACTGTTGGGGTCATTTTTGAAGACGATGTAGAATTTGGTGAAATTCACCCAACACCAATTAAAGCTAATATTTTGAATGAAAATAACATAGAAGTAGACCTTAGTCATCTGGAGGTTGATAAACAATTCGAGTTAAGTAAACATTTACAAAAACATGCACCATTATTCTCAGGTAAAATTCAAGTTGCCAACGTTGGAGCACACAAAATTCGTTTATTACCAGGTGCGGAAAGAAAGAAACCATATATTTATAAAATTCCGGAATCACTAAATAATGAAGTGGATAAACAAATAGAAGAGTTAGAGCATCTAGGACTTATAGAAAAAAGTGAAGCTGAAATAGCTTATCAGGTCGTATGTGTCGCAAAGAAAGACGGTAGCATGCGCTTATGTTTAGATTTTCGTCAATTGAACACAGTGACAAAACCTTTTGATTACCCCATGGAAAATGCAACTGAATTAATTAATCAGATAGGAAGTGCTAACATAATTACATGTTTAGACGTATTAAAAGGGTATTGGGAAATTCCTCTAGAAGAACAGAGTCGAGATCTTACTTCTTTTAAAACCCATCGTGCTCAATACCGATGGAAAGTCATGCCTTTTGGATTGAGCAATGCGGCTGCCACATTCCAGAAATCGATCAACAATGCTCTGGATGAACATCGTAAGTACAGTCGAGCATATCTGGATGATATTGCTATTTTTTCAAATGACTGGGAAAATCATCTGAAACATCTTGACGCTGTTTTATCCAAATTAACTGAACTGAAATTCACGGTGAACGTTAAAAAATGTGTTTTTGCAAAGGCACAGATCAAGTATCTAGGTCATGTCATAGGAGGAGGTAGACATGAGCCCGATCCGGAGAAGTTACGTGCCATTGAGATAATGGAATCGCCTAAAACCAAAACAGCTCTCAGAAGTGCATTGGGTTTATTTAATTATTATCTTGACTACATACGAAATTATGCTGAAATCGCCAAGCCTTTAACCGACTTGACAAAAAAGAAAATCCCAGAAATCATTCCGTGGTCTGAGATTGAAGAAGAGGCTTTCCAAACTTTAAAACATTTATTGTGTGAAGCTCCTAAGCTGTATACACCAGATCCTAAAAAGCCTTACACTATTCAGAGTGATGCCAGTTCTTATGAAGTTGGTGCTTGTCTATCGCAAAGAGATGAGAAAGAAAATTTGTGTCCTATTAGTTTTGCTAGCCAAAAGCTCACTAAGGTGCAACAAAACTGGTCGACTATTGAGCGTGAAGCTTATGCGGTAGTGTGGGCATTAAAAAAATTTGAAGTTTATGTGTTTGGTGCGGAAATTGAACTAATAACTGATCACAATCCCTTAATATATCTTCAGAAATCTGCACCTCAGTCTGCAAAATTACAAAGATGGGCCTTATCTCTACAAAGATATAACATAAATATTTCTCATTGCCCAGGTGCAAAATTAAAAAATGCAGATAGTCTGTCACGACTAGTTACTGTATAAGGATTATTTAAATGATACTTTCTTTTGTGTTTAATTTTGGTATGCAGTATTATATCAAGTCGTCTTTCCATCTGTTGTGAATTGTTAGTGTTTTTTTATATGTTTATTATATATTCATTATAACAAGGCTTCTATACATCTGTTTTGAATTGTTAGTGTTTTTTTTATATGTTTCTTATATATTCATTATAACTATTATAACAAGGCTTCTATACATCTGTTTTAAATTGTGTTTTTATATATATTTTATGCTGTATAGTTGTATGGTTTCTATTGGTCAGATTTTGCTTCGCTTTGCGTAGCACAATCTTATCGGGGGGGGGGGTGTCATGCAACCAACATCCTTCCAACCTTTTTTTTTGTTTTTAAAGTAAACGGAAGTGAAGAGAAGAGGGAAGAAATGGTTTTTTGTTCGGAGTAAGTAGGATGCGGAAATGCATCCGAGTATATTTTGGTTGTTTTTAAGAAGTGATGTGATTTGGTGAATTTTTATGAATATTAGTGAAAGTGTACATAATGTAAATACCAGCTCTCATTTTCAATAAACTGTGTATTTAAAATTTAAAAAGAAGAATTTGTGCGTCATTCGGCTGTCATGATATTACAATTACTACATCCATTTTTACTTTAATGTAATTGGAAATTATTATTAATTTTATATTTAATTTCATATATATTTATTATCTAAATATTATTTATTTTATTTTTAATTTCATTTATATTTATTAACTAATTATTATCACTTTAGGTAGAATGGTTTTATTTTTAATATTGATTTTTCCATTGTATATTCACTACATATTCAGATCATAGATGGCAGCACCATGGTTTGTTTGCTTTAAAATATTCCATATATCCACGTAATTCATTTTCTAAATCATAGATGGAAGCACCATGGTTTGTGATGCTTTAAAATATTCCATATATCCAAGTAATTCATTTTCTAAATTGTTTTGGCAACAGGGTTTGTAATCTTCTAAAAATGTTTTTGGCAACATTTAGAATTTTTTTTTTTTTTTTGCAATTCATTGCCTTTATTGATGTCTTCATGTATCTGGTCAGTGTTGTGTTGCAGGAATCCATCTTCATCGCATAGTTTTTGGTATTTGGGGATATATTATCAAGTTTTTCTCTTATAAATATGGGTAAGGATTCTCTCCTTTTTGGTGTATTAGTAATGTATTTGTTTTATGATCTTTAAGTCTTTTTTTTTCACTAGATGGTTATGTGTCTTAGTGGTCGTCCCAAATTCATATTCTTTAGCAATTTTAATGCTAATATGAAGATGAAACCACTCATTTTATTTGTGGAATTTATGCATTTGGGACTTGATAATTCTGTATAAATTCCACAAATTTCATTCATTCTATTTATTTCATTCAATTTTTAATTTAATTTCTACTTCTTTTAAATAAGTATTTAATATCTATATTCATAGTGCTGGGGTTACAATTTCGTTATCAATAAATTATTATTTCCTAAATCATAATTTCAAGTTTCAGTTGGTGTTTCGGTAATGTTTCATTAATGGTTATATATATATATATATATATATTATATATATATATATATTATATATATATATATATATATATATGTATATATATATATATATATAATATATGTATATATATATATATATATATATATATATATATAATATATGTATATATATATATATATATATATATATATATATATATATATATATACAGTGTGATTCATAAATATCGAAACAATAGGCTATCTCCTTAAATATTGCAATATTGCCCCTAGGCATATACTTCCAATCGCAAAGTTTCGTATAACAAGTTGGAAATTGTACGTGCGTTCGTACGCACGTTTTAGAATTAAATTCATGATCTCCCGTGCGTAGAACGGGTTAAACAGCTAGTTAAGTATATATTTTATGACACTGTTCATACAAATATCTTAACTAGTTATATAAATATTCAGATATATATGTATCAGCTAGTTATATAAATATTCAGATCTTGATGATTTTTAATTCTGTGAAATGAATTATATCGTCTGCAGATTCATTTCTGTAATAAAATGAGTATCTCGGTCGCTTGACGATTTAACATCCATCGGAAGCTCCTATAACAAAAAAGCACCGATTAAAAAAAAAAAAAATCAAATTTCTTAATAAATATTTTTATTAATATCTCCTAAAGTTTTGATTCGATTTTAATAAAATTTGAAACGTCTCGACAAAATTCTGCAAAGATAATATATTTTAAATTGCAAACCGTTTGGTTGGGTAGTTTTTGCGTTGTTATATGCGGACAGACAGACAGACGGACGGACAGACAGACGGACAGACAGACAGACAGACAGACGGACGGACAGACGGACGGACCAAGCGACGACTATAGGTGCTACGTATTTATATAATTACGAACGCACCTAAAAAGGTGCAAAATTTGATGAGATAAGTTGCAACTCCATGAGGGTCTATTTGAGAAAATACAAAAATTAAATTTTTATACGACTCCCGTAGAATAAAATTTCCAATTAGGAAATTTTTTCTTATCCATTCCTGAATGAAACAAAAAAAAAAATTCCATCTTGATATCTGCAAAACTCAGAGCGATATGTCCGTTTTAATAATTCGTGAGCTTTCAAGGGATCAGACACAAATTGAAATGCGTGTAATTCAAGAAACAATGTTAATGTAAGGTGTCCGGGAAACATTTATTTATTTATAGAGTTAAAATTTGAATTTTTTTGTGATGGTTAACCATATAATTTGTAAACAGAATCACATCATAAGACTTACTTACAAATTTAAAAAAAAAAAAAAATCAGAGTAATTTAAAATTGTTATAACTCGAAATACTATGTGTCGAATTGAATTTTTTTTTCTTTTAATTAAACAAGAATATATAAGTTTTAATTTTGATTCAATATTTTAATAATATTAATTTAAAAAAAATTTAAAATTTAAAAAAATTAAAATAGCAATTTAAAAACAGATGCAACTTGTTTTAAACAAATCATATTTTGAAAACTAAATATATTTTTTGTTAATTTTGCCGAATTAAAATTTAAGTAAAATATTAAAAAATGATATATTCCAAGTTTGAACCATTTATCTTTAACGGTTATTGACTTATATCAATTTAAAGATGAGAAATGCTGAAAAAAAACCTATGATGCAGAAAAATGCACTTAAATTTTAAAGAAAGATTGGCTCCTAATAGAACGTTTAAATGCTTTTTTAAAGTTTCCATGTGAGTAAGTACCTCCTTCCTGTAGCTTCAATTTCTGCTTTAGTTTGTTTTTTGTCATTTTTACCTTCATTCTTTACTGTTTAAATATGTCAGTTGATTTAAACAATACTTTTCTAACATGTCGATTTCGAGTTTTTTCATAGTTTTAGCACTGACAACTTCATATTTTCCCCTTTAAAGTGTACGAGGCGTAAAAGTTGCCTCTAATTACGGGCGACTCACTGTTAAAGCCATTTTCATGGGCGATGCACTTATTTTTATTTAATTCATTATCTAGACAGGTGTTTAATGATTATTTATACTCTTAGATTATTACATTCGAATAAAGATTTATTTTTTAAAAACAATGTCGTTTGAAATAAATGAAAAATAGGTTTAAAAACATCATAACTTATGAAGCTGTATAACAAAAAGTAGATTTTTGAAAATATTTCTATGTAATTTATTAAAATATATTTCCAATGATTCCATTAAAAGAAGTTTCATTATCGCTATCGCTATTACTATTTTTACAAAACTTATTGCCTGCCCGACACTTCCTAAGAACAATAAAGATACGGGCGGGCACGGCCCGGCCAGCAGGCAGTGCCGCTTATGGGCCTGGCGCTAAGCTCGGGCTCATGAAGACCTCTAGCATATTTCTGAAACAAGTTTAGCGCAAAAATCTTTACGCTATTATTTTATATCTAAAAGTTAAGGCGTTGTATTAGATCGATTTTTAATAATGTGTAAATTTATGGTCGATCCCTAACTTACATTTCAAATGAACTGATATCGCGTAGGTCAGAGTTATGCGTAAGTAGTGTAAGTCACGAATTTTGGATTTTAATATCTTTGTGAATTTTGCAGATATCAAGATGGATTTTTTTTTGTTTAATTCAAGAATGGATAAGGAAAAATTTCATAATTGGAAATTTTATCCTATGGGGACCGTAATTTTTTTTATTTTTTGTATTTTCTGAAATAGACCCCCCCCCCCCCATGGAGTTGCAACTTATCTCATCCAATTTTGCACCTTTTTTATGAAACTTTGCAATTGGAAGTATGTGCCTAGGGGCAATATTTAAAGAGATAGCGTATTGTTTCGATATTAATGAATCTCTCTCTCTCTCTCTCTCTCTCTCTCTCTCTATATATATATATATATATATATATATATATATATATATATATATATATATATAACCACACACACACACGCACAAGATTTGCTCGTATTAGAATATATGATAAAGGACAAATCTATGCTAGTAAATCTGCTGAACAGAAGCCGCAACGTCAGCTCTAAAAGACGACACTGTCTTTTAATCACACTTTGCATAATACTCAACATCCTACAACCAACAATTTAAATTTTATTAAATTACATAAATATTTATAAGCATATAAAATACTTCGAAGGTTCCGGAAAGTAGAAGAATTAAGTTAAACACGGTGTTATACAGTGATAATATGAAATTCTGATGAACTGTTTATTCTTTAAAAAAATAAAATAAGAAGTAAATTTTTTCAGGTGAGGTCTGCCCCCATAAAACCTCTTAGTCTCTTTAAATTTACATTCGTAATTTCCTATTGATTGTGTGAAGGATTATAGTATATTTTGTATTTCGTTTTACATTGTGAATTTATTAGGATAAGCAAATAATTTATATTATCTAACATCCAAATATCAATATTTATGCACCTGCCAACCGCTAAATACCTGCATCTGATGGATAAGTTAAATACATTCTTATAAACGAAAGGGACTTATGGAAATGTAAACTGAATCTATTATATCTAACTATAACTATTTTAGAAATCTAATGTTTCGACAATTTTTGTTTCGGGAAAAACAGTTTTGGTGGTAATTCTATAATATTTAGATGTAAGATCTTATCTAAATACTTTCTAATCTACTCGTTAATAATAAAAATAAAAATTTAAATAAAATAGAATAAAACAAAAAACAAATTTAACATTTAAATGATCGAACAATTTCAATTTTTACAACGCAGTATAGGAGACAAAATGTACTTTCAAATATAATTTGATTGAAAATTGTATCTCAGTTTATTGATTGTTTATGGTTTTTAATGCAATTTTCAAGCAATAATAATTTTTAAATCTATTTCTATCGTGCATATCGATTACGAAAGATTAATCCATTTGTACTTAAAACAATATAAATAGTTCATCATTTATTCTTGCCTAATATTCGAAAACGAAATTAAAACTTCATCAATAAATAAATAAATAAATAATATAATCCGAATTTAATAGACTTGTCATCGAACCGCCCAAAATATCAGAGAAATTCTTCGACTGTTGACATGCAGTTAAAGAGAAAAGAAATCGTACCAGCATCAAAAATTATCTCAGATCGGCATTTTAACCTGGGCCCAACCGAAGTGACAAGCCGCACCAAGCGGAGGAACATGCCACCGAACATCCGAAACTACAACCACTGTCTACAAGTACAGGTCGCAAAAGAAGAATCACAAAGGCCGCAAAAAACGCTCATACCGCAAAAAAAGACTGCTTTCAGGGAGGGTATTAAGAATTTTTGTTGCGCACAAGGGGAAAACTCCCTCTGGCCACCGCGTCAAGAGCACATCCTGATGATGGCCCTAGATTACTCGTGTAGCGGTAAACAAGAAGCAGCAGCGCACCATCCCTTTGGGGACACTGCTCTCGGTCATTTTCCACTACTAAGTGGTCGAGTCAGGATCACAGAAGAGGATGGGCACTGTCCTCATTGACCGCATAGTGAGTGGCTGCGTTCTAATGTGACCCCACAAGAAAACTATTGTGGTCACCATTAAGACTCCTACAATCCGAGCTGACTCAAGCCGCCATTTAATTGCCCATAGGAGAAGAACGATTGGCCACGCCGCGTGGGCAACAACCACTGATTGTTCATAAAAGGCAACAAAATGTCTGATGATTCAGGCTGTATTGTAGTAGCCTTAGTCACCATGTCCAAAACCATCAAATGTCGGCATCAGATTACTCAAGTAGCGAGAAACAAGACACAGCAGTGTCTCGACCCAAGGAAACTCTTCTCCTGGTCATCTTCCACACCTAATAGTGGCCGAGTCATGAACATAGAAAAGGGCGAACATTCCTTTTTTATGCTTTCATTGTGGGCGGCCGCGTTTGAACAATCGACTGGTAGATAGCGAGACCAATAGTGAGCCGAACCTGGAAATTTTACTCCCGTTCACATTCACTCTCAAGTAGCCGGGCCAAAACTAGAGAAATGATCGAGTCCTAATTCCTTTCGTTAGATTTCGTACATAATCCTCGTGCATGTGCAAAGCACCCACCCCCAACACCCACGTCATCTTCCTAACCTAAAGGGCGGATTTGTCAATGTCTGTACCCGTCTGGGACCCTATTCTCGGTCACCTTCCAAACTAAATTGGCCCTTTTGAAAACACAACGTCCACAGCCCGACTCCTTCTTACTCCCCACTTAATGGGCCGATTGAGAACCACCAGAAAGGGGTTCCCCTGGCATGCGGTTAATACAAAAATATCACTTTTAATAGATATCGAAATATTATTTGAATACATTATTGCTATTTTTAACCGACTCAAAAAAGAAGGGGGTTATCAATTCCACGTGAATGTATTTTTATTTATTTATTTATTTTTATTTTTATTTTTTATGTATGTTCACCGATTACTTTGAAACTATGCGTCCTATTTATGTGATTTTTTTTATTCGAAAATGAAAATTTTGCAGTAATTTTTCAGAAATTCAATGAAAACGAAAAAAAATAAGCATTTTAAAAATAGTTCATTTGTTGGGCAGACGACTTTCGTTTAATATCCTAAAATATTCTATTACGTGAATTTGCAAATAAAAAGACTGACATATTTAAATCCGCTTTAACTTATCGGATTATAATTCTGCATAAATAAATTAAAGGGGGATTAGCCACTGTCCCCCCCCCCACTCTTTATACTTAACCAATGAGCGCCTTATCGGAATGAACGTATATACAAAATTTTAAGCAAATCGGATATTATCAAGAGTTATTACGTTCGGGTCACCAGTTGTTGGGCAGAGGACTTTCAAGTTGCAAAGAATAAAAAGACTGACATATTTAAATCAGCTTTAACTTATAGTATTTATTTTCATAGAACAAACTTTTTACGATCCAAACAAAAATAACTTTTGAGTGTTGCGAAATTTGAAAAGCAAAATTACATAAAATTGTGAATTGGATGAATATAATACAACGTACGGATATAAACTATAAACTATGCCACAACAAATCTACTTTTGAACCTTTTAAAAGTTCCATTGTTGCAGTTTCACAGCGGTTTGGCATATTTTGACGAGCGTTTATTGGCGTATAATTACATACATTGTTGTTTCAACTCCCATACAAAGGTACGAGTTACAGAAAATTATCGATTTATCACCTGTGGCACACAAGTTGGAAACTGCCTTTAAAATACCCAATTTTCTATATTATATTATACAATACAGTTGTATATAAATGCTTCTGCAATTGTCTTTTAATATTTCTACTATATAATATTAACTATAGAGTGACAATATAGAAAGAAAGAAAGAAAGGGTTACTCCGAATAGTATTATAGGCGACATTGTTAGCGCAGTGTATTTACCTTGTACGAATAGTAAAAATCAATACACATTAAGCATAAGCACCGAAATCAGTGAGTTACGCAGTTATCAAAACTGTAGTATACAGCCCGATTATGACACATTATCCAAAACGATTAGGTGAGAATAATGATAATTTTTCTAATCTTCCGTAATCGAGTCTACTGCCAAGGTTAGCGTGAAATAAAAATATTATTAGCAACAATATGATTTAATGTTAATATAGATATCATTAAAGGCTTTAAAGACATTAGATGAGAATAATGATAAATTTTCTAATCTTCCGTAATCGAGTCTACTGCCAAGGTTAGCGTGAAATAAAAAATATATTAGAAACAATATGGTTTTATGTAAATATATAGATATCATTAAAGGCTTTAAAGACATTAGATGAGAATAATAATAAATTTTCTAATCTTCCGTACTCGAGTCTACTGTTGTAAATATAGATATCATTAAAGGCTTTAAAGACTAGAAGATGAGAATAATGATAATTTTTCTAATCTTCCGTAATCGAGTCTAATGCCAAGGTTAGCGTGAAATAAAAAATATATTAGCTACAATATTGTTTAATGTAAATATAGATATCATTAAAGGCTTTAAAGACATTTGATGAGAATAATGATAAATTTTCTAATCTTCGATACTCGAGTCTACTGGCAAGGTTAGCGTGAAATAAAAAATATATTAGCAACAATATGGTTTAATGTAAATATGGATATCACTAAAGTAATAAATAAATAAATAAACTTTTTAACCATAAAAAGAACCGACTTCAAAATCTACTAAAAAGCGAAAAATAAATTTTTTAACCCAAAATAGAACCGACTTCAAAAACTACTACAAAGTAAAAATAATTTTTTTTTAGATAATAGTTAATAAGAAATTAAAATAAGAGCATTGTATTTACCATGCATATTATTATATTTATGTACATTAATTTGATTTTTTGGAGTCGGTGCCAACCAAGCCAAGTACAAAATTCAAAACAAAATATCCAATATAAATCGTAACACGCGTATAAATTATATCTACATAAATACGAGACAATAAAAAAAAAATACACATAACTCTTCAAATGGTAGAAAATACAATGATTTAAATGATTAACTAATTTCCAAAGCAATGTTTTTCGACATATATAGTTGCTAATCTCATTTGAAAATACACATTTATAACATCAGATGAAATGTTTAAAAATGGTAACATGGCTTTAATTTGGCTTGGCTGGCACCGACTCCAAAAATTCAAATTAATATACATAAATATAATAATATGCATGGTAAATACAATGCTCTTAATTTAATTTCTTATTAACTATTATCTAAAAAAAATTTTTTTTACTTTGTAGTAGTGTTTGAAGTCGGTTCTTTTTTGGGTTAAAAAAATTATTTTTCGCTTTTTAGTAGTTTTTGAAGTCGGTTCTATTTTTGGTTAAAAAGTTTATTCATATAAAAATGCTTTCAGTGTTGTTAATGGGAAATCTAAACAATAAATTAAATGCAAAAAAAATATTAGAGTGAGAAAAAATGATTTTCACTCAAGTAAATATTAATAAAATCGTCTTTAAAACCTGGGTTGAAAATCAAAGAAAAAAAATACTAATCATTTAGTTACTAAAAGCACGAAATATGTTTATTCTTACCTACGCAGTCCACGTCTAATAGGCACTGGGGTATATCTGCACGACTGGTAACAGGTAGCATATCAATTAAGGAAACCTCTTCACCTTTAACCCCTGCTACTACAACAATCAATATAACGTAAAGCATTACTGTCATGGCAGCAAAACAGTTAAAATTGCGTGTTATTTTATCCTGTCCCTATATAGGGTACCTTGCGGGATTATGCAAACACGCAAGTCACGCAGTGAGACGCTGGTGTCGGAGTCTTAATTTTTTTTTTTTTTTTTTTTAATCTTTTATAGCTAAGGCATCATGAGTTTCAAATAGAAAACGGCTGCTGATGTGTACATAACGTACTCAGCTGTGAGTGACGATTCACTTTTCAAACAGGTTTTGGTAAAGATTTTTATTGAAAGAGGATAAATGGGTGGGAGGAATAAAAAAGAAAGAAAAATCATGGTTAAAGCATAAATTGTAAAACACTTTCCAATATTTCCACAATATTTTAATAAAATTTCGCCGTTTTATAAAGTAAAAAAGTACACATATTAGAAATCACATAACACATTTGAAAACCAGATTTCACCAATTGCTGCCCATAGCCGGAATGGTACTCTAATTCCTTTGTGCAGCTCTGTAAATGATCTATAAATTTGCATATATTCTACAGAGTATGTCTTTCACTACTTCAATTTACATTACTGAAAAGGAAAATATATGAAAAAATAATGCCATAAATCAAAATTTTTTATTTAAACATCAAATAATTAATTGTTTCTAATTTACACACGCAAAATATAAAAGCAGCTATTGGTGATTTAAAAAAATGCTATTGGCAAAATTTGAGCTAAATCTCTACTACTAAGTTATTACTGGTTTTTTCTTTCAAAAAAAAAAATTCAAATTTATTTCCCATTTTTTAAAAATTATATTGTGTCTAATTGGACGGAATATTAGGGCGTGCGTAATTTGTTTTTACTCCATCTGCTCTAATCCGTTATCTACAAAAATCTCCTGCCGATGAAAATGACGTACGCACTAAATTTTCGTGACGTATTTACTTTAATTGTTTTTTTTTTTGTTTGTTAGTTTTTAAAAATCTGTTTTCAATATAATTTCGCATCGGTTTGTAAAGGGCGTATAGGCAAGTCATCTTGTCACCTGAATAGGTGCATACATGCTCTGAAAATTAGAACGAAATCCGTCAAATATTTTTTGAGTTATGCTTTACGAAAGGTTTTAATATCCATCGTAGCTATATATGGGGCAAAATAATATTGCGCTGTGTATGAGCCTTCGTTTTCACTCAAACAATTAACTCAATTCAAATATATACTCAAAATGAAAGAACAAATAAATATTATGCAATAAATGAATAAAATAAGGGCCAATTTAAACTGCAGGCATGGAATTACAAATGTCGTAGCCGGCATCTCGCAAAAAAACTTCATGTACAATTCCGTGGCCCTGAAACAACTTTATTCCACTTTTTCATCATCAGGTAATTGCCAAATGGCTACATCCATCTCAATGTCAATGAAAAATGTAAGTTATAACTTAGAATATATTTGCAATTCAAACAATAGCAAATTAAGATGTTCCACGTATGTATGATCAAATAATAACAATAAAATTATTTACGTTCAATAGATAGGAAGTAACAATTCTTGGCTCATGTCTAAAACAAAACTGATTTAATTGGTTGCTAGGCAAATGAAGTCAAATATCTTCATCGCTGGAGAACTTTCTTTGAGAATGATTGCCTTCATGGTCAAATATTTTAACGCTCACGATGAGCTTTTGTGTTTGTTTATTTTGATGGAATGAGATATTAGGCTGTCAGCCAAATTTCAACTAAAGTTATCTCAAAATATATACATATTTGAATGTAACTCATCTTTTTTTTGAACGATCTTTCTAAAAACGTAACCTTTATGCAGTTTTATTTAAAAAAATAATAATAATTTTGAGTAAAAATGGTCGCTTGGCATATGAAAAGCGAAGTGGTCAGCCCGTAACTGTTTACCACAATTACATGCGCTTTTAGTATATAGATTGTGGTTGTCTACAGCGAATGCTGGGATCAAGTCCACTTATCAGGCTAGAATGAAAGTTACATTTTCTAGTATATTGACTGCAGAAGCATCTGTGTTTAAAGGTGAAATTTCTGCTGATAGTCATTTCATGGACTGCATACAACAGAGAAACGTGCACGGCTGTCAGTGAGTAAAAAGATGTTGAACACTCTTAGTGATAAAGTGACTAGTATTTTTCTTTATTAAAAGAGCATTGTTTTTAAAATATATATATAAGACGCTTCTATGAAGAAACGTTTCTCCATAAAATGCATATTACCTTGGTAGACTGAGCACAGCTTCGGTATTTTTTAAACGTTCATATTGCATTGAAAAATTATATATCTTATTGAAGTATATTTAATTTTACAAGGAAATGTCATTTCTAGTTTCTAAAAGTAATAATGGCAAAGGCTCATAATTCGTTTTGAGCGTTTTCTTTATCTATCATTTATTCTTTTTTTTTCAGTATTATCCATGAAACAGTTATGACTATTTGTCATATATTTTTGCAATCTTTAAGTGCTAAGTTAATTATTTGTTGGAGTATATTCAATACTTATTACCTTTAAAAACTAGTCGTTGGGGGCCACCGTAATACTTACCCATCATGTATATGTATAATGTAAAATATTAAAATAAAAATGTGTAAACTACTTATAAAATGCATTGATATTCAAATAAAATCGTGGCTTGATGACGTCATAAAAAGGCTCGATTACTGAATTGCTTGAAAGAGGTTTTTCCTTATAACTCCAAAAATAATACTCCTATTAACTAGCGGTTTATTGCATCTGATTAAGCGTCAAATTTCCAATTAAAATATATATTTGAAGTGAAATTTGGATGAAATACAGAGTCATGAAAAATCGGAGAGTGTGGAAAATAGGATTACAAATATCTCGGCAACTAATTATCCGATCGACTTTATGTTTTATGCAAAATTTATGTTTTTTTATTGTCTTTTATATTTACTCCTTAAAATAAACAATTTCGAAAATTTTTATATACCTTTCATCAGAACGAATATTTCGAGAGTCCGAAAAAAAAATGTTCCGGTTAATCGAGGTTATTGAAATGAAATAGGCTTCTTCCCATTATTATATACTAAGTACATACCAAATGGCAAGTCTCTATCTCAATTTGTTCGGCAGATAGAGCGTTTACAGACACACACACAGACGGCAAATTTTTTTTTCTAAAAATATGTTTTTCGGAATCTCCAGTGTCTGAAACGTGTAAATCCGTCAAAAAAAATTTTTCGATTTTCAAAACGATTACAAGACTTACCCTATACTACGTATGATGGGTAAGTAAAATGCATAAATAATCAATAAAACATAGCATACGTATATACCAAGAAATTTGAATTGCCATTTATAAAAACAAATGTTTTTAATATGAATGCGATGATATCAGACATAACCTGAGCATTTTTCAAAAAGAAAGTCACTTTAAGTAAAAAAAAAAAAAAAAGTTCCTATATTTACACTTTTTTCTCAAAATAAATCTTGTTTTATGTACATAACAACAAGAGTAGACAACCTGGGCCCCCGGGTTACAGAACATATTACCCGGTGCAAAGACGCATGTAAGTTTAACCTCAAAGTTAAGCTTTAAAGTCAAACTTTATATCAACCGATTTAGAGAGTATAAGTAAAAATAAATTTTAATTTAAAGAATTTAACACATTTTTTACATTTAGTATATTTTCTTAGATTGCACTCTAATACAACAAATAAGTTTTGTTACTTTCTTATCAGCTGCATTGCGGAGGTTAATCGCAAAAGATTTCGCAATTTGAAACTTTTTTATTTTGTTTATTCCAATATTTAAGCCGTAGTTCAAATACACGTCTGTTAAATTCGTGTTTTATTTATTTGCTTGCTAATCCTTGCTGAATTTTTCCGCAATCGTGATGCTGATCAATTACAAATAGCATTGAATTGTGCGAACCTTTTTCGAATTGTAACAGCAATTTTAGTACTGATTGTATTCTAACTTGTTAACAAGAGTTTTACAAAATTTGGGACCTGTCTAGACTGCTCTCTCGTGCTCGATTTAATATAGACTACTAATGACTAAATAGTATTGGCGAGAACTGCGATTACGAAAGATTAGTTATAAAAAATAATACTTAAGCCTATCAAAACAAATTTTCCTGAAGTAGAGTCCTAATTAGATGGTTTTTCTCTTATTCAAATAAGATTTGTTACATAAAAGAAATACCGACCCGGGTTAGTTTTTCCCATCCTTATTTCTTTGACAGGGTTATTTTTCTGGTCGTTCACTGCTTTTACTGTAAATATTGTATAAATTTATAAATATTTTCTCTTTGTAATTTCCTTTTATTTCTCTACTATTTTTTGCTCTTGATTTGCTAAAGGTTTTTAATTTTTTGTATTTTATATAAAATTTATTGTACCTGAAATGGGCCTTTTTTTCTTTTATGAGCAGAAAAGTAAAAAAAAAAAGAATTAAAACCCCCCCTCTGTGCATTTTCCACGGCTCAGTCACCTGGACATTGACTATGGTTGAAAGTGTTCTATTCCTCAGATCTACATCAGAGGTATGGAATTCCATTCCCCGGAACTATTCACATTATATCATTCAAGTTCAAGTTATTTGATGAAAAGCGTCAAGACTGCTTTCGATTTATAGAATAATTTTCAATATTGATTTTTTTTTTACCTTGACAAAACAAATTTTTCGGAATTAAAGACCGGACTAAATCAATTTTTTTTTTGTCCTCGAATTAGCATAAGAAAAATTCGTTCCATCCGTTATTGATAAATAGCAGCAGTTTGAATGTCAGTTTGTTTTAACCTCTCAAAACGACCTTTTCTGAATTCGAAACCGTTCTTAGCCAATAGTGACATCTAAAATGTAACCCACCCATCCCCCAATGTCATCTATTAAATTTCTTCTCTCCAGTATTATCAAAGAAAATCGTAATTTTAGAAAAACATCTCGATTGTACGCCCCTCGTGAGCAGTGGACAACAGATATAACAAGTGGGTAAGTGTGATCGAAGTTCTCTGAAAGGGTTTCGTTTAATATTCCTTTCAAAACGCTTTATCCTTTCTTTAATAAATCCAAACAAATTTCATTTAGCAACAACAAAAAAAAAAAGTCATGTTTTTTATAAAGTAAAAAATTACCGGTCTATGTTTTCGTTTTTTTCGAGTATCCAAACCAGCCCGATAGCGGGCGAAGCCGGCTATTATATTCTGACATAATAATATCTGCTACTAAATGCGGACTAAATGCGATATAAATGTGGACTAAATGCAATATAAAAAAATAATTTCAAAATTAAACATGTTGTACACCTTCAAAATGTTAAAGTAGGCGAATATTTCCATAAGCGGATTTTTATCATGATTCAATATGTTTCTCAAACTCATATATTTATAACTATTCTCTATTACACCTGTGGATACTCGCTTTGTATTATTCTCAAACGTTTCAAAAACTCGTTAAACTTCCAATAGTACGTCAGATTTCCTTTTTAATTATTTAATGACGTGATATTAATCTGCAAAGCATGCTTTGTGTACATACACATACTCATACTCCTTGTACTATTGAGAAATCTTTGACATTTTCCGTTTTATTACCACTATGACGTCAATCATTTCATATTAATCTTTTTTTCAATGAGAGAAACTTTTTATTTCATTTTCATTTCTCACGTGGAAATCGTCTGATAGAAAATTAATTATTGTAGAAAGAATTTCATCGTGGATTTTAAATTTTTGGCATCTGCTATAACGAAAACTGTTTTAATTGAATAGGAAAAGGCTGTTAGAATTTTGTTTTTTTATCTCTATTTATTAAAATAATACGAATTTTTCAAATTTTAATATTTTGAGCCCTTCATAGCTGTTATTCAGCTATATAAACAAAGTTTCAACTCTACATATTTTCTGAGAATAGCTCTGTGATGGAGAGACAACGGAGCGGGAGTAAAAGGGTTTCGTGAGATGAACGAAACCCTAAAAAGCAACCAATATTGGAACAGACACTGCCGCCATTATGTTTGAAATAGCTTCGGAAATTTTAAAGATTATCTCTCTAAGAAAAACAAACTCACACATGTTTATTGTGTTTAATATTGGTACATAAAATTGAAAGTCAAACGTAGGGATACACCCGAAAGTGATATGAATTTGAAATTTTTTGTACACGTTTATTAACAGTATACGAAGTTTAAGAGAACGTTATTATGCTTTTATTAAATTATTACTAACCGTTAATATGCAAAAATGATGAACTCCTTAAAACAGCTGATACATCCTTTTTTATTAACAGAGAATAACTTTGTTGCTGCTCTGTTTAGAATTAAAGCAAAATATATTCTAGAAATGTGAAAATAATTAAAATAAATGTGATATATGCCACAAAACAACTTACGTAACGACCTTCAAACACTGTCTACACGTGGTGGTAACCACAAGATATATATATTTTTTTAAGTAACATTTTATTACTAGACTACTCTCTCTTCATAAAATATGGCGGTTAAAAAAATGCCAAAAAATAAGTTAAATAAGAAATGTTTCCTTAATATAACTATTCAAAATTAAATGCCATATAAATGTAATAGGCAGATGAATAGTGTAAAAATTTCACAGTTTATTTATAATTAATTTATGTTAGATACGAGTGATATGTAATCCACTTTTTATAAGGATGCTCGTAATGTGTGTTTAATATATAATAGCATCTCAGTTTACTATATATAAATAGCGTAATATGTATTGAATCTTTTTACAGTGTCATATTTCGTAAAATGCACTAAATGATTTTATAAAAACTATCTCCCCAAATTCGGTAAACTGAGTCAGACCTCAATGAAATGTGGACGTTTGACCCTGTGTAAAGGATGTTTTATCCACCAAATTAAACTAATTTACGAAAAACGTAATAGCTTATATTATAACGAATTACATTATAACGGCATTTTTTTTCATTAAAGTTACTCGGAATATTTCAAATGTTAGTAAGAAATTGGCGAGTAAACTTTAGATTATCTATATCTTGATTTGAGTATTGGATCCAATTTTCAAATTGGAATATCTCAGAAATTCAAAAATGTGGATTTTCCCTTTTCTTGCCCCGACGCCCTCTATTTTACAAATCAAAGGGTTATTTTCATAACTAGAGAAATGAAATCTCATTTTTAACACTTCTCGACATAGTTTAAAAGTGTTTATGAATAAGGTTTGTCTGTCTGTCTGTTTTCATGAGTAAATATAATCGGGTTGTTATACAATTGATATTATGTTATTGGGGTTTACTAATGGCATGTTTGGTATTGAAAATCAAGTATGAAGCATTTATATTTCATTTACAGAGAACTCAAAAGAATTCCGAAAAAAAAAAAACGTTCGCTGAGTATTTTATTAATGTTACACTATTTTAAACATATTGAAATTGATATAGATCATTGAGGTGCACTACAAGAGGGTTACTATAGAATGTGGTGGGCATAAAATTCATCGTTTATTATCGTTGCGCCATATGAAATAATGTCGCCTATTTTGGCGATATTTGTCAAAATTTTGACGACTTTTGGTGAAAAGATTGGTTTTTAGGATTGAAGGAATTTTCAGGAAATTCCGGATTAGAGAATCAGGCATGTCAATCTCGTTAACTGCCGCGGGCCAAATTAAGCATTATATATAAAGCCACGGGCCACATAAAAAAAGTAGATAATATCATTACCATTGCACAGAATAAAATTTGTATACATACAAAACACAGCCATTTGAAAGAACTATTCGCGCAAAGTTCGAAATATTATTATTCATATTTTATTTTATCTTAGTTTTCGAAAGAATACTCAAAATTATTTTCATCAACGAAATCTATAAAATTTAATTGAATTTTCTCAATTGTATTTATTTTGAAAATTGATTGTACATGCTGGTCTGTTAATCATGATCTAACATAAGCATAGCTCTCAATAATCCGTATTTTTTCAAGTGAAAAATAAAAATAAATACATTTTGAATCGGGAATTTTTTTAATAATATGTGTGGTATTTATGCGCTACTTTTTTCTTTATTAATCACATTTCATGGTTCAAATTATATTTATTTCAATTGAAAAATAACAAAAGGTTGGCAGCTACTCAACGATGTCGTATAAAAGTGCGCACCGAACGTAGCTAAAATATACCTAATTGCAGACTATACTTTAAAAAATAGGTCGATTGATGAACAATTACAGAAATTCGAAAACTCCATATCCATATATTTGCTCTCTAATGTAGAATTTCATTAACTGCAGTAATAAAGTCTAAAGAGTAATTTCAACATCAATCATTATAGAGATGAAGTAAATAGATTAAACGGTCTAAATTTCCAATTAAATTTTCAGCAGGACTGAAACTACACCATAAATCTTTAAATGACACTACAGAGTGAAAAATGCTAGACTGGATGTCGTGCCGATGGCTTAAATGGTAAAGTACGCTAGACCGAGGTATCTGGGTTCGATCCCCGGTCTGGACATATTTTTCACTTTGTTTTTTGTACGCTGTTTAGGAAAGTGAAGAGAAATTCACATCCTTTGTAAGATTAAACTGATTTTCATATTTCTTGAAATTCAAAAATTTGCTTTTTTATTAATTTTTCTAATTTATTTTTAGTATATTCTAAAAATTTCCACTTCGGTGATTTTTCTAATAATGTCTGGCATAACATTTAATATGAAATATATTTTCTTTTTGAAAATTGTTTTATCAATGAAATAAATTCCATTTGAAATGCTAATACTGTTAAACAACAAGATAGCATTATGAAATTTGCCTTGATTTTATTCAGGTGCTTTGTAATTTCAAATGAAAACTCCAAGTACTTTGTCTATTGCAGGATTTTTAATAATCCACATTCATAATTTGTCGATTTAAAATGAAAATTGTACCCTAAGCCTTGAAATATCAGTATAAGAAAGTTTAATGTATACACTACACAAATTTCCAAGATATTTTCTAGATTGCCAATGATTAAGCATGTGCGTACAAATTTAATATAAGTTTATAAACACTATAAGTCTTAAGCACATATCCATTTTTTTAACCTCTTAATTCTCGCGATACTTTTTAAAAATTCAGATTGCTTGATTCTCACCAGTTTCTTAAAGCAGTGCAATTGGCTGTATATTCTCATTATTTTATCTGCTATTAAATAAGGTGAATACTTTCACTTCAAAAAAGTGGGGGCAATCAAACAATCTGAATTTAAAAAAAAAGTAACCTACACTTATCGGGCGCGACAGTTAAGGGGTTAAAATATTCACTATATATAACTCTTTCTAGCAATGGGTACTTATGCTTATAGTATTTTCAAATTTCTTTAACTGTTGAATGAATTTAATTGCATTTGAATGAATTGAATGAAATGAATTTAATTTTCTCAAATGTATTTATTTTTGAAATGCTGGGCTAAATCGTGATCTAGAAAAGCATAGCTGTCAATATTGCGTATTTTTTACAAGTGAAAAATAAAAATAAATATATTTTGAATCGGAAATTTTTTTTAAACAATATGTATGGTATTTATGCGCTACTTGATCCTCAATTTCGTAGTGAATGATTTCAACTCGTGGTACATTTAATGCAATAAAGACAATAATTAATTTTTAAAGCAAATGTATTTTCTTCAATAGATTTAGAGAAAGCACTTTGATTCTCTATTAAGAAGTATCAGTTTTAATTCTGACAGTTTATCTTTCCAATGTGTAGCGAGTTTTCTTTATACTTTTTGATGTAGCATCTCTTAACGTTACGTTCTTTTTAATATCCAACAGTGCCTACATATCAAACATAAAATTTCACTTTTCCTTTGAATATAATTGCATTGTAAATCACCTTTAAAAAAATTGCTATGCTCATCTTCAGTTTATCCGATTTATTCATAGTCGTAAAGAGCATATATATATATATTTATAAATCCAGACTGTATAAGAGTATGTCAGTAAAATGTGTGTATATCAATAAACAAGTTGGAAATTGTACGTCAAACGTTACAAACGAGGTGCGTTCGTACGCACGTTTTAGAATTAAATTCATGATATCCCGTGCGTAGAACGGGTTAAACAGCTAGTTAAGTATATATTTTATGACACTGTTCATACAAATATCTTAACTTAGTTATATAAATATTCAGATATATATGTATCAGCTAGTTATATAAATATTCAGATCTTGATGATTTTTAATTCTGTGAAATGAATTATATCGTCTGCAGATTAATTTCTGTCATAAAATAAGTATCTCGGTCGCTTGACGATTTAACATCCATCGGAAGCTCCTATAACAAAAAAGCACCGATTTAAAAAAAAAAAAAAAATCAAATTTCTTAATAAATATTTTTATTAATATCTCCTAAAGTTTTGATTCGATTTTAATAAAATTTGAAATGTCTCGACAAAATTCTGCAAAGATAATACATTTTAAATTGCAAACCATTTGGTTGGGTAGTTTTTGCGTTGTTATATGCGGACAGACAGACAGACGGACGGACAGACAGACAGACAGACGGACGGACAGACAGACAGACAGACAGACAGACAGACGGACGGACAGACGGACGGACCAAACGACGACTATAGGTGCTACGTATTTATATAATTACGAACGCACATAAAAACAAATGAAAGGAAAGAAAGATCACGTGGGATCCCAGAAATATCACACATAATTACTAACCTAAGTAATGAAAATCATTGACGAGCTTAAATCCTTATGTTCGACAAAATCCCAAGTGAAGAACATGGATAACATTTTCGGGTTTTTTTTGTGTCAAGCACAAAAGTGATAATTTGTGTCTCTTTCAAAGCGATTCATTAAAAGCTATTTTATTTTATACTTTGATTCTTTATAATTTCAACTGTTCGTAATTAGCGCCGAATTTTATTAATTTTACAATACATTTCTCAGTATTTAATAAATGCATCATATATTTTTGTAAAATAAAAGAGAGGAAAGTATGTATTTGTTTCAACATAAAACAAGTAAAATTATAAGTAAAATCATTTTAAATTTTTACGAATCCTTAAATTTTCCGACTCAAGATACCGCGCTTTGTTTTCCCGAGTAGTTAGCTCTGTATCCCCCCCCCCCCTTTTTTTTGTGCTAAAATGTAAAACTGTGTTATATCTGTCTATACACATCACTGTTGCCTGAGCAGCAAAATTTTTTTTTTAATGCCAAATTTTATGACATTCTGAAGAGAAATATTTCCCTTATTTAATGAAAGAATAAATAAGACAGATATTACTATTAAAAAATACTGGTAGCATTCTGAATAAATAAAAAGGCCCGCGAAACTGGTAACACTGATATACATACCTTTGTTATGTTTGTCATTGTCATCTTTAAGAACCCACGGTTGATGCAAACTTATTCATGCAAAGTGAATTTTCAGCATGCGTTTTCTAAAAACTAAATTAAATACAGGTAAAATGCCAAAAGCTTACTGATATTGAAAATAACTGATATTGAATCTTACGTCTGACAAACGATTATTTTTGATGAAAAGGAAAGACCATAAAAGAGATATTTCTTTCTGGGATTTAAAGGGGGGAGCGGGAGGGGTAGGTACTATCACGAGACTGGCTACGCCAGCCTTTCGTTTGAAGATACTGACTCTGACTCCTGAAATTTTATAGGAATCGACTCCGACTCCGGGATGGCTAAAGTACTAGTATTGCCTGTTGATTCCTATTATTCAGATTGCTTCATCGATGCCATTTGTTTTTAAATAATAATAGTCGCTTTATTAAATTTGTTATTAAATAAAGAAAATATTACTATTTAAAAAAAGTTGCAGCAATCAAGCAATCGGAATAAATAAAAAAAAAACTGGCAACACTGCAACCTACTGGCACATTCTTGTTTGACCTTGAAGCATATGGTTACTGCAGCGGCAAACTTCCAACAGTATTTATATATTAGTATAAAAAGTTTCACCTTTTTTAAATGCAGATTTTTTTTAAAAAATAAGGCAAAAATACTCTTATAAAATGAGTGTGTAACTTTGCCCCTGCATCAATCGTCTCTGGTCAAGACTGAAAATATTTTGAACATCCCCTCTCCTCCTCCCAGATACTCTATGCACAAAAACACAATGTGCATTAAATTGCATATGTGGTATATGTCAAAACTGTGCAAAAAACTGAATGTAAAATATTTAAGTATGCATGTAATGTAAATTGCAATCGAAAAGTTAAATTTAAAGCTATTAGATAAAAACAACAGTTGAAATCTAATAAATCTCCAAAATTTACCTTACACAAAGATCTATCAGTTGTATCCAAACAACATATATTATATTGATATGTCATTTTAAGAGAATAACCAAAATATTTTATGCCAAATATACATCATACCAAATTATGGGCGAAAGGGTGTTTAATTTGTTTTATATCCATTCCCACAGACCCAAAAGATAGCAGGTGAAAATTTTACAATTTACGCGGCATTTGGGGTATCAAGAACCCGAAAAATTACGAGATAATGCAACAAAAATAAAAGTGAAAATTTTACTATTTTGGCATTAATTCTGTTCTCACGACTTCGTAAAAAAGGGGATAAAATATATTTTCAGCATTATTAATTGTACAATTTTGGGTTCTGCAGACATGAAAAATCCAAAGTAGTAAATAAAATGGAAATTTTACTATTTCAGATCCCGCTGACTTGGAAAAGAAAATTCCGATGTAAAGGAAGAAAATAAAGATCGAAATTTTACAATTTTAGATATAATTTGGGTTCTGCGGATTCGAAAGGAAATGTGAAAATTTAATATTTCCGGCATTAATCTTATAATTTCGGCTTTATTTCGGGGCTGCAAAACACGAACATCAAAATGAGAGAGACAGAAATTTTACTATTTCATCATTATTTTGGACTCAAGAAAAAAAAATCACATCTTTTGAGGAGTTCGGTGCACACGAAAAAGAAAAATCTTTGAGGGCTCGGCCTACAGGCACAGGTAGATTTCGAAGACGCAGATCATGGGGCGCCTGTTTGTTGGGAATTGCGGAAGAAATGACCTTTTTGCCATGATACGATACTTAGAACCACCCACTTCGAAACCTAACTTGTTTGCAGGCGGAGCCGGCAGGAATTGTTTTGGTTTTTATTTATTTTGTTTTATTTATTTTTTTTTATTTATTTATTTATTTGCTATAAGGGTTAGTCCTGTAAAAAACTTGTCAATATAAAAGTTTTAGATAATATTAAGATAATTTATACAAAATTTAAGCGGATTGGATATCTTGTGAATGGACGAAGAAATGAAGTTTTTTCTTCTAAATCCCTCGCCCCCCCCCCCTTGGGGCCATTTTTAATGGTATATCAAAAATCTGTCATACATAAATTTTCGGCCCTTTTCCTAGAAGTAATAATAACTTTAAACGGATTCGATACGTATCATAATTAAGAAATTATGGGGGGGGGTTCTGTTTTCACAAAAAGCCCTCCCATCCCCCCCACCCCCCTGGTTCGATTTTGCCCATTAACGAACTTGACCGATATTTTAGGCCCGTTGATTTCATGTATCCGTTTGGAAGATATTTGTGCAGAATTATGGGAGTTACCGTGTCCATAAAAAAGTGACATAGATAGATAGATAGATAGATAAAGTTTTGAACTGGGGTGGTTTTGGGTTATGGGAGTCATAATCGGCGTAGATCTGCAAAATTTTTTCAAATATTTCAACTTAGGGAAGAATGTAATAGGTAGTATTTCTTACGATATGTGCCTAAAAGGGGGGGGGGAATTTAGAATTTCGGCGTTACTCCTGGTCCCACAGACCCAAAGAATCTGAGGAAAAGTAAGAAAAAAAAAAGGGAGAGGGGGAAAGGTTTCTATTACAATGACATTTGGGGTTCTGTAAACTCCAAAAATAGCAGATATTTCCAATTTTTGCATTACCTCGAGTTCCGCAAATCCCAAAAATCCAATAGAAAGGACTATATATGAAATATAATACATCAACT
The DNA here is from genome assembly GCA_963931845.1 of Maratus michaelseni. Lineage (NCBI taxonomy): Eukaryota > Metazoa > Arthropoda > Arachnida > Araneae > Salticidae > Maratus > Maratus michaelseni. The sequence continues at coordinate 11,718,319 of OZ007593.1, read as the reverse complement.
AGAGGTTTCAGTCATATATGCTGTACACTGGACAGTATATTGGGTCTGTTTAACCTGGGTTGCCTGATGTATATAGTCCAAAAATAAAAATAATAATTCAGTTTATAAATTTAAAATTGCATGGAATTGGTTTAATTTCACTTCAAACTGTCTAAAAAACAAGCTGGAGTCGGAGTCGGCCTGTTTTCCAGTGACTCCGACTCCGACTCTTTTGCTCAAAAATGGGCCTGACTCCGACTCCGACTCCGCAGCCCTGATAATAACTACATCACGAATTTTCAGATTTTTCGCAATTGGGTTGCTATCAATGTCACGATTCTAAAACCACATTCATGTAATTCGTTGGCAAACATTGTGAGATCTCTGGCAACATTTTTACGATTTGGTAAAATAATCCCAGCAGCTAAATAAACCCACATTCATAATCTTGCATACACGCTCATCATCGGGCTCAGAAAACATAAAAATCGACATTACTTTCTGAAAATAAGATTTAGGGTATGTCTTTTATTGTCGTAAGTGGATTGAGAATTATGACAGAACCAAGTTTTATTACATTAATTGCAAAATGTACTAAATTAAGTTGTTATTTTGCAAATCTTCGGGCTAGAAACATGATTGTGGAAATAGTAGTTAGTTTTAAGACATACATGCTTGCTCAGAATAGTTTTTTTTTTTTTTAATCCCAATTTAAAAGGCTGAAAATAGGCGGAAGGCTTTCTAAAATCACATTTACTTTAGAACTACTGATTTGATTTCAAAATTAATGATGGCAAAGGGACGATAGTCTCTACTCTTACATAGGCTATATTTTTATTTCTTTCGATCCTCAAGAGGAGGGGGGAGGGTTGCAAAAATAGTTCTGAAAATTTTGGCATAGTACTTACGTTTTTAAGTAAATGCTTGCTAAATATGTTTGAATGTTTATTGAAAGCATACTTAGCGAGCTTTTAAAAAGGCTTAAATGATTAGAAAATTCTCTATAATCATGATTATTCGGAGCTAAGAAATTTTAAATTGAACTTTACACTGTCAAAGCTCATACACAAAAATAAACACACAAAAAAACCCATTTAAGAACACAATTTGTCCTCAAATTAACAACACTTTATAGTGTTGTCAGTTAGAACACTTTATAAACAACACAAATACAACACTTTATTGTGTAGTGATAGTGTTCTGAAATGTGTTGCGATCCAGAAATGTGTTCTAAAAATAGTGTTGTAAATAGTGCTGTGATTAAAATGTGTTCTTACAATAGTATTGTACTGTACAACGCATTGTTCCCAAATTAAGAACACTTTTCAAGCATCAAGCACAATTTAGAACACTATAAATAGAACACTATATTAACACATTTAACATACTTTCTAAAATAACATTTTTTTTTTAAACACAGAAATAATGAATTAATGTTCCAATTTGTTAATAGTGTAATACTGAAAAGACAGCGAAATTCCATTAGAATAAACTTGCTGAAATCATGAAAATAACTTCACATAGGATTTTTATATTGTAATCTCTGTAATGAATTTTATTAAAAAAATTTCATATAGATACAAAATTTCTATTAATTTTGTTATTCTTTTAAAACTAAAATTAAAAACTTAACATTTTTATTTAAACTTTTATTACAAAATGTGCAATTACTTATTTAATGGTAAGAGATGATAAAAAATGAAACACAAATGAATATAAACCTGTATTTAGCATAATCACAATACATACCGCTTATTATTATTTTTTTCAGATATTATTTTTTATGTTAGATTGTTGCAAAAACTATTGTTAGCAAAACTATTGTTGCTTATTGTTAGCAAAAAATCTTTCTTTGATCTAGGCGATGCTCATGGAATGAGAAATTAAATTGTGCAAAAATGGCCAGTCACATACAATTTTCTGTGATAAAATAAACTGAAAAATTGAGTCGAATTTTTGTATCTAGATTTCATCTTTAGTTACAAAATGTTTTTTTCACAAAAATGCAATAAATTTCAAAAAATGTAATAAGTTTCACAAAAATATCCTTTAATTTTCACAAAATGGGCACCAAGGAAAAAAAAACCTGCATCAACCCTTGGGATTTGAAAGTATTCTAATGTTCTTATGTTTGTTTATGTGTGTTTGCTCTTTTTTACTTTCTTCTATCTTTACAAGAAGAAAGTATTGGATTCATGAAAATTTTCGACTTCCGGTTTTCGACGGATTTATACGTTTTAGAAGGTCCTGAACACGATTGGACTATTTTTAGAAAATGTCTGTCTGTGACTCTGTCTGTCTGTCTGTCTGTATATGACAAAAAATTTGTGGGCGCTCTATCTCAAGAACTAATGCTCGGAATTTAATAAAACTTTAGATTCAGTTAGTACCTAATATAAATTGGTGCTGATTAGTTTTTGGTAAAAATCGCCCGGCAGGTGGCGCTGCTATGCAGCATTTTTCACGATTTCCGCAATAGCTCTATCTCAAGAACTAATGCTCGGAATTTAATAAAACTTTAGATTCAGTTAGTCCCTGATATAAATTGGTGCTGATTAGGTTTTGGTAAAAATCACCCGGCAGGTGGCGCTGCTAAGCAGCATTTTTCGCGATTTCCGCAATAGCTCTATCTCAAGAACTAATGTTAGGAATTTAATAAAACTTTAGATTCCGTTAGTCCCTGATATAAATTGGTGCTGATTAGTTTTTGGTAAAAATCGCCCGGCAGGTGGCGCTGCTATGCAGCATTTTTCGCGATTTCCGCAATAGCTCTATCTCAAGAACTAATGCTCGGAATTAAATAAAACTTTAGATTCAGTTAGTCTCTGATATAAATTGGTGCTGATTAGTTTTTGGTAAAAATCACTCAGCAGGTGGCGCTGCTATGCAGCATTTTGAAGGATTTACACGATTTTAGCGATATTCATATCTCAAGAAATAATGCACGGAATTTAATAAAACTTGAGCTTCAGTTAGATATTGATATAAATTGGTGCTGATTCATTTTTAGTATATGCGAAACCTGTGTGAGATAGAAGAAAGTTTTGGGATTGACACATCCGACTAGTTTTAAAATAGGAATTTCCTTGCCCATACGCCCATACATATTCAATGGCATTTAAGTCACAGTGATAAGGAGGCAGTCTCACAACTTCGTTTCTCAATAATGAGTTAATTTTGTACGTAATTGTTTTGGACATATTATTTGATATTAGATCAAATAATTCGGCTTTACTCATACTTATGTCGTGTTGTACATGGTTTTCGTACAGCCATTTTATCATTTCATTTTTTCGGGCATATTTAGTGGGCACAGGATTGAGTTTTTTTTAATGATATGGAGCGTTATCCATACCAAAGCACTGTTAGGATTCAAATTTGGCAAGAACTTCTCCTTTATGTACTTTTCAAAGTTTACCGAGCTCATTTGCCCGTGATAATCTCCAGTAGAAGTGGAGGCTTTATACATCAATTCGGCTCTTGGTATAAATCCATCAGATGAACCCGCATGGACAACAATTAGACGATTTTTAGAACTATTATCTACATGGATTCCTGTCGTTGAATCATCTTGCCAACATTTTTTAAATGTTATATTACTATCCACCCATGTCTCATCCATGAAAACAATGGAACGATTATTCGCCCTGTGTTGTTTCATTGTTCTCAAATATCGATTTCTCCAGAACACAATATTCTGTCTCTCAACTAAAATTTTTTGTCGATTGACACATTTTTTCCAACGAAAATTAGTAGTTTGGATGGCAGTTTGGAAATCGAAGGCACTTTTTTCTGTTTGGTGTAAAAATCTTGAACTGTTTGCCTTATAACACTTTTTATCAAAATCATCAATTTCACATTTTAAATGAGATGGTTTTCTGCGATGTTTGTCAGAAGAAAAACTCGTCTCTCCGTTTGCATCCAAAGATTCTCGTTTTATTTTTTTAACTGTTGATTCAGAAATGCCAGTCGCTACAGCAGTTCATTTGCATGCTTGCGCAATGGGCAAAGACAAAGATTTTGCAGCAGCTTCAGCGGCGAAAAATTGAGAAACGTTATGAATAATTTCTCTTGCTTGGGAATGAAGTACCTTTCCCTTTTTAAAGTTTGACGTCATCTTGTTAATTAGAATTTTAATGCAAGCAAAAATTCTACAGTATATATATAAAACTAAATATATACTAAACTAAGTGAAAAGAGAAAGAAAAAAGAAAAACTAATACTAGGAAAATCCAAGAGCACTGAAGATAAAACCGGTCTCTGTGAAAGGACAAAAAATACTGCGATAATTCTCGGGCTGACCAGCTGAACGGGGAGAAATTGGCGCGAAAAGAAAATACTTAACTTCCCTCAAATAAAGTCAACTGACCAGTTACCTTGGCAAATGGACCGAGCGGAGACCGGTTTCAGAGTTTTTCTAGCTAGACAGTAGAACATGAACCTCTGTAGAGGTTCATGCAGTAGAATATCTACGCGTGGTGAAGGTCAATATCTGTTTGAACGTTTGGCAAGGTTCCAAGTGCGTTTATTCCCTGTTACGTTTAACGCCGAGCGCGAAAGGTTTATTGTGGATTGTCGCGGTAAAAAAAATGGATCAGAGAATAAATATGTTGTTTTGTTTCAAACTTGGGAAATCGGCAAAAGAAACTCACGAAATGCTGGGAAGTTTATAAAGATGAAGCCGTCACATCAAAGAGTGTTTATGAATGTTTTAAGCGTTTCCGGGAAGGAAGGACCAGCCTGGAAGACGCCTCCCGAGTTGGCAGGCCAAAAACGACACGCACCCCGGAAAACATTGAAAGAGTGAAGCAGCTTGTGGGAAACGATCGTCGTCTGACAAAGCGAATGATTGCGGAGGAACTGGGAATCGGCAGGATTTGGAAAAACGAAAGCTCTGCTGCAGACTCGTACACCATCGTTTAACGCCTGAACAAATGGAAATGCGGCTTGCTGCTTGCGGAGACCTCATTGACATGGCAGATGGAGACAGAAATTTCCTGAACAACGTCGTCACAGGCGATGAAAGTTTGGTGTCTCAAGTACGATCCCGAAAGCAAACGACAAAGTTTGGAGTGGCGGTGTGATATTGTTGACTGGGTGAAAACGTATTTTGGTTGAGTTCAGGCTATCTTGGAAAATTGTTGAAAGGGCCGTATTTGTAAATATAGAATGCGTTGTTTAGGCAACACCGCAGCGTTCTCCTCCTGCAAAATGTTACACTGGGACACATTGAAGACGAGAAATAATCCATGGAAAAAGGTTGTTTATTTCATAGAGAAATGAGATACTTGAGAGGTGGCCCCCGTCTTTAGCAACGCTTAAGTTGTTTTCAGCTCGAGAGTCAGATATGATCTGCCTGTTGGGCTATAGATTGTCTCGCCAAGATGTGATAATACATTGAGCCAACAAACCGCAGACGCACAAAAGAATTTATATGTACGTTAAGGATAATTAATATAAATGTTTTGGGAGGATCTAATAAACAGGCTACCACATTTGGCGAACCCGTATTTTTTGTGAATTTTAGAGGACACATGCGGGCAACCCGGTGGGAAAGGAATTTTAGTTAAAGGAAAGATTAAACTTTGTATCTGGGAAATTACGTTGCTTGCACAATTTGTTTATGAACAGAAAAAGGTTGGGCGCCCAAGCAGCTGTCAATGAATGTCCGGAACACATAACATTACATCTGTTATAACCACATTGGAATTCAAATAGATCTTTAACGTACATGCTACATTTATTAAAGAGTCTTTCATATGAGAAAAAGGAAGTAACATTTGAGGTTTTAGAATAAGAGATATTTTAGCGAAGAGAATATTAATTAATATATTAAAAATTAAGTTAGGAAGATTAATAATTTAGAAAAAAGATATGTATAAATGATTCTATATCATAGGCGGAGTCCGTCGTCGCCTAAAAAACCAAGGTACGCACAGTGGGGCGTTTTGACGATCTAGGTGGACAAAATTATTGCGTTGGAGTTTAGTTAGGTTTTGCTTATTTTTCGAATGTATCACTAATAAAATGCTCAAACAGTGATAAATATTTGGTTTATTTAATTATTCATATTATTATTATTATTTATATTATTATTATTATTATTATTATTTATTAAAAGTGGTTTAAAAATGATTTAAAATTGACTAGTAAGATTGGAACAAAACATACATACTTACACTCTAAGTGAATATAACTTAATGATTAAATAATAATTAAAATAATAATAATACGGTTTAACTGGTCTACCAGAGTGGTTTTTATTTAAGATTTTTTCGTTTTCTATTGTTTGAATAACGCAATCCGGTAGGTGAAAAGTTCCTTGAAACCAGGCGAAATTGTATTGATAAAAACGTTGTCTATTTCTTTCCGATATAGACCATTTTTGTTGAATTTGAAAACAAAATGTCCGAACACGTGATTTCAGGCTCTTAAAAATTTCTTCAGTTAACTGAAGATTCCAACAAAAATGAAAAGATAGCTTCGAATTTGCTTTCCTTTGGGTTGGAAACCCATAAGTCAACAACAGATTGCCGAGAAATTTGTGTAGTCATGCTGAAAAAAATAAAAGCTTTAAAATAAAAACATTTTAAAAAATAAGCTTTTATGTTTTGTGTGACTCTGTAAAAAAAAAAAAATAATATATATGCTACCCAAATCATTTTCAGTTGCAAAAATGCTGTTGTGTAAATCAATAACTTATATAAATTTTATTGAATTTGAAATAAAATTTTTGCTTGTAGACAGTGATGTATCAGAATTATTTGTGTGGCCATTAAGAGAAATATAATTGCTGCTCACTTTATTTTCACTTTATAAGATGGTATTGTGCATCTCGATAATCTATATTAATTTTGTTGAAATTGAATTAAAATTTGCATTTATAACTAACAATCTTTCCACAATATTTTGTGTGTCCCTGTAAAAAATGCATAATTGCTACGTTCCTCAAATTATAATATAATTAAGTTAACATGTAAAATACACATGTAAGCCAAGTTTCAGCTCAATCAGATAATTATAAGTGGATTAAAATTGATTTTCAAGATTTAAACTAAATTTTTGTGTAGCCCTGTAGATACAGTATAGCTTTTACTTTCCTCAAAGTACAATAATATGGTATTGTCATTGAAACTACACATGTATTGAAAGTTTTCGATTAATCGAATAATTGGAAGAGGTTTAAAATTAACTTGCAAGATTTAAACTAAACTTTTGTGTAACCCTGTAGAAATAGTATAACTTCTACTCTCGTCAAATTATAATAATATTGTATTATCATTAAAACTACACAAGAATTCAAAGTTTTAGATCAATCGGATAATTAAAAGTGATTTAAAATTGACTTGCAATATTTTCACAAAATTTAATACTTACACTGAAAGTTAATATGAAGCTGGTTTATTGATAAAAACTTTACGATTCGCAATCTTTCGCAGGCGTTTTCTTAAATTTCCAATACTTTAGGAATAACACTTTTATTTAAAAAAAATCTTATTGTTTAATAATACTTAATAATGTATTAAAAGTCAAGATAAAGTTTGTCAACAACAACATGAATCATCCAAAAACACAATTTCTGAAAAAAAGCCCTTAAACTGGTTTAATGTCACTTGTTTTCAAACAACAGTTGGTTAAATCTTACCTTGACAAATATGTAATATATTTTCAGTAAACTCGTGCTTTCACATTAAACAGAATAGTTAAGATGTGCTTTCGAACTTAGGAAAATAAATGCAACCGTTTAAACACCTTCAAACCAATTCTTTACGGTTTTCTTTACGGTCATAATTAATCGACACCACGAATTTTTTCTACAAAAATCGTACGGATCTCGACAAAAGAGACATTCAGCTACTAAAATATGTCGTCTTCTTAAATTCCGAGAATATCGGAAAAATGAATTTTGTCCACCTATATCATCAAAACGCCCCACTGTGGTACGGTCGGAAAATCGCGCATAAGGACAATGCTCATCGCATTCTTCGACACTAAGGGTCTCATTCACAAAGAATTCCTCCCTGAGAGTACCACATTGAATGCTGTTGCCTACGCCGATGTTCTGAAGCGTTGACTGCAACGGATCCGTCACGTTTACCCTGAGTACGCCACGCAAGGCTCCTGGACTCTTCTCCACGATAATGCCCGGCCACACACCGCCTTGGTTGTACTGCAGTTCCTGGCCGTGAATGGAGTTGTGACACTTGATCACCCCCTTATTCACCTGATTTGGCACCTGCAGACTTCTTCCTCTTCCCCAAATTGAAGTCAGCCCTGAAGGGAAAAAAACTTATGGACATCACCGACATTCAACGCAACGTGACGGCCGAGCTGAAAGCCATTCCGAAAGAACTGTTTTACAGGAGCTTCCAGGACTTATATACTCGTTCCCAACAGTGCATTCCCATCCACGGAGATTATTTTGAAGGACAGTAAATTGTATCTCATCAAAAAGTCACCTGTAAAAAATGCAGCCAAGTCTCGTAACTCATTTACCGCAAAAAGTACTGAGATCGTATAAAGCCAAGTTTAACTATCTTATTAACTCTGAAATTTTCATTCACAAATCACTCCTAGTCTCTACATCTTTAGTTAATTATTATTTTGTGACTTGGCAGTTACGTAGCACGAGAATGTGATGTATATAGTTAGTCTTAATCAAATAATACTATAACATATTACAGTGTAGTAACTTCCCTGTGCGTATATAATTTGCCTTAATTAAATTATCCCATCCCATTCCATAACATAGTAAGGTGTAATAACTTCCCTGTGCTGCGTAATTGCCAAGTCACAAAATAATAATTAACTACAGATGTAGAGACTAGGAGTGATTTGTGAATGAAAATTTCAGAGTTAATAAGATAGTTAAACTTGGCTTTATACGATCTCAGTACTTTTTGCGGTAAATGAGTTACGAGACTTGGCTGCATTTTTTACAGGTGACTTTTTGATGAGATTTCACTTCTTTTTGTAAGTAATCATCCTTTTCTTGATTTTGGGTTCTTTTTGGAGATCATCCACTGATTTTCGCTAAGCCCACACTCTGTCCCTTTTATTTACAGGTATAAAAAATTTGAAGCTTTAGTTTCGTTTGCAAAGTACTGTAGATAAAAAGAGATTTCAGGTTCCTAGGCAAGCACTAAGTTATGGGAGGGGGAGTGTCAAAAGTACTCTCAATTGCTTCCAGGATAGGTGCTATCCATCTGCGATATTACTCGATTATTAGCCCTAGATACTTGATATTTAACATAAAAGAACTTTTTAGTATAAAAAGAAAGCCAAAATTAAAATTTCCGGAAATTTCCAATAAATCAAACTATATTCCTTTTTTCGATGATTTTTTTTCGTTTTTTTTTAGTCTTTTTCTTATTATTTACGGATTTTTTAATTTTTTCTTACTTTGTGTACTAAACCCTGCCTTTCTGCCACATGTCAAGCTTCTAAGACTACAAAATCGAATTATTTTCAAATTTTCGACTTTTTATAAATTTATTGATTTCTCGATTTTAATTCTAAGTTACCTGATTGTCATGCCAATATAATAATTATTTGATGCGTCTTCTTAGGATCATTTAGGTTCAATTTAGAGATAAATCAAGTGAATCTTAGAGTCACCATGATTTTATTTAGAAAGGACTATCAAGCCATAACCAGCCAGTAATGTCGGGAGGGTAGGGGGAGCTGTGAACATTTTTGTGGGGCTAACATCACTTAACAATCCATATTTCATATGTGAAGTACAACCTGTGAAAGAAAACAAATCTGTCTATAAAGAAATCGCCTATATCGTAGCCAGTCTATAGCGGAACTTTTCTATAACGAAATTCGTAAACGAAAGAAAAGAAAACCATAATCCGGGGGAAATAACATAAAACAATTAGGGGCGTTGTACTAGCTAATAGGACAATTATCTTAAAGCTAATGTTTCTAGCAGTACAAAATCAAATTGTTTCCGAATTTTCGATTTCTTAAAGATATTTCGAGTTTATTTTTGAATTTAACGAATATTTTAATTGTTCATTTTATTGAATAGTAAATACTACCTTTACACCAAGTTTTAAGTTTCTAAGACTACAAGATAAAATTATTTTCAATGTTTCATTTTTTCGAATTTTTTTTATAATTTTCTGGATTTTTTATTTTTTTCTTATTTTGTATCCTTTATTACAAATTTCAAGTTTCTAACGCTACAAAATCGAATTAGTATGAAATTTCCGGTCTTTTTCGAGTTTTTTATTCTATTTTCGAATTTAATGTGTTTTAATTTTTCCTTTTTCTGTATCCTAAACAATAAGTTTACGCCGAATTATAAGTTCTAAGGCTACAAAATCGATTTTTTTTCAATTTTTCGAATTTTCGAATTTTTTTTTCGATTTTTTTTATTTTATTTTCAATTTTTGTTGTGTTTTTAATTTTTTTCTTTTTCTGAATCCTAAACACTACCTTTACACCAAATTTTCAGTTTCTAAGACTACGAGATCATATTATTTTCAATTTCTCTCTTTTTCTTTCTTTCTTTCTATTTTTTTTTTTATCCATATATTTTAATGTTTCCTTATTTAGTATCTTAAATATTACCTTTATTCCAAATTTCAAGTTTCTAGCGCTATGAAATCGAATTATTTTCAAAATTTCCTTATTTTTCGATTTCTTTCGATTTTTTATTTTATTTTCGAATTTTATTGCGTTTTTATTTTAACTTATTCTGAATCCTAAACACTATCTTTACAGCGAATTTTAAGCTTCTAAGGCCAAAAGATCGAATTATTTTAATTACTTTCAATTTTTTTCGAATTTTTCGAATTTTTGATTTTTTTTTCGAACTTTCTGGACTTTTTAATTTTTCCTTATTTTGCATCCTAAATACTACCTTTATTCCGAATTCCAAGTTTCTAGCGCAACAAAATTGGATTATTTGAAATTTTTCGATTTTTCGATTTTATTTTCAATTTTTTTTTTTGTGTGTTTTTGATGTTTTCTTTTTCTGAATTCTAAACACTACCTTCACACCAAATTTTTTTAAGACTACAAGATCGTATTATTTTCAATTTTCAATTTTTTTTCGAATGTTTTTTTTTTTTTTTAATTTTCCGGATTTTATAATTTTTCCTTTCTTTGTATCCGAAACACTAGCTTTATTCCAAATTTTAAGTTTCTGTGGCTGCGGGATCTACCCAATCTTTTTGATGACGCGAGAGTGAGTGAGTGTGTGAGTGACAAAAAATCGAAACTTTGAGTTCATATATCGTCTGCACTAATTTATGGGTATTTTTTGAATTATCCATATTTTTTAATTTTTCCTTATTTAGTATCTTAAATATTACCTTTATTCCAAATTTCAAGTTTCTAGCGCTATGAAATCGAATTATTTTCAAATTTTCCTTATTTTTCGATTTTTCCGATTTTTTCGATTTTTTTATTTTATTTTCGAATTTTATTGCGTTTTTTAGTTTAACTTATACTGAATCCTAAGCACTATCTTTATTGCGAATTTTAAGTTTCTAAGGCTAAAAAATCAAATTATTTTAATTTTTTCAATTTTTTTCGAGTTTTTCGAATTTTTGCATTTTTTATTCGAATTTTCCGGAATTTTTAATTTTTCCTTATTTTGCATCCTAAATACTACCTTTATTCCGAATTCCAAGTTTCTAGCGCAACAAAATCGGATTATTTGAAAAATTTCGATTTTTCGATTTTTTTAATTTTGCTTTCGATTTTTTTGGTGTTTTTGATGTTTTTTTTTCTGGATACTAAACACTACCTTCACACCGAATCTTAAGTTTCTAAGACTACAAGATCGTATTATTTTCAATTTTCAATTTTGATGGAATTTGTTGAATTTTCGAATGTTTTTTTTTTCGAATTTTCCGGATTTTATAATTTTTCCTTTCTTTGTATCCTAAACACTACCTTTTTTCCAAATGTCAAGTTTCTAGGGCTACGGGATCTACCTAATCTTTTTGATGACGCGTGAACGAGTGAATGAGTGAGTGACAAAAAATCGAATGTTTGAGTTCATATATCGCCTGAACTAGAAAAGACAGAAAGTTGTAATTTTACATTTTGGTCCTGTGTGCCAAATACTCTAGAAAAACGAAGTTTCAAATTTTTGGGATACTCCAGCGCGAAGATATGGGGGGGGGGGGGTCAAAAGTGCCCTGAGTTGCTTCCAGAAAAGTATGCTTACGGCTGTCCTCTCTCGACTTGGCGGAGGCACTGCCGTGCCTCCAGATTTGATGCTGTACAATACTGTATTTAAAATAAAAATTCATTCACCGAACTTTCTGGTCACAGAAGCATATTATTATCGATCAACAATTTATATATATATATATAAACAAGTTAACCCGACCGGCGTTGTCCGGGCCCGTGATAATAAATTAAAACAAACCTCAAGTTTGTATGATTTTATATCTTTAACGCGAGTTTGTATAATTTTTTAAATGACATTTAAAACGATAATACTAATTTGTTCATCAACGAAGTAATGTAATTATGATCCATATACTTACTCATTGATAAAATTTAAAAATTCATGTATTTACTTTTTAATAATTTATATGGCATTAAAATGTTACTTAAAATTTATTAACATTTTGCATGTTCCCCCTGGCGGTGGAAACTGGAACTGAAATCTTTTAGGCGATCGAACTCAAGTCGAATGAGCCAAATCCAGTCGTAATCGGGCCCATAGAACCCGAGATACTCCTGCAGTTCCACCTTCCACTGCCAGGGAGCCCAATCTGTTCTATATGAATATGACTGAAATCTGTAAGGCTATCGAATTCAAATGAAATGAACCAAACCACGTCTTCATCGGTCCCAGAAAACCCAAATTAAGAAAGCGCCTCCGAGCGGTAAAAAGTAGAACTAAAATATTCAAGACTATCGATATCAAGTCGAATGAGCCAAACACTGTCGTAATCGGCCCCGTAGAACACGAGATACTCTGAAATAAAATAAAAAATAAATCTGAAGTTATTATTCGAAAAGTGTAGTATATACAACTCATAAGTTCACTTTAATGTTATAGAGGGTGATTATTAAATTATAATATCTGGAATCAGTTGCGTTGAAATTGGAAAGTTAGTTGCTGAGTTATGGAAACGGTGCATTGTTAGATAAAAAAAAAAAAAAAAAAAAACTTTGAAGAGCAGAGGGGGACGAGGGGAGGTGAAACTGATTTTTGTGAAGCAATTAATTAAGACTACCGAACTACTTGTTCAAAGACGGGGAATCATAGAAAAGCTTGGAACTTTAAAAAAATGCTGAAGTTACTATTTGGAAATAGTGATAATTATCTGAACATCACAGCAATTAAACGCTACTGATGAACCTAAAAGTTAAATTTGTAAAATGGAATTAGTTCTGTTGAAATCGGGGCATTAGATATGTATATGTTAAAAATGGTGTCAAATAACGATAAACTAGGGGACGAGGTTCAGTAAAAGCGGTATTTATTAAAAAGTCGTACCCCCCCTCCTCTTTCCCATCCCCGCGAAAAAAAATATACAAACATCCCTTTCACATCTGGCAACGGTACTTCCATACAACCAACTTAACCAACATACTTAACCAACAACAACCAAAACCTGTTGTTCCTATAAATTAACTCAAATCATAGTTTGAAATTAAAATTTTTAAAGCTGATTAACTTTTATAAAATTTACATAAAATCTTCTTTGACCATTTCAGTCAATGATTTTTAAATATTTAATAAAAATTTTATTCTCTATTTTTTTTTATGTACACTAATACAAGAAAATTTTGCTTTGTCTGCGCGCGTGTCTATCTGTTGCTGATGGCTAGAAAATGTACAGTGCGTAGAGGTATGAATATTATGATCAGGATAGTCCTATGCAGGTACAAATGCACCTGAGTGTAAGAGTTTTCATTTTGTATAATTATGCGAGATATTAATTAAAAACCACAATAGACTCTCCTCGAAAATATGCCTTTTTTCTAAAAATGGCGTGCAGTGCTGGGTTATTCAAGAACCTCTCTTTTTATGCATCTTTCGCAACACGTACCAGGTTACCTATTTCAAATATAAAAAAACAAATCGCAGCCACTTTGAGAGGATACTTTAAACAATCTAACGCAGCAATTCGTTAAAATATATATTAACTATATATACTATACTATATATACTATATAATATGCATAATATATATAATATATACTATATAATAATAAAATTAACCCTTTGGAAAAAAAAAAGTCTTTTCGAAACGTCGTTTTTACGTGTTTCTTCCTATTATCTTTTCAAGCTTGCATTGACTTGACTTTTCAAAATAAGCAAAACTAAAAAATACCCACTTAATTTGGATACTTTCTTCTTTATGGTGGTGCAATACATTTTAAAAAATATTTTTAAAAAAAAATTCAAAAAATGTTTTGGAGAAGCCGTTTTAGTGATACTTTTGCAGTATTTAAAAGTCCATTCCACATAACAAAAGTCCGTTCCAGTGCATCTGTTCTAAATATCAAAATACGAAAAAAACATACATTTCAAATTAACCGGCGAGCGTACATCATTCTTTGGTTTAAAAAAAAAATATGAATATTAATACTTTCAGAATAAAATCTTTCCTAAAACACACTTTTCACTTTCTGTCAGAGCCTTTCCCTTTAGAATTCTTCAGAACATTTCCGGTCATGCACATGTGCTGAGACACCATGTGGAACCAACAAATGTTTGAATGGTTACCCCTGTTAGCATTTTTATGGTGAAGTTTAAGTATTTATCAAATCTAAGCCAGAGGTCACTGGTTTAAAGTATCTCTCATGTCTAACAAACTATTATTTTTAATTAAAAAAGGACGGAGTGTGAGAGATACATTTCTTTCTGAGATTTAAAGAGGGAGCGGGAGGGGGAGGGGTATTATCAAGGGCCTGGTTACGCCGGTTTTTCATTTAAAAATATAAAATCAAAGTTGACCGGAGGGCGTAGCACGCCCGGTGTACGATGAATGTAGAAATATTTAAGGTTTGCATAACAGGTTTATAATCACTACAAAGCGAAATTTCTGAGATATTTCGCAATTGGATTGTCACCAATGTCACCTTCATAAAACACCATTTATGGAATCCGCTGGAATCTGTCGCAATATTATTACGATTTGGTGATTAATAAACCCGGCAGCTAAATAAATTCATAATTCGTAAGGCTCAGAAAACATAAAAAAAACGTCGTTAAATTCTGAAAATAGGATTGACGATCATTTTTTACAGTTCGCAGTCGTTTGGATGCCGTAAGTGGAATGACAAAATCAAGTTTTATTATGTTACTCTTGGAAACAGGTGGTTGGGATGTTCGAACAGGTTTTAAATTACGTTTTTATTCTGCAAATTTTCAGGCTAGGAACATGACATGGTAAGACGTACATTGCTCACTCAAAACACTTTTTTAAAAAATCATCATTTAAAAGACCGAAAATAGGCGAAAAACGTTCTAAAATGATATTGACCTTAGAACTACTGATATGATTACAAAATTAATGGTGGCAGAGTGGCGATCGCCGCTACTCCAACATAGGCTGTATTTTTGTCTTTACAAACCACTATCCTCAAGGGAGGGGGAGGGGTTTGCAAAAAAAGTTCTAAAATTTTGTGTTATTATTGAGGCTAGAAACCTGAAAACTATTTCATGGTCCTTACTGCTTTGTATGTAAATGCTTGCTAAGTATGTATGAGTGTTTATTAAAAGCATGCTTATAGAGCATTTAAACAGCTGAAATGATTTGCAAAGGCTCTGTAATCATCATCATTCTCGGGGCTAAGAAATTTTAAATTGAATTTTAGCAATATAGAAATGTCCAAACCGTGATTTTGATTTGTTTTTAGTAAAGAAATAAATAAATGCGAATAACGAACAAATAAATAAAAACAAAATGTGAGTATATATATATATATATTTTTAAATATGTGACTTAACTAAGATTACACGGAAATATTAAGATTAAAACGATACATAATATATAAGATTACAATACAAATCTATAAGATTAAACCGTATTAAGATAATATTAAGATTAAAACATATATTGTTTTCTATGAATTCACAGTGTTCTTTTTCTTTCAATTTACGAAGGTTTAATTTTATTGAAAAATCTTGGAGATTTATGAATGTATAAATATTACTGCTTGAAAAAAAATGTATGTGTATCCGCCAACTTGTGCACAAAAATTTTAAGTTAAGGTCTAAGCTTTAGAAAACATTTAACAGTGTTAAAAAAAACCCGGTAAAAAGTAGTTATTCGGTACTCCAAAGTCTAGAGCGCCCTCTACCGGCATTTTTTATAACTTTCTCTTTAAAACTTTTTTTAAGAAAATACTAATTTAAAGAATGATTTTAGCGAAAACCGCAAATAAATCGACCCATTTTTCCCTTTTTAATCATCATTTGCGATTTGGGACCCTAAACTTTGATGGCGCCTATCTCCTTTGGAATACGTTTGGGACCCTTGGTTTCCTATTTACTATTACTCGTCTTGATGTGTTCTATCACCCCCTAGCGTATGTACCATGAGTTTAGGGACACCCTGTATACAGGCTTAGAACACCAATGAAATTAAAACCAATTTAATTTTTTTTGTATAAGATTTGAATAAAAATACAACTAATGCTTCACCACAGAATGGATTTGTTATTTTCTAAACAATTTAATTATGACCAGTTTTAGTATTAAATTTTTAACAAAATATTTTACATTCTTCACAAATTTAGTATGTATAAACTTTTCAAAAGTGCATTTTTACCTCTAAAAACCGGATTCTGTGCACTGTGTGAAAGTAATTTAAATGATTTAGAATTAGTAAGATTTATTAAGAGGTAATCTCTCCAATATATATTATCTTATAAGGATTTTTAATAAAATTAATTTACAAGAAACTGTTTTGAGGATTTTTGGAGTGATTTTGATGCTTTTTAACACAGTTATTTAATGAGGTCATCACATTGTGCGAACATAATTTAAAAAAAAAAAAAAAAAAAAAAAAAAAAAAAAAAAAAAAAAGCTGTCGTTTTTAATATGTGAATCGAGAAAGTAAAAACAATAGCTTTTCTTTTGTTTTCTCTCACGGTTAGGTAATGAGGGTATCAGATTCTGTGTAATATAATACGTTAAAGTGTTTTCTAATATTGCACAATCGATATAGAATCGTCTCTTGTCTTGTAATTTTACCAATTCAGCTTTAAATGAGAAACTGACGCCATATAAAGTTGTTTCTTATAAACATGTCTGATTAGGTATTTGACCCTTGGAAGTCCCACGTCAGAGCCAAGGGCTAATAGCCAAAATTTCATTTCACAAATTAACTTAATTAAAACGGTCCAGATTGTTTAAGGTTTTTTCTTCATTGTGTTGAAGGTATTTTTTATAGGAGTGCCGCAATAAACTCGGGATTCGACTTTGTAGGTAAAAGTGTCACCCCGCATATAGTGCAATCATTTACCGTTAATGTATAATAAAATAGAATTAATTAAAGTACTATGCCGTGGATATTGCTGTACTGGACCATTCAGAGATAAAAGTAATAGAATAGCTTTTGCGTAATACGCGCGGTATTCGACATAATATGTAAAAATGACATTACATATGCTACGACAATGGGTCATTTAAAGATGAAATTCACCTACGTGACAAACTGCGAGAAATTTCGTTCGCGTGACAAGTGAGTGCAACAATCGTTTCGGACTGTCCTTGACATGTTTATCACCTCCCATGGGGAGCATTTCTTTTGTTGTTGGGCACTTTGCTTTGAAATCTTTGAAAAGCGATCATAAGTATAAAAGTATATATATATATATATATATATATATATATATATATATATATATATATATATATATATATACTCTTTTATATGCAGCCATTTTTTAAAAAAACTATGCCTAATTTCATAACTGCTATTCATGTTGTTCCAAGAAAAAAATCGTTACAATACGATAATTTGACATGGGTCCCGATTATGGAAAAAGGGACAAGCAAAAGTATTCCGGTACATTACAGTCAATGGGAAAAAATCGTTTCAAGTGTATTTTGATGATGCTATGCCATTTGAAACATGATGAAATATGATACAATTATGAGGCGCACTAAAACATGTGTTTGTAGAATATGGGGTGCAAAGCATTTATTGTTCATTTATACGGTCATACAAAAGAATTCTTTTGAACATTGTTGTACAGGGAAAATTCGTTTGCAGTGTCATTTAATGATGTTTCACTATTCCAAACATAATGAAATTTTTATGCATTACTGAGGTGCACTATAAATTGCTCACTTAAATGTGTGATGTGTATTGCATTTATCTCTCATTTACAGGGACACATAAAATATATCGGTTACAGTATACGTGCAATATTTATAGTCCATGTGTAATAAGTGCGTTAGTCATGTGTATAAATCCAGTTGATCCTATACAAGGCTACACAAAGAAATTCTTAAGTATTACAGACTATGGGAGTTATTTGCTTAGGGTAGTTTTTAATCGTGTTACGCAATTTCTTGCTGAACTAAAGTTAATAGACTTATAAAAGTTTGTGGAAAATAAATAAATTCATACACAGGGTTACGCAAAGAACAAGGTACTTGTCGTTTATGGAAGTTTGTTTTAAGTTGCCTTTTGCGCTTTTACCTGGATTAAATTTTAACTTAATATGTGTACAAATGTCTTTAGATAATATACAGGATGGATATTCAAATATGACAGGAATATAAAAGATTTCGAGCGCATTTCCATTGATTGGCGAAAATTGCTAAATGTGAATTTTCTAAATGAACTAAATTTTAGCATGCTATGTTGTATATCCAAACCTATAGATCCTATACAGGGCTGTACAAAATATTTCGACTACATTTTTGACTGTGGAAGATATTTGCTAAAACTGGACTTTTAAATGTCTTATATGTTTCCTATACTGTATATTTACACATTTTCTTTCACATTATTTAATGGTGAATATGTTGGAAAGTGTTTCAGAATCTATGCTTGACGCATGATTTTTAGTTCTTGTTTAAGATATAGAAACAGAAGAGGGAAAAAAAGCATTATTTAAGTACTATCTATTCCGGATTTCTAAATTATTCGACAACGTATAATCATAATTAAGTATTAATTTGATTAATAAAGGCGTGATTTTTTTTAAGCGGAAACTTGTAATAAGAACGTTATTACCTTTTTCTTTTATTTTTGTCTTTATATTTCATTTTCTACTTTTTCGTGTTTAAAATGTTTCCGCTCATCCCAGTGGTAGCTTCAAAATTAGGAGCATGAGCCGATATTCACCGGTTCAATACCAGTGCGGTTTGGGCTAGGTGATTGTGTAAGACTTTCTTGGCTTTTTTCGTTCGACAACTATAACGTTAGTCACTTCCATTTCAAAATTTCTCCCTGAAGGCATCCTTCCTACACCCACTCCCACTAAATCGGTTGCTATTTTTTTTCTTAATGAAATAACATTCATATCTAGAAAATTTCATTAGAAAATGTTTGGTTATTTCTATAGAAATTACTATACAAATGCTATTAAATCTATCTTCTTATTTACAATTTCTGTTTAATTCTGACGGTTCTTGATGCTTGACTGCATAATTGATTAAACATCTTATAAAATTACAAATTATCCTTACTTACTTCTAAGATAATTTAATAAAAGGTACTATATTAAATGCGGAATTTACTCATCAAAATGTAATGCAATAATATCATTAGAAGTTAATTTGCTGATCATAAAAATTACAAGGCATTTATTAAAATATCATGATATAAGATCTTTTCTTACTGAGTTATTTCCGAAATACTACTTAAAAACCCATGCATATACTATAAATAAATAAATAATTTATATATAGTTCGTTATTATTTAAACTATGCTTTAATACTGAGGAACAATATTAAGTGTTAAATAAGAATTTTGCGATAGTCGTCTTCATTCGTATGTTCTCAGAGGGAGCTGCGCAGAACAGATTTAAGCAAACGATATTTCATTTCTTTCTGCAGGCGCTTGAGTGGATACATTGTCATTCTAATATATTTTATGGATTAATACCGTGTGAGTGCATTTTAAATATTTAAAAGTTTTTCGATTGCCATAGTAATGCTTTTAATTGTTCATAAATTGCTATATAATTCCCAATTAAAGTATGTTACCCTTTGCAGAAGAAACAGATGCAAATTCTTATGATTAAAATGCACAATTAAATTGTTGCCTATTTTTAGGGTTTGGTTCATCTCACGAAACCCTATTACTCCCGCTCCGTTGTCTGTCTGTCACAGAGCCATTCTCAAAAACTAGGTAACTTACAGAGTTGAAACGTTGTGTGTATACCTGAATACTAGCTATAAAGAACTCAAAATATTAAAATTTCAAAAATTCGTATTATTTTATTAAATAGAGATAAAACACCAAAATTCTAACACCTTTTCCTATTCAATTTAAACATTTTTCGTTATAGCACATGCCAAAAATTAAAAATCTTCGATGAAATTCTTTCTGCAATAATTAATTTTCTATCAGACGATTTCCACGTGAAAAATGAAAATGAAATAAAAAGTTTCACCAATTTAAAACAAGAACGAAAAATGCCTCAAGCATAGATTATGTAACACTTTCCAACGCTTCCAAAATAATTTTACAAATCATACCGTTTAATAAGCTGAAAGATAACATCTAAGTAAACAATTTGGAAAACACATAACATACTTAAAAACATAATTTCAGGAATTTCCGACATATACAATATTCGGAAAAATATCCGAATACTTTTATTCAGCCCTGTATATGATCTATAGATTTGTATATACATAGGATGCTAAATTTTAGTTCAGTTAGGAAACGCGTAGCACAGTTTAAAATTCACCTTCTAGAGCTTCTGTCAATAAACGGAAATGTGTTCGCGAACTTTTGTGCTTCCCTGTATAGGATCTACAGAATTTATACACACCACGTAATAGACAAAAAGCGAGTTCAATTTAAAATCGCGTTCAGTAACATAAAATGCACTTCCAGGAATTATTGTTAACAGACAGTAGAGAATTCTTTTGTGTGTCCCTGTCCATGAACGATGACTGCTATATGCCTCTTGTCATGCACCTTAGTGATATATATAAATTTCAGTGTGTTCAAAATAGTGAAACATAATTCAAATAAATCGCAGACGATTTTTCTCCATAGACGTCATGTAACGGAATTCTTTTGACTGTTCCTGTAAAGTAACTATAAGGTCTATGCACACTCTATTCCATATTTAGCTTCTTGTAATGCACCTTAGGGATATATATAAATTCCAATGCGTTTAAAATAGTGAAACATTATTTAAATAAACCTCAAATGATTTTTCCGCATATAGACTGCAATGTAACGGAATTCTTTTGAGTATTGTAAAAAAACTATAAATGCTACACACTTCCGTTGAAATAGGGAACATGCTATAGATAAAGACAATAATATATAAAAATTGCAGAGCAATTGGAGCCTATTTATGGGAGTTAGAGCATGGACAGATGGCCAGACAGCCATACGGCCAGACAAACCGAAGTCATAAACACTTTTCAATCAGGTTGGAAAGTGTTAAAAAGATTAATGTGAAATAAAATGGATTGACGTCATAGTGGTAATAAAACAGAAAGATTTCTCAATAATACAAGGAGTATGAGTATGTACACAAAACAGATTAATATCACGTCATTAGAGAATTAAAAAGAAAATCTGGCGTCCTATCGGAAGTTTAACGGATTTTTCAGATGTTTCAGAATAATACAAAGCGAGTATCCATATGAGTAATAGAGAATATTATATATATGAGTTTGAGGAACGTATTGAATCATGATAAAAACCCGATTATGGAAATATTCACCTATTATAACATTTTTAAGGTGTAGAACATGTTTAATTTTGAAATTAATATATTTTTTAAATATCGCATTTAGTCCACATGACAGATATTATTATGACAGAATATAATAGCGGGCTTCGCCCGCTATCGGGCTGGTTTAGATATTCAAAAAAACGAGAAAAATAGACCGGTAAATTTTTACTTTATAAAAAACATGACTTTTTTTGTTGTTGTTGCTAAATGAAATTTATTCGGATTCATTAAAGAAAGGATAAAGTGTTTTGAAAGGAATATTAAACGAAACCCTTTGAGCGATCTTCGATCACACTTATCCACTTGTTTTAAAGTTTTTCTGGAAATTTATTGTTTAGTTACTCATAGTTTGTAATTATTTAAGCTAAGCTAAAGTATTGAGGAACTATATTAACTGTTAAATATAAATGATGTGGTAGTTGTCTTCAAATAAATCCAATTTTTTATTACAGAAGCGATAAAAATTATTCTTGCTATAATTAACTAGAAATAACCTTAAAAGCAGTTTTTAATCAGATTATACCGTCGGCTTTATATATACGTAGTTGTTGAAATAGTCCAAGTGCCTGTTTTTAGTAGAGGAAATTATATTGCTACGGATAATTTACATAATTTTAATGAACATTTTTTTTTAAAGTTTTTAAATATAGTATCCGAGTAAATTAAAAATTATAATAGTAACAGATTTGTTAACTACTTATTTTTTGTTTCTAAAATGCATAATTAAAACTAGAACGAAAAATCATGTATCAAGCATAGATAATTAAACACTTCCCAATACATATTCGGTACATAAAACAGAAAACGTTTCAGAGTGCTGTAGAAAAACTTTACAATTTCTAAGTAAACAATTTAGAAAAAGTATAACACATTTGAAAATCCAACTTTAGCAATTACTACCAATAGTGAGACAAAATATCCGATGTATTTTGTGCAGCCCTGTATAGGATCTATAGATATGTATTTTACACAGTATGCTAAAATTTGCTTCAGTTAGAAAATACATAGCAAAATTCAAAAGTCCCCCTCAGCAATTTCTGTCTACAAACGGAAATGCATGTGAGATCTTTTCAGCAGCCCTGTATAAGTTCTAATAGAATTTATATGCACCCATTAATATGCAAAAAGATACTTACATTTAAAAACGCGTACCTCAACTGAAAACGTTATTGCTCATAGACAATAACTTTAATCATATTCTTTTGAATGTCCCTGTAAATGGACGATCCATGCTATACATACCATATTCTTATAGTGTGTTGAATTTGTTTCAAAAATGTAACATTATTAAAATTCATCGGAAACGATTTTTCCCCGCAGCTCATAATGTAACGGAAATTTTTCGTGTGTCCCTGCAAATGAACCCTAAATGCTACACACTTCAATTTCAATACCGGACATGCCGTAATAAACCCCAATAACATATAGCAACTTCAAGGCAATATCATTATATTTACATGAATTAGAGCACTTTACGCAGACAGACAGGCAAACCGAATTCATAAACACTTTTCATCTATGTTGGAAAGTGTTAAAAAATGCGCTTTTTAAAGTGTTAACGTACACGAGATCCTTCGTCGTTGCATGTCTATACTAATATTATAAAGGAGTAAAGATTGTTTTTTTGTTTTTTTGTTTGTTTGTAGGCGGTAATCTCTGGAACTACTGAACCGATTTCGAAAGTGATGGTGACAACCCCTGCTCCAACATAGGCTATATTTTATGTCGGTGCCACTAACACCAAGGGGGTGCAGGAGCAGAAAACGTTCTAAAATCGCGATTTTTTGTATACTGAAGGAGCTAGAAATTTGAAATTTGGCATTGTAGTTGCTTATAAGATGTAAATGCTCTCTAAGAACAAAAAATGAAATTTAAAAGGGTGAAATGAGCGAAAAGCGTTCTAAAAACATT
This sequence comes from Maratus michaelseni, assembly GCA_963931845.1. Classification (NCBI taxonomy): domain Eukaryota; kingdom Metazoa; phylum Arthropoda; class Arachnida; order Araneae; family Salticidae; genus Maratus; species Maratus michaelseni. Next base: position 11,694,552 of record OZ007593.1, on the reverse strand, counting down.
CTAAATTACACTTTCTGTGGAATCTTTGGAACTACAGAACCGATTTCAAAAGTGATGGAGGCAAATTGATAGTGTCAATCCCTGCTCCAACATAGACTATGTTTTATGTCGGTGCCACTAATCCCAAGGGGGTGCAGTAACGAAAAATGTTCTAAAATCGCAATTTTTTTTTATACTGAAAGAGCTAGAAATTTGAAATGTGGCATTGTAGTTACTTATAAGATTTGAAGTCTCTCTAAGAACAAATTAAAAAAAATTCGAAATTTAAAAGGGTGAAATGAGCGAAAAGCATTTTAAAAACATTCTAAATTACAATTTCTATGGAATCTCTGGAACTACCGAACCGATTTGAAATTTGGCGTTGTAGTTACTTATAAGATGTAAATGCTCTCTAAGAACAAAATAAAAAATAATTCGAAATTTAAAAGGGTGAAATGAGCGAAAAGCGTTCTAAAAACACTCTAAATTATAATTTCTATGGAATCTCTGGAATTACAGAACCCATTTCAAAAGTGATGGTGGCAAATTGATGGTGACAATCCCGGCTCCAACAGCCTCTTTAATAAAAAGCTATGCGTTGCTGACGACTGGGTTTTTGCTAATTGTTGACACAGCTTAATCTCGGAAAATGAAACATTTGAAGTTACTGAAAAAAATATTAGCTCGAAAAGTATTTGTCAGAAAATTGAGATTTGTCAGAAAATTAGACAAACTGCGTTTGAAAGGTAAAAAATTGTATTTTTCTTCATATAAATTTCAAATCTAATGATTATGCCGTTTTTCAAATATTGAATTTCAAAAATTACCAAATTTCACAAAAGTAGAGGAAAAGTGGGGCTCTGGCCCGGGGTGGAGGAGCTGAGGAGCTGGTGCAAGGTGCAGCACCGGCTCCTCAGCTCCTCCACTCAAAGTGCAGCACCTGCCCACATGCCCACCGCTCGAAGTGCAGCACCTGCCCTCAGCCCTCCACTCGAACTGCAGCACCTGCCCACCGCTCGAAGTGCCCTTCACCACCTAAAATAAGGGGATTATTTTAATGAATTTTAATTGGGGAACTTAGAAATTTCTCGAAGCATTTTTTTTTTCCGCGTAGAAATATCTATTACAGTACAAGGTGAATTTTAACGAATTACAAATTTAATTAATTTTAATTTGGGAACTTAGAAATCTTTCGAAGCAATTTTTTTTTTAACTAGAGTAGGGCATTAGATATATATGTTAGAGTATATTTGAGGAGAATTTTAAAAGTCAAGGGTTTAATTAAAAAGGGACATTGATTAATTTTAATTTGTGAGATTTTTTTTCAACTATAGTATATAATAGCGGGTAGAATTTTAGATTTGAATGGAAAATAACAATACATTTTTGGTGCTGTCATCTATCGTTTGAATTTAGTACTTTTACGAAAAGTCTGGCTGAGGATCAAACCCTCACAAAATGAAATCATAGCACACTGATTTGCCTTATTCTAACCATTGTGCTATGATTTCATGTCTCTGAAAGTATTTTAAAAGAAGAGGTCTGTGATATCACCATATGTGCAGGTCATACGTTTTTAGTTTGTGAATTATTTTTTGTAGATTATTAACCAATGATAACTATTTATTCACGAACCAATCACATAGGATTTTTTAGAATCATGCGCGCCCCCTAGATTGGTATAAATTGATGTGAATGCTGTTCATTACATTATTCATTACATTGTTGTCGATGTGCAAGGTTGTATGATTTAAGTGGAACTTGGTTTAAAAAAATGTCTAGTGTAGAAAATCAAAAATCCTTCCTGATACCCAAAGAAGAACCTATACCGATGGACATTACCCCCAAAAAAGAACCCGTTTCGAGTATTGAATTGAAACCGTCATCGTCAGGAGAGATCAAGTTACCCCATTTTTGTGAGATTTGCAAGAAAGGCTATTCTACAAAATTTGCGTTTAATAGACACATGACTCATCACTCAGATGAAAAAGTTCTTACCTGTGGTGTTTGCGGAGAAACCTTCATTTGGAAATATGATTTACGAAATCATGCTAAGACTCATTCAAGGACATATAATTGTAAGCTGTGCAATATGGTGTTTCCACGATATTTTGATTTGTATAAACACAAGAAGATTCATAACACTTCCAAACCGAAGAAAACGGCCAGGTCTTTCAAAAAGCAAAAAGATGATCAACGTAGAGTGCTGATTAATCGACTTTGTAATTTATTGCAACAAGTAAGCACTTCCTATGAGCAAACAAAGTAACTTATGACGTCATCTATTTTTCGAGTTATATGATTGGGTTAAGCCTTTTAACTGTAACTGAGACTGATTTTTAAACCTATATAAGCAATGGATCCAGACACCTCATCATTCCGTATGAACTTTAAAGAAGATTGTAACCAAGTAACATGGCAAAAAGAAATCACGAAGAATAAGTGTTTTCGCCTAATAAACGTTCTCGAGTAGATTCACCTTTGGTATCAAGAATTGAAAGTACTGAAGACCTTGTATACATTGATGAAACAACCTCTTTTCCGGACACCTGTTGTGAGCCCACCAAGGATATATTGAATGAATTTTTCATTGACTTTAACTTTGTAAAACCTTCTACCCCAACGACATCCCATGAACTTATTCAAGAATCGTTGCAAGAACCCATTCAAGAACCACTACAAGAATCGACTGCTCATGCTTCGAATGATGACTCATTTATATTTTGGAAAGAACTTGGAAACTCAATCTTTTTAGGGTTCGAGTTACAGAATTCTGATTATTCTATCCACATAAGGGAATTTACGTCTGAAGGAATTCCTACCCAGAATGGAATTACTATGGACATCCAGACTTGGTATGAGTTCCAATATAAAATCGTTGCCTTTAATTTAAGATACAAAAGTTCCTCCTTCTTTAGCAATAACAAGATGTTAGTTTTAAATGAGGATAATTCTGTTATGTGTCTTAAAAGTTTAACGAACGATTTTCATATCAAATTAAACAATTATCAATTAGAACAATTAAAAGAAAAAGCCTATAAACTGAATAAGAAATTGATTCATCACCAGTATGAAAAACATTTACCTAACTTATTAAAGAAAAAATGTAAACAGGCTACAATGACACAAGAAAATGAATTTGTGTTATGGTCTAAACTAATTTTCTACATCGAGAATAACATTATAAGTATATTTAATGAAATTTATCAATGTACGGGATTTGCTGTTAGACATCCAAGTGTTAGCCTGCATTCGTGTTTTACATTTAACAACCGTGAAAAATTTAAACAGGTTGGAGATATGATTTTAATGCTGATTAATTTTGATGATGTACTATCCATGTTTTTAAAGAAAGTGGATTTTGTAAGCGAGCACTTTTTATGTAACCTGAATGTACAAACTTTTAAAAGCGTATTGTTTGAATAAACTATCTTGATTTTACATCTGTGTCATTATTTCTATAAAATACATGTTTAAAATATAGGCAATAAACTTGATTAAAATACAATAAACTGAATTACTATACAAATTAATGAAAAAAATACTTACACACCAGATTGAAGAAAACATGTCTTGCACAGACCACTGCTTAAACTGTTCATCTTATCCAAGGGGGAATCCCCACAAGTGAGATCACCCTATCCTGTGCCTTCATGACATCACTTGGGATATCACTACGCATGCGCGAGGTTATCTAATCAGTGATAAGATTATCAGATAGCAACCCCTATATAAGGTCGAACATATCGTGTGGAATCATTGCTTAACTGTTCCTGCCTCAGTGTTCCTGCTTAGTTAGTGATTATTCCTTGACTTGCTTGCTCAGTGATTTTCAACTTGTAAAAATGTCTTCAATCATCTTTTCGGATAATGGCTTAAACGTCCAATATATAAGTGACTTTATAGAGAAAGCCCATGCTGATCGTTATTTGACGGAGTTAAAAACATTACCATTCTACAGACCTACTTTTCATTTGCGAGGAAAGGATGTGAAGCCTAAGCGATTGGTTTTAGCTTATGGTGATCCCAATACCAGCTATGCCTTCAGTGGAACAAGTGTGTCCTCCAAACCTTGGACTTCTCTTATGATTGAACTTCGTGATAAAGTGGAAAGAGAAACAGCCTGTACTTTTAACTATGTGCTACTTAATTTGTACCAGGATGGAACTACCTATATCAGCCACCACAAAGATAATGAATCCAGCTTAAATGCTATGTTCCCTATCACAGTACTCAGTTTTGGTGCTCAAAGAACTATTGAATTCAAGAGACCTAGTGTACCCTCGACATTTATCAAGCTAGAACATGGATCCTTCTACAATATGTTGCCACCTACCAATGAATTATTCACACACAGCATCGGAGTAGAACCTGCTATTAAAGACGTTCGAATTAGCCTCAATTTAGACATTTAATAGTTCATCCTCTTGATTTGAAAAAGCCAAGACTGGACTTGATGAATGATCCTGAACTGAATTTAGACTTGTTTGCTGACTATTCTCCACCTACCGCGTCTAAACATGTTTCACCATTAAACAGACCTGAAGAGAAACTGTCTACACATACATTTCATGAATCAGATGGATATTTCTCGATTCCTTGGAATCTTGAATGGAATACCTGTGCTCAAATTGAAATGGATAAAAACTGTAATTTGAAACTGCATATAAGAATTTTTAAAGAAGGTGCACGCGGCGAATTGTTCCTAACTAAAAATGGCATCGTAATGACACCTTTAACGTTTGATCATTTCCAACAAAATAGGATCAAGTGCAAATTTTATTCTGTGAAAGACAGTTACGTATCCAATAATCAACTTTTAACAGCATTTTTTGATGAAGGACATTGCATATTACAACAGATTTTCAAGGCAAACCAACATATCTTTCATTTTAAACCAGAAGGAATACGTTTATCTATAGATCAATTTTTAAAATTACGTGAAGCAATTCCTGAAATTACCGAGTGCAGGATCGATATGCTTCTTGTGAAAGCGATTCCTATGTCTGTATTACGAAAATCAAAAAAGTGTATTCAGACACATACTAATGAGAATAGTGCGAAGAAGCATTTCCTTTCATGTTTTGATCAAGAATTAGAAAGATCTCTTAATCAAGTATATACTTGTACCATTAGCCAGTTATCGCAATTAGACCATGACTGTTTAAATACTTCATTAAGAGAAAAATTTGTTCTGTATAGAGATAGCGCATTATTAAACTTTAATGTCTATCAGTTTGTGAAGAATGTCACTGCAAACTGTCTTTGTCACTATACACCTGCATTTTTTGATACATTGAATTCAAACTTTTATGAAAACTATTTAGAAACTCTGTTTGTAAATTCCTATGAAGTATAATGCTTTTAAAACTAGAAAATGTTTGTTACATTTGCTTGAATAAAAATACTTTTTTTCCTCTAAATAATTTCTATGTGATTATTTCCTAAACATCATTAAGTGTTTCTTTTTTTCAGATTTGCGATATGTAGAAAACAGTTTACAGTCATGAAAAGTAGTTTTGAACTAAGAAAAAAAGGTTTTAAAATTGTTCTAAAAAAAAAAATAAAAAAAAAAACATTTTCTGACACATTTTTAAATTCAATATTTGTTCACAAATGTGTTAGAATTTTTCGCGTTGAGAACTATCTTAAAATAGTATCGGTTCATTAAAAAACACTGAAACATTCTTCACTTAATTGAAACTTTACAAAGGAAAATATTTTATGTGAAAAAAAAATCGTAAAAATTTCTAAGTTTCCCAATTAAAATTAATGACAATTATTTAGGAAAATTAAATAAGGTTATTTGCTCATGAGTTAAAATTTCTTATTACAACGTATCTGTCATGAGTAATCGCTAAGGGTTTTTCCTATGAACGATTCATATCTATCTACCACTAATCGGTCGTCCTTATCAGATCCTCTTATCTATGAATCATATGTGTTGTATATTAGCAAGATCTTTCGGGGTAAACTTTAGTCTGTTCTAGATTTCGTTTCTTGTTGTGTCACAAGCTAGTGCTCTTGGATTTTTTTATACTTGTGTAGTGTGACCAAGTTTGTTAAATAGTTTTGTGTTTGAGTTTCTGAAGAATTCGAGAATTTATCATGATTTCATCTAACCAACAGCAGATCTCTTCAAACTTTGATGATGATGAAGTAAGTGGATTTTAATATATATTTTTATTATATAATGTACTTTTAAAACTAATTTTAATTCAGCAAATTTATTAAATAATTTGTGAAATGACTTAGTCTAAAACAAGAATGATTTTTACCCGAGGGGTATATTTTACTTTGCCTAAAGCATGACAAAATCTATTTTCAAATTTTATGAAGGGGTACCGTATATTCTAAAATTACTATTCTAAGCTGTGATATTATTATTTATTGGTATATTTCACTGTAAAACATAATAAAATCTATTTTAAAATTTTATGAAGGGTTCTGTATATTTTAAAATTACTATTCTAAGCTGTGATATTTTACTTAGTATAAAGCATGAATAATTTTTACCCGAGGGGTATATTAAACAGAGGTACTTAACTAAATTAAAATTTTATGAAGGACTCTGTATATTCCAAAATTACTATTCTAAGCTGTGATTATTCTTATATTTTACTTACCGTAAAGCATGAATAATTTTTACCCGAGGGGTATATTAGATACTTAACTTAACTAAAATTTTATGAAGGGGTACCGTATATTCTAAAATTATGAAGGTTTTATTTACGAGACATGAGTATAATTTTTTGAAATATAAGATTGATTATTGTGAAGTATAGCAATGATTTTTTTTAAGGGTAACTATTTTTAATGCCTGTTTTAACTATTTTTAATGTATATTTAAAATATTTCACCTTAGAAGTGTATATGTCTTAATAATGCAACTTGTAATTTATTTTCATACCAGTATAATGTATTAGTTCTAAGTAATTAATTTTGGGAAATATATATCGAAATGATTTTATTCTGTGCTAATATCTCGCAATATTTTTTAAAAGTTTTGTGAAATGATATTATTTATATGGAAAACTTTTTAGGACTCTATATTTTTAAATTGTTAGTTTAAAAAAAAGAACTTTGTATACATTTTAATACTTCTCACAAGTAAATATGTTTATTATAAAATTTATATGTAGTAGGGAAAAAGTTATTTGAAACAGTTTTTCTTATTATTACAAATTTTTAATCCAATGTGTGGACCTTCATTAGAATAATGCAAAGTTAGTTTATAATGTCAGCCATTAATATTATATTTAAAATAGATCCTTTTTATTTGAAGTATATTTCCTTTTACATGAATATTTAAAACAGTATTCACATTACCATACATTTTTTTTAACTCGTTAAGTATTCTAATTAAACAATCTTCATTAATTCAGTTAATTAGTAGCGATATCTTGTAATGACTCATTGTGGAAAATCCCATGACGTCATACGTGGAAAAACCTGAGGTCAGAGATCTGATAAGATTCTCTTATCTGATTAAATAGATAAGCGCGCTGATGTGGGTTCATTCTTATAGTAGTTGTCCTAGAGACTGTACGTTATAATTAGTGCTCCAAGCAATTTTACTTTATTAATCTTTTTGAAAAAGTAATAAATAAAACGATGAATTCAAAAATTCAAAGTCAAGTAAGTTAATTATTTTGAAAAACTGTTTAGTATCATTCTATATTTTTTTATAAGATTGTTTTCCTTTGTAAATGATTTTAACCTAAGAGTTTTCCATATGTTATGTGGTTTAATATTGCTAAACGATTTATTTTTGAAAGTCTCTAAATGAATCTATTCAAATACCTATCTATTGTGATACTAATTTTCTTGAAAAACTCCTATTTAGAAAAAAAAAATGTTTTTCTAGAAAGATATTACTTTTCTGTTTTGATCTCGATGTTAATATCTGTATGTGTGCTAAATGTATAGTTATTTTAGTGAATGAAATTTAAAATTTTGGTTTAACAATTTAACTTAATTCAAAATATAAACAAAGTCATTATTCTCTAGCACTATTCTATATGAAATTTTTTATAATATGTTATTGATGAACCCTTTTCGAAAAATGATTTATGTTTTCTAATTTAGTGGGAAACTGATTTAAACATCAGTCCCAGAAAAATCGACGCCATAGAGATAAGAGCTCTAAAGGAAATGGCTGAAAAAAACCTCAGCACCTTCAACGCAAGAGTCTTCTTTGGTATATTATTATTATTATTATTATTATTTATTATTAGTGTGTAAAAATTATAATAAATGTAGATTGTAAACGATTATTTTCTTTTAAAGTGGGACATGGATTTTTCCCTCACGCCTAACCAAACAAATCTTATGGACCAAGTTGAGAAGATGTATAGGAGTGAGAGAGAGAAAAAAAATCTAATGATGGAGTCTCTTAAGGTATTTTTTAAAACTTTATAAAACAACTAAAGTTTAATTTTTTTTTTTTTTTTGGTAAATGCTTATGGGGATATTCTTTTTTTAGCGTAACCTGCCCAGTATGGTTGAAGCAACCACGTCAAAACCACATTCTGATGTTCCTAAGGTATGTTTTCTTTAGTATATAATAATTATAAGTTACTTTAAAATTGCCTATTTCAAACTTGATAAGATAAAGTTTAAATCTTGATAACGTAAAGTTTAATTCTTGATAACTCGAAGTTTAATATTTAATAACTTAAAGTTTAAATCTTAATATCTCAAAGTTTAATTCTTAAAGTTTAAATCTTGATAAATAGTAGATCCTTTTTTTAATAGGCATGTTTATAAAGCTAGGGTATGTATTTCTTTTCAGGATCAGCATATATGTGAATTGTGTCAAAAATCGTTTTCAAGGGCGTTTACCCTGAAACTGTCATCAACTGATTCACCTAAGGCAAAGAGGAGGTCAATCTGATGTGAACCCTTCTGCCCCAGTCACAAGCCCGTCTAATGTCCGCCCTTCTATCGCAGGCCCGTCAAACGTGGAGCCCTCTAAGGTAATTCTTTAAATATATATTTTTTAATTTTACAGGTCTTTTTTTTTAATGTTAGTTCTCGAGAAAGATTAAATAGTTTTTTTTTAAGAGTATCATTTAGAAAATTGGGAGGGTTTTGAGAGACTGAAATAAATTTTCTGTTTAACTTTAGGTTTTGTTCATAAAAACTTAATGAAGGGTTTTCTTTTCAAATAAAAAATTAATTCTTTTTAAAAAAATATAAAAGTTTAATAAAGACTTAAATTTTAATGAAGGGTTTTCTTTTTTTCAGGGTGTCCACACATGCGATATTCGTGAGAAATCTTTCTCAAAAGCCTTTAATTTGAAACGACATCATGATACCCATACAAAATCCACGGATACCCTATTTACGTGCGATATATGCAAAAGTTCATTTAACAGAATGGATAATTTTCTTCGTCACAAGAAGACACATTCTGAAGAAACAACCCGTTTTCGTTGTGATGTGTGTGAAGAAATTTTCACCCGTGCTGACAGTTTGAAAAGACATCTCGCCACGCACGTGAATCCGCAATATTCCTGTCAAGAATGTAATGAAAAATTCTCCAGAAAAGGTCACCTCATGCAGCATACACGTGTCAGCCACAGTAGTTCATCAACATTGAAAACTGTAAAGAAACCACGATTAAATCCTCAACCTCGTAAATATAATAGTAAAAGAGTAGACGCTCTCAATTGCTTCAGCAGTATTTTTCTCGAACCAAATGATGACACTGCTCACGATATATCCATCTTTTTCGAGAGCAAAAGAAAAGAATTAGTAAATTGTTTGGAGGAAGGTGTAGAAGACAAAAAATCTATTAAGTGGCGATTATTGATAAAGATTCTACTTGAAAAAAAAAATGCTGGTGGGGAGACTGAAGCGCTATCGACCTATTTTTCATCGAACACCTATGAAGAATTTACAACGGATCAAATCGAAAACCATCTCGATGAAGCTCACAAGAAAATATTGACGTTATTTGAAAAATTCCTGCAAAGAGGTAGTGGGTGGGTTCTTAAATTAATTCATCATTTTGAATTAAAAATTGCCATGTATGCACCCTTAAAAGGATCGAGCTATATCCAACTACCAAAAGATTTAAAAGGGCGTGAAGCAATTTTAAATGTACAAAACTTTAATGATCACAAGTGTGTGCTTTGGTCGATTCTCGCCCATCAGATGAAGTTAGATCATAATAAGCATGCTGAAGCTATATATAATTATAAACCTTCTGAGCATACTCTGAATATGCAAGGAATATCATTACCAACACCTTATACTCAAATTCACAGCATTGAAAGTCAGAACGACTTGAGAATAAATATCTTCGGGTACGAGGAGGGAGAGATATACATTCTTCATGTTTCAGAAAAAACGAACAGCGACGGGATCAATCTACTTTTGATCAGCGATGGGGAAAACACCCATTATACGCTGATCCGTGATTTTTCACGATTTATCAGTCATAGAAGTGGGCATAAATGTGCAGCCTATTATTGTTTCAGTTGTTTTCATGGGTTTACCAACCAAGAACTCTTAGAAAACCACTCTCCCTATTGTTGTAGACAAGCTCCGCAAATTGTTAAAATGCCAAAGGAAGGTGAAAATATATTGTCTTTTACAAGTACCCACTTACAAGCACCTATACCCTATATAATATATGCTGACTTCGAGTCTCTCCTCGTACCAGTCACAACCACCGAACCCTCCATCTCTACTTCCTGTCAAGTGCAAACAGCACATCATTCTGCTTGTGGGTATGCTTACGTTATTGTGGGCCCTGACGGAAGCACCTACAGGCATACACCCGAAGAAGAAGCCGTTACAGTCTACAGAGGAGAAGACGCTGTAGGACATTTCATCGAGAAAATGTTGAAAATTAAAGAAGACTTTCAAGATAAACTCATGACTATCGCACCTATGCAGTTAACTCCCGTAGTAGAAGAATCATTCAAAGGAGCAACAGAGTGCTATATTTGTAGGAAGGCCCTGGGAGATAAACGTGTACGTGACCATTGTCACATCACATCAAACTACAGAGGGGCTGCACACCCTCTTTGTAATTTAAACTACAAACAGTCGAAAATTATCCCAGTGGTCTTCCACAATTAAAAAAAATATGACGCCCATCACATCTTTAAAAAGTTAGGCTGCTATCCCAATCTACAAATTGATGTCATCGCCACCACATTGGAGGATTACATATCTTTTAAACTAAAAGAAAAATCATCAAGTATCCAATTTTCCTTCCTTGATTCGCTGCAATTTCTCCCCGCTTCGTTGGAAAAGCTTACGTCAAATCTACAACCCAGCGACTTCAAAATTTTAAAACAGAATATTTTCAGTACAATAGACCAAAGCCTACTCACCCGCAAAGGTGTTTATCCTTACTCATATTTCACTAACTTCAGTAAATTTAATGAAACAAAACTTCCCCCACCAGACGCCTTCCACAACAATTTAACAGATGAAAATATAACAGATGAAGACTACATACATGCTCAGAAGATTTGGACAACCTTTAATATGAAGTCGCTGGGGGAATATCATAACCTATATGTTAAAACAGATGTGCTACTGCTGGCTGACGTATTTGAAAACTTCAGGGGCTTGTGTAAGCAGTATTATGACATCGATGCAGCTCACCTCGTCACTTCACCAGGTTTATCTTGGCAAGCCTGTTTGAAGATGACGGGGGTGAACTTGGAACTTTTAACAGACATTGATATGCTGCTTTTCATCGAAAAGGGTATCCATGGTGGTGTGTCGCAGATTACCCACAGATTTGCGACCGCCAATAATACACAAGTCCCTGATCATAAACCCAATGAAGAAACATCACATATTCTCTATTTAGATGCAAATAATTTGTACGGCTGGGCAATGTCTCAATACTTGCCTAGCGGAGGGTTTCGGTGGTTACAAGCATCCTCTTCATTCACAGAAGAAGACATAATGAAAATACCGAAAAATTCATCAACTGGCTTCATATTCGAAATAGAACTGGAGTATCCTGAATCCTTACATGATCTTCATAATGATTATCCTGTGGCCCCTGAAAGATTAACCGTCGAAGAAAACATGCTTTCATCATACGCAAAAAGTTTATTGGAGAGAGGATTCAGAGGTACTCCCAAGCTCATCCCCAATTTGATGCATAAGAAAAATTATATCTGCCATTATCGCAATCTACAGCTATATTTAAAGTTGGGGTTAAAATTACAAAAAATCCATAAAGTGTTGGAATTCAAGCAGTCCCCTTGGCTCGCAGAATATATTAATTTCAGTACAGAGAAGCGGAAGATGGCAACAAGCACATTCCAAAAAGATTTCTTCAAGTTGCTCAACAACAGCATTTATGGGAAGTGCATCGAGAACCTGAGGAAGAGACGGAATATTGAGGTGTGTAACATTTTCCGCAGAGGTGAAAAGCTGGTTGCATCCCCCTTTTACAAAACCTTCAAGATATTCGACGAGGGTCTGGTAGCGGTAGAAAGACAGAAACCCAGTATCTTGATGAACCGGCCCATTTACGTCGGGTTCACGATACTGGAGTTATCCAAAGTGTTTATGTATGATTTCCATTACAATTTTATTAAAAAAATTATAGTGGAAATCATTCATCTCTGCTTTTTACTGACACCGATTCTTTGACATATCTCATCAAGACTGAGAATATACAAATGGAATTGGCACTCCACTGCTCTGAATTTGACTTTTCAGACTATCCCCCAGAACATCCTCTCTATTCCACAGCGAATAAAAAAGTCTTGGGGAAGTTTAAAGATGAGTTAAATGGAAGAGCTGTCCATCAATTTGTAGGTTTGAAGTCTAAGATGTATTCCATCAAGACGGGGGATGAGGAAAAGAAGAGAGCCAAGGGGATTGCCAGAAACGTCGTACAAAAAAAATTAAGACATGAAGACTACATCAACTGTATATTAGAACAGAGAACATCCTTTGAAGTCCAAACGAGAATCGCTCAGCAGCTGCACAACCTCTATACAATAAAGCAAAATAAAAAATGTTTATCTCCCTTTGACGATAAACGGTATCTACTGGAAGACGGGATTAGCAGCCTAGCTTATGGGCACTATAAAATACCTCCTTCGTAATGAGTTTTAAAAAAATCTTAAAAAAGTTTAAAAAATCTTAAAAAAAAAAAAAAAAAGAAGAAGAAGATATCTAAATTTTCTAAAAATATTTTTGGGAATCGTTCGTGTGATTTACCTCCCCGTGGTGATTCCTGGGACCAGGAAATTTTGACTCTAGGTCACTTCTAGCCAAAAGCTCACACATTAAGGCAAAATTCATTTCAGTTGAGAGTTTATATCATAGATTACTTTCAGCTGAAAATCCTACTTTTGGCGACTTTTAACTCTAAAAATTCTATTTTTAACTCTAAAAATTCTACTTTTAGTTTAAAAGAAAAAAAATCACAAAAAATGTCTAAGTTCCCCAATTAAAATTAATGAATGATCCTTTTTAATTATTATTTTTAATTAAATCATTATTAACTTTTAAAATTCACCTCAAATATACTCTAACATGTATATGGAATACTCTACTCTAGTTGAAAAAAAAAATTGCTTCGAAAAATTTCTAACTTCCCCAATTAAAATTAATTAAATTTGTAATTCGTTAAAATTCACCTTGTACTGTAATAGCTATTTCTACGTGAAAAAAAAATTGCTTCGAAAAATTTCAAAGTTCCCCAATTAAAATTAATTAATATTTTTAATTATTATTTTTAAATACAATTCACAAACTGAAAAAATATTTCCCACTCTACTATAGTTGAAAAAAAAATTTTGCTTCGAAATATTTCTAAGTTCCCCAATTAAAATTCATTAAAATATTCCCCTTATTTTAGGTGGTGAAGGGCACTTCGAGCGGTGGGCAGGTGCTGCAGTTCGAGTGGAGGGCTGAGGGCAGGTGCTGCACTTCGAGCGGTGGGCATGTGGGCAGGTGCTGCACTTTGAGTGGAGGAGGTGAGCTGCACTTCGAGTGAAGGAGCTGAGGAGCCGGTGCTGCACCTTGCACCAGCTCCTCAGCTCCTCCACCCCGGGCCGGAGCCCCACTTTTCCTCTACTCACAAAGGAGTACCATAGCGAAACCTTCATGCGTAAAAAGATAATGATTAATTATAGTAGTCACAAATTATAGTAGCCTTATTATTCTGTTAAAATATAAGAGTGAATTATGAAATGTCATTATTTTGTTTGATTAACAGTTCGTTAAGAGAAATTGATCAGCGTAGCGAGCGTAGCTTGCTAATTTGATATATTTGGAAACTTTAAAATAATGATTGTGTTGTGATTCTGAGTTATAAACTTGCATTATTAATAGAATTATTTAGTAAGAGTTTTTTTATCACGCTTTTAGCCTTAATTAACGCTGTATTAAAATATTTATCTGGGTTATTTTACGATGTCTCCCGTCGGTACATAATAGCATTTTACACATTTTTTACACTTCCGAAAAATTAGTATAGGAAATCAATGTTAACCGTATTTTTCTTGGTCCTGTAAGATATTTCTGCTTTGCTCAGGTCGTCACACAAAAGAGAATGGGCTCGTTCTTTGGAACATTGTTACTTGGCGCTTTGTCCACTCCCAGATGGACATTCATCACCAATGTAAACTTGACATTTTGTAAAGAAATCTTCCTTTACTAGAATAGCTAAAAAAAAAAATTTCTTCCGTCACTTTGCCATCCCCCCCCCCCCCCCAACAAAATACTTTCTGTCCATTAAAATAGCAAGAATATGTTACAATGAAGTTGTTTATTTTATTTGGACACTATGGACAAAAAGTAGAAGGCTCGTTTCAACAATTGTAGCAAACTGAAAAAAAAAATTATAAATGTATTCGCTCTTAAAAAATATGGACATCCTTACTTGAGGTCAAATATGAAAGAATTAAAGCTAATCGGATTAGCAATGCTTAACATTCATCGCGATAAGGAATTTCACCCTGAAGAAGTATTAAATAAATTCGCAATGAAGCATCAAGGAAATTGCAACTGCAGTATTTTTAAGGCAATACAGCAATGTTTTGCCATTATTTTTTTCATTGCAATAAAAAGTGTTCTCCACATCTTAAATATGAAAACGTTTAATTTTATTTAATTGAAGAATTTTAACATTTCTGTATTAACTACATATTACGGAATATTATACATATTATTAGAATTAATAAATTGTATATTTATATATTTCATACAAAATGATAACAAATTGGTTACTTAAATTTAATTTAATAATATTATTATAATTTGTAATTTATATATTAATTAATTATTAATATAATTTTTAATGGTTAATTTAATATTATTTCATGAAAATTCATTAATTACTGTGTTATCTATCTATACTATTATGTAAAGAGGAAACGGTGCCTGACTAACTCATCAACGCCCAGCCGAAACTACTAATGTCAGGGTCACGCAATTTGGACTGTAGATTGCTGTTATGGCCTAGGCAAGCAATAAGAAGGGATTTTTGAAAATTCACCCCCGAAAGGGGTTAAAGGGGCGTTCGAATGCTTTAGGTCATTTTGCCATATCTCAGCAGCAGTTATAGGTAGGAGCTTGAAATTCCAGAAAACAAATCTACTAAAAAAATGATTAAACATCTATTTCAGCGATTTCAGAAACTCCCCCAGAAGGGGATGTTAAAGGGGGGTGGCCGAATGCTTTAGGTTATTTCGCCATATCTCAACAGCAGTTATACGTAGGAGCGCGAAAATCAGGAAAACAAATCTACTAAAAAAATTATTAAACGTCTATTTCAGCGATTTTAGAAATTCCCCCCCAGAAGGGGGTTAAAGGGTGGTGGTCGAATGTTTTAGGTCATTTCGCTATATCTCTGCAGCAGTTATAGGTAGGAACGCGAAAATCAGGAAAAAAAATCTACTAAAAATGAATAAAACAGGTATTTCAGCAATTTTGTAAATTCCCCCCAGGAGGTGGTTAAATGGGAAAGGGGTCGAATTTTTTACGTCATTTCGCCATATCTCAACTTTTATGTAGGAGGCCGAAATTAATTAAAACAAATCTACTAAAAAATTGATTAAACATGTATTTCGGCGATTTTGGAAATTCCCCCCAGAAGGTTGTTAAAGAGGTATTCAAAAGTTTTGGGTTATTTCGCCATATCTCAACAGCAGTTATAGGTAGGAGCGCGAAAATCAGGAAAACAAATCTACTAAAAAAATGATTAAACGCCTATTTCAGCGATTTTAGAAGAAATTATATATATAAGAATATTATAAGAAATTATATAAGAAATTAAGAGAGATATAAGAAATTCCCCCCCAGAAGGGGGTTAAAGGGTGGTGGTCGAATGTTTTAGGTCATTTTGCCATATCTCAGCAGCAGTTATAGGTAGGAGCTTGAAATTCCAGAAAACAAATCTACTAAAAACATGATTAAACATGTATTTCAGCGATTTTAGAAATTCCCCTCCCGGAGGGGGTTAAACGGTGGTGGTCTAATGTTTTAGGTCATTTTGCCATATCTCAGCAGCAGTTATAGGTAGGAGCGCGAAAATCAGGAAAACAAATCTACTGAAAAAGTGATTAAACACGTATTTCAACGATTTTAGAAATTCCCCCCTGAAGTTGGTTAAAGGGGGTGGTCAAATGTTTTAGGTCATTTCGCCATATCTCAGCAGCAGTTTTATGTAGGAGCGCAAAATTAAGGAAAACAAATCTACTAAAAAATTGGTTAAACACGTATTTCAGCGATTTTAGAAATTTCCCCCCAAAGGGGGTTAAAAGGGGGGGGGGGTCGAATGTTTTAGATCATTTCGTCATATCTCAGCAGCAGTTTTAGTTAGGAGCGCGTAAACCAGGAAAACAAATCTACTAAAAATGAATAAAACAGGTATTTCAGCAATTTTGTAAATTCCCCACAAAAGGTTGTTAAATGGGAAAGGGATCGAATTTTTGACGTCATTTCGCCATATCTCAACTTTTATGTAGGAGGCCGAAATTAATTAAAACAAATCTACTAAAAAATTGGTTAAACATGTATTTCGGCGATTTTGGAAATTCCCCCCAGAAGGTTGTTAAAAAGATATTCAAAAGTTTTGGGTCATTTCGCCATATCTCAGCAGCAGATTTAGGTAGGAGCGTGAAATTCAGGAAAACACACCTACTAAAAAATGGATAAACACGCATTTCAGTTATTTTAGAAATTCCCCCCGAAGGGTTTTAAAGGGGGGGGTTTCGAAAATTTTAGGACATTTCGCCATATTTCAGCAGCTGTTTTATGTAGGTGCGTGAAATTTAGGAAAACAAATCTACTAAACAAATGATTAAACACGTATTTCAGTGAATTTAGAAATCCCCCCCCCCCCCGAAGGTGGTTAAAGGGGGATTCGAAAGTTTTAGGTCATTTCGCCATTTTTCAGCAACAGTTTTTGGTAGGAGCGCGAAATTCAGGAAAACAAATGTACTAAAAAAATTACATATAAAATTGTATACTATATTTTGAAGCAGGTTTAAATGATACTTCGTTTTTCTTCCACTTTGCTGATAATTTTATAAGTAGAAGGTATAACGCTGGCCACTGAAACTTGACCCCCCTGTGAAAATTTTCTGGCTCCGCCCCTGACTATTAGAAGATTAAATTAATTATTATTGGGAGGAAAATTAGCAGATGAAAACAAATACAAACATATTAAAAGACTGAAATAAATAAATACGTAAACTGTAACAAAATATGGAAAATAAAAATAAAAGTTTTTTTTTTTTTTTTTTTTTTTTTTTTTTTTTTTTTTTTTTAAACCAAAACTACCTACATATTTTGTAATTAAAAAATTAACGAAAACATATAAATTATTTACTTTTGCTTATTTTAAATGCGTTGTAGAATATACACAAATACACACACACATATATGAACATAAGTTTGCCTTTTTTTACATTTTTAAATTAAATATTTATTGTTTGAAATTGCATTAAAATTTGAAAAAACGAAACAATTTCACGGTCCCTACTATTCAGTAACTGTTCATGCTAAGAAAAAGGCGTATAAAACGGCAAACTTCCCCAATTTCTTGTAATTCCGTTTTAGCAGGTATTAACTGTTTATACTTTTCACAACAACTGTGTACATTGGTTTAAAAGTTGGATAAAAACAAATTAAATTCAAAATATTACGATCTGTCTGTATATAAAATATCCATTACAAGTTTTGAATTAATAAACTTCCAATGTAATCTTCCACATTATCATTTAAAACATTTATCTTATATAATTTTAACTGTTAAATCTACATTTTAAAACACTTTTAATTTACTTTAAAACCATTTAAGAAGAGAAACTTTGTGATATTATTTTACTAAAACACAATAGTATTACGCAAACCTTATCGTGAAATCTCATAAATGAAATTACTTATTTTAAAACACTTTTAATTTATGTTTAAACCAGTTAAGGAACAAATTCTGTGGTACATATTAAATTAAAAAAAAGTGCAATCACATAATTTATTTTCAAAAAAATTATTTGCTTTTTTTATATAGTGATTTATTAAAATAATATAAACTACAGAATTTTTAGACAAATTTTAACAATCATTGGTTTAATATTTCTTCAAGTTTCATATATTTTATGCAAAAAAGAAAAAAAAAACTAAAGTAATATTTAGTATAATAGCACTTATATCTTTGTCATGTCTGTTTTAAGTATCGTGTTAAGAGTTTCTAAGTATTTAAAAAAATGTTAGTTCATTATAATTACACAAACTTGTCTTGCTCCTCCTGTCATTTATACATGAAAGAGTAAAGTAATAATCTTAATTTTAATGTTATTGTTAACGCTGTTCATTTTGCATGTTTGTCTGTTAAACATATTTTTTGAGCATGAAAAGGTTTACTTGAGAATTGATAGAATTCGAAAAACAGGTATTCCAGTCTGAGGACACTCATTAATACACCATAAAAACCCTTCGTAAACGTTTCTGAAAAATAGGGGCAGCGAAAAATATTTTGTTTTTATAAATAATTCTTTAAATTTTGGAAATGTATTGGTTTCTGGGGATTCAAATAACAATGGAACACGCTAATCCGAATTTCGGATAACTCAGAAGATTATATTATATTTTCGTTCGTGGTTATAGTATATTTTCATAAAATAAGAAACATTGGTCATTTTTGACAGTGGTATCTTTAACTTTAGGCATAACTACTTTACTAACCCAGATTGTTCGTTTCTTCTTTTTAGAAGTATTATTATTTTTTTTTTTGTGGTGTTGGTTGGCGGGAGGGGGGGGGGTGGAATTACTTCTTACTCTGGTTGACCCAAACCTTAGCTATGTTACTCTGGTACTGGATGAAAGTAAATTTTGTTTGTGCTGCTAGAGAAATTTCATCCAAAATCACCTCAAAAAAGAAAATAAATAAATAAATAAAAAAAATCAGTTGTTTCTGTTTGTTATTTAAACAATATCGTCATTCATTTTTTTCTCCTGCTTGGAAATGCAAATAAAGGGATATCTCAACTAACGAATGTTTCGGCTAACAATCATTGTTTTCTCTGGGTTTTCTTTTTTAATTCGGCTATTGAACCTGGTTATGTTAATATTTGGATTCACCTAAAAACGTATAATACCATTAAAATCTGAAAAATGCATGATATATATATATATATATATATATATACTTTACTTTCCAATTTATACAGGATTCAATTTGCTCAAACATGGATGTATTTAGTGCTTTAAAAAAAGAGGAAGGGGGGGGTCTTAAAAAGCTAAAACTAGCCTTAATAGGATTTTTGTAATATTTTTAAACGAAAAATAATAATCAAAATAGGCAAAGCTATAACTCTGTTATGATCAATTATCAAGTAACACAGAGCTTTTATAGCTCAAATACAAACGTGATGCTTTTTGACACAGTCGCAAAATAATTTTTTTCTCTTAAATGCACCAAATTTGCAGACATTCTGATTCCTTTTTTTTTAAAAAAAATATTTTAAGTTGCTTAGAGATAGAGAACGAGTGATATTTGGAGCAGAACTACTCAACTCGGCAATTTTTTTTTAAATAAAATTTCTTCAAAATGGTGGCATTATTTCCATCGTTGCAAAAATGAAATAATGCATTTTATTTATTTTTATTGATGAAATTTTTTTCATTAGAATAAAACAGGAAACAACAACCATTTGTTATGGAAGAGAATTTACGAGTGGCTAATAAACAACATCAAATTAAGAATGCTTCTTGTACAGTACTTCAAATTAAAAAACCTTTCCTATGCAACTATTCATTGAATACATCCAACACACTGCTATCAACTATGTGAATGGTCAATGTTATGTGTACAAGCGTTAAGCCAAATCGAAAGATTTGAAAGGAAAAAAAAATGAGGAGTCCCCGATAAACCACTCTGTTTTCTGAATGACGATAAATATTTCAGTACAAGAAATTGTACAGAGTGAGTGTGTTTTTGATTCATTGATTACATTCTGAAGTCCTCCTTTGCAATGCTAAACAAGTTGGGAATTGTACGTTAAACGTGACAAATGAGGTGCGTTCATGTTTTAACTAGTGCGTTAACTAGTTTTACAATGTAAAACTAGTCGGATGTGTCAATCCCAAAACTTTCTTCTATCTCACACAGGTTTCGCATACACTAAAAAGAATCAGCACCAATTTATATCAATGTCTAACTGAAGCTCAAGTTTTATTAAATTCCGTGCATTATTTCTTGAGATATGACGATCGCTAAAATCGTGTAAATCCTTCAAAATGCTGCATAGCAGCGCCACCTGCTGGGTAATTTTTACTAAAAACTAATCAACACCCATTTATATCAGAGACTAACAGAATATAAAGTTTTATTTAATTCCGAGTATTAGTTCTTGAGATAGAGCTATTGCGGAAATCGCGAAAACTGCTGCATAGCAGCGCCACCTGCCGGACGATTTTTACCAAAAACTAATCAGCACCCATTTATATCTTGGACTAACTGAATCTAAAATTTTATTAAATTCCGAGCATTAGTTCTTGAGATAGAGCTATTGCGGAAATCGCGAAAAATTCGGCATAGCAGCGCCACCTGCCGGGTGATTTTTACCAAAAACTAATCAGCACCAACTTATATCAGGGACTAACTGAATCTAAAGTTTTATTAAATTCCGAGCATTAATTCTTGAGATAGCGCTATTGCGGAAATCGCGAAAAATGCTGCATAGCAGCGCCACCTGCCGGGCGATTTTTACCAAAAACTAATCAGCATCAATTTATATCAGGGACTAACTGAATCTAAAGTTTTATTAAATTCCGAGCATTAGTTCTTGAGATAGCGCTATTGCGGAAATCGCGAAAAATGCTGCATAGCAGCGCCACCTGCCGGGCGATTTTTACCAAAAACTAATCAGCACCAATTTATATTAGGGACTAACTGAATCTAAAGTTTTATTAAATTCCGAGCATTAGTTCTTGAGATAGAGCGCCTACAAAATTTTTGTCACATACAGACAGACAGACACACAGACAGAGTCACAGACAGACATTTTCTAAAAATAGTCAAATCGTGTTCAGGACCTTCTAAAACGTATAAATCCATCGAAAACCGGAAGTCGAAAATTTTCATGAATCCAATACTTTCTTCTTGTAAAGATAGAAGAAAGTAAAAATCATTGTTATTATTTCAGTGAAATGAACTATATCATCTGTTATGAGTGGAATGAGAATGCCTTTTCTTTTATTTTATTATGTATGCCATGTTTACAGGTGCACATTTTTTCTTCGACACCAGACAGCGCTGCAAAATTCACCATGGAGATCGAGCTTTGCGAATGATTACCATCATGGTTTAGTATTTCTATGGATCTCTTGTGTTTATTTATTTTAATGGATTGAGATATTGGGCTGTCAACCTAATTTCAACTGAAGTTATCTCAGAATCTATACATATTTGATTGTAACTCACCTCTCAAACAGACAATTTTTTTTGAACGATCTTTCTGAAAATGTAACTTTTATGCAATTTTATTTGAAAAATTAATTTTGAATAAAAATGGCCTCCTGGCATATGAAGGTCCGCCCGTATTTGTTTTTCTCGTATGATAGGATTTAATAGAATGAAGAAAACTTTTATTACTATCTGTTTAGGTGCGTTCATAATTATATAAATACGTAGCACCTATTGTCGTCGTCTGGTCCGCCCGTCCGTCTGTCTGTCCGCATATAACAATGCAAAAACTATCTAATCGAATGTTTTGAAATTTAAGATATATTATCTTTGCAGAATTTTGTCGAGTTCTATCTATTCATAGAAATTGTTAGTGAGTTACGCTGGAGTAACTAAAACTAAACTTCATATCTATTGTATGTATACATACATTTCGAACCAGGTGCTATTCACATCTGTATACAGGATATCACAAGAACAGCACACACTACTCTTTTTTTGCATAGAAATATAAGGGCTTATGTGAGCCTTTCATAGGGTCAGGTTTTCCAGCCACTTTTGGTTAATTCTCATAACATAATTTTTTTTTACCACATTATAAAATTTAATCTTTGTATTGCATCAACATGCATTTGGGGGATTTAATAATATGGAAAAGCAAGTGCAGGCATGCATTTATACTAATTGCAACAAATTTCAACACAACATTAAAGAAGTGAATATAAAACATCACATATTTTTACTGAATGGTGTATACAAATTTAAAATTTTATACATACATTAATATTAAAAATATCGACGTTTCGACCACCATCTATGGTCATCTTCAGGAATAGAAATAGGAATAGAACTTAGAAAAGCAATATAAGAAAATTTTCCTGAAGATGACCATAGATGGTGGTCGAAACGTCGATATTTTTAATATTAATGTATGTATAAAATTTTAAATTTGTATACACCATTCAGTAAAAATATGTGATGTTTTATATTCACTTCTTTAATGTTGTAATATTTCATGGTGTAATCGTCCAGCATTTATATAAATTTCAACACTTTATATGCTGTTACTGCATTCTTTATACACTAAAGTACTTTTGTAGAAAATTTTATAATATTAGTTTTCTGGTGCTGTTTTTCGGGGCGGAGGCGGAGGGCAGCATGGGGTATGGAAAACAGAGAGGGGACAAACCCTTCCAAAGTCTTTGAAAATGACGAATTTAAGATTAAAAATATTTAAAAAATGTTGTTCTTCCCTGTCCTAACTATGATGCATGATCATGCAAATATGTTCCCAATCTACAAGTAGCACTCATGCACTCCGTATCATGTGCAGGGGCGCCATTTCGGGGGGCCTGGGGGGGGCAACCGCCCCCCCCCAAGAAATCTGAAATTAAAGAAAATTTATCAGTTTTCACAGGCTAGACTAGGGATGAAAAACATGTGGCCGCGATGAGTTTACTGGTGGCTCGGGAATCAATTTCGCCGATCGGACGCGAAAAAGTCGCGAATTTTGCCGATCGGGTGCGTAAAAATCGCGAATTTTGTCAAATTTCGCCGATTGGACGCGTAAAAATTGCAAATTTTGCCGATCGGGCCCGTAAAAGTCGCAAAATTTGCCAATCGGGTCCGTAAAAATCGCGAATTTTGCCGATTGGGTGCGTATAAATCGCGAATTTTGCCGATCGGATGCGTATAAATCGTGAATTTTGCCGATCGGGTGCGTATAAATCGTAAATTTCGCCGATCGTGTGCGTAAAAATCTCTAATATCGTCAATCGGGCGAGTAAAAAACATGAATTTTACTGATCGGGTGCGTATAAATTATAAATTTTGCCGATCGGACGCGTAAAAATCGTAAATTTTGCCGATCGAGCACGTAAAAATCGCGAATTTTGCCGATCGGGTGCGTATAAATCGCGAATTTTGCTGGTAGGGGGCATATAAATCGTAAATTTCGCCGATCGGGTGCGAAAAAAATCATAAATTTCACCGATCGTGTGCGAAAAAATCACAAATTTCGCTGATCGGGCGCGAAAAAATCGTAAATTTTGCCGAACGGGCGCATAAAAATCATGAATTTCGTCAATGAGTAGGGAAAAACTGCGAATATTGTAAATTTTTTCCATCCTTGCCAACTGAATTGGGTTATGTTGACTAAGGAGGTGGTTGAGTATAGGGGGCTACCCTCTTTTTAAAATTAGCATTTTTATGAACTTTTAGGCCGATCCTCCTCCTATTTCCCCAAAACAAAATTTTGTCCACACTACGGATTTTGGCTCTCGACAATCCAGTCATTTTTGTGACTGGTCTACCTCTTATAAATGTTGTGCACCCCTACTTGATATCCACATTTTATGACTGAATATGTTAAGAAGTACAATTTAGAATAATATGTTTCTCCTCCTTCCCACCTTCTTTCTTGAAAACACAATTTTTTTTTTTCGGCACTGGCAATCTTTAAAGCTAAATTTACTCCTTCAAATAAGGTCAAAGAGTATTTTCACTCTTTGAAAATAATCTTAACTATATCTCTTTTATAAATACAAATGTAAACTGTTGATATATCCTTCCCCACAAAACTGAATATGTTGACTGGGAAGGAAGGAACCCAGGGGGATAAAACTACCTTTCCGAAAATGATGTTTTTTTAAAAATCTAATTGTAGATTTAGATCCCCCCCCCCTCCGCCTTAAACATTGAAATGTTTTCTAAAACCTTGCTATTGCGACATTCTTTAAGTGGGACATTTATTATTAATGAGTATTTTGGCTAGTTTTAGAAATATATGCGAGAAAAAAAGTATATGAATTGCTTCTGAGCTGTGTACAGCAATATTAAAAGAAAACTCGTTATCCCCAAGGCTAGAATTTTAGTGATAAATTTTCTCTTTAGCCAAAAATTTAAGGGGAAATTTTTTTTTTTTTTTCGGGGGCAGGGGGGGGGGGTGTATATTCAATTTCCTAATTATATGATTTGTTAATTTTGTTTTATTAGTGTCACATTATATTTACTCCAATCGTTATAATGCTATTAAATCATTTGCTTTATTAAATGATATTATATATACAGTATGCTCTTAAAAATCTTCACAGCCTGACACTAGAGTCCTGTCCAGATTTGGTTGTAACCGACCCGAATCCTGACTTTAATCCGATAGACTTCAAGCCGAATCCGAAATATTCATACTTGAACCCCCGAAGTGAAAGAAAATGAATGTATATTTTAATACATTTGTGGAAAAGTAATCTACAAGTTTATCGCTTATGTGCAAAAAATAACACATATATACACCCATTAATATCTATAGTTTTTTCATTTGAAAATTATTCAGAACCTCCTTTTGTTTAATCGGTTCATCTCGAACCCGATTCGAAAGAGTCAAAGCATAACCCGAAGCGTATAAAGTTTACTCGACCCGCAAAAAAAAAAAAAAAAAGAATCAACCAAACCCAAAACGAAATGCATTTCGGGTAGCCGATGCAGAACTAATTTCCAGTAAACCCGGAAACGTCCAAAAAAATGTAATTGACCGCAACCCCGCCCGAAATGAAAGAAAATTAATCCATATTTCAATATGATTTGGAAAAGTGTAGACTACAATTATATCTTTAATAACAATTTTATCTTTTATGTAGAAAAATTATTTTTTTTTTCATCTGAAAATATTTAGTATTTCTTTGAAAACTCGGGCAACACGAACCCAACTCAAAATAGTGAAAACCCAACTTGAATCCGAAACAATTAACCCTTTGATAACGGGTGAGGATTGACTACTAATTTTGCATTAATCGTTCTACAATTTCAAAAAAAAATCCTTGTGACAGATTTCTCTTGAAAATATTCTAATATAAGTGTATGACAGATTTGAAAAAGTTGTACTAATAGAATAAAAAAAAGTCCACTGGGACATCTATGCCAAACCGTAGTCAAATGTTCCAAATCAACCTGACCCGCAGCGAAAATAAGCCGCGTCAACCCGGCTCGATCCGTACTGCTGATTGGATCGTGTTGCCCCACCTAAGGCTCCTATATATACCTATGTATTAAAGGAGCCCTAGCCCCACCCAATGCAGGAGCAAGGGACCTGAGACCAAGGTTTTTGCAGATTTCTGAATTGTATGGAATTTAGATCATAGTCTGAAGAGGAAGGCAGAAAATGACTGCGGACATCATTTTCGGACATCATTTTCTGCCATTATTTCAATTTTTACTGACAGAAAACCATTAATGGAAATTTTCTTATACCTATGGATTACAACATTTGCAAATTTCGTAACTTCTTGATGGTGTTCGTGTGGTGATTATCTCGTGACCGATTGAATTTCACGACTTTTTTCGTGATTGTTTTTTTTGGTAATAATTTTCTAAATTTCGCTATTTTCTGTGAATCACTGACGGAATTGATTTTTCAATCCTTTGTCTAAATTCGCGACATTTTTTTTCAACCGATCGACGAAATTCGCTGCTTGTTTTCGCCATCTGTTGGCGAAATTCGACTCTTTTCTACGATCATTTGTTGACATTCCGGAGTCTTTTTCCGCAACCAACTGACAAAAATTGCTATTATTTTGCACAATCTTTGACGAAATTCCGATCGTTGACAAAATTTTTTCCACCATTTGTCGAAATTTACGATTTTTTTTTGTTTTGACAACTGATCGGCGAAATTTGCTATTTGTTTTTGCGATCTTTTGACGTAATTCGCTACTCTTTTCTACGATCGTTTGTTAACATTCGGGAGTCTTTTTCCGCAACTAACTAACAAAAATTGCTATTTTTTTGCACAATCTTTGACGAAATTCCGATCGTTGACTAATTTTTTTCCACCATTTGTCAAAATTCACGATTTTTTTTTTTTTTTTTTTTGGCAATTGATCGACGAAATTCGCTATTTGTTTTTGCGATCTTTTGACGCAATTCGCGACTCTTTTCTACGATCGTTTGTTGAAATTCGGAAGTCATTTTCCGCAGCCGAGTGGCAAACGTAGATTCTTTTGCACGATCTTTGACGAAATTCCCCTTTTTTGCGCGACTGTTTGACTAAATTAGCGATTTTATTTGTTGTTGTTCAATCTTTTGACGAATTTCGCGATATTTTTCCTCATTAGTTATACTAAATTCGCGATTTTTTCCGCGTTCGATTGACAAACATCTCTATTTGTTTCAGTGATCTTTGGCGAAATTCTCAATATTTTTCCACGGTCGTTTTAAAAAATTAACGATTTTTTCAGCGACCAATTTTGCCAAATTAACTATTTTTTCTAATTCCAATGCGTAAAATTCGCGGACTACCACTGAAATTAAAAATATATTCGGAGAAGTATCAAATGTTTGTGAAAGAAGTTAAGATAAGCAGGCAAAATCTCACACTGCATTTTTTATTGTGGGGCCTATTTCTATTTTGTACACGATTTGGGCAATCCTGCACGATATTTCAAACCCTGTCTCTAAAAAAAACTTTGTCCCCCCCCCCCCCTCCCTCCCCAAGAAACTCATGAAAAGGTGCCCCTGTAGTAAAACCTGCAAAAATAGAGTTGAAAAGGACTGTAAAAAATCTCCATTTTAGACAGATCTCCATCTTAGCAAGTATAATTGTATTGCGTTTTTTTTCGTCGAAACTTGATTTTTTTTGTCCGTTTAAGAAAGATTTATGTTATAGACACGTTTCACTGTAATACACCTATGCTCTTCAGAAGTGCTTTATAGAAAGAAGGTTTTAACAGTCTTAAAGAATACCTGAAAAAAACGGTACTTGTCTATAACTGAAAACTTTCATAATATTTTAAAATTCTACAGAGGTCACTTGAGATTCCGTATTAAAAGTATTGCTGTCTCTGTATATATGATTCAGTAAACGCTTCTCGTTCGGAGAGGTTGCGGGGGGGGGGGGTGGGGGGGGGGTATGCCACCACCTTAAAAAAAACTTTGCCCCCCCCCCAAGAAAGTTCTGAAATGGCGCCCCTGATCATGTGTCAACAATATAACGTTCTGAATATGAATAAAATGTGTAACGAGTTTCTGCTCAAACTTTGACTGAAACACACAGCTCTTTAAGACTATAATAAACACCTAAAAATTTCCTTTTCACATCACTGTCAATAATGGATTAGGAAGTATCAAAGTGATTCATCCTTTTGCAAAGAAAAAGAAACGGAAGGCATCAGCAATTACCAAAAAAGTTAACAATAAAGAAAAAATTCATGAGACGAAGCCGATTTCGGACACGTTACTCAATTCTTCGGCTTTCAAACGGACAGAGAAAGTACCATTCACCTCCTCTGTATGTGTTGTGAGAATGAGTGAAAAATACAATTTTATAAATTGAACATGACAATTTGTAACAGAACGAAGATTATTAGACATGTATAAAAGTAGATATTCTTATTTTGGCAAATGATGAGTAAAAAGAGAGGACTGTAGTTTCAGGAGAAGTACTTAGCAGCTCTTATCATCGGGTGACTTACTTCATGCCCTTGTGAAAGTTTTCTTCTTCTGGTAGTGAAAGTACCTGAAAACAAAATTTAGATTTCATTCTGTTCGAGAATGAAGAACAGCTAACGAATTTAAAATAGTTGTTTTTAACAGAACTAAAATTAGCACTGTATTTACAAAGCACGGTTTCTGTATTCTAAAATTTGTCCATCATTATAGATAAAAATATTTGTAAAACACATGAAAATAAAAAGTTTGAGTTGTAATTAATAAAGCATATTTATAAGTAAATGATTGACACATTTTACAAACTGTATCTTGTAAATTTAGTGATCAGGACCCTCAACGTCAGGTTTGGAATTCACATTTTTATTTTGCCATCGCTTCACATACCACCTGATATCTTGCAATCCGAAATTTATATAGTTCAAGTTATATATATAATGAGTGTGTAATGTTTCCAAGAGTTTCAGACAACACAACTTTTAGAGACTGTAAATAGCGTTAAATATTTAACACCTTTTTCGTGCAATGGTGTTCTATAAATGATAATCTTATAATTGTTTTAAGAAAGAAATTCCATTGCATAAACGTATGACTCTCCCTCGGCAAGTTGTCTGGCTAACTTTACGCTTGCTATTTTTTATAGATTATATTTTTTTACTGTAGTATGTCGTATGCTTTGACTTGCAATCTGGTTTTATTGTGATAAACATCTCATTATATTGGGATTTTATCGTAATAACTTTAATATCCTAATAGCAATACTTACATACCTGTCAACTAAGAAACATCTGTTGCACATTTAAAAAGTAGATATTGTGTAAATACATCCTAATCTATTTTGATTGAAGAAACAGACCAAACTAATCCAAAAGTTGTTTTTTTAAATGAAATAGTTTAATTTCAGTTATTTTTATCCACCTGGCGTTTATTGATTCTGAAGTTAATTCTATGGCTCCATCAGAAAAAAGAAACCGATAGAGATGACGTGAGCATTTCATGTATTTTTGTGGTCAAGTACCTCAACTTTCCAGGATATAGCTTGATAAGACTCCTTATTTGACTCACTTCGGTAAATATGCTTCAGAATATCCACTTGTAATTGAAATTGCAGCACATTCAATTATGTGTAGGAATTAAAGTTGTTGAGTAATCATCCATATTCGGGTCACTGTCAATTGATGTATTTAGCAAGAGTAATTTGGCTATACATTGGTTTTTGACGTTAACTTTCAATACATTCAATTTAAACCGTTTTGTTTCCAGAATCGATTATGATTGGCACCAACATTGGTTTACGATCCGATTACGTAAGAGTAGATAGTCTGTTTTCTTTCTTCATCTAAACATTTTTTTAATATTCCGTAGTCAGAATTCTTTTAATGTTATATAATATAAATTACAGTTGACAAGTAACTGTTAAAGGAAAAAGAAAAAGTCTCTTTATATACGGTGGCAAATTTGTAATTGTGACACAGCATGTATTTTTGGAAAAAATACAATAAAATTACACCAAACCCTATTAGTAGTGTCTGAAATGTTTTCCAGCTGGATTGACGTGCCATATTTGATATTTAATTTTATTCTGCAGGTTTTGACACGTAGATTCCAAATATCTTAGGTGCCATTTTTTTCTTACACATTTTTGAGGTGATTTTCAACATAGCGTCCAAGATGGTTGCCATTTACTGACTTTCTTTAATATTTGTGGCATATTATTGACCAGTATGTCAAATTATATGTTTTTGGGGTCAATAAATACAAATATGCAATCAAAATAGGCGTAAAATGTGTTATTTATTATTTATTTACAAATTTATGAACAAAATTACTAATATTGCTCGTTTTCTCTTCTGCTGCAGATGCGAAAGCCCTTGAAGATACTTGCGTATATTAGTGACTGTGTTAAATTTTGTGAATACACAATGAATTGTTTAGTGTGCTTGAAAGGTGGACAATTATGTCAAAAACCTGGAATAGACAACCTCGAAAAATTGAAAGCATACACTACAAAGCGAGCAAAATTTGATGAGTCAAAATTAGCTCCACTTTGTGAACGAATAAGTAGACTCTCAACTTTTTGGCCCGTTACCATAGTTCCTGCTACAAAAAAATCGTAAAATGTGTTATTTATTATTTATTTACAAATTTATGAACAAAATTACTAATATTGCTCGTTTTCTCTTCTGCTGCAGATGCGAAAGCCCTTGAAGATACTTGCGTATATTAGTGACTGTGTTAAATTTTGTGAATACACAATGAATTGTTTAGTGTGCTTGAAAGGTGGACAATTATGTCAAAAACCTGGAATAGACAACCTCGAAAAATTGAAAGCATACACTACAAAGCGAGCAAAATTTGATGAGTCAAAATTAGCTCCACTTTGTAGACTCTCAGGAGACGAGCACTTTTTGGCCCGTTAGCATAGTTCCTGCTACAAAAAAATCGTAAAATGTGTTATTTATTATTTATTTACAAATTTATGAACAAAATTACTAATATTGCTCGTTTTCTCTTCTGCTGCAGATGCGAAAGCTATGTCTGCCCTTGAAGATACTTGCGTATATTAGTGACTGTGTTAAATTTTGTGAATACACAATGAATTGTTTAGTGTGCTTGAAAGGTGGACAATTATGTCAAAAACCTGGAATAGACAACCTCGAAAAATTGAAAGCATACACTACAAAGCGAGCAAAATTTGATGAGTCAAAATTAGCTCCACTTTGTGAACGAATAAGTAGACTCTCAACTTTTTGGCCCGTTACCATAGTTCCTGCTACAAAAAAATCGTAAAATGTGTTATTTATTATTTATTTACAAATTTATGAACAAAATTACTAATATTGCTCGTTTTCTCTTCTGCTGCAGATGCGAAAGCCCTTGAAGATACTTGCGTATATTAGTGACTGTGTTAAATTTTGTGAATACACAATGAATTGTTTAGTGTGCTTGAAAGGTGGACAATTATGTCAAAAACCTGGAATAGACAACCTCGAAAAATTGAAAGCATACACTACAAAGCGAGCAAAATTTGATGAGTCAAAATTAGCTCCACTTTGTAGACTCTCAGGAGACGAGCACTTTTTGGCCCGTTAGCATAGTTCCTGCTACAAAAAAATCGTAAAATGTGTTATTTATTATTTATTTACAAATTTATGAACAAAATTACTAATATTGCTCGTTTTCTCTTCTGCTGCAGATGCGAAAGCCCTTGAAGATACTTGCGTATATTAGTGACTGTGTTAAATTTTGTGAATACACAATGAATTGTTTAGTGTGCTTGAAAGGTGGACAATTATGTCAAAAACCTGGAATAGACAACCTCGAAAAATTGAAAGCATACACTACAAAGCGAGCAAAATTTGATGAGTCAAAATTAGCTCCACTTTGTAGACTCTCAGGAGACGAGCACTTTTTGGCCCGTTAGCATAGTTCCTGCTACAAAAAAATCGTAAAATGTGTTATTTATTATTTATTTACAAATTTATGAACAAAATTACTAATATTGCTCGTTTTCTCTTCTGCTGCAGATGCGAAAGCTATGTCTGCCCTTGAAGATACTTGCGTATATTAGTGACTGTGTTAAATTTTGTGAATACACAATGAATTGTTTAGTGTGCTTGAAAGGTGGACAATTATGTCAAAAACCTGGAATAGACAACCTCGAAAAATTGAAAGCATACACTACAAAGCGAGCAAAATTTGATGAGTCAAAATTAGCTCCACTTTGTGAACGAATAAGTAGACTCTCAACTTTTTGGCCCGTTACCATAGTTCCTGCTACAAAAAAATCGTAAAATGTGTTATTTATTATTTATTTACAAATTTATGAACAAAATTACTAATATTGCTCGTTTTCTCTTCTGCTGCAGATGCGAAAGCCCTTGAAGATACTTGCGTATATTAGTGACTGTGTTAAATTTTGTGAATACACAATGAATTGTTTAGTGTGCTTGAAAGGTGGACAATTATGTCAAAATCCTGGAATAGACAAC
This sequence comes from Maratus michaelseni, assembly GCA_963931845.1. NCBI lineage: Eukaryota > Metazoa > Arthropoda > Arachnida > Araneae > Salticidae > Maratus > Maratus michaelseni. The sequence goes on along the minus strand of OZ007593.1, from coordinate 11,662,233 downwards.
CTCGAAAAATTGAAAGCATACACTACAAAGCGAGCAAAATTTGATGAGTCAAAATTAGCTCCACTTTGTAGACTCTCAGGAGACGAGCACTTTTTGGCCCGTTAGCATAGTTCCTGCTACAAAAAAATCGTAAAATGTGTTATTTATTATTTATTTACAAATTTATGAACAAAATTACTAATATTGCTCGTTTTCTCTTCTGCTGCAGATGCGAAAGCTATGTCTGCCCTTGAAGATACTTGCGTATATTAGTGACTGTGTTAAATTTTGTGAATACACAATGAATTGTTTAGTGTGCTTGAAAGGTGGACAATTATGTCAAAAACCTGGAATAGACAACCTCGAAAAATTGAAAGCATACACTACAAAGCGAGCAAAATTTGATGAGTCAAAATTAGCTCCACTTTGTGAACGAATAAGTAGACTCTCAACTTTTTGGCCCGTTACCATAGTTCCTGCTACAAAAAAATCGTAAAATGTGTTATTTATTATTTATTTACAAATTTATGAACAAAATTACTAATATTGCTCGTTTTCTCTTCTGCTGCAGATGCGAAAGCCCTTGAAGATACTTGCGTATATTAGTGACTGTGTTAAATTTTGTGAATACACAATGAATTGTTTAGTGTGCTTGAAAGGTGGACAATTATGTCAAAAACCTGGAATAGACAACCTCGAAAAATTGAAAGCATACACTACAAAGCGAGCAAAATTTGATGAGTCAAAATTAGCTCCACTTTGCGAACGAATAAGTAGACTCTCAACTTTTTGGCCCGTTACCATAGTTCCTGCTACAAAAAAATCGTAAAATGTGTTATTTATTATTTATTTACAAATTTATGAACAAAATTACTAATATTGCTCGTTTTCTCTTCTGCTGCAGATGCGAAAGCCCTTGAAGATACTTGCGTATATTAGTGACTGTGTTAAATTTTGTGAATACACAATGAATTGTTTAGTGTGCTTGAAAGGTGGACAATTATGTCAAAAACCTGGAATAGACAACCTCGAAAAATTGAAAGCATACACTACAAAGCGAGCAAAATTTGATGAGTCAAAATTAGCTCCACTTTGTAGACTCTCAGGAGACGAGCACTTTTTGGCCCGTTAGCATAGTTCCTGCTACAAAAAAATCGTAAAATGTGTTATTTATTATTTATTTACAAATTTATGAACAAAATTACTAATATTGCTCGTTTTCTCTTCTGCTGCAGATGCGAAAGCTATGTCTGCCCTTGAAGATACTTGCGTATATTAGTGACTGTGTTAAATTTTGTGAATACACAATGAATTGTTTAGTGTGCTTGAAAGGTGGACAATTATGTCAAAAACCTGGAATAGACAACCTCGAAAAATTGAAAGCATACACTACAAAGCGAGCAAAATTTGATGATTCAAAATTAGCTCCACTTTGTGAACGAATAAGTAGACTCTCAACTTTTTGGCCCGTTACCATAGTTCCTGCTACAAAAAAATCGTAAAATGTGTTATTTATTATTTATTTACAAATTTATGAACAAAATTACTAATATTGCTCGTTTTCTCTTCTGCTGCAGATGCGAAAGCCCTTGAAGATACTTGCGTATATTAGTGACTGTGTTAAATTTTGTGAATACACAATGAATTGTTTAGTGTGCTTGAAAGGTGGACAATTATGTCAAAAACCTGGAATAGACAACCTCGAAAAATTGAAAGCATACACTACAAAGCGAGCAAAATTTGATGAGTCAAAATTAGCTCCACTTTGTAGACTCTCAGCAGACGAGTACTTTTTGGCCCGTTAGCATAGTACCAGCTACAAAAAAACTCAAAAAAGATTTCGCGAATCTTCACCCACGCCAGCAAAAAAGGGTCGTCCTTCGACGTCCTCATCAGAGATGGGTGATGGTAGTGAAAGTGTAAAATCTACATGAAACCTGGAACATGTTAAAGAGAAGCGGTGTATATTTCAATGTACAACACCGAACGAGGGTGAACTGTTTTTTGTTTCTGTCAAAAATATGGGAGAGACATTCCTATTAATTAAAGAAAATACAGAAAATAATAACATTCGTGCAGCGCTGTCAATGATACAGTGCGCGAAATAATTATGGCCTCTCACAATTTTAGCTGATATATTATAATGATGAAAAAAAATCATGTGCAATTTCCTCCGTTGTAACATGAAAAGTAAGCAGGCATTCATTGGTGGTTGTAGAAGTGCGTGCGCATGCGCTGTGAAAGCTTATCAGTGAAATGTGGATTTCAGAAGCGAAATTATTATGGCCTCATTTAGCTTATTTCCCCCTATATTAATTGTTAAAACAAGAAATTTTTAACATTTATTCCTCCCGCTTTTAGCATTGTAGCAAGCTTCCATTCGACGTGGCAAACTTTCATATAAGTCTTAAATATATTTCATATCAATAGAGTTCCATGCTTCAAGATTAGCTGCTTTCAAATTATCCTTACACATAAAATTTCGGCAATTTACATAAACTTTTCTTGCCATTATAAACTAAACATTCTCTATTATACTCAAATGAGGTGGTTTTAGCAGTTTCATTTTTTCCGACTGGAACCAAACTTGGACATCTTTGACGCAAGAATTTTGCAGTTCTGCTGAAACAACCAATTTTTTTCGGCCATTTGAAGTCCATTTTAAGGAAACAGCTTACTTAGCACATTCAAGTAATTAGAGCAGTTCATTTTTCTATGTAGGAATTTAATATTGCTTTTTTTCCCCATCTTATTGCGCCCCATATCATTATCGAACCCCCTTCTTATTGTGTCGTAAGAAACACTGGAGGCTCTTTTTTTATTATCCTTCCAATAGGTGTGTTTACAAACTAGACCATTCAGATTAAACATTTTCTCATCAGAGGAAATAAAATTTCGCCCATCAGTGATCCAACTCATAGGGCTGCGCGCGAATACTTTCCAATTAGCTTTATCAATTGAAGACAGCATTAATTTTTTAGGAGTTTTCTCGAGCTAAGTACAAATTTATTCAGCAACTGTTGTGTGTGACGAGCAGTACCTGGTAAATTTAATTCATCTCGTAATTGTTCAGCTGTTACAATTTTATCCAGTGTTTTGCACCTCAGAAGACAGACTTCCTTATTTGTACCTGAGGGTGGTCTGTCTGCCCGTGCTCTTCTTGTTTCCATACCCTGATGGATATTTAAGGCAAGTTTGGACGCCTTTTGGACTTCTGTCAATAGCACGGCAATATCTCTAGAATTCATATTCATTTGTGTTCTTAAAACATCAATTTTACTTCGTTCGATATCAGAAAGTCGTAACCCAGATGGAAAATTAGTTTTTTTTTTTTTTAATCTACCACTTTAAACAAATTATTTAGTTAATTTTCTATTTAAACTGTTGTTACAAATTAAAACAAAAATGTCTCTGCTAAACGATATGCATACAGATGAACTTTTGATTGCGTAAGGCCATAATTTCTTCGCTTCTGAAATGCAGGTTTTACTGATAAGCTTTCACAGCGTACCCACGCGTGGTCTTTCACCCACAAACACCAATAAATGCCTCTTTACTTTGAATGTTGCAACGGAGGAAATGGCACAAGATTTTTTTTTCATCGTTACAATATATAAGCTAAAATTGTGAGAGGTCATAATTATTTCACGCACTGTATGTATATATACATGTATATATAGGTGTGTATATATAAATACATATATACCGTAAAAGACAACACAGAAACATCATACAACTAGTCGGGTGTGCTAATCCCAAAACTTTTTTCTATCTCGCACAGGTTTCGCATACACTAAAAAGAATTAGCAACCAATTTATATCAAGGTCTAACTGAATCTAAAGTTTTATTCACTTCCGTGCATTAGTTCTTGAGATATGACTATTGCTAAAATCGTGCAAAATGCAGCATAGCAGCGTCACCTGTTGGGAGATTTAGGCCAAAATCTAATCAACAACAACTTATGACAACGTCTAAGTGAATCTGAAATTTGATCAAAATCCGCGTTCTTGAGATATAGTTATCGTGATAATAAGGAAAAAAGTAGCATAGCAGTGCCACCTGTTGGGTTATTTACACCAAAACGTAAAAAGCATCTATTTATGTCAAGATCTAACAGAATCTGAAGTTTAATGAAATTTCGTGCATTAATTCTTGAGATATAGCTATCGTAAAAATAATGAATAAAGTGGTATAGCAGTGCCACCTCTTGGGATATCTACACCAAAACATAATCAGCGTCTATTTATGTCAAGGTCTAAATGAATCTGAAGCTTGATGAAAATAAGTACATTCGTTCTTGAGATAGAGCTATTGCGGAAATCGCAAAAAATGCAGCATAGCAGCGTCACCTGCCGGGCGATTTTCACCAAAAACGAATCAGCACCCACTTATATCAGTGACTAACTAAATATAAAGTTTTATTAAATTTGTGCATTAGTTCTTGAGATACAGTGCCCAAAAAATTTTTGTCACATACAGACAGACAGACAGAGTCACAGACAGACATTTTCTAAAAACAGGCAAATCTGCCTGTGCAGGACCTTCTAAAACGCATAAATCTGTCGAAAACCGGAAATCGAAAATGTTCAAGAATCCAATACTTTCTTCTTGGAAAGATAGAAGAAAGTAACAAATGGGAGAATAAAGATAAATTTGAAAAATGAACACATGCGTGTTTGAATAATTACCAGTGAAAAGTAGAAGGAAAAAAAATATATCCAATATAAAATTAAAAAAAAAAAAAAAAAAAAAACCTCATACGCGATCACAGCGATGAATTCAGGGAATACCTACAGAAATCCCGAGGGAAAAATGTCTGAATTCAGCACTATGGCACTCAGAATATGGAAAGCTCCAGCTGGGAGCTGGATTTTTGCTTATCAACGATTTGGTGAAGTGTCTCCCATGGTTTAATGTGATTGGCTGCTCGCGAGCAGAATTTTCCAGCCACTAACGCAGTGTTTCGCAACCTATTTTATTTCACGGCACACTTGAACTCTTGATTCAACTTCCGCGGCACACTAAACTTCAGATGCATTTTGAAATTTACTTAATAACATAAAATAATTACTCTAAAACAGCAAAACAGTAAAATATTTTGTTACAATTTGTTATATACGTATATACATTGGTGGATAAAACTTAAGGACCACTGTTATTTTCAACGATTACAATTAGAAATAGGACCGCAGCAACGTATGTAAATTTGCATGAATGTGAGGTGTACTTTGTTTTATGAAACTTGTGCAAATTTTCTATTTCCGCAATTGTCGGTCGCGTGACAGCAGAGATAAGAAATTCCAGGCAATTGGCTTGTGCTGTGAGTTGTCGTTAGATGTAAATATCTAAAGAGAAGGAGTAAAGTTAGAACAGTGAAATTTTGAACGTGTCTTCCAGCCATCATTTAGATGATTTTACTTGTCAAAAAATAATCGAAAATCTGGAAGAAGGCTGCCAAATGAGATATCTTGCCCCTAAATTTACCATCGTTACGCAATATCGTTTCTAGGCTATGGGCAGCATTTCAAACGAGTGGAATGTGCACCAGGTATACGGGAGGAGGTCGTTCTAGCAGTACAACTACATCCCAAGAAGATCAGTATATTGTTATTTTGGAAAAAAAGAACCGACGCAGCACAGCTGGTCAACTGGCAGATCAACTTAATACTCAAATATCCTGAAAAACTGTTGCAAGACGTTTGAAAAAGTAGGACTATACGCCCGAACACCTGCTGTGTGAGTCCTACTCTCGAGACTTCGCCTTAGCGCCCGTTTATATCCATCGCAATTAGACTAATGACGACCCAGCTCTTCTCAGATGAGAGTAGATTCAGTCTATCGTCTCATTGTAGACGTAAACTGATATGGTGTGAGGTTGGCAGTGCTTACTGTCGCGAAAATATGCTGTAAAGAGATTCATATGCGACTTCCAGTATCATGGTGTTAGCAGGCATCATGGTCAATGGTCGCACGTATTTCTATGTGCTGGACCAACAGTCCATGAGCCACCCACTGCACAATGAAGACTTTATTCTTCCATATGTTCGACATTTTCCAGGTACTCTCGGCAAAAAGGTTTGTTTTACGGATGATAATGCAACTTGTCATCGCACGCAGGCTGTAGAAGATTATATTGACGCTGAAGATATCCATCGCCTAGCCTAACCAGCATATTCCCCTAACCTAATTCCCATTGAAAATGTATGAGATGCCTTGGGGAGACGTATTCCTGCTAGGCAATTTTCTCCCACAAACACAGAAACCCTCATCCGTGCAGTGAAAGAGGAATGGAGTAACTTGCCTCAACAGTTACTAGAGCATGTTGGTCTGACTGTGCCACGTGTGCTAAAAGTTGTCTCACATTACACGGTGGCCACATTCCTTACTGACATGACACTGATGATTGTTTATTGTAAGTATTTTGCTTTCTTTGCACAGTCATGTATTTGCACAATATGCACGCTTCAGAAAAACAACCTCTTGTAACACCCTGTATACACCCTTTCAATAAAATATTTTCATTATATGTTGTTAAACATACCGACAAGACTATTGTTTACCTCTTCGTCCAGAATCACTCATAGATTTTCATTTACATGCCCATTTTCTTCTTGGTCCTTAAGTTTTGTCCACCAGTGTATATATATATATATATATATATATATATATACTAACTGTTACCCGTGACTTCGTTCACGCAACATTAAAAGAAGAATAAATACATTAATTAAGCAAAATATTTCACTTCCGATAGTTAAAAACGTTAATAATTAACTAACTATTTATCACATTTCATAAGAGACAATACGGTATTTTTTGTTATAGGGACCTTGACATAACTCAGTCTTAAAAAAGGGAAATTTTGTGCCAAATAGATGCGAAAATAAAATTGCAACCAATGCAAAAAGGAGGGCCAAATAATATCGTTGAAATAGACGAATTGGGTAAAAACAAATGTCAATTTTACTTGATAAACAATTTTACTTTTAACGGCTTTGTGAAACGTTTTAACAGCCGTCTTTCAAAAACACATTAATTGGAAATAGTGTATGCTTTTTCTTTAAATTCAATTCTGCTCTTGGTTTAATGTATTTCTTGGTTTAATGTATAGCTGAAACAAATCTTGTTTTCTCAATGACAGTATGTTAACAGGCAATTTTTGTTCTCCAGAATAAATTGATTCATGAAGTTATGTGAAAATATGTTTTTATTTTTCGGATAATTTACTGAAACCAAGATTTTGTTTTCACCATCTATTCAAAGTGAAAATAAATTCTGTTTTTCAGTTTTAATGAGAAAATGGTGTAAAAAACATACTGATCTGTTTTTTTTTTCTCCTTTTTTAAACACAATTATGGAGTAAATTACTTTCCGTTTTTAGATAAATTTCGTTAAAATTTACAAAAAAAAAAAAAAAAAAAAAAAAAAAAAAAAAAATCTTGGCATCTAATTTCATTTTTTTAATTCTGAGAGTTTGTGTGACATCCTCGAATCAATGATAACCGGTATTAAGTAAATCGTGTTGCGTTCGATAGTCTAGGAGTAGTTGCGAAATACAAACACACGGTCAGATTTTAATATAATAGATTCACGTTCATTTTCTTTTTTTTTAAATTATGATGTGATTTTTAGCAGAAAACTCTCATCCGTATATAACGGATACTCATGCTTAATAATCAGTACATATAAAAAAAAATTTAAATTTTTCGTTATAAATACGGCGTGAAACTCATCTACTTTCTATACTTACTGATCCTTGTATTATTAATGTAAGGAATTGATTCATACTCATTTTAAAACATATTGGAAAATTCCCCTTTTATTTCAAATATGACATCTCTTTTTCCCCAGGGAAATTCCTTTTTATGACATAATTCTCGTTAATTTTCTTTTCCAGGCAATTAATTTCAATACTGCCATAGGGGAAATTATGTGACTTTCACGAAATAATATTAAATATTTAGGTTTTATCAACAAAAATGGAAATATTAACATTCGTCATTTTTTTTTAGCTAATCGAGTTATTTCTTTTAGTTTTAAGAATGAAATAACTATTTATCGCTATCCATGACATCACTTTCAACATGGATAATTTTGCGGAGCATATTATTGACATTTGCTAATCATTTTCTTTTGAAACTTCTTTTTACTTTTTTAAAATTTAAATAAAAAATACGGTATAGTTATATTAGCCGTGCGCAGACGGTAAAACGCTAAGTATTGTTACCATACAAAAGAAAAAAAAGTGAAGAAAAAAACCCAAGATAATTTTATTTCACCAATCAAAGCATATCCGCTTTATGTGCGATGAATGACGTCATATTCGCCTGTTTCCTATGGTTACGCATATTGAAACATTGTATTATTATCAAAAACTAAAAAAAGTACGTTTTATTTCTAATAATATTATTTAATCTTCTTTTTAATTCTTTAATTTTTTTATTTCATTTTCATTTTTCATGTGAAAATTTTTCAATTGAAACGAAATTGTTGAGTAAAAATTATTATTCTGGGTTTTGAATTAGTTTGAGCAACGATAAATTATTATCAACTGTAAAGAAAATTTAACCATTTTAAAATATTGTTGTGCGTTCGGGGTTCGAAAGGACTGATGCCAATATATAAGAACAATAAACAGGCTTTATTTACCACAAACAGTTCGATAAGAACTGAAATATCTTCTCAAAATACAAATATTCAGTAATTTTCAAATCTAATAACAGCACAGCGAAATTTCACACAGAACAATATAGCGTATTGTTCAATACGGCGAATCAAATACAAAATCGCTCAGAGAAACACAGTTCTCAATGCAAAGCCTCTCGTGCGTATTCAATCGCATTTGACAGAGAACTAACTGAACTGAACTGGTGAACGTCCCTTATATAGGCTTTAAAGATAACTGTAGAATTTTCCAGAGCCTTCAGATGCTAGAAATTACCAGAAAGTGCTTTAACTTTCGATAGAGAACCTAAGCGAGAAAGGATCCCAATGTACAGGTATAAGGGGGGTGGTTGCACAAAAAGTCGCCAAATCCGTCGCCAACGGCGACATTTGGCGATATATCGCCAAAACCATCGCCAACTTGGCGATAAACCCATTCCTTGGCAATTTTTCCATAGACTTCCATTATAAAGATGAGTGTGTAAGGTTGTTTTCCTTGCAAACCATCTGAGGCCTTTAGCATCGAGTTACATGATGCTCAATAGGAAATACATTAATAATACTGCAATTTTCACAATAATAAAACAAGTTGGAAATTGTACGTCAAACGTTACAAACGAGGTGCGTTCGTACGCACGTTTTAGAATTAAATTCATGATATCCCGTGCGTAGAACGGGTTAAACAGCTAGTTAAGTATATATTTTATGACACTGTTCATACAAATATCTTAACTAGTTATATAAATATTCAGATATATATGTATCAGCTAGTTATATAAATATTCAGATCTTGATGATTTTTAATTCTGTGAAATGAATTATATCGTCTGCAGATTAATTTATGTAATAAAATAAGTATCTCGGTCGCTTGACGATTTAACATCCATCGGAAGCTCCTATAACAAAAAAGCCCCGATTTAAAAAAAAAAAAAATTCAAATTTCTTAATAAATATTTTTATTAATATCTCCTAAAGTTTTGATTCGATTTTAATAAAATTTGAAATGTCTCGACAAAATTCTGCAAAGATAATATATTTTAAATTGCAAACCATTTGGTTGGGTAGTTTTTGAGTTGTTATATGCGGACAGACACACAGACGGACGGACGGACAGACGGACAGACGGACAGACAGACAGACAGACGGACGGACAGACGGACGGACCAAACGACGACTATAGGTGCTACGTATTTATATGATTACGAACGCACCTAATAAATTTAAACAAATGGAATATTTACAGATATATACAAAATTCATAACAATATTATACGAAAAAAATGTCCACTTATTCTCTATGAAAATAACGAAATTTTGAATTACTAGGAAACATATTTGAATAAAATAAACAAATACCAGTCTATGTTCATTTGAGGGTTATAATCAACTTATATGCAAAGATGCAGGATCATTAAATGCTCCATTTTGACGCTGGCTTCAGCCTAACATTTGCACACAATCAGATTTATAATATTACTAGCTGTTACCCGTGACTTCGTTCACGCAACATTAAAAGAAGAATAAATACATTAATTAAGAAAATATTTCACTCCCGATAGTTAAAAACGTTAAAATTAACTAACTATTTATCACATTTCATAGGCGACAATACGGTATTTTTTTGTTATAGAGACCTTGACATAACTCAGTCTTTAAAAAGTGAAATTTTGTGCCAAATAATCGCGAAAATGAAATTTCAACCAATGCAAAAAGGAGGGCCAAATAAAATCGTGGAAATAGACGAATTGGGTAAAAACAAATGTCAATTTTACCTGATAAACAATTTTACTTTTAACGCCTTTGTGAAACGTTTTAACAGCCATCCTTCAAAAAAACATTAATTGGAAATAGTACATGCTTTTTCTTTAAATTCAGTTCTGCCTCCTTGGTTTAATGTATAGCTGAAACAAATCTTATTTTCTAAATGACAGTATGTTGACAGGCAATTTTTGTTCTCCAAAATAAATTGATTCATGAAGTTTGAATATGTGAAAATATGTTTTTATTTTTCGGATAATTTACTGAAATCAAGATTTTGTTTTCACCATCTATTCAAAGTGAAAATCAATTCTGTTTTTCAGTTTTAATGAGAAAATGGTGTAAGAAATATACAGATCTATTTTATGTCTCCTTTTTTTATACACAAATATGGAGTAATTTACTTTCCGTTTTTAGAGAAACTTCGTTAAAAGTAACAAAAAAGAAAAAAAAATCCTGGCATCTAATTTAATTTTTTAAATTCTGACAGTTTGTGTAACATCCTCGGATCAATGATAACCGGTATAAAGTAAATCACGTTGCGTTCGATATTCTGGCACTGTAAATGAAAATTGTAAATTCACGGGCATTCTCCGTGAATTGCTTCCGTAATTTTACGGGAAATGCCCCCTTTTCAAGGTAAACGGTCCATTTCAGTAAATTTCATGTTTTTACGGGCAAAAACTCTTTATCTAATAACAAAGCTCGTTTATCTAGTCACAAAACCGATTTTCTTATGGACATTGCCTGGAATCTCTGCTGCAGTAATTTTACTGCAGCAATTTTTTACAGTGAGGAGTAGTTGCAAAATACAAACATAGATTCGTGTTCATTTTCCTTTTCTTAAAATTATGATGCGATTTTTAGCAGAAAATTCTCATCTGTATATAACGGACATTCATGCTTAATAATCAGTATAGATAAAAAAAAACATTTAAATTTTTCGTTATAAATATGGCGTGAAGCACATCTACTTTCTATACTTACTGATCCTTGTATTATTAATGTAAGGAATTGATTCACACTCATTTTAAAACACATTGGAAAATTCCCGTTTTATTTCAAATATGACGCCTCTTTTTCCCGCAGAGAAATCCCTTTTTAATGACATAATTCTTGTTAATTTTCTTTTCCAGGCAATTAATTTCAGTACTGGCATAGGGGAAATTATGTTGCTTTAACGAAATAATATTAAATCTTTAGTTTTTATCAACAAAAATGGAACTATTAACATTCGTCATTTTTTTTTTAGGTAATCGAGTTATTTCTTTTAGTTTTAAGAATGAAAATAAATATTTCTCGCTATCCATGAGATCATTTTCGATATGGATAATTTTGCGGAGCATATTATTGACATTTGCTGACCATTTTCTTTTGAAACTTCTTTTTACTTTTTTAAGATTTAAATAAAAAATACTGTATAGTTATATCAGCCCTGCGCAGACGGTAAAACGCCAAGAAATATTACCAACCAAAAGAAAAAAGCGAAGAAAAAAAACCCAAGATCATTTTATTTCACCAATCAAAGATATCCGCTTTATTTTTTATGTATGGCGTCATATTCGCCTGTTTCCTATGGTTACTCATATTGAAACCTTGTATTATTATCAAAAACTAAAAAAAAGTACGTTTTATTTCTAATAATATTATTTAATCTTCTTTTTAATTCTTTAATTTTTTTATTTCATTTTTATTTTTCACGTGAACATTTTTCAATTGAAACTAAATTGTTGACTAAAAATTATTATTCCGGAATTTGAATTAGTTTTGGCAACGATAAAGTATTAGCAACGGTAAAGTAAATTTAACCATGTTAAAATATTATACGAAAAAAATGTCCATTTACTCTCTATGGAAAAACGAAATTTTGAATTATTAAGAAAAATATTTGAATAAAATAAACAAAAACCAGCCTATGTTCAAATGAGGGTTATAATCAATCTGTATGCAAAAATACAGGATCATTAAAGGCTCCATTTTGACGCTGGCTTCAGCCTAACATTTGCGCACAATCAGATTTATAATATTATACTAGCTGTTACCCGTGACTTCGTTCACGTACCATTAAAAGAAGAATAAATGCATTAATTAAACAAAATATTTAATTCCCGATAATTAGAAACGAAAATAATTAACTAACTCTTTATCACATTCCATAGAAGACAATACAGTATTTCTATGTTATAGAGGCCCTGACATAACTAAGTTTTAAAAAAGTGAAATTTTGAAACAAATATTCACGAAAAGGAAACTACAACCAATTAAAAAAGGCGGGCTAAATAAAATCGTGGAAATCGGTGTATTATATAAAAACATATTATTGTAGACCTAAATGCAAGGAGCTTAAATTTGTCTCCTTGCTTTAATCTATAACTGAAAAAAAATCTTTATTTCTAAATGAAAATATGTTGCCAGACGATTTTTGTTCTCCAGAATAAATTGATTCATGAAGTTTGAAAATGTGAAAATACGTTTTTATTTTTCAAACATTTTACTGTAATCAAGATTTTTTTTTCTTTCACCATCTATTCAAATTGAAAATAAATTCTTTTTTTTTTTTCAGTTTTAATGAGAAAAAATATATTAATCCGTTTTATTTCCTCTTTTTATCCACAAAAATGGAATAATTTAGTTGCCATTTTTAGAGAAATTTCGTTAAAATTTACAAAAAATAAATAAATAGATAAGTAAAATAAAATAAAATAATAATAATAATATCTCGAAATTTAAACCTTTTTTTTTAAATTATGAGAGTTTATGACATCCTCGGATGAATAATAACCTATGTTAAGTAAATCGCGTTGCGTTCGACAATCTGAAAACTGTAGTTGCGAAATAAAACAGGTGGTCAGATTTTAATATAATAGATTCGTATTTATTTTTCTTTTCCCAATAAGTGTGGTTTTTGGCAAAAAACTCTCATCTGTATGTAACTGATATTCATGCTTAATAATCGGTATAGATAAAAAAAACATTTCAATTTTTCGTTTTAAATATGTCGTGAAACTAATCTACTTTCTATACTTACTGATCCTTGTATTATTAATGTACAGAATTAATTCTCACTCCTTATAAAACACATTTGAAAAATCCCGTTTTATTTTAAAAATGACGTCACATTTTCCTCAGAGAAATCTATTTTTAATTCCATAATTCTTGTTAATTTTCTTTTTCTGGCAATTAGGACGTAAATTTTAGCGAAAACTCACATTTGTATGTAACTGGTACTCAAGCTAATTATTAATCAGTATCAATAAAAAATATTTCAGTTTTTCATCTTAAATATTACGTCCATTATCTATCTACTTTCATTATACATTGATATTCATGCTCCTTGTATTATTACGACTATATGAAAATACATGTTTTACTTAAGACGTCATATTTGTCCAAGCCGAGGAGGATCCTTTTCATAGTTCCATGGTCCAAGCGAAATCTATTTTTAAGAATATAATTTTTGTTCATTTTTCCTTCTAATTATAACGCGGGTTTTTTGACAGAAAAGGATCTTTTTAATGTAACCGATATTCATACTTCATGTATAATAACAAATACTCCATATTTTTGTTTCAAATATCACGGAAATTCATCTTCTTTTGAATTCATTTTAATTTTCATTTTTCACGTGAAAATCGTTCAATTGAAAATTAATTGTTGAGAAAAAATTATTTTTCCGTGTTTATATTTATTGGCAACGATCAAAGCCCTAGCAACGATAAAGTAAAATGGTTATATTTTATGGGAAAATGTCCATTTATTCTCTATGAAAATAACGAAATTTTTAATTATTAACAAAAATATTTGAATAAAATGAACAAAAAACAGCCTATGTTCATTTGAGGGTTATAATCAACATATATGCAAAGATACAGGATCATTAAATGCTTCATTTTGACGCTGGCTTCAGCCTAACATTTGCACACAATTGGATTTATAATATTATTAGGATTAGGATTAGGATATATATATTTTAGAATATAGATAGAAATTTTCGTAAAGGTAAATAACTATAAATCTTCTTCTTAGGATCTGGCCAAAATTTATTTTCCCTTTTAGCAATATTCGCAGTAAAAAAAAGTTCCTTCCTCATAAAAATAATGTTAAGAGAATAAACATTCTTTGTAAGATTTGAAAATTTCTAATTGAGAGAAAAGCAATAGATTGTAATATGCGTTTTCTACTTATTTTCATTGCAATTCTCTGCTATTTCTTATTTCGAATAACTTTTCCCCTTTTATAATATTTAAATTTGCTGAAGCCCTTCACTTGCACTTAAAACAAAGAATTGCGCTTCCGAACTAGAGAAGGTTGTGAGAAGTGTTGGTAAGTGAATGTGTTCTTCAAATTTGCAGAACCACTATTCTAAAGCTTGTAAAAAAAAAATCAGTACATTTTAATCATTTTGTCAATTTCTAAAATCTTGATAGAACTTTACTGATTTTTTTTCGCGGCACACCTGAAGTTCTCTCACGGCATACTGGTGTGCCGCGGCACACAGGTTGAGAAACACTGCACTAACGTCTGGTCTAAAGTATTGTGAAAGGACTTTTATTAAAAAGAAATCTGTTTCAAAATCTCTTATTCTTAATGGGAAAATCACACCAATATCTATTTTGAGATCATATTTCAGTTAATAGAGGAGAAGAGAAATCCGAGAGTGCATACGATAATAGAAGAACCTTCATTCATTCATCATTCGATAATTTTACGCAGCGTTGCAATTCTTTATTTACGAACTGGTACTTTGTTTGTTTTGTTAGTGAGCATTTTTCTGAGATTAATAAAATTTACGTCAGTTCCTTATCAATCAATGTATTGCATTATTTTTTAACACGGAATTTCGAAGGTCATTGTAAGGGACTAAGTATAAATTAAAGATACTTACTAGACTTATATGCAGATGTATAGAATTACTCCTCGGGTGCTGAAATAACTGACTCTTACAAGTGCAGTAAGAAAATCATGTAAAATCTGTTAATAAATAAGCAACGATATATGGATACAATATAAAGGAAACAGAGGTAAGCCTTTCAGTTTACTATAAGAAGTGTAAGGCTTTAATTTAAAGAATTTTCTCCGGTGTAAGTTGCATAGTGGCGACTCTTTTTAGGTGCGTTTGTAAATTATATAAATACGTAGCACCTAGAGTCGCCGTCTGGTCCGTCCGCCTGTCTATCTGCATATAACATCGCTGAAACTACCCAACCGAATGGTTTGAAATTTAATATATATTATCGTTCTAGAATGTTGTCGAGTCATTTCGAATTTTATGAAAGCCGAATCAAAACTTAAAAAGATTTTAATAAAAGTTTTATTTATTCTATTAAATCCTATCGTACGTAATCTAAATAATAAAAGCGCAAGTCATGTGACTGAGGAAAACAAATACTGTCAGACCACTTCTTTTTTCATATGCCAGGTGGCCATTTATATTAAAAATTATGTTTTCGAATAAAATTGCTTAAATGTTACATTTTTAGAAAGATCGTTGAAAAAAAATGTTTGTTTGAGAAATGAGTTACATAAAAAAATGTATAACTTCTGAGGTAACTTCTGTGGAAATTACGTTAATATCTCCATCCATTAGATTCAATAAACACATCCTTGATAAAATAAGACATCAAATTTCTATTTAAAAAAAAGTGGTGGGAAATGCACTTTTTCCCATTTTACTAAAGCATAGACGCTAGGCATAAATGGGTTAACGTACAATTTCCAACTTGTTTACTTTCTGCTGCATACATAAGAAGAAAATATTGAAATCGTTATTGGAATCTTCCGTTTTTTTATGGTCTTACATGTTATGGGATAGTCCGAACACGATTAAACTATTTTTGGAGAAGGTCTGTATGTCTCTGAGTCCATGTGTAACACAAATTTTGTGGCCAATCTACCTCAAGAACTAATGCAGGGAAATTAATCAAACTTCAGATTCAGCTAAGACCATGACATAAATTGATGCTATTAGGTTTGGATGTATATCGCCTATAAGGTGGCACTGCATTTTTCACGATTCCCGTCCTAGTTACATCTCAAGAACTAAAGCACGGAATTTCATGAAACTCCATTTATGTTATACCTTGACATAAATAAATGCTGATTAGGTTTGGGTGCATTTCGCTTCATTGGTAGTGCTGCTATGCTGTTTCGCGTTAGCTATGACTCAAAAACTAATGTTTGGAATAAGGCCCGTGCGAAGAGGGTAAGAGGGCGAAAGGCGCGCGGAAATTGAAGGGGCGCCACATTTACTACAAATCTTTTTGTGTATTTATTTATTTATTTATTTGTCAGTCGATCATTTTTCTGATTTTTTTTTTAAATCTCTTCGTCGTTCTTTTTTCTCTGTCACAAAACATTATGACCTTTCCAACAAATAAGTGCGCTTTTCTCTTATACTATTTAGTCGTTTGGAATTTCTGAATTAAGATGAAACTAGTTTGAAGGAGACTAAAAGCGAAATATTTATTCAGAGTCAGAGTCAGCTGTATGGGGAGACCTAACAAATGGCTTAAGCACTCACAAGCCCCGTCCAGAAGAATTGGCCTCTTAATTTTGAACCAATTCCAGATGAGAGACCTGCACCTGGATTGCCCCCCCCCCCCTCACCCTCGACTCATAGATAACGCTTATTCTAAACTTGGAGGACATTGGAGCCACGAACAGATATTTTACGTGCACCAGCTAAATATTTATTCAATTAGAATTTATTCCTGTTTCTGCACTTTATAGATTTTGTGACACTTGTGACAAAGATAAGTAGACGTGGGGGGGGGGGGGCGCCAAATTGATCTTTGTTCCGGGCGCAGTTTTCTCTTCGCAAGCCCCTGCTTGTAATTTCATCAAACTGCATAGTCTGTTACACTTTGAAATAAATAAATGCTGATTCAATTTATATCCAACATTTTTTAGATGCAGATTTAAACTTATAAAAAATAATTAAGGACTAAAAATGTCGGCAAACAACATTAGTCAAGGCAGAATATCATCTCATTTATTCCATCAAAGTTACAGTAAAAACTGACCGAAGAGCAAAATTCACGCGCGAGAAAAAAAAAAATTAATAATCGTATTTTCACTGCATTAGAGGATGACGTTACCAGCTTCTGAAAAAAAAAAAAAAACATGGGACAAACAAATATAAATTTAATGCATATAAGATATAATTCAATCTAATATAAAAAGCCATAAGCTGCATATGAAATACCACTGCTTCGATTGATCGATTGTATCTTTTTCTCCTAAATATTTTTATTTATAAATATAAAATAAACCAGTGCAAAGACGTTGTATGTTATTTTTTTTATATTATTTATTTTTTTATAATCATTGTTGAACATAGTATAATACTGTATTTTATTTTTTTATTTTTTTGCAACACTGATTTGAGAAAAACTTCTCATTCCATTTATAAAAACAATGCTGATTTAATTTTTAGTTAACTGCAAATTTTAATCAAAAAACCTGTTTTGACGAAATGTGAATACACTATGTCAGAAGCCGATTCTAAAACCTTTCGAATGATACCTCATTCTTTGTTGTGCGTTTTGTAAATGTCTAGAATAAGGGATGTTGACAACAGAATTAATATATATGACTTTTGTAACTCTCGTATACATTTAAGCACATTGTTACCAGATGCTGTGCGGCAGATCTTGGTAATTTTATTTTCTTAGCATTTTCTTGTACCTTTGATTGCATTACATGTAAGGCTATAGCAAGATATTTAAAAATATAAATAACGTTAAGATATTATATATCTGCTACATATATATATATAAATATATAATGTACAGACTTGCCAAGTGTCCGGATTTTTGAAAACCAGTATTATTTTAGAGAAAATGTTGTTATTTTAAATCGCAGAATGTTCCGATTATATAAAACAACATTTTCTGTACAAAAATACTGGTGTCCAAAAAGCCGGAGACTTGGCAGCTCTGAATGTAAATTTCGTTCTGAACGCTTATAACTTCACGTTCTGCGAAACGGATTTTTATGGACTTCAGTGTTGGCTAGATAATTGTTGGTGAAAAATGTTAGTGTATAACATATCTTTCTACGTTGCTTAGTTTTGCTGATTTTTATCACCAACTTTTGGCTGTAGAAGACGATTACGAAATATTAGTTTTTTGCATTTTGCTATAAGCATTATAGTTGTATCTTTTCTCTTATTGTGTAGAAATGCATCTAATTTTATATTTGAGCTTAATAATTAAAAATGTATATGTTGACCTAGTTAAATGCTAATGGAACAATATTTGTTGATTTATCATTTTAGCCTAGATACGGTTAACAAGGC
Source organism: Maratus michaelseni (assembly GCA_963931845.1). Taxonomy (NCBI): domain Eukaryota; kingdom Metazoa; phylum Arthropoda; class Arachnida; order Araneae; family Salticidae; genus Maratus; species Maratus michaelseni. The sequence goes on along the minus strand of OZ007593.1, from coordinate 11,643,532 downwards.
AGATTAAAAAAGTACATGCAATTCAGATTAGATAAAATTTCGATCATTATAAAACAATTTCGGCTGACGCAGAGGACTAGCAGCTAAACTTAGTGACAAATTACTGACTTTTTTTTCATTATAGGATTTATTTAGGCAACAGACTGGAGAATAATGAAATCTTGAAAATAAAATAACTAGCAAGCCTTTTTATTTCTCCGTGTTATTATGTTCATTAGAGAAATACAAAACAATCTTCGGTTCAAGTATTCACCAAAAAGATTATTTCTAAAAATTTTGCGTAACTAACTTTATTTATCAATCTCAAAGAATATTGTTAAAGAAAGATCTATAATTCAGTCGACAGCAATTTGACATTATTTATTGAGAGTAATTAACTTCGTTTTTAACACTTTCCAACCTAGTTGAAAAGTGTTTATGACTTCGATTTGTCTGCCGTATGGCCGTCTGCCGTCTGGTCGTCTGTCCGTGCTCTAACTCCCGTAAATATGCTCGGATTGCCCTATAATTTTTATATCTTATTGTTGTTATCTATAGAATGTTCCCTATTTCAACCGAAGTGTGTAGCACTTATAGTTCTTTTACAGGGACATTCAAAAGAGTTCCGTTACATTACGGTCTATGGGGGAAAATCATTTGTGGTTTATTTTAATGATGTTACACAATTTCAAACACATTGTAGTTGATATATATCACTAAGGTGTATTACAAGAAGCTTAATATGGAATAGGGTGTGCATAGCACTTATAGTTACTGTACAGGGGCAGTCAAAAGAATTCCGTTACATTACGTCTATTGAGAAAAATCGCTTGCGGTTTAATTAAATAATGTTTCACTATTTTAAACACATTGAAATTTATATATATCACTAAGGTGCATTACAAGAGGCTTACTACAGAATAGTGTGTGTATATCAGTCCTCGTTCATTTACAAGGACACACAAAAGAATTCTCTACTGTCTGCTAACAATAATTCCTGGAAGTGCGTTTTAAGTTGCTGAACGCGATTTTAAATTAAACTCTCTTTTTGTATATTAGTTGGTCTGTATAAATTCTGTAGATCCTACACAGGGCAGCACAAAATTTCGCGAACACATTTCCGTTTATTGACAGAAACTCCAGAAGGAGAATTTTAAACTGTGCTACGCGTTTCCTAACTGAACTAAAATTTAGCATCCTATGTAGTACACATACAAATCTATAGATCATATACAGGGCTGAATAAAAGTATTCGGATATTTTTCCGAATATTGTATATGTTGGAAATTCCTGAAATTACGTTTTTAAATAGGTTATGCGTTTTCCAAATTGTTTACTTCGAAGTTATCTTTCAGCTTATTAAACGGTAATGATTTGTAAAATTATTTTGGAAGCGTTGGAAAGTGTTACATAATATATGCTTGACGCATTAATTGTTCCTTCTTGTTTGATTTGCATCCGTGTGCACTGCAATTTATCATCGTATGATCTTACAAAATAAAAAACAAAATTGTCTATGTGTTTGTTTCGGAGGCTACACCCTACAAATCCAATGGAGGAAAGACGCGGGCAAACGTTGGTGGTAGAAACATGTCCATATGTCACGTGACTTTATCTTTGCATCAAAAAAAAGTTTGCCATTACTCTCTCCGGGTTATTTCGTCTCGGTGGTTATGAGCACGGACAAACGGCAGACACATAAACCGAATTAACAAACACATTTCAACTATTTTGGAAAGTGTTGAAAAGAGAGCTGGAAGTTAGATGAAGTTTTACACTTGCGAGTTGCATCCCGCCGGTTTTGAAACACTGGTACAGCATTTCAGAAACGTGTCGCTCAAGAATTAGTTTTCGTAGAATATTCTATTCTGTAAATCTAAAATACAAATTTGATAAAATATTGATTCGTAATGACGAATGATCCGATGCATCGGAAGCAAATCAGCTGCTTTCTTATTGATTTGGCCTGATTTCTTCTCGAATTCTCTAACTTTATACGTGATGTTTCGTGACATTTTTGTGTAGCTTTCGACACCTGTGTCAAAAATACCTGAAAGAAAGTGCGTAATTTCCTCAAAAATGAACTTTGATTAGATAGCTGCATCGTATCGAAAGAAATGCTAATGTAAGGAAAAGTAAAAATAAATGAAGAACGCTTCGCCGTGCATAGAAACTTTCGTGCTCTTTTTGAAAAATTTTCCGCTGTCTGGCAGATCTTGGTAATTTTATTTTCTTAGCATTTTCTTGTACATTTGACTGCATTACATGTAAGGCTATAGCAAGATATTTAAAAATATAAATAACGTTAAGATATTATATATCTGCTACGTATATATATAAATATATAATGTAAATTTCGTTCTGAACGCTTATAACTTCACGTTCTGCGAAACGGATTTTTATGGCTAGATAATTGTTGGGGAAAAGTTTTAGTGTATAACCTATCTTTCTACGTTGCTTAGTCGCAGAGCTATGGGAGGGAGTTCTATAATTGGGTAAACTCGTATATGAAAGATTAGCTTTTTGAAAAGATTTATTGAACAGATTTTGTTGAAAGTTGCTCTATTACTTAGATAAGTTATTAAAAAATTAAAACTTATATGTAAAATTAGCATTTTGAAATGCAAGACTTAAATTTTACGTGAGCGAAGCCACAGACAAAAACTAGTTAGTATTATTTAATTGACCTGTAGCAATATTATTTAACGTAAATAAACACGAATTTATGCTCGAAGCCGCAAGGATCTTTTGATAGCCTCAGGGCCCCAAGTCCAACCCTTCCTGCTTTTCGAGGTGTTTTATTTGTTAATTTTTCCTCTTAAATTGGTCCGGTTTCAATTTTCCGAATATATTTTTTTTCTTTAATCCTGACTTCCGCTAGTGTCTCGGCGACGTAATAAGAACCGGGGGGTAAGTAAGAACGACGTAGTAAGAACAAGGGACGTAGTAAGAACCGCGCAAAACGCCGCGGTCTGTGGCGCTGCCAAGTAGGGGGGTCCAGGGAATCCGGACCCCCTCCTTCCCGAACGAAGAACTGGTTTACTGAATCATGGATAATACAGTCAAAATTGCTAAGACGGAATCACAAATAACCTATGAAAAATTCCGCTTTAGACCGGTGTTCCTCTTAGAAGGTATAATTCAAAAGCATGTATTTTGCCAAAGGCTATGATTTTTTTCCGTTTTAGACAGTTTTTCGTTATAAACACGTTCCGTTTTCGCAGTATCCTCTAAAACTGTTAAAACATATTCCCTCTAAAGTACACCGTTCAAGAGCATAAATGTATTAGAGTAAAATCTGTGAAAACGACCTATCTTGAACGAAAAAAATTCAAGCTTCTGCGAAAACAACACTATATATTTATACTCGCTAAGACTTGATATCTATCTAAAATGCAACTTTTTTAAGTTGTGATTCCTTTTTGGCAGGTTTTCTGTGAACACGGAATCCTCTCGTAAACGTAAACATTTCATGGTCCCGATTACGGAAATAACTATATAAGTATAACCTGCTAAGATGCAAATCGGTCTACAACGAATTTGTTATTGATCTCTAATGATTCCGTTTGCACAGGTTTTACTGTAACTAGATTAAACATAAAACTTCATCTTGAACTTCGATGGGACCAACTGTTGTAGACACTTACGAGAAAAGAAGAATTTACAGGAACGCAATAACGGCACATTGATTGAGTTTCGGTACTCTTATCTTTGTTCATTTTGTAATTTTATATCGGACAATATTACTTTAATTCTGCAGGGTGGAATTATTAAAAGTTTTATTCTTGGACTGGTGAACTTTTATCGCCACTTTCAAACTACCTTCAGAAATCTGAATATGATTTATCTTCTGTTTTAATACTTGCTAATGATGTCCTTTCAGCTCTAAAAATTTTGCGTCAGTCAGTAAGCAAGAAACAGGAGACCAGTGTAGAGTTCTGCGCGGGTTGAAATTTCCAGGTCCGGGCCCAAAACGACGCATAGAAAAAAGTTCAGTCGGACGAGGTCCGACCCTGTATAAAATTTAAAAGTCGGGCCCTAGCACTACCCGACCCGTGCAAAAAAGTTAATAGCCGGCCCGGTATAAAAGTTAAACGTTCGGCCCGAGCCCGGTCCGTACACAAAAATATTGGCCGGGCCCAGTAAAAAATCTAAAAGTTTGGCCCGAGCCCGGTCCGTACACAAAAATATTGGCCGGGCCCAGTAAAAAATCTAAAAGTTTGGCCCGACCCGGAAAATATTTAAAATCTCGGCCCGAGCACGGTCTGGCCCAATTGAATTTTTACAAAACATGCCATTGTATCATACGAGGCGTTCAACCCAAAAATACTTATTTATTTTTATTTTTTCATTTTTATCTTCTTTATTTTTAAAGAAGCGCCTTAGGCTACGATATTTATTTTTTTTTAATGAATCTCTATTTGTATGTAAATGTTTCAGTTATCATTAATAACGTTAATCCATATTACGCTGATTGGAGACTTAAAAATCTGAAAAAATACTATACAGTAAAATATTCTAAGATGGAATCTCATAGAAAAAAAAAAAAAAAATGCGTTACAGACAAATTCCCTTCTTAACAGGTGCAAATGTATCACATTCTTTTCTCACGTATTATTATATTCATTTTTCATGGATTAACATATTTCCTGATTAAAACAGAATTCTGTCATAGGCAGGCAAGGACGGATCTAGAGAGTCTTCAAGGGGGGCGGGGGGCGATATCAGAAATTTGGAGGTTAATATCCGACCCGCAGTCTTGGTCGGTTCTAATTTTTTTTAATTGCGGTTCAGGTTTACTTCTATTGTTTTGCTACGGGTCGGGTTTGGGATGGGTTGTCTCCTACTCGTTTCCTGTCTGTTTGGTTTGGGTCGGGTTAACTTGTTTTTTGGTTCGAGATGGTTTCGCTTTGGGATATTTAAAAAATTTTTGCTGCGGGTCGGGTTGACTTCTACATTTTTTTCTGTGGGTCGGGTTGACATAGATTATCGAGTTGGGTCTTTTCATTCGTACATGTCGTGTTCGGGTTGACCCGATTTTTTAAAAGAATGTTTATAATATTTTTTCCGATAAAATCGTATTGCAGTAAAAATTTCATAATGGACGTTCCCAAATAGCGGAAAGTTTTATGTAGGTAATAATTTTAAAATCTTTTATTTACTAAAACCTCCGAATTACGGACACATTGGAGCCGTCGAATTTATCCGCAAATTCAGAAGTTAGCATGTACAGTAAGACCTCCATACGGCCACTCCTGAAGAGCGGAGACAATCCCCAATACAAATATTTGCATATTTTTGCGTACGCCTCCGAGTAAGAGATAAATTCGATGGCCCCGAGGTGTCTGTTATTTAAATATATATATATATATATATATACTATATGTTTATATTTCAATATAAAAGAAAATTGAAATTAGAGCTATAATTGCATTACATTTTGCAATTCTATTAAAATATGAATTAATTTTCTTTCATTTCGGTTTCGGGAGGACGAAGATTTTTTTCGGGATTCGGTTTTGGTTACAATGGAATTTTCGGGTTCGATTTGAGACAACCCGATCCGCGCAGGTTTCTAGGTGGAATTTTAAGTTATATGTTCAAAAGGTAGAGCTATTTTAAATGGGATTTTTGTAATATATCTTAAAAACTGCCCAGTGCGTTAATTTTTTTAGGAACTCCAAAACCTCGCTGTATTAAAAATTACGGTATAAGAAACTACAGTAGTCTCTAGGGAGTGAGAGCAAATTTTTGAATTGCTACGGTCGCTTAAAACACAGCCTATGCTACTGATCTTGTATTCTTATATGTGTATGAATATCAATGATTTTGTAAACTTGTCCGAAAAAAGCGAGTTTATTTTTAAGAACTAAACTTACAATTCATTAAGGCTTGTGTACCGAACCCTGTTTCCTTGACTATAGGCCATGGGATGCTATAGAGCATATGCCCCTGTCAGGTGGTCAGCCTAACTTGGGACCATCAATGTTTAGTCCCCAAGTAAGCAGGGATGTATGCATTTTTTGCATTTCTGTTAATTTCTTTATTGTTTCCTGTTTTTTTTTTGCATTTGGTATTTAACTAAAAGAAAATTTTTATCATTATATTTTTCTATTTCTTATTGATGTTCTCCCATAGTAAAATGTGCATATACTGAATGTTTTTATGCATATATTAAATTATTAATGTCATTACAAGCACATGTTTTATTTCAATGCAACATTTTCTTAATTAACATGAACTTGTTATTTCATCATATGACTTCTTTTCTTAATAAGATTTGAGGCTGTCAAACATTTAAAATTTTTTTATTTCTATTTTTAATTTTGTAAACTGATTATTAATTGAAATGGAACTGCCATATGACAGATAAACAAGTTAAAATTTACTCCAAATGTATATGTTTTACAATTGCTATTTAACACATTATAACTTAATATTGATATACATTTTATTTATAAAAATGTTTGCATAAAAAAGCTTCGAGATGAACTGAACTTAGTTTTTTCATTTTCACGTACTGTTAAAATATTTCACATACTGTTGTGTATATAAATATGTATATGTGATATTTTGATATAAAAGTTGTTTCTTGAATGGGAAGAATCAGTTTTATTATTGTTAAATTCTGGATTTTTAATTTAGAATTTTCAATTTATTAAAAGCGGACGAAATGGACAAAATGATATTTTGTCTAAGACGGTTTTTTCCAAACAGAAAAAAAAAACAGACAACCCTGATTTGGACGCCAGCAAGAACCCAGTGACAAACTTTAGAAATGTATAACGATTGTGACAACAAACGGCGCTATTGCTTTCACTTTTATCGCGCTTACATCATTTCTAAATACCACACAATTTCAATTCTTACATCATCAATTAGAAAAATTTTAACTTTCGAATGAAATTTATTTCAAAACTACCGCTTAATTTAACGACCTTTTAAATAATTTTCAAGCGTGAACTATTTTTCAAATCTATCTTAACAATGACCATCAGTTTACTTCAAAAACGTAAAATAACACCCGGGAAAGTTGCCACAATTGGCAATTGATTTTCATAACAAACATAAAAAGAGAAAAAAAAAATTTAAATCCCTGATAAATCATAAGATCAAATCATCCATAAGATAAAGCATTTTGGCACTAAACTGAAATCTGCCAACAAAAAAGAAAAAACGATTTTCAGTTTCAGTTGAACATAAAATTGATATAATTTTGAATTCTCTGATGTATGTGTTGTATCAGAACATTCTAGAAATTGTATTTTAATATTTTTTTAAAGATTCATTGGGTATTTCACTGTGTAAAAGAGGAAAGATCCCCGATTGTAGAAAAGGGATAATCATCCTGATTATGTAAAGGAACTGAAGAAACCATTACAAATAAATTACACTTGAAAACATTAAAAATCTGTCTCTTCTGCAGATTGTATATTATTATTTTAAAACAATTTCTCCATTTTTTGCATAAAAATTGATTAGCTTAAAACATTGGATGCATTTTAGAAGATATGAATTTGAAACGAACAATGATTAAAGAGGACATTTTAAATTTTTTTATTGGAGCAATTGAAATCTTTTTTTTACATCTAATTTCGACGGTGCCTTTGGCAAGATGCAATGCACATGCGCATAGGTACTCACGCGGTTGCATGATACAGGAGGATATATATGCGCTTTATTTACTACTAAATCTGCAGATCAGGGGCCTCAACGCCAGCTCATTTCATTATTCTTTTCATCAAAGCTGTCTTTCTGGATCAAAATCAATAATTTTCTTTCAGCTTGTTCTATTTCAAAACATGTAAGTTCAGATACTTCTTTTGAATTTTTCTTGAATTACTTATGAATCTTAGAATCCCTGCAATCAATCTTATTATTTTCTTGTATGATGAAAATCGTCGATAATACCAATCATTAGGTTTCGTGTTCTTGTTTAATGCTGAAATGACACTTTTCCGTTTCTCAGCATTAATAACTTCTTCATCTGGTGATTCGATATTTTGAGGCCAAGTAAATTCTGGCTCAGCCAGCCAGGCTGGTCCCTCCCACCATTTTAGCTGCAAGAACTGTTCAATGGAACACCCTCTGGAAGGAAGATCAGCCGGATTAAATTTTCCTGAAATATGTCGCCACTGATCTTTCTGTGATAAACACCTGATTTCTTCTACACGATTCCAGACAAATGTCCCCCATCTATCATCTCGCTTTATCCAGCTTAAAGCTGTGGTTGAATCACACCAATAACAGATCTTCAAATTTGGAATTCTTAAATCAGCAATGACACGACTACCCAACCTGGCTCCAATGCAGCATGATAAAAGCTCTAACCGCGGTATAGTTAGGTTCTTAAGAGGAGCTACTCTTGCGCGTGCTTGTATAAAACTCACCAAAATTTCATTTTCCTTCTTTACTCTCAGAAAAATACAAGTAGCATATGCGTGTTTACTTCCGTCACAAAATATGTGAAGACTTACATCATTTTCAAAGTTATATAGATTCATCCAGCGTTCAAGTTTGATGTCAGAAATTAATTTTATTCCCTGCACCCACTTCAAAAATTGTTTAGTTAAATTCTCTGGAATTAATTCATCCCACTTTAATTTCAACTTCCAGCATTCTTGTAGAATAAGTTTAGGGAGCAAAGTCACGGGTGAGGCAAATCCCAGAGGATCAAAAACCTTCTGAGCCAATGAAAGTAGAGTTCGTTTTGTAGGAATAATTTGCTCTTCCTCAATAGGGCCGATTTTGCAAGATAGGGTATCATTTTCTAGATCCCAGTTTAAGCCTAGTACTGGTGTTATGTTAACTGTTGAAGTTTCAGACATAATTTGAATTGGATAATTTGACAGCCATCTCCTTAAATTGAATTTCGCGGAGGACAGTAACATTCTCGATTCAATTATGAACTTGTTTAACTCTTCAGTTGTGTTGAAACTACAAACACAATTATCTACATACAAAGATTCATTCAAAGTCTCTGCTGTAGAAACAAATTGTCAGGTGTACTTTCCAGATGGTGATTCAGAGTAGCCGCTAGTAAAAAAGGGCTGCAATTGATTCCGAAAACCACACGTTTATGTCTATAAATTATATTATCCTTCCATAAAAACCGTAGATAGTCTCTATCACTTTCTGTAATACCTATCTGTAGGAATGCCTTTTCTATATCAGATATTGCACCAACAGGAAATTTCCGAAAACGATGCAATATTGAAGGAATCATTTCAATCATATTTAATCCTTTATTCAGACAGTCATTTAATAAAGGAAAACCTTTCACATGAGCCGAAGCATCAAAAACAGGCCTTACTTTAGTAGTTTCACTCGATTCTTTAAATACAGGCCTGTGTGGCAAATAATGTATTTTGGATTTTTTATTATCGACCACCCTTTCAATTATTCCTGCATTTAACCATGTATCAAATACTTCATTATAAACTTCAGTTTTATTCAAATTTGATAACCTCTTCTTCGTTGCAGCAAGCCGTTTTTCGGCCAATTCTCTATTACTAGGTAAGCGAGCATTATCTAGTACCCAAGGCTACTTAATACCTCCCATCTGAACCTATTCTTATGTTTCTTTTAAAATGTTGCATAGTTTCTTGATGAATTTCATTTTTAGTTTTAGATTCGACCGGATCAGTTATACCAAGAATATCTAGCTTCCATAAATTAGCAACGGAACTTTCGTTCCAAAGAGACGAAATAACCATAAAAGAATCATTTATTTCAGATTTAATATCTGTAATTTTCCCCATGAGAGTCCACCTCAAATGGGTCTTTAGCAACCGGACCACTTTTTAAAACTTTAATATTTCCGGTGAGTAATTTTCCCGCCACATCGGAACCAATTAACAAGTTCATTTCATTTTCGGTTTTACATACATTGTTTTCAACAACCGATATCTTATTACCATATTTATTTAATTATTTTAACGAAGGTCCATTTGGCACCTTTTTTATATTAGAACAAATAACAGGAACATCTAAAACATGCATATCACATTTATAACTATTACCAATACTACTTAAATGAATTCTATATTTATTGTGGTTTGTCTCACTTGTTTAAACACCACCAAATAATTTATGAATTAATTTAACTTCATCAAAACTTTTATAATTCAAATACTTAATTACATCTTCTGATAAATATGAACGCTCAGAGCCCGTATCTATGACTCCCCGTACATTTTTTTCTTTACCATCGTGCTTTACACGTACATGCAAAGTTTGAAATAACACAGTTGGGTCGGAACCTTGAGTAGTCAAAACAGTATCACTACTCCCTGACTCATGTTCATGTTTACGACTTTCTAACGCCGTATTACTTTCTTCATTACAAACATTTTGACACATTAGAGCAAAATGCCTTTTACCACAATTTAAACATTTAATCTTCGATTTACAGTGACGTGAAATATGATTTTTCTTAAGACAGACAAAACAAGCCCCCTTTTTCAAAATTATACTTCGTTTATCTTCAAAAGAAAGCGAATTAGCTTTAAAACATTTTTCTGATAAGTGACACTTGTCACAAAATATACATGCTTCATCATATTTCTTAATTAACTGTTTATCTTTAGATTTATCACCTACAAATAAATCAGTAGCAGTTGGCATAGAATTATATTCAACATTTTTAAATCTAGTAAAATTCTTAAATTTATCAAAACCAAAACTAGTCCGCGCCAATAACATACGTTCTTCAGACAGCACTTCATTTTTTAAGAAATTAAGTATAGCATTTAATTCACTCTTACCTTGAGCAGACTTTTCACGAACCCGTTCCCAAATTCGGGGAACATCATGATGTAAACACGATTCCACCAACGGGAATAAAATGCTCGCGTATTTATCCTCTGTAACCCCAAGAGATTCCAACGAACTAAGTTTGGTTTCTAGGTTGTCATATAACGATGACAAATTGCACTCTCTTCTGGATGTATTATTATTGCATAATACCAGCTGCAGCAAATTCGAACATAAATTTGAATTAAAGTGTCTTCTCTTACAAATCTTTCTTTTAGATGTTGAATTACTTTAGGATAATTTTCAGCCGATATAGGATAACTGTTCACTATTAGGGACGCTTTCGATTTCGGAGTAATTGCTTGCATCAGATATACGAACTTCGAGTGATCGACTAACACAGTGTCTTCATGAATTTTCTTGAAGGTATTCCAAAACGTTAGCCACGATCTTGAGTCTCCATCAAACGGCTGCAAGCTAATTTCATGTAATCTAAGTGTGCGGGATCCCATTCTTTCGATTTCTATCGAATTAGGTAAAAGAGGTTGATGTTCGACGGCAGGCTTAACGAAAAAATGTCTTACATTTTGCTTCACTGTTATTAATTTTTCATGGTATTCTTCGCATGCTTCGAATTCTTTTATATAATCTTTTTCTGCAGACCCATTCGACAACATAAAATTCAATATTTCGTCATCTGTGGAACGTAATCTGGATGCTTTATCTACTAGTTGATCTAATAGCTCTCCTATTAGATTAACATCTGGACTTGACTGGTTAAGAGCTTCGTTTAAAGTATTTAAAGTCTTCGTAAATGCGCTTCTAAGCGGCGTTCTTTTTATTTTTAACGCATCCATACTTGAACAGTTTCCACATAAAAATCTTACTTTCTATGTACTTCTGTTCGGGCGCCAATTTGTCGCAAATTACATACATAGCGATTTTCGAATCATCAAAACTACCCGTTTTAATACTTTCGTCATTTTTAAAGCAAAAGAAAATAATACTTTAATACGTGAAAAAAAAGTCCTCTTAAAAAACATAACGAATATCTTTATTCTCTCACTTCCGTGCCGACAAAACCATTTTTTACAACCACATTTTTCCACACAGCTTGGAAAAATACATCTTAAAAAAAAATCTTTCTCACACAGCTTAGAAAGATACATCTACAAAAACAAAAAGCATCTTTCTCACACAGCTTAGAAAGATACATCTACAAAAACAAAAAGCATCTTTCTCACACAGCTTAGAAAGATACATTTATGAAAACATCTCCTGTTAGTAGGAATTCAATTGGATTCGCGACACCCTTCCTCAGTGCGAAAAAAAAAAAGATAAAAATGGGTTCAAAGAACCCCTCAATTAGCCCCGAGTCGGGGTTATAACCGAGGGGTTCTTTGAACCCATTTTTATCCATTTTTTTCGCACTGAGGAAGGGGATTGAGGAATCCTTGGAACGACCGTATGCGGTTTTTTGTGCCAATTTTTCATATTTGTGCGTTACAACGTTGTTATTTGTTTTGGTTTATAAATTAAAATTCGCACAAAGTATTTGATTTATGCTTAAAATGTTTTATAATTTGCGAACAGATGCAAAAAACAAATTCCCAATAATTCAAACAATTATTTTATAAATTCTACTAAATGTATCGGCAAATTTTCAAAGCTATTGATTATATTTAAGACCTCGAAATCGAAAATTTAGCATCCATACTAGTTTACGCTAAATCCATTATTCGAATATGCCATTTCATTTAACAATGAAATTTAAAAATCGTCTGCATTCCCATAGGAAAGCACTATGACATCAAAACAAATCTATACTTATAAAATAGTAGCTTGATTTTCTCATAATCAACGCCGAGCCTCAACCGTTTGTCCTAGAACAATGAAATTTGAAAGACACGTTCTTTACACAATAATAGGCACCCACTAAGGTAGGATTTTTGAAAATTCACACCCTAAGGGGGTTAAATGGGGGGTCGAAAGTTTTAGATAATTTCGTCTTTTCGGCATATCTCAGCAGAAGTTTAAAGTAGGAGCGTGGAATTCGAGATAACAATTCTACTAAAGAATAGTTAAACATGTATTTCAGGCAATTTTAGAAATTCAACCAGTAAGTGGGTTAAATGGGGGGGTCGAAAATTTTCGGTGATTTCACATTTTCACCATATTTTATCAGCAGTTTTAGGTAAGAGTATGAAATTCAAGATAACAAATCTACTAAAAAAATAATTAAACATATATTTCAGCGATTTTAGAAATTCAACCAATAAGGGGTTAAATGGGAGGTCTAAAGTTTTAGGTCATTTTGCCTTTTTGCCATATCGCAACAACAGTTTTAGTAAGCACGAAATTCAGGATAACAAATTTACCAAAAGTTAGTTAAACACAGATTTCAGCCATTTTAAAAATTCAGCCGCTAAGGGTGTTAAATGGGGTATCGAAAGTTTTTAGTCATTTTGCGTTTTCGCCATATTTCATCAGCAGTTTTAGGTAGGAACGTGAAATTCAGGATAGAAAATCTACTAAAAAATAATTAAACACATATTTCAGTGATTTTAGAAATTCATCCATTAAGGGGGTTAAATAAGGGGGGTCGAAAGTTTTAGGTCATTTTACCTGTTCGCCATATCTCAGCAGCATTTTTAGATAGGAGCTCGGAATTCGGGATAACAAATCTACAAAAATATAGATAAAAATGTATTTCAACAATTTTAGAAATTCAACAACTGAGGGGGTTAAATAGAAGGTCAAATATTTTAGGTCACTTTGTCATATCCCAGTAGAAATTATAAGTAGAATTATGAAACTTAGAATAACAAATTTACTAAAAAAATAGTTAAACACGGTCAGAGATTTTAGAAATTCAGACACTAAGGGGGGTAAATGGGGATCGAATGTTTTACGCCATTTTGCCATATCTCAGTAGAAGTTATAGTTAGGAGCGTGAAATTCTGGATAGCAAATCTACTACAGAATAGTTAAACATGTATTTCAGGGAATTTTAGAATTTCAACTACAAAGGGGGTTAAACGAAGTGTCGAACATTTTCGATGATTTCACTTTTTCACCATATTTCATCAGCAGTTTTAGTAAAAAGCGTGAAATTCAGGATAACAAATCTCCTTAAAAAATAGTTAAATAAGTATTTCAGTGACTTTAGAAATTCGGCCACTAAGGGAGGTTAAATAGTGGTTCGAATGTTTTATGTCATTTTGCCATTTCTGAATAGAAGTTATAGGTAGGAGCGTGAATTTCGGGATAACAAATCTACTAAAGAATAGTTAAACATGTATTTTAGGCGATTTTAGAAATTCAACTACTAAGTGGGTTAAATGGGGGGTCGATAATTTTCGATGATTTCAACTTTTCACCATATCTCATCCAGCAGTTTTGGATAAGAGCGTGAAATTCAGGATATCAAATCTGCTATAAAAATAATTAAACACATATTTCCGCGATTTTGGAAATTCACCCATTAAAGGGGCTAAATGTGTGTCGAAAATTTTAGGTCATTTCGAATGTTCGCCATATCTCAGCAGCATTTTTAGTTAGGAGCTTGAAATCACAGATTCAGGATAACAAATCTACTGAAAAATAGTTAAACATGTATTTCCGCGATTTTAGAAATTCGGCCACTAAAGGGGGTTATATGGGGGTCGGATTTTTCATGTCATTTTGATATATCTCAGTAATAGGTAGGAGCGTGAAATTTGGGGCAACAAATGTACTAAAAAATAGTTAAATATGTATTTCAGTAATTTTAGATAATAATTCATCAAGAGGGTCACATTGTCTGTCGAAAGTTTTAGGTAATTTTGCAATATCTCAGCAGCAGTTTTAAGTAAGAATGTGAAACTCCGCTTTACAAATCTACAAAAAAAAAAAAAAAGTAGTTAATCATATGTTTCAGCGATTTTAGAGCTAGCGAGTTTGTGGGCAACATCGGCTGTGAACCCGATTGCGGAAGATTAGACGGAAAAGAGAACTATTGCTGATTTTTTTATTATATATTTTGTGTGACATTTTTTCCAAGGAATAAGTTTTTTAATTTCCCATTTCAATTTTTTTTTCGATTTTCGTCTTTTAGTGATCGTATTTAAAATTTTAAACAAAATATTACACTTCCACCTTTTTTCAAAATGCATTTTTTGAAAGTAAAAAATTTCGATTTAAATACTTATTGCCATATTTATAGGCTAGGTTATGCACAAGGATGCCTTATGGTGATTACCGTATAGTCAGATTACAAGAATGCAACCGAATGGGTCCTGTTAAAATTGTTTCATTTTAATGATTTATGCACGCAAAATAACTGAACCACGTTATAGTGATCGCTGCATTAACGATATATGGCTGAGAAATACACAGGGCCCCGTTATTTTGATCACCTCATTAATAATTTACGGGCGTGACAGTATCCATTTACAATGATCAGCATTTATCTTAGGCAATCCCATTTTCATTTATTTCATCTGAAAGCTCTTCGCTCGTCTTAGATCAATACGCACAGGGCCAGTAGTATTTGTCAGAGGGATTATGGAAAAAAATATTATTAATGTCACGAAATATTTATTTACGTACTTTTATATATATTATTCAGTTATTTTCGTATAGTTTAAAATAAAGTATTTTATTTAAATTTCTCTGATTGCATGTAAAATGCAATTTGTGGGCCCCAAGGGAAGTCAAGACAGTACGCTGCAGAATGTATTTGGGCCCCACTCAGAAGCGACTGGCTAGACGGCCGAAGACCGGCTAGTGTTCTATATATTTTGAACGAATGAACCAAATTTAAACAAAAACTATACAGCTACATCCGGACACCTCACCAACATACCTACCAAAAATTAACTTTTTTACTGCAGTTATCGCGGAACAGACAAACAGACAGACATAAAATAAAAAAATTTCGCGTCTCCACAG
Organism: Maratus michaelseni; assembly: GCA_963931845.1. Taxonomy (NCBI): domain Eukaryota; kingdom Metazoa; phylum Arthropoda; class Arachnida; order Araneae; family Salticidae; genus Maratus; species Maratus michaelseni. The sequence continues at coordinate 11,627,866 of OZ007593.1, read as the reverse complement.
TGAACCTTCACTGACGTTTCGGCAACTATGTTCTTTTATTTACTGAATATGATATGGACTTAGGAATATGATATTTGTATAATACTTCATATGTCCATGAAATTATCTTTCTTGCAGTGGTGAATATGGCGGTAATGTCCAACTGATTTGCATTACACAGTTGTTTACGTATTGTTTGTCTGCATCGGAAATATTACTATATTTCATTGAGGGGAAAACTTTTTACATAAAATTTTTGAAACACTGTTTCATACTCTCTCCTTCTTAAATAATAAAGAAGCTTATTTTACTGATATTGTTATAGTAATATTTTCTCGTCAAGTTTTGACGGGTTCCCTCTAGTCATATTAAAATCGTGTCTTAATTTTTTTCATAATCATGGAATTAGAGCCTTATCTCTGATCACAACTTGTATAGGAACTTCGCGTATTATTGACTACTATTTACATTTGGGGCAATACAACATCCCAATATTGTTTATAACCCTAAAGCCGAATTACAAACTTCAACTATCTGCATTTTTTTTATATAGACAAAAAATGGTACTGCTCCATTATCCCGTCGACCACTTTTCATAACAAAAAACTATCACCAAACAGCAAGATTAAACGCCAAAAAATGCTGTACCTTTTACTTGATGTCAGAAGCATTATACGTGTTTGTTATGTCATTAAGTGGTTTTTAATTCGACATTTGCGTTCTTTTTTCATTATGTTTTACTGATTTATTAGTGATTTCATTAATTAAAATAACAATTGTGTTCTTAAATTCTTATATTTTATTTATTTATTTATTTTGATATTCCAATGGCAACGTTCTCCCGTTTATTTGACGTTACACCCTAAAAAGTACCCCAAAAATATTTTTCAAAAATTTTATCACTTGCAAACAAATACTACTAATAATAAACGTATTTGGCGGGTATTGTGAGATAGTCGGGAAATGTGGAATAGGGGGTTAAAAATGAAGAAAACCAACAGAATTTGGCAAAAACCGATGTAATGGCATCAAAAGAGCATGATCAAAATATAGTGTTTAGGTAGTCAACCAATATACTTCAGTTCATACTTCATATTTGCACAAATCACAAATATAAGGATCTGTCTTATATAGTATTTTATAGTGTCTTATATAGTGTCTTATATATGTCTTATATAGTGTTTAGGTAGTCAGCCAATATACATCAGTTCATACTTTATATTTGCACAAATCACAAATATAAGTATCTGTCTTTGCGCCACCTTATAATCATGGAGATATTGGTATTCCATATAACCCGACATCGTCAGTTTGGGAAAAAACTACTCTATGTTTATGGATATGAATCGCGAGTTAAAAAAATCCCTGTCGGCTCGGCCTACAGGCACAAGTAGATTTCAAAGACGCAGTCCGTGGGGCGCCTGTTTGTTGGGAATTGCGGAAGAAATGACTTTTTTGCCATGATGTGGCAGTTGGAACCGCGCAGTTCGAAACCTAACTTGTTTGCAGGCGGAGCCGGCAGGGATTTATTTATTTTTTGCTATATGGGTTGGTCCTATAAAAAACTTGTCAGAATAAAAGTTTTAGATAATATTAAGAGGATTTATAATAAGTTTAAGCGAATTTGATATCTTGTGAATGGACGAAGTTATGAATTTTTTTTTCTAAAGCCCCACTTCCCCCCTTCATATGACCATTTTTAATGATATCAAAAATCTGTCATACATTTCGAAGACGCAGTCCATGGGGCACCTGTTTGTTGGGAATTCCGGAAGAAATTACCTTTTTGTCATGATGCTTTCGGCCTTTTTCCTAGAAGGAATAATAACTTTAAACGGATTCGATACATATCATAATTAAAAAATTATGAAGTTTTTCTGTTTTCACAAAAAGCCTCCCCCTCCATTCCCCCCCCCGCCCCTTTGTTCGATTTTGCCCATTAACGAACTTGACCGAGATTTTATGCCCCTTGATTTTATGTATCCGTTTGGAAGAGATTTGTGTAGACTTATTGCAGTTATCGTGTCCATAAAAAAGTGACATACATAGATAGCTATAGTGTTGAACTGGGGTGGTTTTGGATTCTGGGAGTCATGATCTGCTTATATCTGCAAAAATTTTTCAAAAATTCCAACTTAGGGAAGACTGTAATAGGTCGTATATTTCTTACGAAATCTACCTAAAAACGAGTAATACATCATAAACTGTTAGTATGTCGGTGTGCATTATGCTTAATTTCAATGTAAAAATAGTACTTCCAATAAAGAATATAAAATATTGAAAAAATTATCACCTGAAACTTTCGAAAGACGAAAAAAAAAAAATTCACGCAACGCCCCTTACGCCGACCGACGAACTGCTCGTTCTGGGGGACATTTTGAAAACGTTCTGAAGTAGTTTATGATATTGCCGCTTGGTGGCAGCACTTTACATAACAGAAACCTTGGTATTAACATATTACTCGACTATTCCATAACAACAAAGTTCCTCTACAGTATGTTACAAAATTTTAATTTTAGAATATTATTTGTGGTGTTTTTACAATGGCACCACTTTAATAAAAAGCTATGCGATGCTAACGAGTGGGGTTTTCGTTAATCGTTGCCACAGATTAGTCTCAGAAAATGAAACATTTGAAGTTACTGAAAAAATTAATTGCTCGAAAAGTATTTGTCAGAAAGTTGTTACACAAACTGTGTTAGAAAGGTAAAAAAATGTATTTTTCTTGATATAAATTTCAAATCTAATGATTATAATGCCGTTTTTCAAATATTGTATGTCAAAAATTACCAAATTTCACAATAGAGCACCATAGCGAAACCTTCACACGTAAATAGATAATGATAACAGCAATGTGTCTGGACATATATTGGCTATAGCACGAGTCGCAAATTATAGTAGCCTTTATTCTGTTAAAATATAAAAGTGAATTATGATGTCACGAGTGCATGATTTTTATTTAATCTTAATATAATCATCTTAGAAACAAGGTTTTGGAATTTTTTTTCGAATGGGACTCATAAATTGGCCAATACTGTATATTATTTTGAGTTTAAAAGAGGAAAGGAGGGGAGCGCTTTATATTATTTAGGTTTTCTCAGGAACTTTGGTCAGAATAGAAAGTTTAATATATCAAAACGTCAGAAATTAAATCGACATTAAATCGGCAATAACTATAACGACTGTCCTTCAGTTCGTTTGGATAGATTTTCATTTAAAAATATAAAATCATTCAACATTAATTTTATGTATTTTTAATGTTATTATCACGGACCCGGGCAACGCCGGGCATGTCAGCTAGTATAACTAATAAAAGTCTTTCTTACTCAATGAATAAACAGATTTTCAAGTGCATCTATATATTTTTTAAATGACGAGCTGAGAGAAAGTTTTCTTTTTTTTTTTTTCAGTGAAGTTGTTTATCCGAATAGGATGAAATTGGAAGAGCCCGACAAAGGTCGAGCATGGATCGTTGCCATCGCTGCTTGTATAATTCATATGATACTAGCTGGCTTGGTAAGAATAGTTGGACTTTTGTATGTCGCGGTTATTGAAACTTATGGTGTTTCAAGGCAAGAAGCTACACTACCTTTTACTATCAGAAATGCAGTACGCTCCTTAGCAGGTAAAAATTTACTCAAAAGCAGCTTTCATTTTATATTTATCAAATGTTAGATATTGATAATACATTAATTTATAATTTTTGCTAATCTAGTCGGAGTAATTGTGCTCCCATTTTGATTTTTCCTTTTTATAGGCCATTAGAAAAGTACTTTCATTAATGTCGAAGTTTTTCGAAAATAAATATAGATAAAACTAGTCGGATGTGCCAATTCCAAAACTTTCTTCTATCTCACACTTGTTAATACTTCAAAATTCACTACCACAGTGCCAATAAAAATCCATATTTTTCGTCATTCTGTTGCACGTCAGCTGCTTGTGAATGGTCGGGTTACCTGGACGCGAAGTAACTTTCCTTGCACGAGCACCCCATGTACAACACTACTACGAAAAATCCTTCTGGCCTGTATCGGAGGGAAATGATAGCCTTCCAATTCCTTGGTTTTAAGATTTTAGCTAATTTTGCTGGAAAACACTAAAGTGCGTGAAGCCCGATTGCAGAAGATTCATTCCCAGTTCTCGTCAATATTAAATTCGAATCAGAATTGCGTTAAATTAGTCAGCTATAGCCAAGTTGGCTTCATTAATGTCCGCCTATTTTATCACCCAATTCGGGGACATTTCACTAAGTGTCGAAAAGTTTGGCGCAAATTTGATGCTGGTGAATATGAATACATAATATTAAGCGTATAAGAATTGGCTTGTTTCAAAATGTCAGCCAACCTAAAATTTCAAACTGCTTTATCATAGCCATTTTTTTAGATAGAGGCAAAACAAAAATTTCTCCGGAATTTTTGTGTACATTTCCGGAATCCTCTAATTTTTGTGTACATCTTTTTGAATTTCAAATCTTTAAGTGGCTGTCACAGCGCCCGCTTCCGGTAGATTATCCTTAAATTGAACTGTGACCTGCAGACCATAGTCAAACACAAATTTAGTTCAATTCTATGCATAACTTCATACACTTTTCGATGATACAACAATCAAACTAGAACAAAAATTGCTATCGAAGCGCTGCCTAACGGGGAATATCCTCAAATTCAAGTAGGACCTACTGGCCATAGCTAAAAACCTATAAATGAAATTTGGTTCAATTATATACATAACTTCATACACTTTTAGATAATACAAAGAAGGCACGGACACACAGACAGACCTAAATTTGGTAAAAACATGTTTTTCGGAATCTCTGACCCCTAAAACATGTAAATCCGTCGAAAACCGGAAGTAGAACAAAATTTCTATTACAATACTTTCTTCTATTATAGATAGAAAGAAAGTAAAAAAATCCGTTATTATGAGCAGGTAAAATAACTTAGAATTTTTAAGATAACTGTGCACGGTAAATGACAAATGATTCATAATCTAGGAAAATTATTAAAAGGCACTTGAAATGAGATAACTGTGCACGGTAAATGACAAATGATTCATAATCTAGGAAAATTATTAAAAGGCACTTGAAATGATTTTTTTCATGTATCGGAATACTCTTGACTGTCCCTGTAAAAGAACTATAAGTGCTACACACTTCATCTTCAGTAGCAATCGTGCTATAGTAAACGTTAATAACATACATAAATTACAAGGAAATTCGAGTATATTTACGAGTGTAAGAACATGGCCAGACAAACCCAAGCTATAAACACTTCTCAACTATTTTTAAAAAGTGTACTTTTAGGTAGCTTTCATTACAAAAAGCTGCCTATTGCAGCCGTTCGGGGTAAAGCAATTCTAAAACCTTTTGGTATATTTTCACCGATCACCACCCCTAGACCTCAAAACCACCCTCCGTTCAAATGTTGATTATATATATATATATATATATATGTTATATAAAAATTTATTTCCTTCATATCCTTCCATTTTATTCGCATTAATCTTTTAAAATTAATCTAACTTCTGTCATAGTCAGTATTTCCTTAATTCTTAATAATATCTATTCCTATTTAAAGTCCTTTTAAAAGTAAATATCCGTATATTAATAATTATTTTATTCCAAATCTTAATCTAAAATTTAAGATCATTCGTAACTTTTATCAGTTCCCCAATCTATAAAATTCTGAGACGCGTTCTCATTTCGAATGTTTTTTAAAAAGCCATTTTCTTTTTATTATTATTATTATTATTGCTCTGAATTTTTCGCGCGCTTGGGATTTTAACTTCTAAATTGGTCCGCACCCAAGTAAGGGGATTCTTTAATGTTTTAACCTCGCCCTCTAGCCTCATTCGTTGGGCTGGAGCTAGCTTCTCACTCATTGGGTTGAGCGCTCGTGACGTAATTCTGTGTATGTTTCCGCGGAGAGATCAAAACTGGAACGCACCGGTCGGAGCGGCAGATTTTTGACGTTTTCGGAAGCTAAACAAGTATGTGTCTGGTATTTGTATGACCGTAGAATATTCAACTGGCCCAATAACATCTTAATTCAATGAAGTGAAGCAACGTGAGCCCGAGGGCTATAAGTTTTAGACCCTTTGGGAATCGTTTATATGTTGTTCGTCTTCTAATAAAATTATTTGTCTGGAGATTGGCTGGATTTACTGGAGAAATTCTGTGATCTCATTTCATTGCCTTACTACTTCGCCATACTCGCTAAATTCGACTGCAACTTGCTATATCATTGAAGGACTGCCATCTTTTCATCGAATAGTATTCATCGTAATATCTCAACCTCGTCAAAATGCTACATATATATATATATGACCTTTCTCATGCTGTTACTCTCTTATTTATGAACTGATTTAGATATGACTGAGTGTGTGTATAGGACATACCAAGGTCTCGACGAAGCTCATTGGTCAGCTTCACACGCCATCTTGTTTCAAAATGGGGTCCAGTTTAATTTTTTTTAATTTTAAAAATTCAAAAAGATGTACAAACAAACTATAAATTTAAAAAAAAAGTTCCCGTTAAATTTTAGACCATATTACCAGGATTCCGAACATTTTTGTTTTTGCTTTATCTTAACAAATGGCTGAGATATGTCGGTTTGAAATTCTAGGGTGGCTGATATTTTGAAACAATCTGGTTTTTGTTATGTTGTCTCATGCTGAAATTCACAATCAAATTCAGTATTAACGAAAACCGATATTGAATCTTCTATAATCGGGTTCCAAGCATTTTAGCTCCGGGTGTTTGGGTAAAATGAGTTGAATTTTTAAAAACATGGAATATGGAAGCTACCTTTTTCTCCAGGTACAGGCCGGAAGGACTTTTTTGTTTTGAACCACCTTAATTTTTTACATGCTTCTATCACAAATAATATATGCATAAGAAATCTGTCTTTTACGGTCAGTTGTTCTATTTCTATAAAGAGAGTTTGAAAATAATATCTGAACCCTAAAAATAGTATATTTATTCAAATTTACAATTTTTGTTTAACCCTCGACGAGGCTGTCACGGAAAATTCCGCTTGCAGTAAACAAACTAAATTGGCTGTTGATAAAAATATTTTAATCAGATTTGTTTTAAGAACTATCGAAGATGAAGATATTTAAATGATACTTTAACACCAATTCTGTGGAAAATTCTTCCCTAACCAGTGGAAAAATAGTTTTAAAAAACCCTGATATTTAAAAGTATTTTTATAAGAATGCGGAAAAGCCCTTTAATTGCAGCTTAAAATAAATAAAATGAAAATCTTAAATGCCGACCAAATGAATTGATTTTGATATATTGATTACGATGATTGAACAATCGGTTCATTGAGTTAAGCAAGAGTAATTTTATAATATTTATCAAGTAATTGTGAGTAGAAAACATCAGAAAGATAAATTATATAAACTTAAATTGCAAAAATAAAAAAAACTAGTCCTATTAAACAAGATGAAGCTTACCGTCTCATATTTAAATATTTATAATTTATACCAACGATCCCAAATACATAAAAAAATAACTTTTTAAAATAACATTTAATAAAAAATATCTATATCATCATCTACACTGTATATTTTATTTTTAAAAATGCATACATAGCTGCTTTTCCGCGATGCTTACAGGGCTTAAATTTCAAGGCGGGATGGCGGGATGGCGGGATTCGCGGCAAAAATTTTGAAATCCCGCCCAAAAAAAGACTGATCGTCGAACTTTGTTTTTTTTCAGTGACTGATCGACGAACTTTGCTTTTTTCGGCGACTGATCGATGAATTTTGTGTTTTTTCCATGACTTATCCACGAACTTTGCGTTTTTCTTTTGCGACCGATCGACGAACTTTGCGTTTTTTCCATGATCGATCGACGAACTTTGCTTTTTCCGCGATCGATCGACGAATTTCGCGTTTTTTCTGCGATGGATCGACGAAATTTACGTCTTTTCTGCGATCAATCGACGAAATTCGCGTAATTTCTTATTATTGACGAAGTTCCTGATTTTTTTTTTCCTGTGGTCAACTGACAAATTTAGACTTTTTTTCTGCACTCTACTGATGAATTTCACGATTTCCCCCCTGACTGACTGATAAATTTCACAATATTTTCCTGCGACTGATTGACGAATTTCGCGATATTTTCTGGCGTGCAATCGATGAACTTCGCTTTTTCCCCCTTGACTGACTGGCGAACTTCGCGAATTTTTCCGTAACCGATTGGCGAATTATTCGTTTTTTTCTGGCGATAGATTGATGAAATTCTTAGCGCCCACTGAAAAATTTCACGATTTTTTTCCGCAACTGACTGACGAATTTCGTGTTATTATCTTGCGACTGATTGGCAAACTTCGCCGTTTTTTCCCGTGACTGATCGATGAATTTAGCGATTTTTTTTCTATGAACATAGACATAATAAAGGACTTCTAATAAAATAGATTTTCGAAGAAGAAAATCGTTTCTCAAAAAATGTTTCAAATGCAATGACTGTGTAGGACAGTTCTATTAGTTCGCCTACTTCTTCAATTCGTCTACTTGAGAGCCATCATCTGATAGGTATAATAGATATATGTTCTATGGTATGTATCCGTATTGTTGTTTCTAGGTGGCGTTACCTTAGCACAGTTGTACACTGGTTGTCATGTAGTTTCAAATTCGCGAATCGATATTAACACTATTTTGTTAGAAGTCCTTATCTATTTCTATATTCATGCGTAAGACGAATTTTATTATTTTATTCCCTTAACTAATTGACTAAAGTCACAATTTTTTTCCAATGACCAATAGACGTATTTAAAGATTTTTTTTCCTGCGAACGAAAAGAGGGAAAAGAACAAAAAAGGGCAGTAAAAGCCACCGGTCGCTGCACCCAGTCAAATTGGCCTAGAGTCAGCATTAAACAAAAATGAGATTAGAAAAGCTGCAAAGATCTTATTACTTCTACTCCTTGAGATAAAGGAGTAAACTTTTTAGCACTTTCCAACCTAGTTGAAAAGTGCTTATGACTTCGGTTTGTCTGGCCGGATGGCCGTATGGCCGTCTGGCCGTCTGGCCGTGCTCTAACTCCCGTAAATATGCTCGGATTGCTCTGCAATTTTTATATGTTATTGTCGTTATCTATGGCACGTTCCCTATTTCAACTGAAGTGTGTAGCACTTATAGTTTTCTTACAGGGACACTCAAAAGAATTCCGTTACATTGCGGTCTATGGGGAAAAATCATTTGCGGTTTGTTTTAAAAATGTTTCACTATCGTAAACGCATTGAAATTTATATAGATCACTAAGATGCATTAGCAGAAGCTTAATATGGAATAGTAGGTGTATAGCACTTAGAGTTACTTTACAGGGACAGTCAAAATAATTCCGTTACATTACGTCTATGGAGAAAAATCGTCTGCGGCTTATTTAAATAATGTTCCACTATTTTAAACGCATTGAAGTTTATATATATTACTAAGGTGCATTACAAGAGGCTTACTACAGAATAGTGTGTGTATAGCAGTCATCGTTCATTTACAGGGACACACAAAAGAATTCTCTACTGTCTGTTAACAATAATTCCTGGAAGTGCGTTTTAAGTTACTGAACGCGATTTTAATCTTAACTAGCTTTTTGTCTATTACGTGGTGTGTATAAATTCTGTAGATCCTATACAGGGCAGCACAAAAGTTCACGAACACATTTCCGTTTATTGACAGAAACTCCAGAAGGAGAATTTAAACTGTGCTACGCGTTTCCTAACTAAACTAAAATTTAGCATCCTATGTATATATACAAATCTATAGATCATATACAGGGCTACATAAAAGTATTCTGATATTTTTCCGAATATTGTATATATTGAAAATTCCTGAAATTACGTTTTTAAATATGTTATGCGTTTTCCAAATTGTTTACTTAGATGTCATCTTTCAGCTTATTAAACGGTAATGATTTGTAAAATTATTTTAGAAGCGTTGGAAAGTGCTACATAATCTATGCTTGACGCATGATTTTTCGTTCTTGTTAATCCTTGTGAAGGAGTAAAAGTGTACCTTGTGGAAGAGGCTTCAGCACCCTAAATCAAATAAAAACTTAATTCAGAAATCGTTTAACAACCTAATTGTTAAGGACCCCTAATATTTGGTGGAAGTTGAAAAATCCACTGCATATATAAAATTTAACTTTCTTCCTTTTTTTTTAATAATAAAAATAAACATTTTACAAAATCATTCTGAGATTACTTAATTTTTTCAGTGGTATTTTGTCATGTCTGCATTAATGTAATTGTTTAAATAACGCATAAAATGATAGTGGGGTTTAAATATTTTTTTTCTCCCTCCCAAGCATTAGAACTCCCCTCCATTTAAAAATGTTGGGAGGGAGACTCCCCTCTTGAAAAAATTGAATTTCAAGCCCTGTGCTTATCTTGAGCTACGTAGCACTGGCGTTTGCGGTAAAATCGATATAAATGCAAACCAAGCTCATTAAAATTTAATTTTTCTTATACTTTCTTAATCGCATTTAAAAAAACTGTTTCAAAATCTGTAGTATGCTACGAATTCAAAACAACAGTCATAAAACAGCACACTATTTTGTAAAAAATTGTGACTTGCGATAATTTGACGGGAAAGACTATATATTATTTCAACAAATTAAAAATATTTTATGACCTTGCAGTTGAAAGTAATATTAAGTAAAAATTTCATTGATAAGCCCTATTATATACATATAATAGGAATAGATTTTTTTTATATTGTATGTACATACTAAGTATATTTTTGTAGGTCCTATAGTGGGTGTTATTGGCCAAAGATATGGTATTAGAACCGTCACGTTTTGTGGAGGAGTCGTTGCTGCATTGGGAGCAGCCCTTTGCTGCATTGCTCCAAATGTCTTATGGTTGACAGTATTTTGGGGTGCGATACACGGTAAGTATGGCAGCAATGTAAATCTATAAAGGAAATAATTTAAATTGTAAAATGTATGACCATTTATATACATGTGTCAGTCGACTATTCTTTGCACCTTTTTTGTCCCTAATCATTAAAGTTACTAAAATGTATCTTACGTTAAAAAAACTGTCCCGAAAATTTAAATCGGGGAATTATTAGAAATTGTTTGCGAGAGATACAATGTATCATTATAACTGTCATATTCTGTGAAGAAATTTGAAATATTGTCTCTGCCAAGGCTTGACAAATGGGGTAGCCAGGTCTTCACTGGCGTCCAAGTTTTTTTTTATCTGGCGACCAAGTTTTTTTTTTAAATCTGGCGAATCTTTTTTCTTTCTTTCTTTTTTCTTTTTTTTTTTTTTTTTTTTTTTTTTGGTACAAAAATGGATTGACTCAAGAAATGAGCTCAAAAGGACATTTTTTATCTTACTTCTCATAAGACGTCTCATTATAGGTGTTGGAAAGTTACGAAATAAACTTAGAAACTATTTTCAAACAAAAAATATTTTAAACTTTTGTTTTTAATTTGGCAAAAAAAAAAGGTCAGCCAATGCAAATTTTAAAATAATAAAATCAGAAATATCTGAGTGACTTCGACAGGGAAATAGTTAAATTATTTTACCGCTTCACTATTTCATACACGTCCAGCCTCATCAAATACGATTTCATAGCACTCAACTACCCCGACATTTGAAACATTTGGCAGTCAGCATTTCGCGAACATGCCGGTTAATTCAGTCTTCAGTGATATGGAATATTTTTACATGAAAATAATATTCTCACATTTATCCACCCATTATGGATAAACATAGTGGAGTAAAATAACATTTCCTCTTTCTTCTCTACAACCCCATCTAAACGAAGATAAAGTTTTATGTACAGTTTATTTGTTTTAAATTTTATTTTTTTTATTAAATACTCTTCCTTTCTTCGTGTTTTTAACTAGCCCATAATGGATAAAATTGCTAGATCTACAGATCTTTAAATTGACCTTCGATTCCCTGCAGTGCTACCTTCTGGGATTAGCCGAAGGTATTTGCAAAAACAAAACAACTCTGCAAAATTATCTGAACAAAAAATTATCATGGAACAAAAAACTAGCTAACAAACCAAATGTATTTTATTTAAACTCTATCAATTTTTTACTAAATTTTCATACTTTCAGAAATGAAGATGGCTTTCATTGCTTTTAAATGATTAATATAGCAATCATACTTCAAGTTGAAATTAGTTAGGGAAATTTAAACTCAACTTTTTTGTATGCCCTAGCGAGGAGGCGAGGAATATATTGACCAAATTTAAATAAAAGTTTATTTTCTATGTTTCACTGTATGATAGCCATATTCAAGATAAAAATAGGCAGTATTGATCACAATTTACTCTTCCGTTTATAGCGTCCCCTGGAAGGAAGTATGCTAACAAACTTTAAGTAATTTTTTTATTATTATTATTATGTTTCACTGTGGATGACTACACTGAAATGAAAAGTAGATGTTACAGATTCAGCAGAGTTTTCTTTCGTGTTTATAGCGTCCCCTAGCGGGAAATAGTGTAACTAAATTTAAATAAAATTGATTGTTTACGATTTTCTCAAATAAAGTTTCAGAATAAGTTTCTGCCATAGTGAAATTTATGATTTCATTTAAAAAAATTCCATGATAGGTTATTTTTACATTGGTAGCTGGCCACGACCCCCTCTGAGTGGGTCGAATGAACCTGGCTTCGGCGCAGCTGGATGACCGGGCACTCAGTCGAAGATGCCAACCATTTTCGGGGGGTTGCTTAAGCGGAGCACCAGGTGGGACAGGTGTCGATCAAAAAAAACTTCCGGTCTCGTGACTACCTCAGCGAGATCAAGTTTGTCCGGGGATTCCGTGTCCACGGCAGCATCGTGCGAACCTACCTTTTTCCTACGGGAGGCAACAGTGGCAGTATGTCGTAGTAGCGAAAGCAGGTGGTACAAATGAGCGAACCGAGTATAGGCAGCACCAGGTCCGGCCGGATCATATTTTTACATTTCCCCCCCCCCTACTTCGTAGCCCTTACGACTCAGGGCTAGTCACCCTGGGGGGTGCGCCGAATGCGGGGGACAATTTTTTCTATATATTATATCTATTTTTTAATTTAAAAAAAAATTATGTTTAATGTTGTTTTTGTCGTCGGCAAGGAGCTAGTGGTCGCTTATGTAGGCTTTCCCCGACTCTAGCTGGTGGTAGGGTAATTCTGAGGTACTTCATGCTAGTCTCCAAGGTGTGGTTTGCTCTCGTGGGTTGCTGCACGCCACTTGGGGGCCATGATGCGTCGGGCATAGCTTTTGGATCGGACCTGTTCCGGGCCTTCTCGGTCTATTGAGTAGGGTGCAATCGCAACGATCAGGAAACGATTAATAGCCTTGTCATGTCCAGTTTAGGACGAGAGCAATAGCGAATGTCTTTAGTGCCCCCGAGCAACCGCGAGTGCCTGTCCCTGGACGGAAATTGAATAACTAAAACCTTAAAATGGATTTTTTTTTTGTTTTCGCGTATAATAACTGTACTCCAAGATAAAATTAGGTAATACAGATTAAACTCATTTTATAAAGCAAACTAATTTTTAAATTGTGAATATGAAGATCGAATGGAAATTAGCTATACATTACTGATACTAAACTATCAAACAAACTGTTACAAGAAACGCACGAATGCAAGGTATATGCAATTAATTAATCTGTCTCTTCACCAATACACAATTTATAATCTTCTAAAATAAAAGCGTAAGTCATGTGACTGTCATGAACAGTTCCGGGATGACCGTTTCACTTTTTCATATGCCAGGTGGCCATTTTTATTCAAAATTATTTTTTCGAATAAAACGGCATAAAAGTTACATTTTAAGAAAGATCGTTCAAAATAAATTAATATTTGAGAGATGACTTACGTTCAATTATGTATATATTCTGCAATAACTTCATTCGAAATTAGATTCGCAGTTCAAATTTTCTATTCATGAAAGTAAACAAAAAAAAAAGATTGATTCGTCGTGAACATTTAAAATATTAAATCATGGAGGTAATCATTCGCAAAGCAAGTTCTCCGCGAATGAATTTTTGGACCGCTGCCTCACGTCAAAAAAATAATTCGCACCAGTGAGACAATCAAAGTTTACCATAATTATGTGCTATACAACTCAACTTCCTTTCGGACCTTTTCTTGACGTAAATTGAACTCATGTAATAATATTTAATGAATCAGATTTTTAGCATTTTTAAAATCGCTAATACAGCTTTTATTTATCGCGTGTACAAATTAGAAACGATAGTTTGATTTTGAAATCAAATGTTTTAATTTATGATATTATTTCTTATTTATTTATTTATTTTCTATTTTAAATGAAAAATGTGGAGTATTTTAAATTTATGTAATATAAGCATTTTAGATTAAAGTTAAGTAATTTAAATGAAATGAGTGACAGGTTTATAATTTAAAATTAAATAAATTGTAGTATGAATGATGGTGATGGGAACGATATTTGGCGATTTATCATCTGCTCCCGGCTAACAAAAATACTCATAATTAAAAAAGGAAATAAAAATAAATAAATGATAGTTTGATGTAAATAAATACTGATATACATATCAAAAATAATTTATTGAATTAAAAATAATAAAAGTAAATAAACAACAATTTCCATAACAAAATTTTCGCCAAATTAGCGGGAGGAATAATCGCGCCAACGCCTATGCCCCAAAAATATGCGAAATACTACCATGATCGCAAAAGTTCATGATTTGTCTATTAGAATCTTCCGATTTGGCGAAGGATTAAGGGAAAATTAAATTAGGAATAAATGTAACGTGTTGCAATGTTTAACATACATTTAAGGGAGACCAAACTGGTCACCAGTGGCGGCTAGTCTTCTAAAATAAAAGCGTAAGTCATGTGACTGTCATCAACCGTTCCGGGATGACCGTTTCACTTTTTCATATGCCTGGCGGCCATTTTTATTAAAAATTATTTTTTCGAATAAAACTGCATAAAAGTTACATTTTAAGAAAGATCGTTCAAAATAAATTAATATTTGAGAGATGACTTACGTTCAATTATGTATATATTCTGTAATAACTTCAGTCGAAATTAGATTCGCAGTTCAAATTTTCTATTCATGAAAGTAAACAAAAAAAAAAGATTGATTCGTCGTGAACATTTAAAATATTAAATCATGGAGGTAATCATTCGCAAAGCAAGTTCTCCGCGAATGAATTTTTGGACCGCTGCCTCACGTCAAAAAAATAATTCGCACCAGTGAGACAATCAAAGTTTACCATAATTATGTGCTATACAACTCAACTTCCTTTCGGACCTTTTCTTGACGTAAATTGAACTCATGTAATAATATTTAATGAATCAGGTTTTTAGCATTTTTAAAATCGCTAATACAGCTTTTATTTATCGCGTGTACAAATTAGAAATGATACTTTAATTTGAAATCAAATGTTTTGATTTATGATATTATTTCTTATTTATTTATTTATGTTCAATTTTAAATGAAAAGTGTGAAGTATTTTAAATTTATGTAATGTAAGCATTTTAGATTAAAGTTAAGTATCGTAAATGAAATGAGTGACAGGTTTATAATTTAAAATTAAATTAATTGTAGTATGAATGATGGTGATGGGAACGATATTTGGCTATTTATCATCTGCTCCCGGCTAACAAAAATACTCATAATTAAAAAAGGAAATAAAAATAAATAAATAATAGTTTGATGTAAATAAATATTGATATACATATCGAAAATAATTTATAGAATTAAAAACTAAATAAAAGTAAATAAACAACAATTTCCATAACAAAATTTTCGCCAAATTGGCAGAGGGGGGGGGGGGGAAATCGCGCCAACGTGCATATGTGACACCTATGCCCAAAAAATATGTGAAATACTACCATGATCGCAAAAGTTCATGATTTGTCTATTAGAATCTTCCGATTTGGCGAAGGATTAAGGGAAAATTAAATTATGAATAAATGTAACGTGTTGCAATGTTTAACATACATTTAAGACTAATGCGGGTGTTTAAAAAAAACGCGGCACCCATCCACTACTGGATATTGCCCCCTTCATACTTCATGATGCCTGTATCGGCGCGATCGTAACCCCTTTCATGAGTACGACAGTGGCCGGACAGGTTCGGTTCATGAAAGACAGTCCGTGACATCCTCGAAGCCGAGCTTGTCTGGAGAGCTCACAAGAGCAACCAGGGCCCAGCTACTAGTCAGGGGCTCCCTCTCATGATTTGCTGTATCCCAATTCGAGATCGAGAACAACTCACACGAGTGATCTCATGTCTCTCTAGTCGGGAATGGAGAAACACATCTTAAAAACTAGGTTAGTAAACACAGATAGGCTAAAAAACTAGGAAGGGGTTCCGACCCCCGTCACGCTGTCGGGTGACCAAGCCGCCAGAGCCGTAGGACCGGGAGAACGTTAGTTTGAAAGCGAAAAGTGAAGGGATCGAAACAAGTAGTGCGATAGTTTCGTCCCGGTGGTCCGGCCAGACCTGCGTAACCGCCTGCGTCCGCTAGCTCACCTTCACTAGACACGAACACCAGCTTTCCAGAACCTTAACCATGTGGCTTCCACCCATGGCTCCATATCTCAACAACAGCTGTCTCCGGCGCCCCCCGCCGAGGGCCCTGGGAACGGACAAGAGAAGCACTCATCTTGTCTATCCCCTGGAGTGTCGTACGCTGAGAAAGGATGAGTTCCAGGCCGCTCGATTCCGTGCCCGGTTCAGGATCCCCAGGCTGCACTTAGGATTGTCCGAGCAAACCGGCGCGGCGACAGCCAGCTGCCCAGTCCTCCCGGAAGTGGACTTACATCGGTTACCGCTCCCTCTGAGACCCCGCTTTGTCCCAAACTCCTGAAAATGGAATCCGGACGCCATGGCGTCTTCTGCCGGGCTCCAGGTCATCCCTCCGCGTCCCGAAGGACCGGATTGATTCCGGAACACCCAGAGGAGCACGCAGCCCACATACATTTAAGGGACACCAAACTCAATACAATATCTTAAAAAAATTACTTAAAAATAGCTAAAATATAATCATGAACATAATAAAATACGTAAACACAAACAACAATATCTCGCGTAATCGGGTCTATTAATGTCTTGAGATCTTAGTCAATAACAAAAATATCAAAATAGGACATAACATAAACTAGAAACTTTTTTCAATTCCTACTATTAGCTCACACTCTCTATATATTTATATATCTAGTTCAAATTTTCAATCGTTAATAAAATATTTTCTATTCATCCACTCAAGTTCAAATACATTTTTTTAATCTTGTAGTGGATGACACCTGATGTTGATACTGTTTTGTCAAATATTAATTCATTAATTAAATTAAATTAATTAATTTCAGTTTTATATGGGAGAAAAAAGTTTCTTCCATTGTTTGCATAAATGAAATGAAAGATTTTCCTCAAATGAGTGATGCCACAAAAATAAAATACCGCAACGATTATTATAAAAAAATGCTCAATAAAAATAACGTGGGACATTAATGCTGCACGGGTTTATTTTATATATTTATGATTAAAAAGCAAAATTCAAATTCAAATGCTCAAAAGGAAATTCGCTTTCTATTTTGCCACTTAATATTGTGATTCTGTCATATGCATATACATATTTATATTATTTGTAGTTATTTAATAAAAAGTAACTAAAATAAAAATTTTCTTTGTTGACCTAAGTAGGAATTAACTTTAAAAAAAAGGGTTTTATATTACTTGTTTTTTCATATGAAAGCATCCTATCTAATTTTATACACACAAAAATAGGAACATACGTTATACTTTATAAGGTCACGAAATCTTTCAATACCATTTAGGAATTGTAAAAAGGGAAATGAATGACAGGAAAGGGTTGCAATTCAAATCATGCCATTTTAAACAAGATTTGGCGAGTCATCACTGGCGCCCAGCTAACATAAAAGTACCAAGTAAAAGAACAAAGATGTAACAAGATGCTTCATGAAAATTAAATGTCGAATGAGACCACCACAAAGCAACTCGTAATCTGATACACCAAACAAATTAAAAGAAACAGGCCAACTTTGCGATTTTCTTCTTCTTTCTCATGAATAAATTTTTGAATGAAAAATGAATGTTTGAAATTTGAACAGTCATTTATTTCCAGAGCTGTAATTTCCATGTTCGGGCTATATGAGCTATATACACTTTAAAAACGACATTTTCAAAACTTAGAAAAAATACTCTAATCTGAGTATGTAGCATAGTCAAAATGGCTCCGAATCAAAATGACTCATGTTTAAAACATGTATAGTCTCATTTCTGAAAACCTGCACACACTCCAAGATTTAAACATCATGTGCTCCTATTTGAGTATATATCCATGTTTCAAAAATGAGTATGAACTGACTTCTATGTGCTCATTTTTGAGTATGTCCATGTTTCAAAAATGAGCCCGAGCTGACCCTAATCATTTTTCAGTATGGCCATGTTTCAAAAATGAGAATGAACTGACCTCTACGTACTCAGTTTTGAGTATGTCCCATGTTTCAATATTCTGAGTATTTCTGGTATTTCAGAACTGAAAGCATTGGCTCGTCCTATTTGAAACAAAAAGTTTCATAACAAAATGAAATCATCGATTTACTCAGATTCGAAAGTGTCATTTTTCTCAGTGTAAAGTCTAACAATATTGATGTTTGGTAATGTGGACAATACTTATTCATTTATAACATGTAATCTATCCGTACTGCACGATTTTTTTATTCTCACTTTTCATATTGCAGGATTTGGATTTGCCCTCTCGAATACGCTGTTCCAAGTTGTGGTCAACCAATACTTTGAAAAATACAGGGCTACAGCTTCAGGCATAGCATTATCCGGAGCATGCGTCAGCGGTTTCGTGTTTCCTGTAATGACAGAGGTCATTCTCGATACATTCGGACTTTCGGGAGGTTTTCTCATCGTCGGTGGCGTCGTGATGCATGTTCTACCACCTTCACTACTACTCAAATCACCATCATGGATTGAGAACCCAGAACAATATGCTCGAATCAGTAAGATTGCTTTTTTAACCCTTTCTAGCATAGTTGAAAATGGTTGTGAATTCGGCCATCTGTCTGTCTGGCCATCTGTCTGTCTGGCCATCTGTCTGTCTGTCTGATTGCCATGCAATTGATATATGTTAATGACATATGTAGTGACATGTTCGGTATTGAAAATGAAGATTGTAGCACTTACAATTCGTTTACAGGGACACACAAACGGATGCCGTTACATTATGGTCTATGGTAAAAAAATTGTTTGTAGTGTATTTTAATGATGTGACACTATTTCAAATACCGGGTGATTATAATTAAAGTTACGATTTCAAAAATCGATAATTTTAAATCTACTGCTCAGAATTACTTCATATTTTAGCAGAACAATCGCGAGGCAATGGAATTTTGTATGGCGAAAGGAAAAATACTTCCAAAATGTGCCAATAGAGGGTGCTGTCAGGGGAAAGACCATAAATGCATTCGTTAAACACAGGAATGTTGTTAGGGAAAAGGAAAAAATAGAGTTCAGGGATTTACTAAAAATGTATTAGCGAAAAGACAAGAATACGTGTTTACAGCAACAACAGCAATAATGACAAAAAATTTAAAAAAAAAGAGCTTCATGGAACAAATACCTTACTGATGATTAAGGCATAAGTTGTTCGATATGCCCTTCGCCTTGTTCCGCTACTAATTGAAAGCGCAAAACGGCATGCTCCACAACAGATCGGAGGGTATCTGTACTGATACAATGGGTGTGGTATGTGATGCTTGACTTCAAGTCGGCTAGATTCTGAATCCGCCCGCTGTAAACAACATTCTTCAGGTACCCCCAAAGCCAAAAATCACACGGGTTTAAGTCGGGGGAACGTGGCGGCCACGTTGTTAGAAAAAGGCGGCTTATGATCCTATCATCTCCAAAATTAGCACTCAGTAGCTGCTTCACATGGGTAGCAATGTGCGGAGGAGCGCCATCTTGCATGAATATTGCGCGATCCACACACTGACGCTGCTGAAGTGCCGGAAGGACATGGTTACGCAAAAGTGCTTCATACCGCTTGCCAGTAACGGTGCAGGTAACGGGACCCGCATGTGTGATCTCCTCAAAGAAAAACGGATCGACGATAAACGCTGCCGTTATTCCGCACCACACAGTGACCTTTTCAGACTGAAGAGGTAATGGCTGTAGTAGGGACGGATTCTCGGTCGCCCATATCCTGCAATTTTCCGAATTTACAGAACCTAGTAAATGAAAGTGGGGTTCGTCAGACCACAGAATGTTCCATGACCATCCGTTGTCCACTTCCATCCGGGCAAGAAATTGCAGTGCAAATGATTGACGTGCTTCCAGGCCAGCAGGTAGCAACTCCTACACATGAGTTATCTTGTACGGATAACAGTGCTGTTCGGTATATCCAGCATTCGACCAATTCCCCGTGCTCTGCTGATTCCAGTATCACTGTTAGTCTGTTCTTGTAATGCTGTAGCCACATCTTCCACTGCCGCAGCCAAAACTGGTTTCCTTCCTCTACCCGTTTAACGTCAAATGAACCGGTCTTTTCGAATTTAGTAATCATTTTTCGCAGACCATTTGTGGTTATTGGACCCCCTTTTATGGATTTTAATGTCCGAAATTTCCTAATAGCTGTAAGTGCACAGTCATCGTTCTTATAAAAAAGCTTCAAGAGCAGAGCGCAATCCTTAATAGTCAGAGTCATGATGAAGCATTCAGGAAAAGAGCTGGTACTCTGCATTTTTATGGCAGCTATGTCTGCGGTGCGCATGTCACGTATTAGTAATTTGCATATCTCCATACAATGTGAACCCTGACAGCGCCATCTATTGGCACATTTTGGAACTATTTTTTCCTTCGCCAAACAAAATTCCATTGCCTCACGATTGTTCTGCTAAAATATCAAGTCATTCTGACCGGTAGTTTTAAAATTATCGATTTTTGAAATCGTAACTTTAAATATAATCACCCGGTATATTGAAATTGATGTACATCACTGAAGTCATATACATCACTGACTACAAAATGCTTACTATAGATTTTGGTTCGTGTAGCACTTATAACTAGTTTACAGGGAAACTCAAAAGAATTCCGTTATATTATGGTCTATGGGGGAAAATCGTTTGCGATGCATTTTAATCATGTTACACTAACATAATGAAATTGATATGAATTTCTAAGGTGCACTAAAACATGCTTTCTCTAGAATATGGAGCGTAAAGCATTTATCATTCATTTACAGGGTCACACAATAGTATTCGGTTACATAATGGTCTACACTGAAAACTGTTTGCATCGCATGTTACTCTATTTCAAATATAATGAAATTGATATACATTACTGAGATTTACTACAAGATATCTGTTGTATAATATGATATGCATAGTATTTATTTATCGTTCATTTACAAGGACACACAAAAGATTTCGGATACACTCTAAAAGAAATCCGTGAAAATACAAGAGAATTTCCGTAAAATTTTACGGAGAAATTTTATTTTTCCAAAACAACAGTACAATTTCCGTAAATGACATTAGTTCCGTAAAGGAGATTTCAAATCCGTAGATATGCAGAAAGTTTTCCGTAAATTTGATGGATTTTTTTTTTTTTTCAAAACAGTACAATGTCCGTATTTCCCCATTTCCGGAAATAACGTTCAGATGTTTGTATACAGATATCATCTTATTTGAAATGCGAATTAAGATTGTTGTATTTACTAGGGTCCAGGGCAGATGTCCCTCCCGGAACATTGAAATGTACCCCCCCCCCCCGGAGTATTTGAAATTTTATGCTTTCACAGGTCAAAAAGTGGAATTTCCCCCCCCCCCCAGAACTCTATAATGTCCCCCCCCCCCGGAGCTACAGAAATCCCTCCCGGAGAAAAGTGTCTGAATTCAACACTGGTCCAGGGTCTTCTAGGATCCAGGCCTGGACCGGTCCAAACCCGTGGGCCTATTTTCTGTCGTTAGACTCGGGCCAATCCTGGAGCTCATTCTAACCGGGCCCGTGTCTGGACGGTAATTTTTTGGGAAAATAATAATGATATTTTTTATTTTTTAGTGAAATCTTTAGAAATTTACTTTATTTATATAAATTACAGAATTTTTTTTGTTTTAAATCTACTTTTTTTCTTTATAGTGCTTCAAATTATGAATTTTTTCACTGACATTTTAAAAATTTATTTCAATTTTATTAACGTGAGACAATATTAGGTTATTAAAGGTTTCGTAAAATAATATCTTTACAAATTATTGGTATTGAACAAAACTGATTTGTCTTATAAATCTTTGAATTAACCTAAAATTTATTATTTTATAAATTATAATTTTAGAAAGTTTATATTTTTTCTTTAAATTTATAAAAATAATTAATGATTTTTTCTTTACTTTCATAAAAATGAAGTTTATAATTTTATAAAGTTTATACTATATTTAGATAGTTTATCTACCCTATATATATAAAATCCTAATGAAACGAATTTTTGAAACGATTTTATGAAACGGCTGATTAAACGACTGATTATGTTTCAGGGCTATTTTTAATAAAATATTAAACGCTTGATGGTGAAATTAATACCAATTGTCCATAAAAATCCGCGGATGTCAAAACTGGTAATAGAATTTTGAAATCGGAATTAATTTTTGAGATATTATTTTTTTTTCTAATTTTAATGACATTTCTGCAATGATGGCAACTAATTAGACAGTTTTTTTTTGTGACAAAAAAGGGGAAAAAATTGAACAGGATCCCGATAGGGAATATTGTATTCTTTTTATTCGTCATTTTCAAATTGAAATTGAATTTATCTTTTATTTCAATCGATAATGAAGACAAGATTGACATTAAATTATGTTTTTTCAGAAAAATTTGAAAAAAAAAAAATCACATTTCTATCGTCAGGATTCAATCGTCTGTCAGCATTTAATTTAATTTATAAACTGAAAATATTTTGAATAAATTCGTCCAAATGACGTCATTTATGTAAACGCAACAGAAAGTGGGGAAAAGTAATTAATAGTAATTATTATTTATTGATATCATTTTGTTATTTTTTTGTAAAAGTTAATTAAACGAATTTATAAAATCACTAATTCCGATATTTGAAACGAATATATAAAATAATAATTGCCCAACTGAACGGAAGGAGAATAAAATATCCTGCTTGGTTTTTTCCGCCAAGCTTTATAAAAAAGCGTCAAGACCCCTATAATAGAAAAGCACCAAAAGTTCATTGGGTTTGTTTTCATAACATTTGGCAACAAATCTATGTATATTAACGAATCTATCCCTTTTTGAAGCTCGAATTACGCCAAACCTAAAAGCAAAGGATCCTATACTGGAAAAGTACCCGATTTTTCCCGATGGACAATATTCAAGTGACATAACATGATGTATAAGTATCGCGGATAGCAAATTTGTTTAAATATCTCATCAATTGATGCCGAATAAATGCAGGCATGCATGCACAAAATATTTAATTAATTTTGTATGATAAATAATTATTAGAAAATTCGTATATACATATTAATTAAAATAAATAATTTACATATTTAAAATAACATGAAAATATGCATGATGGTGCACTAAAATACAGAGAAAATTAAAACCCGTTACTGAAAATGTCTATAACATAGTACTTTTCAATACCGTGGTTCTTAATGTTATTCACAAGCAGATGGAATTTTTCTCATCCTTAAACGCAAAGGAAGAATAGAAAACAGATCGCTGTTATAAAAGTCCGAGAGGTAGCCACAATTTAAACCTAAGCATTTTATACAAGCTGGTTTTCAAGTTGTAATTGATTTTACTTATCAATCCCGAAAACAGTCGTCAGTTGTCGCAACAGCTGTGTATGAGGCCATGATGATCAAAAAATGCCCCATTAAAACGCTAAAAGCATGGCAACCCAATTACAGATTTACCAATATTTTTAAAACAAAGCACGCTGTCATGTTTTAGAGGCCTCGAAGTCTGAGCGGGGGTTGGCGAGCGTAGCTCGCAGAGGGTAGGCCCCCTAGTAATTTTATAAAGTTTATAATATATTTAGTTAGTTTATAATTTTATAAATTAAACTAAATTAATAAATCCAAATTTAAACATACCTATCCCAAGGTCATTAATTTCAAAATTTTCGCTAAAAATCTTTTTTTTTTTTGTTTTAATATTTTTAAAGTTTCATAAAATAATATTTTTGTAAATTATCGGTATGTAGGTGTTAAACTAAGCTGATTTGTCTTATAAATTTGTGAATTAAACTAAAATTTATTATTTTATAAATTATAATTTTACGAAGTTCATATTTTTTTCTTTAAATTTATAAAAAATAATTAATAACTTTTTGTTTACTTTTATAAAAATGAAGTTTATAATTTTATAAAGTTTATAATTTATTTCGTTAGTTTATAATTTTATAAATTAAACTAAATTATCAAGTCCAAATTTAAACTTACCTATCCTAAGGTCATTAATTTCAAAATTTTCTCTAAAAATCTATTTTTTTGTTTTGATTTTTTAAAATTATTCAGTTAAAATTATTCAGAATCGTACACAAAAGCTCTTAGTAAAGATTAAATATAATAATTTAATTTATTATAAAATTGTTTATTCACATAAGTTTTTAAAATAAGAGATAAAGAAAATTTACTTTAATAGCATGTAATAAATACGTCTACTTAAGATTATTATTATTTTTAGAATTGATAAATAGATCAACAGACAAATAATTTTAAAAAGTATATGTACTATTGCAAAAAGAAGCAATCATTAGTCTTAATACAATGTTTTATGCATATAATACATAAAAAGTTAAAATTTATCTGTTATAAAGCATCAAATAATAAAGCAAGATATTAAAAATTATGAAAATAAAATATTGAAAAAATCCATCTAACTATAAAACCTTTAAGTTTTTGCATCATTAAAAGCATGTAAAATAAATGACAACATTTGAGGGAACGAAGTGTCCGGTCTTATCGTAATGGTACAGCCCGCCAGTTTACTACACAGAAGTTTCCGCGTTCGAACCCCTTCGTGTCAAGTGTTGGTTATTTACTGAAAATTCGCACAGAAATGAATGAAAAAATAGAAAGTGTTATAAGATGTTCCTTGAGAAATATATATCTACCCTATATATATAAAATCCTAATGAAACGAATTTCTACCCTATATATATAAAATCCTAATGAAACGAATTTCTACCCTATATATATAAAATCCTAATGAAACGAATTTGTGAAACGATTTTATGAAACGAATTTATGAAACGATTTTATGAAACGACTGGTTAAACGACTGATTATGTTTCAGGGCTATTTTTAATAAAATATTAAACGCTTGATGGTGAAATTAATACCAATTGTCCATAAAAATCCGCGGATGTCAAAACTGGTAATAGAATTTTGAAATTGGAATTAGTTTTCGAGATATTAATTTTTTTCTAATTTTAATGACATTTCTGTAATGATGGCAACTAATTACTCAGTTTTTTTGTGACAAAAAAGGGAAAAAAATAAAAAAGGATCCCGATAAGGATTATTGATTTATTTTTATTCGTCATTTTCAAATTGAAATTGAATTTATCTTTTATTTCAATCGATAATGAAGACAAGATTGAGATTAAATTATGTTTTTCACGAAAATTTGAAAAAAAAAATCATATTTCTATTGTCAGGATTCAATCGTCTGTCAGCAGTTAATTTAATTTATAAACTGAAAATATTTTGAATAAATTCGTCCAAATGACGTCATTTATGTTTATGCAATTTATTTAATATAAAGAAGCCATTTATCTATTTTTATGAACAAAAAGAGGTAAATTGAAAGACAATTATAAATAAATTGTATATATACATATAAATACATGTATAAACAAGCATAAAAGTTCGATGCTTTTCCAGTATATGGGGCCTTGACGAAACAGAGAAAATAGCCTTGGCGGAAAAGGAAATTTGGCAACATACTTTCTGTCAACCTATTTACTTTGTCATTTCGTATACAGAAGCATTTTTACAATATTTATACAATTTGTTTAGCGTAAGATGTCATTTATCCTATTTTATATATAATCAGAAGTAATTTGTATAGAAAAAATAATAATAATATACGTATAATTAAAATACGCATATAAACAAAAAAAAAAATCGTTGAATTTGTTTCCATGGCTGTTTATGTAATTTGGCACCAAATCACACTTTCTGATGCCCGAATTGCGCCAAGCTTTTTAAAAAAGCGTCAAGACCCCTATTATAGAAAATCACCAAAAGTTCAATGGGTTTGTTTTCATAACTTTTGGCAACAAATATATGTATATTAACGAATCTATTCGTTTTTGAAACTCGAATTACGACAAACCTAAAAGCAAAGGATCCTATAATGGAAAAGTACCCGATTTTCTTATGGACAATATTCAAGTGACATAACATGGTGTAAAATTATCGCGGATAGCGAATTTGTTTAAATATCTCATCAATTGATGCCGAATAAATGCAGGCATGCATGCACAAAATATTTAATTAATTTTTTATGATAAATAATTATTAGAAAATTCGTATATACATATTAATTAAAATAAATAATTTACATATTTAGAATAACATGAAAATATGCATGATGGTGCACTAAAATACAGAGAAAATTAAAACCCGTTACTGAAAATGTCTATAACATAGTACTTTTCAATACCATGGTTCTTAATGTTATTCACAAGCAGATGGAATTTTTCTCATCCTTAAACGCAAAGGAAGAATAGAATACAGATCGTTGTTATAAAAGTGCGAGAGGTAGCCACATTTTAAACCTAACCATTTTATACAAACTGGTTTTCAAGGTGTAATTGATTTTACTTACCAATCCCTAAAACAGTCGTCAGTTGTCGCAACAGCTGTATATGAGGCCATGATAATAAAAAATGCCCCATTAAAACGTTAAAAGCATGGCAACCCAATTACAGATTTACCAATATTTTTAAAACGAAGCACGCTGTCATGTTTTTAGAGGCCTCGAAGTCTGAGCGGGGGTTGGCGAGCGTACCTCGCAGGGGGTAGGCCCCCTAGTATATATATATATTTGGTCCTATAAAATTTATTTTAACGATATAAAAATATCTAAGAAATACGGAAGATATCTGTTAAAAAACGGAAATTTAAAAACGGATATTTCAGAAATCACGGAAAATTTCCTGGTGTTTACGGAATTTTTTTCCCGTTAAAATACGGAAATAGTACTGGCGTCTCGATTGCCAGTACAATTTCCGTTTTTTTCAGGAAATTTTTTTTACAGTGTACAGTACTGTATCCGAAGTATTATCTTATAAGCGATAATCGTTGGAAGTGTGCTTTCAGTTACGTATGCGTTTAACTAAATTTTTGCATAGTATGTGGTATATGTATAAATGCTATTAGATCATATACAGGGCTACACAAAAGTACTCGTAAACATTACTGTGTATCCGCGTAAATTGCTTAAAGCGTTTTTTTTAAATCGAGCAATGCATGTTGAACGTGAAATATATTTAGTATACTAAGATATGTTTGCTGAATACAAATACAATCATATACAGGGCCATGCAAACAACTGGATACATGAACGCTTATGTATTATAATTTCTGGAAGTGTGATTTCAGTAGTTTATAGCGTGTTTTTGCCTGAATTAAACTTTAGCTTAATATTTATCGTGTATAAAAATCTTAAGGTAATGTACAGGGCTGTACAAATGAATTCAAATATGTTTCCGTCTACTGGTAGAAACGGCTGAAGGTGAATCTTCAACTGTGTTATGAGTTTTCTTACTAAACTGAACTGTATCTTAGTATAAAGAGTATATACAAAACTATAGACAGGGCAGCACAAAATAATTAAAGTACGTTTCTATCTATAGCATGTAGTTGCACGAATCTAATTTTAAATTTGTTTTGCATTTTCTAAAATATTTATTTAGGTATCTTATTTACCTTATCAAAACAGTGAAAGTTTGTGAAAATATTCTGTTAGTGTTCGAACGTGTTTCATAATCTATGCTTGATGCAAGATGTTACTTTCTTGTTTAATTGTATTTTTAATTTCCACCATTCATTCAAGTCTATGATATTTAATCTTTAAGGATCTGATTATTACACTCTTTCATTTGTCGATTTTTCACCCAATTCCTGATATGCTATAATTATAAAACTTGGGCACATGGGTGTGTTTCCGATTACAACACGGCATTTAAATATTTTTAGAACTTAATTAAGAATTAATAAATTAATTTTAAGGCGGTTTTACGTGAGCCGGGTGTAGATGATAAATCGACAAATCATCTTCATGGTTAGAGCTGTTTACGAGTTATAAAAACAATGTAGTTAATTATGCGCCGAAACACTCTCGCCAAAATATGTCAATTGGCTGTGAATCTGCAACAATGAAATATTTTAAACATTAAAAAATATAGTAAAGCGAGAAAACCGAGAAAATAAATCAGAAATCCTGAATAAATAGTTTAAATATTTTTTTAGCTTTCCCGTTGCCATATCTTAAAATAGAAACAAAACAAAAATTATAATCTGAAAAATAAGTCCATTGATTCGCGCTTTCTATGGACTATTCGTGATTATTTATGATTACTATTCGTAAATCAAAGCGGTGAATTTTCAATAATCGGGGGTCACGCCGAATTAATGGATTTTAATGGAATTTTTTGGAAGCACGTGAATTTCAGTCATGAAATTAGAACAGATTTTTAAATAACACATTTAACTACCTAACCCGCCCGGCGTTGCCCGGGTCAAGGTAAATAAATTAGGATCATAGGTAAATAGGATCATAAATTAAAACAATTCTCAAGTTTGTATGATTTTATATGGGTTATGTATTGATTATAATGATTTTGTGATAAAATCGCTCTTAAGAAGACATTTTCTTGTATTTTTTCGCGTAGCGAAAATTTTATCTGTTATAAATAAAACGGTTTTACAGCCCGTGTAAAAATTTCGTAAAAAAATATTGTTATCTAGTTGTAAAAGATTTATGTTTTCTTCTCGCTTTTTTTTTTTTGTTTATTTGTTTTCGTGGCGGCTCCTTTAACATAACAGTAAAAAAAATTAGTTCTCATCTTCCGAATTTTCTAAAATTTTAATCTATTATAAATATAATAGCGGAACTTCGCTTGCCGGATTATTCCAATCGGACCTCAAACCTAACTTACTAAGATATACCATTTAAAAAGTAAATATATATTTGAGAAAAGAAAAATTATTAGAACAAAAAAAAAGTACTCAATAAATAAAAATATAGAGAAAATTCCATATAATATGAACGTCAAATTCACCTTATCAACTTATAAAACACAATGTAAACACATTGATAATTTGTGTTACTGAATAGGTGCAATAATTTAAATCACAGTTTTAAAACATTAAAACTATTAGATGTCAAAATACGTGAGTTTTCGGCTAAACATTAGCCTTCCTCAGATGATAACAAGCAGTCGAGAAACGCAGGTCCGAAGGAGCGCACTGGACAGGTCGAAAATCGTCCTTCGGAAATCCTTCGGAGCTGCGTTTCTCGACTGCTTGTTATCATCTGAGGAAGGCTAATGTTTAGCCGAAAGCTCACGTATTTTGAAATCTAATAGTTTTAATGTTTTAAAGCTGTGATTTGAATTATTGCACCTATTCAGTAACACAAATTATCAATGTGTTTACATTGTGTTTTATAAGTACTCAATAAGTTTATGGTAATTTTTTATAATTTGTTTTGAGTTTCAAGTTAACATAAAAAAAATATTTTAAGGGAAGGTTCTGCGAGATCTATTATTTGTATATCGATAGTAATGAAATTTAAATATATTGTTCACGTAAACATAATATAAACGAAGAGAATGTCAAGTCAACGCCAAGCCAAGCTCCAGAGCGCCTACGGAAAACAAATCCTTCCGCCAAATCTCCAACGACAGATGTGTCTCCCCGTGAAGAGTGAACTGACAACATAAAGATGACTATTAGGAACTGGAACTCCTCTTTCAGTGAATGCTTCCTTGCAATCCGGTGCGTTAAGCCTAAGGCAGTATCTCTAGGGTAGGACCAGGTAGAGAGCTAAACAGGTTCCGTTTCCCGTTTCTTCTATGGGAGGGGAAAATGCATTGATGCCTTAAAAAAAATAAGTATGCGCACTAAGGTAAGTTTTGTGTAAATCTTATCTTAAGAAAAGCTATTTTAGCTTCAAATATAGGGATGCTTATAAATATAAATATTTTCACTTTTATTTCATTTTTTAAATTTTAGGGATTATTAACTTTTTAGTTAAATAAAAAAGTAGCTATCCAAAATGTAAAAATTAAGTTTTATTGAAATGTAACGAATATGTCAGTGTAGTTTTTTTTTCGTACTTTTGTCATGATAATATGTTGTGCAAGAATTTTTGAAATATGTTGTATTATTAGTACA
This sequence comes from Maratus michaelseni, assembly GCA_963931845.1. NCBI lineage: Eukaryota > Metazoa > Arthropoda > Arachnida > Araneae > Salticidae > Maratus > Maratus michaelseni. The sequence continues at coordinate 11,597,485 of OZ007593.1, read as the reverse complement.
ACACGATTAAACGGACATTGCGAAATTTTCCAGTATTTTTTTTTCTTGTCACAAACTGTTATTTGTTATATGTGTCGGACAAGTAGTCTCCATTTTTTCGTTTTAAAAGGATAGAATATTTTGTTTTAAACCGATATGAAGCTTTAAGCATACTATTTTTTTGTTTTATTTGTTAATGCTAAAACATAAATGAATTAATAATAGTAGACATATATGATCATTACTACACGCAAATAATAACAATAGTAATTGTACAGGCATTATAATAGTAAGGTAAGACATGTCCTATTATTAGGATGTCAGACACGAAAAGGTTAAAGAATTTATTACTTAAGGGGTGGGGGGGGGGGTTGTCCGGAACACATTTATTTATTGAATTAGAATTTTGAGAGGTTTTTTTTTTTAATATTTAAATTTCTAAAAAAAGTGTGGTAATTTAAAATCGTTATAACTCGAAATATTATTGGTCAAATTATTTTTTTTTTCATTTAATTAAACAAAAAAAATATAAGCTTTCAATATCATTTAGCATTTTTTTAAACATTAATTATAAAAATTAAATTTTTTTTAATTAATTTTTTTAAATGAATGATGTAACTTATTTTTAAAAAAATCATATTTTCTAAAGTAAATATTTTTTTTTTTCAAATTTTCTGAATTAAAATGAAAGTAAAATAACTGAAAAAGACATGTTCCAAGTTTGAGCCATTTATCTTTAACGGTTCTTGACATATAAGTCACATAACCCATAATGGCATTATTTTATTAACTTTTTTATTTTTTATGATTTCTTCTTATTGTTTTTTGTGATTTGTTCCTATGATGTGTTTTTTCTTCTACAGAAATTTAGTTTTTGATTAAGTGTAACGTCTTTTCGCAGAAGCTATCAAAATGAAACAGGAATCTGCGGAAACTCTGGAAGAAAGTATGCCAGATTCTCCTCCCGAAAGAGATGGTTTAGAGGAGCATCTCCGAGAAGGGCGTGATCTTACTGCCCGCTCAAATAAGGTGAAAAAAGAAAAGTGGCCAGTTAAACTGATAGCATTGATCTCACAGGCTATTCACACTTATTGTATATTATACTCTTATTTCAAAGAATAATGCCCTCGAAAAATAAAGAAATCAACAACAAATTAAGGGGGGGGAGTAGGATTAGCCATCCGTTTCCCTCTTTATGCTTAACCAATGAATTCCCAAAACTAATCAGGGAAGCGCCTTATCAGAATGAACCTATAAACAAAATTTGAAGCAAAACGGATGTTTCTATCAAGAGTTATCGCGCTGCGTACATACATACGTACATACTTACATAGAGAACCGGCGGGCACATTAGCTCTCAGGCTTTGATAGCCTGTGAGCTAAAAAAGAGTAAACCTCGGAATGAAAGATAACAAGCTGAAAATTTGCAATAATCTTTGTTTTGACATTCTAAAAGTTAGCTAAAATTTATCATATAATCCCGTGTCCGCGAGTCCAAATATTCAAGGTCACGGAAGCCTGTTTTTTGCTTATAACTCGAAAACTGTGCATTGTATTAAAAAAACTAGTCGGATGTGCCAATCCCAAAACATTCTTCTACCTCACACAGGTTTCACATACACTAAAAAGAATCAGCACCCATCTATATCAAAGTCACACTGAATCTAAACTTTTATTAAATTTCGTGCATTAGTTCTTGAGACATGACCATTGCTAAAATCGTGTCAATCCTGCAAAATGCAGCATAGCACATCCACCTGTTGGGAGATTTAGACCAAAACTTAATCAATAACAACCTATGTTAACGAACTGAATCTGAAGTTTGATGAAAATCCATGCATTAGTTCTTGAGATAGAGTTATTGTGATAATAATGAAAAAAGTAGCATAGTAGCGCCCCCTGTTCGGCTATTTACACCAGATCATAAGCAGCATCTATTTATGTCAAGGTCTAACAGAATCTGAAATTTCATGAAATTCCGTGCATTCGTTCTTGAGATAGAGCTATCGTACAAATAATGAAACAAATGGTACAGCAGTGCCACCTGTTGGGCTATATACACGAAAACGTAATCAGCGTCAATTTATGCCATGCTCTAACTGAATCTGAAGTTTGATGAAAATAACTGCATTCGCTCTTGAGACAGAGCTATTGTGGAAATCGCGAAAAATGCAGCATGGCAGCGCCACCTGTCCGGCGATTTTCACCAAAAACTAATCAGCACCCATTTATATCGGGGACTAACTGAATATACATTTATTAAATTTTGCGCATTATTTTTTCAGATAAAGCTTCCACAAATTTTTTGTCACATACAGACAGACAGAGTCACAGACAGACATCATCTAAAACTGGTCAAATCGTGTTCAGGAGCTTCTAAAACTTGTATAAATCGGTCTAAAACCGGAAGTCGGAAATTTTCATGAATCCAATACTTTTTTTTTGTAAAGATAGAAGAAAGTAAAAAAAAAAATAAAAAAAAAAAACAGATACAAAATTAATGTAGACAGAATTTGCTACACAATATACAGGGTGTAACTGAAATGCTTCAACAAACTTTGAGGGATGATAGTACTCATGAAGATGAACAAAAAATGCAATAGAACACGGGGTCGCAAATGACATTTAACCCTTTCAGGGACAGTGGTATGTCTAAAAAACCACTTAATTTTAATTCCAAAACGCCACAATGGCACCAGAATTTTGCTAAAATCTTTTCTATTTAATATTTATGTGAAATATAGCCTTTTTCTTATTTACAAACATTTTTTTTTGTAAATTCAGGTGCCAGTCCATTTTCAGACGTATTTTCTCTATTTTTATCCTTTAAGCCTTTTAGGGGTAAACTACTTTTAGTACTAAAATGTTGAAATAAATGACTGGCACCGGAATTTATAAAAAAATTTGTTTGTAAATAAGAAAAAGTCTATATTTCACATACATATTAAATGGAAAAGATTTTAGCAAAATTCTGGTGCCATTATGGCGTTTTGGAATTAAAATTAAGCGCTTTCATAAACATACCATTGCCCCTGAAGGGGTTAAACGTCATTTGCGACCCCCTGTTCCATTGCATTTTTTGTTCGTCTTCATGAGTACTATCATCCCTCAAAGTTTGTTGAAGCATTTCAGTTACACCCTGTATATATTAACTTTAATTTTCTGACAAAGGGTGTAAGTACTAGAGCGCTTTGAAAAAAGGCGACTTTTTGACCTTCTGGCCAAAACGAGAAAATTTCAATCTCTCTCTCTCTCTCCTACCCTTAATTTCTCAAAAACTATACATTTTATCGAGAAAACCTCCATCACAAAATTAAAGAAAGGCAACATTTTCTACAAAATTCCCAAATTAACTTTAATTTTCTGACTATTATGCGATCAGCGTCGCTCAATAATTGTCCTGTACAAGAATTAGATACCTGCAGCACTGTGAGATATACCAAAATCTGGGGGGAATGAAAGGGAAAAATGTCAAAGAAATTTTAAAGATGGCCGGTCTTTTATTAGATGCGTTCGTAATTATGTAAACACATAGCACTTATAGTCGTCGTCTGGTCCGTCCGTCCTTCCTCATATAACAGCGCAAAAACTACCCAACCGAATGCTTTGAAACTTAATATATACAATCGTTGTAGAATTTTGGTGAGTCATTTGAAATTTTATGAAAATGGAATCAAACTTACAAACCATATTAATAAAAGCTCTCTTCATTCTATAAAATCCTATCTTACGTAATCTATATAATAAAAGCGCAAGTCATGTGACTGAGGAAAACAAATACGGGCTTTTTCCATAGGCAAAGCGGCCATTTTTATTAAAAAATTATTTTTTCGAACAAAATTGCATAAAAGTTGCATTTTTTTGAAAGATCTTTCAAAACAATGGTTTGCTTGAGAGATGCGTTACATTAAAAAATGTATAGATTCCGAGATAACTTCAGTTGAAATTAGGTTAACAGCTCAATATCTCAATCCATTAAAGTAAATAAACACAAAGGATTCGGTCATCGTGAGTCATAGAAATATTAAACCACGGAGGTCATCATTCGCAAAGCAAGATCTCCGTGGTGAATTTTGCAGCGCTGTCTGGTGCCGAAAAAAAATCGCATCTGTAATACGTAATAAGGGGGGGAAAAAGGCATACTCATTTCGTTCATAATAGACGATATAATTCATTTCACTGAAATAATAAACAATGTTATTTTTTCATTGTAAAACTAGTTATAATACGAACGCACTTCATTTGTCACGTTTAACGTACAATTTCCAACCTGTTCTGTATGTGAACGTATTTGACACTAACTTAGTAACAATTCAGTCAAAATTAGGGAATGTGTCTTTCTTGTATCTGAGCAAATGATTTATAGAAGCACTTTTTTATATAAAAAAATATATATATAAATATATGTACTTTTCTTTTGAGGAAGAAAATAGTGATTTTCATTTTTTATAATTGTAGAATGGAAGCGCAACGCCTGTGGGAAAAACTCACGCAATTCCTATTTCTACAATATCTGGAGATTTGGAAAAGAAAGAGAATGACATCAATTCATCAGCTCCTTGTGAAAAAAAGCCTGAAGTGTCACCTGGCAACCAAACTTCATTGTCTGAAAGTATTCGAGGAATTGCTATTCTTTACACCAATCCTGTATACGTACTTATCAATGTATGCATGACAAGTTACATTCTTATTCTCATCCCAGCTCTCACCGTCATTGTCGATTATGGTAAAGATAAAGGAATTGATGAATAATACGGAAAATATCTAATTAATACTATGGCTATGGGAGATTTAATAGGTAAGAGAATAGGGTATTTCTCCATTGTCCCATCGGCCACTTTTCATAACAAATAACTATCGCAAAACTAATAGTATTTAAGACCAAAAATTGATAATCGTGGCATCACATTCACTTGACGTCAGAAGCGTTATATGTGTTTGTTATGTCATCGAGTGAATTTTAATTCGACATTTACCTGTATTTTTCATCATGCTTTACCGATTTATTAGTTATTTCGTTAATTAAAATAACAATTGCGTCCTTAAATGGCGACGTCATGATATTAAAAGAGAAAAAGCATGGAAAAAATGGTGCGATGCATAGTTACGTACAATAGATTAGTTTCAACTGACGTCACAAACATTTATTCACCAGCCGAGAGGGATAATTAAGAAAAATATCTATACTATTAAAATCTGTGCGCGTATCTATGTAACCTCAGAAACCAGTGGTTGCAAGGCTACGAAATTTGGCACAAGGGTTGCTGGTAGGGGGTCCATGAACGATTGGAGCAAAAAATTCGAAAATTTTAAATAGATTTTTGATAGATTAAATATTAATTAAAATCTATCCACAAAGAGATCTCATCAAAATTACGCTTTTTTATTTCGGTTGGTTGGTGGTATAAAATCTCCTCAGAAGTCATAAATCAAGGTAGGGATCATTGCAATTGCGAGTTGAGTGTTTAAATTTGACGGATCAAAGATTATATGACATGTAGACAATCCAACTTAATTATTAACCGTTGCCAAATGCTAAAAACTAAATTTTAAAGGATTTTATCGACTTAATGAATGATTAATTAGCTGGGTTTAAGGGTTTTTTACATGACATATATTAGTATGATAAGAGATTATTAATACAGAAAACTTTTTTTAACAGATTATTTGTTAAATTTTCGGGGATCGGGAGGCGTGGGATTAAACGAATTCTTATTAAATATCATATTTATTTTACTTGACCGCGCGCCACCTGGCAGCGGCTTTTTCATTAATTGATCCTCCTTATTAATAAATCCAAATCTACTGCTCTGATTGCAACAGAACTAATTACATTTAACAAATTTAATATTTTTAGCTTCACTCGTAACGTTTAATCGCTGTTTTATATAGTTAATACCGCTATTTTAGAATAATAGTTTTCGAAAGAATTAAATTTATGTTCCTAATAAAAGTACAGATCCCGTATTCAATCGATGCATACAAACAGTCAAAGTTAGTGATTTGTTGCTAAGCACTTGATTGTGCGCCTTTTCGCGGGTAATTATTTAATTGCGCTTAATTATTACCTTATTTAAAAAAAAAATAAAGAAAAACATTTTATCAAACATCAACAACACTTTTTATTATATTTATTCCCTTATTCCAAGTATATCGTTTTTTCGTCTGCTGCCTTAGCAACATAATAAATTAAATTTCATTTTAAAAAATGCACAGTAGTAGAAAAATATTTTTCTAAATCGAATAGTTATTGAACAACTCATCACTTTAACAGGGCAATTCTTATTTCTTATTTAGATATTTTAAAACTGTTTGTTGTCATTTTACGTTTTTATGCTGAGTTTCGTTTCTTCATATTCGATAATTATTATGTCTATTTGATGTGAATTTTTTACGTACTACTGCTTTATACGACGGATTTTTGGTTGTGTAAAAACTGATTTCTAATAGACATAACAAATTTTTATATTCATAAACTTTAGTTTGGTTGTACTGGTTTTTATTTTTAATTTTGGTTTTAGAATTAAATTCATGAACTCCCGTGCGTTGAACGGGTTAAACAGCTAGTCTATACTATTAAAATCCGTTCGCGTATCTATGTAACCTCAAAAGTTCGAAAACCACAGGCCGCAGGACTACAAAATTTTGCACACGGGTAGCTGGTAGGGCAGCCATGAACGATTGGGGCAAAAATTCGAAATTTTTAAATAGATTTTTGATAGATTAAATATTAATTAAAATCCATCTACAAAGAGATCTCATCAAAACTACGCTTTTTTATCTTCGGTTGGTTGGTTGCAAAAAATTACCGCAGAAGTCATTAAATAAATCAAGGCAGCAAATGCGAGTCGAGAGTTTAAAATCGATGCATCAGAGATTATATGACGTGTAGATAATCAACTTAATTATTAACCGTTGCTAAATGCTAAAATATTAATTTTACAGGATTTTATCGACTTAATGAATGATAATTAGCTGGGTTTAAGGGGTTTTTTTACATGACGTATATTAGTATGATAAAGATTGTTAATACAGAAAACTTTATTTAGCAGATTATTTGTTAAATATGCGGGGATGGGCAGGGGTGGTGGTGGTGGGGGGGGGGGGAACGAATTTTTCTTAAATATCACATTTATTTTACTTGACCGCGCACAACCTGGCAGCTGCTTTTTCATTAATTGACCCTCCTTATTAATAATCCAAATCTGCTGCTCTGATTTCAACAGAACTGACTACATTTAACAAATTTAACATTTTTAGCTTCAGCCGTAACGTTTAATCGCTGTTTTATATAGATAATACCGCTATTTTAGAATAACAGTTTTCGTAAAAATTAAATTTATGTTCAAACAACAAATTAAGTTCAATTTATGTTTTATAGCAATATTCTATGTAATAATCAGTAATATATCAGTAATATATCAGTAATATATCAGTAAAATAATCAGTTCATTTTTATATGCATAAACTGAGTTTAGTTGTACTGATTTTTATTTATAATTTTGGTTTTAGAATTAAATTCATGAATTCCCGTGCGTAGAACGGGTTAAACAGCTAGCTGTTTACAAATAATACCGCTATTTTAGAATAACAGTTTTCGTAAAAATTAAATTTAAGTACCTAATAAAGTACAGACCCCGTATTCAGTTGATGGATTCCAACAGTCAAAGTTAGTGATTTGTGTTTGAGCACTTGTGATCCGTGCGCGTATCTACCCTATTAAAATCCATGCATCTATTAAAATCCATCCATTTTATATGTAACCTCAAGAACTCGGAAATCCCAGGGCGCAGAGCTACGAAATTTGACACACGGGTTGCTGATAGGGGACCCCTTGAATTATTGGGGCAAAAAATTCGAAATTTTTAAATAGATTGTTTTAATGTTTTTGACGAATTTTTGCCTTTTTTATGTTCAACTCGTAATCGCGCGAGTTCTAACACGTTCTAAATGTTTACTGCAATGTGAGATATGCATATTATGTACGCCACGCTGCAATACTAAGAAGTTATAACGGGTATTACGGTAATTCGTTTACCTCGCATGCAAATAATGAGAGATTATTTAATTTCGCTTAATTATGACCTTTTTTTAAAAAGTAAAGAAAAACATCTTATCACAAACATTAACAAAACTTTTTAATCTATTTATTCCCTTATTCCAAATGTATCGTTTTATCGTCTGCTGCCATAGCAATATGATAAATTAAATTTCATAAAAAAATGCACAGTAGTAGAAAAATATTTTTCTAAATCGAATAGTTGAACAACTCAACACTTTAACAGGGGAATTCTTATTTCTTATTTAGACATTTTAAAGTAGTTTGTTGTCATTTTTATTTTTTATTTTGGTTTTAAAATTAAATTCATGAACTCCCGTGCGTAGAACGGGTTAAACAGCTAGTACCCTATTAAAATCCGTGCGCGTTTCTATGTATGTAACCTCAAAAACTCGGAAACCACGGGACGCAGGGCTACGAAATTTGACGCACGGGTTGCTGGTAGAGGGCCCCTGAGCGATTGGGGCAAAAAATTTGAAAATTTGAAAAAGATTTTTTTTTTATTTTATGTTTTTGACGAATTTTTGCCTTATTTTATGTTCAACAAGTCATCGCGCGAGTTCTAACACGTTCTAAATGTTTGCTGCAATGTGAGATATACATATTATGTACGCCACGCTACAATACTAAGAAGCTGTAGCGGGTATTACGATAATTCTTTTACCTCGCATGTAAATAATGAGAGATTATTTAATTGCGCTTAATTATTAACTTTTTTAAAATATAAAGAAAACATTTCATCACAAACTTCAACAAAACATTTTATTTTATTTATTCCCTTATTATTCCAAAGATGTCGTTTTATCGTCTGCTGCCATAGCAACATGATAAATTAAATTTCATTAAAAAAAATGCACAGTAGTAGAAAAATAATTTACTAAATCGAATATTTATTGAACAACTCAACACTTTAACAGGGGAATTCTTATTTCTTATTTGACTATATTAATTTTGAACTTATTATTCTTATTAACTTGATAGACTTCTGCGAGATTTGGTTGGCAGTGATGTTCCATTTGGGGGCAAAGTGTTTATTCTTGGAGGTGACTGGAGGCAGATTTTACCTGTGGTTATACATGCGAAAAAAACACACATTTTTGAAAGTTGTATCAAGAATTCTTATCTCTGGCTAACATTTCGACAGTTCAGTCTGGTTACAAATATGCCAACGGAGCCGGGGTAGAGTCCTGCACGGGTCGGGTTGTACCCGACCCGAACCCGCAAATTTCATTTGAAGTCAACCCGCGACCCGACCCGAACCCGACAAAAAAAATGCTCTTCCCGCAACCCGACCCGAACCCGCGATACCTCAACACACAACCAGCAATGATAGGACAATATGTTTTAATGGTACAATGAAAAGTAATGTACAATTATATCTCTAATACCAATTTTATATTTTATATAGAAAAATGGACAAACCTATATTCTTTTACTAGCAAGCTACGCCCTTCTGCGCTGGTCGGTTTCTACAAAGGAACCTTGAATCAAACGAAATATATCGTTTAATTTGACCTTGTATTTGAAAGCAATCTGTATATTTATTTGGAATATCCTTCCACATTACTGAAAAATGACGCCATTGCGCTGTTATATTTTCTAATGTCCAGTCAAAATTTTAGCTGTTATAGACAAACTCTTTTATTTGGTCATTTACAGTTAGGGTTTGGTAAAGAACGATAAAACTATATGCAATATACTAAAACCATCACTAAAAATTATCGAACTAACAATGCAAACAAATTAACTAACAAAATCCATCCAGCAGAAGTTTTTATAAAGGCTAATCTTTGATAATCGGGTTCATCTGATAATAGAACTTTTCCATATAATTCTAAAACTAACAAAGAACGATATGAAATATACTAAAACCATCCTTAAAAAATATCTACTTAACAATCAATAATAAGTAAAATCTTTCAAAAAGGCTAATCTTTCGGAATCGGGTTCACCTGACTATATAACCTTCACACATAACTGTTTGACTAAGCAACGTAGAACAACATTTAGTACACTAAAACCATTCCTGAAATAGCAGCTAACTAACAATACAATTCTCATCAAAATTCGTCCAGTACAATTTTTTAAAAAGGCTAATCTTTCATAATGGGGTTCACCTGATGATAGAACTTTCCCCCATCAATCTATAACTAAGCAAAGTAGAACGATATGTTACACAATAAAACCTTCCCTAAAAAATTATCTATAACAGTTCAAGCTCTATGAAAATCCATTCAGCAGAACTCAAGTTATAAGCAGCCGGAACGAAACTTCATATATAAGGTAGAAGTAAATAGAAGTATATTGCTATTAATATAATTTATATTTGAATAAAAAAAGGGTACTTTTCGGTTAGCCGGGTGCCAGTGATATATGTACACACACACACACACACATATATATATATATATATATATATATATATATACATGTAAGTGTATATATATGTATGTATATATATGTATATGTGTAGATATAAGTGTATATATATATATGTGTGTATATATATGTATATGTGTATATATATGTGTATATATATATGTGTGTGTATATATGCATCTATATATATCACTGGCGCCCGGCTAACCGAAAAGTACACCCCCCCCCCCCCCCCCCAAAAAAAAAAAAAAAAAAAAAAAAAAAAAAAAAATCCAAAAATGCTGTTGTACACTTGAAAAAACAAGTGGGTAAGTGTGATCGAAGATCGCTCAAAGGGTTTCGTTTAATATTCCTTTCAAAACACTTTATCCTTTCTTTAATAAATTCAAACAAATTTCATTTAGCAACAACAACAAAAAAAAGCTATTTTTTTTTATAAAGTAAAAATTTACCGGTCTATTTTTTCCTTTTTTCGAATATCTAAATCAGCCGGATAGCGGTCCAAGCCCGCTATTATATTCTGTCATAATAATATCCGTCATACAGACTAAATGCAATATTTAAAAAAATAATTTCAAAATTAAACAAATTGTACACCTTCAAAATGTTAAAATATGCGAATATTTCCATAATCGGATTTTTATCACGATTCAATATGTTTCTCAAACTCATATATTTACTATTCTCTATTATTTATATTGATACTCGCTTTGTATTATTCTCAAACATTTGAAAAATTAGTTAAACTTCCTATATGACGTCAGATTTTCTTTTTAATTCTCTAATGACGTGTATTAATCTGCTTTGTCCACTTACACATACTCATACTCCTTGTATTATTGAGAAAGACATTTTCCGTTTTATTACGACTATGACGTCAATCAATTTTATTTCATATTTATCTTTTTTTCAATGGGTGAAACTTTTTATTTCATTTTCATTTTTCACGTGAAAATCGTCTGATAGAAAATTAGTTATTGTAGAAAGAATTTCGTTGTGGATTTTTAGTTTTTGGCATCGGCTATAACTAAAAATGTTTCAATTTAATAGGAAAAGGCTGTTAGAATTTTGGTTTTTTATCTCTATTTATTAAAATAATACGATTTTTTCAAATTTTAATATTTTGAGCTCTTCACAGCTGCTGTTCAGATTTATACACTAAGTTTCAACTCTGTAAGTTACATACTTTTTGAGAATGGCTCTGTGACGGACAGACAACGGAGCGGGGGTAATAGGGTTTCGTGAGATGAACGAAACCCTAAAAACACCTTTTGGCTAAAAATCAAGTTGTTTGGGTACAAAAGTAGAATCAAAATCGCCAAAAACAAAAGATAAATCGGCCAAAATTGTTTCAATAGCAGTCTTGCACATTGAATAATTTTTTAAGCATTACGAACTTTCTCAATCATGTTTAAATTAAATATTTTCGTTTGTTTTTCTTTTTAATCTATTTTTTTCTTTTTTTAAATAAAATTAGTAGCAGTTTTTTCTTTTATTTTTCAGGATATATAGCCATTTTAATTCTTTCTGGAAAAAAAAAACCTTTAGGCTAAAAATCAAATTGTTTAGGGTCAAAGGTAGAATCAAAATCGCCAAAAACAAAAGATAACTCGCCAAACATTTTTTCAATAGCAATCTTGCCCACTGAATAATTTTTTAAACATTACGACTTTCTCAATCATGTTTAAAGTAAATATTTTCGTTTTATAATATTATCTCTCATCAAAATTCTTTTTCTTTCTCTTTCTTTCTTTTTTTCTTTTTTTTTTTTAAATAAAATTAGCAATAGTTTTTTCTTTTATTTTTCGAGATGTTTAGCCTTTTCAATTCTTTCTGCAAGAGTAATGATCGCCAAAAAATTACAAGGGCAACCTTTTCAGCCAAAATAACAGAACTTTCTATCATATAATTCTATAACTAATACACATAGAACGTTGTGTTATATACTAAAACCTTCCCTGAAAAATTGTCTATCCAACAGTGTAAGTTCCATGAAATTCCATTCAGCAGAGCTCGAGTTATAAAGGAACGGAACGAAATTTCCATTTGTGTTTTATATATATAGTAGATATTCAAATACAGTGAAACCTCGGAATAGCGGACACCTCGATATCGTTGAATTGAGTCCTGCAGCAGGTCGGGTTGCTTTTATTTATTTTTTCGGGTCTTGATGACTTATTTTATTTCAGGGAGTCAGATTCAACCTTGAATAATTCTTCCGGCTCAATTAGGTTTTACATGTCCGATTGTTGGGATTTTAACAAAAAGTTTGAACAGAACTATGAAAATAAATACGTATTTGAATGTGAATAAGTCAGGGGTCTGAAAAACTACTTTTTTTAAGTAGCGAACTACAACTACTTTATCAAAAATGTAGTGAACTACAACTACAACTACTTGTTTTAAAAAGTAGCGACTACAAACTACTTTTCAAAAGTAGTCACTGTTTCGCTACTTTTAGATTTTGTCGAAAGATCAAGCAGGGCGGTCGCTCTGCCAAGCCAAGCTTAAAAAAAAAAAAAAAACGCCACACAAACAACGCCAAGAACTGAACTAGACCGCTACTGCTTATTTACAGGAATCAACTTCGCAATGTTAAATCGACAAAACATGCCAGATTAAAATATCAGATATATAATAAACCAAGCGTCGCAGAAATAAAAAACGAAAACTAGAAGAATCTAATGAAGAATTTCTTCAATTTAAGACCAAACTCATCTTCATAAGTGATTTATAAACAGAGATATAGATTTTTTTAAAAAACGTCGAGTTACTTAAAATGATAACTTTTTTCTTCGTCAAACTTTTTTTTTCAAACAACCTACAGACCTTAATATTCGGCAGAATAAAAAAAGGATTGCATTTTTGGACAAGTAATTACGTAATCTATGTGCTTTTATAAAATTCAGTGTAAAAAAATATTATTTTCTATCCTTAATTAGCAAAAAACTGTTAATTAACTTGGCGATTAAAAAATTATGCCAAAACAGAGATAAAACCCGCCAACGACCATGTACCATCTATATAATATAAAACCGTATGTCATGTGACTGTCCTCAACAGTTCCGGGATGCCGCTTCACTTTTTCATATGCCAGGCAGCCATTTTTATTCAAAATTATTTTTTCGAATAAAACTGCATAAAAGTTACATTTTTAGAAAGATCGTTCAAAATAAATTAATATTTGAGAGATGACTTACGTTCAATTATGTATACATTCTGCAATAACTTCAGTTTCAATTAGGTTCGCTGTTCAAATTCTCTATCCATGAAAGTAAACAACAACAAAAAAAAAAAGATTCATTCGTTGTGAACGTTTAAAATATTAAACCATGAATTTTTGGACCGCTGCCTGGTGTAAAAAAAAAAATAATCAGCACCAGTGAGACAGTCAAAGTTTACCATAATTCTGTTCCATACAACTCAACTTCCTTCGGATCTTTTCTTGATGTAAGTTGAACTCCGTGGTTGAACTCATGTAATAATATTTAATGGATCAAATTTCGAAACAAATTGTCAGCTTTTATTTTTCGTGTGTATTAATTAGAAACGATATTTTAATTTTGAAATCAAATGTTTTGATTTATGATAATATTTCTTATTTATCTATTTTCTATTTTAAAGAAAAATGTGAACGTCATGTATTTTAAATTGGAAGAGCTGTCACGGACGCACCAGGGTTGGCGGAATTTTTGTTTTGCGCCATTTTGGCGAGAAAATCCCATTTTCAGGTACCTATTAGAGATTACTAAAACAGCATATACTTTTATTTTATTATGAAATAGTTTATTTTATATTAAAAACACACACACAATGATTAATTTATTATAAAGTGGGTTAAGCGGTTTTTGTCAAGAAAGATGAAATACATAACAACAAAAAATATGCGAAATGCTACCACGATCGGGTTTGACGAAGGATTAAGGAAAAAAATAAATTATGAATAAAAATAATTTGTTACAATGCTTAACATACATTTAAGGGCGACCAAACTGGTCGCCAGTGGCGGCTAGTCTATATAATAAAACTGTAAGTCATGTGACTGTCATCAACAGTTCCGGGATGCCCGGTTCACTTTTTCATATGAAAGGCGGCCATTTTTATTCAAAATTAGTTTTTCGAAAAAACTGCATAAAAGTTACATTTTTAGAAAGATCGTTCAAAATAAATTAATATTTGAGAGATGACTTACTTTCAATTGTGTATACATTCTGCAATAACTTCAGTTTAAATTAGGTTCTCAGTTCAAATTCTCTATTCATGAAAGTAAACAAAATAAATAAATAAATAAATAAATAAATAAAAGATTCATTCGTTGTGAACATATAAAATATTAAACCATGAATTTTTGGACCGCTGCCTGGTGTAAAAAAAATAATCCGCACCAGTGAGACAATCAAAGTTTACCATAATTATGTTCTATACAACTCATCTTCCTTCTGGATTTTTTCTTGAAGTAAGTTGAATTAATGTAATAATATTTACTGGATCAAATTTCGAAACGAATTGTCAGCTTTTATTTTTCACGTGTGCAAATTAGAAACGATACTTCAATGTTGAAATCAAATGTTTTGATTTATGATATTATTTCTTATTTATCTATTTTCTATTTTAAATGAAAAATGTAAACGTCGTGTATTTTCAATCATGTATTTTAAATCGTGTATTTTAAATTGGAAAAGCTGTCACAGACGCACCGGGGTTGGCGCGATTTTTGTTTTGCGCCATTTTGGCGAGAAAATCTCATTTTCAGGTACTCGGGCAAATTACGATAAAAAATATGAGAAATGCTACCACGATTGCAAAAGTTCTTGATTTGTCTATTAGATTTTTCCGGTTTGGCGAAGGATTAAGGAAAAAAATAAATTATGAATAAAAATAGTTTGTTACAATGCTTAACATACATTTAAGGGCGACCAAACTGGTCGCCAGTGGCGGGTAGTCTCTATAATAAAACCGTAAGTCATGTGACTGTCATCAACAATTCCGGAATGCCCGCTTCACTTTTTCATATGCCAGGCGGCCATTTTTATTCAAAATTATTTTTTCGAATAAAACTTAATAAATGTTACATTTTTAGAAAGATCGTTCAAAATAAATTAATATTTGAGAGATGACTTACGTTCAATTATGTATATATTCTTCAATAACTTCAGTTGAAATTAGCCTCGCAATTCAAATTCTCTATCCATGAAAGTAAACAAAAAAAAAAAAAAAAAAAAAAAAAAAGATCCATTCGTCGTGAAGGTTTAAAACATTAAACCATTAAACCATGGAGATAATCGTTCGTAAAGTAAGTTTTCCGTGAAAAATTTTTTGGAGCGCTGCCTGGTTTCAAAAAAATAATTCGTACCAGTGACACAATTAAAGTTTACCATAATTATGTGCTATACAACTCAACTTCATTCTTTATCTTTTCTTGATGTAAGCTGAATGTAAACAAATACAACTCCTGTAATGATATTTAATGAATCAAATTTCGAAACAAATTGTCAATTAATTTGGTATTTATGTATTATACGTGCAAGGAAGAGAGACCACTGAAAATGATTGTTAATCACCAATCATATTTACCATTATTAATGACCAATCGCTTTCAAAACAGTAATTTAATATACATTTACAAAATACATAACATCATTAAGTACTTTTGTGTTATTTGGGCGCAAATCTCGCCAATAGCATATTTAAAATTGCCAATACCAGCTTTTATTTTTCGCGTGTGCAAATTAGAAACGATACTTTGATTTTGAAATCAAATGTTCTGATGGAACAGCTGTCGTAGACGCACCGAGGCACTATATTAACTATAGAATTGCAATATAGAGAGAAAAAACGGGTTGCTGTAATTAGAATTATAGGCGGTAATGTTGGCGTGGCGTATTTACAAGTTACGGATCTTAATAGTCACTAGACATTAAGTAGAAATGCCAAAGTAAGGGAATTATGCAGTTATGAAAACTCCTGAACTATATCAAAATAGGAGAGCAGAGAAAAACAGAGTCGAACAGAAACCGGCATCTAGAAGGAAGTTCGTGAATTTTAATCAGATTCTACGCCACGGGTCAAAAGTGCTGACAGCAAATATGGTTTAAAAGGAATGTGATTATCAAAACTGGCTTCCAAAAGTTCAATGTTTCACCAAACCATACTCGAAAATTACGTGTTATAATATGCACCCCGATTATGTCACATTATTCAAGACGTTTTAAATGAGAATAATGATAGATTTTCTAATCTTCCGTAATCAAGTCTACAGCCAAAGTTAGCAAGAAACAAACAAACAAACAAAAGAATATTGGCAACAATATGGTTCAGTGTAAATGTGGATATCATTAAAGACTTTCACAAAATAGACTTCAATGCACCAAATCGTATTAACTAAAATACGCCATTTGGCAATGGATCCAATTACGGAAAACTACTTAATATGTTTAACAATCTCCTCATTAGCAAACATATTGCGACTGATAAGCAAACGGATATGAAGCATAAACGCTTAAGTTGGTTAAGCGGTTTTTGTCAAGAAAGACGAAATACATAACAACAAAAAATATGCGAAATGCTACCATGATCGCAAAAGTTTCTGATTTGTCTATTAGAATCTTCCGGTTTGGCGAAGGATTACGGAAAAAAATAAATTATGAATAAAAGTAACGTGTTACAGTGCTTAACATACATTTAAGGGAGACCAAACTGGTCGCCAGTGGCGGCTAGTCTGTATTATAATAGCACAAATCAGTTACAAGTTATAACAACATCAAATTTCATCTGCAAGTCAGCCATTTTCTTCTGAAGATATTTAAAAAATAAATAAAACTTCATAATTATAAGAACACACATTTTATCAAACAATTAAATATGACTGTAAACTGTGGCAGATGACTGTTTCCAACAAGAATAAGTATGAGAAATTCCCGTCAAGTGTATCGATCTGGGTGGCTCAGTCGCAGAGCGTCGGCACGGTATGCGTAAGGTCACAGGTTCGTGTCCTGGCCCAGGTCAATTTTTCACTCGTGTTTGTTTAGTGCATTTAATTGTCTGATAAAATGCGTGTTCTTAAAATATTGTAAAATAAAGTAATCAGACGTAGTGTTTATGCTTTAAAAAATATTTTAAATATATAATATACGTTTTTGAAAGATCTTTAAAAATAAATTAGTTTTTGAGGGAAGATGTACCTTCTAAAGTGTATACATTAAGAGTTATCGGCATTTAAAATTTCTTTCCAAACGTAAACAAAATTTTTGAAATGAATTAAATGTGATTCATTATTTCTAAAAAAAAAAAAAAAAAAACACGGTAAAGGACAGGCATTTCGTTTGCAGGAATACCTTTCACGTCATTTTTCTATAAATTAATTTTTGTTTTAGAAGTGAAGTTTCCATTTAAATTTATTGTAACAGTACAATGTTTAATTGAATAAAATAATGTAAATCTAAGAAATTCCAAACATGCACAGGGCAATGCAAAATAAATAAATAAATAAATAAATAAATAAATAAATAAATAAATAAAAATCAGCTTTCAGAAATTATAAAAATTGTTCATATATCTCAATTACAATCTAAAGGAGGGTTTATTTCTATATTATTCTACATATAATAGTAATTTCAGCAAATATATTAAATTCCAATGCGATCTGTTTTAAACTTTAAGATAGTTTATAACACATGATAAAAAATTTATAAAAAAGAATGGCGCGTCACAGTTCGGGGAGAGGATGGGGAGGAGCGTGAACAAAATTAGGAAGTATAATAAGGCTATCTGTTTGAAACTTTACGAAGCAGTTACTTTATTTTATAACACATAACATAAATTTTAAAAATAAAGCTGCGTCAAAAATTATAGTGAGGGGCGGAGCGCGTTTTGCCTACACAAGGGGGGGGGTGACACTTTTATAAATTTTAACGATATCCGTCATGTCACATATCGTTACAAAGAGCTGTGACCACTTATTCATGTTATGCACCACAGGTGAAACCCCCACATTTTGCGCCGCCCCCCGACACTACTCATGTGATATATCGTTGGAAAGGTCTGTGAACGCTTAATCAAATTATGCAGGGTGGGGGGGGTATTTTCTGAATTTTGCACATATCCCTCATGTGATACATCGTTGGAAAGTCTGTGACCGCCTAATCTTATTACGCATCTCCGGTGTTCATCCCCCACTTTGCCCCCCAAACGCGATTAGCTTTCACCACCAGTGGGCGCTTTTATATCTCTGTTTCTATGGGTCGGATCACGACAGGGTATGGCTCATTCGACTCGACATCTATAGAGCTTTCCGATTTTAGTTCGTTTTTTCACCACCAAGGGGCACTTTCCTATCTCTGGTTCTATGGGCTAGATCACGACGGGGTATAGCTCATTCGACTCGACATCTATAGCCTTAACGATTTCAGTGCCCGAGGTTTGAATAGAACAGATTGCGCTACCTGGTGGTGGAAGATAGAACTTGAGCGTGCGCAGCACGACTGCTATACGGTGCCGAAGGCATCCGGGACCCGTGTCGGAAGTTTGTTTGTTTAGATGTTTATACAATTCGATGTGCAAATTAAGGGATTATCCGGTGCCGAAAGCACCGTGGAACCAGGTCGGAGGTTCGTGGTTTATCTTATTCGAGGTTTTAAAAGGATTGAGGCCCCGGTGTAAATTAGGGGCCCGCAAGCGGGCGAAGCCAGCTAGTGCTAATAATAAAAGAGCGTGATATCACGTTTGATTTCGAATGCAGCGCTGACACGCTATGTACGTATTCCATTTTTATTCATTTAATGGATTAGTCAGTGATATTTTTTAACGGAACAGGTATTATAACAAGTATTATAACAAGCCACATTTAGTATGTTGTTTTTAAGAGTGTAATTAATTTAATGGAAAAATCTACTGCTATTTCTAGTTAACCCTTTAAACAATGACTGAAAGTAAAATGTAATTTTAAATTATTTCTCATGTTTAGATTATTTAAATTATGTTCGGTATATTTAAAAAAAAGAAATGATATCTACAAAAACAACTTTTCAAAAGTAAAAAAAGGCCAAGCGTAAAAAAAAAAAAAAGTTGTGGCTAAAAAATGGTGTGATATCAAATTTCCAAGCTATTATATTGCTTATTTAACTTTTTTCCATTAAATAAGTTATCATATATATAAGTCGAGTGCCTACGTATATGTTAATAGAAATCGTTTTCTCCTGTACTAAATACATCCTAACGAGTTTCTGAAAATTCAATTTTTTTCAAATTATGCATGATGGGCTTGGCGGTCATCTTTCCATATTTCTAAGCACCCAAATTTCTAAAGTAAAAGCGTAATATGTTTGCAATGTAATATGTTTATAAAAATTTCGAACTTCAGATTCTAACTACGGACAGATAAATTAGATAAGACTGATATTTTGATAAATTGATTTTTACTAGTTTGAAATTAATAATTACTCTAAAAAATAAATCATAAGATGAATCTTTAAGATAAGTCATCATTATCTTAAGACACAATTTTCAGAGCATACAAGTCTATAAATGAAACTCTTAAATATTTGCTTAAATAACAATTTTGAACTTCGGATTTTAACTACGGATTTGGGTGGTTAGAATTTTGTGAATAATATGCAAAGATGGCCGCCAAGTCCATCATGCATAATTTGAAAAAAATTGAATTTTCAGAAACTCGTTAGGATGTATTTAGTACAGGAGAAAACGATTTCTATTAACATATACGTAGGCACTCGACTTATATATATGATAACTTATTTAATGGAAAAAAGTTAAATAAGCAATATAATAGCTTGGAAATTTGATATCACACCATTTTTTAGCCACAACTTTTTTTTTTTTTTACGCTTGGCCTTTTTTTACTTTTGAAAAGTTGTTTTTGTAGATTCAATCTACACTCGAAATTGAGGACAAGGAATTATAATTCTGCACGGAGTTCTGAATCGGGTTATGTATCCAACCCGAACTTGAAAAATTTGCTTAATGTCAACTCTTAACCTACTCGAGCCCCAAAATATTTATACCCGAAACCGACCCAAAACCGAAGGAACAGAAAATTAATCCATATTTCAATACAATTATGAAAAAGTAGTCCACAAAGACGATACCCGATATTAAAACATTAAATATAATAATGCATTAGTCCATAAAGGGTAGGGTTAACCGCAAGAAAATTTATTCTTTTCGTGAGTTAGCAATTTGTTTTGTTTTATCAGCAAGAGTCAATGGAAAAATCTACGACACTGCAACTGAGATTCGTCGCTGACATTCGCAAATTGTTGCGCAGAACACAGTTTGTAAAAGAAAAAGCGAGTTTATGATCAAGTGATTAGAAGAATGCCATTTTTATCTTCTTTCCAAGTAGCGTAAATTTAGTTAATTTTCAAGAGTGTCCGCTATGAAGATCTTATAGTATACATATTTTTAACCTGCAGAAATATTGTGTACATTCTTTTGAAAAAGTGGGTCAACCCGTACCCGTAATACCTCAAACCACAACCCGACCCGAGCCGACCCGCAACAAAAAAGTAGAAGTCAACCCGATCCGAACCCGAACTGCAACGGAAAAATATATTGCCAACCTGACCCGAACCGCGGGTCGGGTCGGATTCGGGTAAAAGCGGGTAACCCGACCCGATGCAGGACTCTAAGCCGGGGAACTTGATTTCGTGGAATGGCTCATTTGCCTGGGAGATTGTCGGTTGATTAATGGTTATGAACTCGGAGAAGATATTATTGAAATATCTCCAGAATATTTAGTGCAGGATTCTATAGTGGATGATATTTTTGGTTCGTCTGAAATTAATCTTGATCATCTTTCGGAAAGAGCCATTTTGTGTTCCAAGAATGAGGATTCTTGGAGATTGAATGAGGAGGTTTTACGAAAAGAACCTGGCGAAGTCAAGTCTTATTTTAGTGTTAATACAATACTTTGTGACGATGAAGAAGAACAAAACAATTTGCAGATGGATTTCTTCAATAGTTTAACACCTTCTGGAATGTCACCACATCAGTTAAATCTTAACGTTTGCGTTATTGTTATGTGCTTGGGAACATGAATTCGTCCAGTGGTTTCTGTAATGAAACGCGTTTAATAGTCAAACGGTTGTCACAAAATGTTATAGATGCAGAAGTTTTGACAGGACATAGGGGAGGCACCCGTGTTTTCATACCGAGAATACTGCTTACTCCTTCGAATACAAGTTTACCTATCCAGTTACGCCGCGGTCAGTTTCCACTTAGGATCGCCTTTGCTATGACTATCAATAAATCTCAGGGTCAAAGCTTGAAAAAGGTTAGAATCTATTTGCCCCATCCAGTTTTTTTTCACATGGGATGTTGTACGTAGCCTTTTCAAGAGCAATTTCTAGAGGTTGTGTACGTGTTTGGGTCGCAAGGACGGACCGAAACAACGAAAACTTTTGTCACAGTCTGATAAGGTATTTACACAAAACGTTGTTTTACGTGAAGTTCCTTCCTAAGTAAAGGAGGAGTTCGATCAATTCGAACAAGCGCGAATATGTCTCGAGAAGATTAAAGTACTTTTGATAAAAGGATAAGGTAAATTTTCTTACCTTTTCTGAAGCTGCATTTCATGGCTTAGCAATCCAATTAAAGAATAATCCTGGGAATAAGTAATCCAGTGGCACTGAACACACAATATGTATTTGCTGAAAAACTAGGTTAATATATTAGTGTGACTCTAAATAAATTGGACTTCATTCTTATATTGACGATTATATATTCTTGATTATATGAAGACTTGTACATAGCAAACAATTACAATTAAACATTTATATTTAAACTTATATTATTAGGAAATATATATTTTATCTTATCTGAGCACGCAGGCTCACGTGTGTTCACGATTACATTTTGTTACAGACTGAGGAAGTTAAAGTCATAAAAAATGTTCAGAGTTTATGATTGCATCATTGAAATTACGCATACGTCAGTGGAAAAATTACATATTGCAGGGTCTGAGCGTAAGAGCGTAATCGGAATATTAAAGTTTCATTTGCAGCTATAATTATTGTTCTTAAAGTCTTTAATCTACTTCGTATAATAACAGTTTATCAATTTAGAAGAGTTCCGGAACATTTATTTGAAGTTGAGTGGTCATAAATATCAATCTGCAATTCATTATGCGTTGAAAGAAATGTTGAAGGTCTTTCCTTCTGTCGAAGAGGAAGTGAAAGAGTGGTTTTTCTGAAAATAAATTACTCGATGAGGTTAATATTTCTAACACTAAGTCGCAACTATTTTGCTTTATTGTAAAAAACAAACAAACAAACAAAAAAGACTCTACTGCAGTTTACCTCATGGATGACATGGCCTCATGACCTCATGACTCATGGAAAACAATGCAAAGATTTTTCATTTTAAAAGAATTTTTTTCAATTTTTTTGCAATGACGATGTACATTTCCTTCTTTCTTACAAAGTTTTGTTTTGTTGTGTAAATATTGACTTTATAACTAATTTATATATTCGAATAATATATAAATTCGAATTTATATATTATTCGCTTTATATATTTTTCGTTGCTGAGGCTCGGCGTTGATTATGAGTCAGTCACGACATTATCTTCTTGTTTGATTTTTAAACTCGCAAAAGGAATGTTTCATTCTTTTATTCACAAAGGATTCCATTCAAAAATGTAATTATTTCGTACACCCCTAACTTGGATTGCAAAAAGAAATATCTAAAGAACGTTTTTAAAAAATAATTAAACGAGTCTGTTTATTCTAAGGGCAACCAGGAAAGATTATACAGTTATTTCAGATCTTTTAAAAACTTGGAGCTTTTCTCACTGCGAGGAAAATATTAAATAGGCAGGGAAAATTTTATTTTTTGAAGTGAAAACTTCTTTAGGCGCGTTGGGCATTTTTTGAGATGGGAAAAAACCATTGAACTCGCGACACTGTTACCACACCTCTGTATATTTGGTGACGATTCTGCAATAGCTGGGGCATTTTTTTAGATGGGAAAAAACCATTGAACTCGCGACACTGTTACCGTCCGTGTTACCGATACCTCTGTATATTTGGCGACGATTCTGCAATAGCTGGTTCAGGTAAGCAACCAGATTTGCTTAAATTAATATCTCACTTTGACAGCAAAAGTGTTATTAGTCTCTATTTAGAATTATTTGAAAGACAAATTTCTCGAATGAATATAATAAAAGAAAATTGGGTCACAAATTTGTTAAGTTTAATTCCGTTAGAAATCGCCAATATTATAGCTAGAGAGCCAGAAACATTGGCGAACAATTACGATTACGTAAAAGATTTACTTCTTAAACGCTTCAAAATGACGCCAGAAGAATTTAGGCAAAAATTAATGTCACATAAAATTTTAGCATTTGAATTAAGAAAATATTTGGAAGAATGGATTAGCGGTCTTAAAGTATCTGATTTTGAATCCTTAAGAGAATTAATAGTAGTAGATCAAATTAAGAACAGATTACCTATAGAAATGAAAGAACATTTTATTGATGATCTTCCAAAACTTAAAAATGTAGACGTATTAGTAAGTAAACTAGACGATTATGATGCGGCGAGACGTAATGCTAAAACCAAGAATAGAATTTCACACCACTTTGAAGATAGAAAACTCGAAGTAAGTAAAAATGAAAATTCATAATCTTTCTTTCATACCCAATACCAAAACAAAAGAAATAAATCTCAAATTAGGTGTTTTAGATGTAACTCTCAAGGCCACATAGCGTCTCAGTGTAATAATAGCAATAACGGTCAAACTAATGAGTTCAGTCAAGACTCTACCGAAAACTATCGAAATTATAATCGCCAAAATCACAATTCTAATGTACAGGAAAAAGCTAACATTGCTACGATTCGAATCAGAAATAAGTCTAAACCTAATGGAATGGGTAAAATAATTAATATCAAAGGCAAAGAAGCAAATCTATTGTTTGATACAAGCAGCAATATTTCTTTATTCAGTTACGAATGTTATGTCAATATTGGGTCGCCAAATTTGCCTTCTCTTGATATCTTATTAACTGACATTGGCGGAGAAACTGTAAATCTAATTGGATATTTTGTGTATGAAATACGTGTTGATGGGTTTCTTATATCAACGAAATTTTATGTTTCAAAATCTCTCGCATACGATATTGTAATAGGGCAAGACGTGATCAGCAAACTAAAGTTGGCGATAGATGAAGAGAGAATTAAAATTGTTGGCGAGCGCAATACTTTTCAAGTAGGTTGCCTTAAAGTTGTAAATAATTCCGATAAAAAAATTAAATTATGTTGCCATCAAAGTATCAAAAGGAAATAGTTCACGTGCATAAAACGAAATGATTGGTATTATGAATAAAAATAATTCTAAAAATAATTTCAAGATAAATTTAGCACGCTCGGTGGAAACAGATAAAAGTGACTCAACTCGCGAGACCAAATCAAAAGATGAAAATGAAATAACAAAACACTGAAAATATTATAATTTAACGAGCACAAGAAAAGAAATAGACGGAAGTAATATAAAAAGAAAAAATGAAAATAATGAAATATTTCACGTAAGTTTTAATAAACGTGGTTACCGATACGGAAATGAAGTAAAATCATTTTATAGAAAAGAAAAGTTTGTTGATAGAAATTATAGATACCGCAAACAATACGCGCAGTATGAAGGTAGTAAAAAGCATAATGTTCACGAATACCGTAAACAAGATAGGCAGCAAAGAAGTCATCATTTTTCGAGTGATAGGAAGCGGGAACCCTATTTTGCAGATAAATGTTATTACAAAAGATATGAAACTACATCTCATGGAAGAAATGATGAATGTATTGAGAGTTGTTGAAATTATGGATGAAAATTCATAAGTTTCATTGCTATTCATTTCAAAGAATACCAATTAATTTTTGTAAATTTACGTTTTAAACAATAGATTGCAATTTTTGTATATTTTATGTACAATAGCGCATTAAATGAAAATTTTAATATAATTTTTGTAGTAGTAGTTTATAATAATGAATAAAAAAACACTTCATTTAAAAGTATTTCCTGCACAATAAGACGTTTCCTGACGATTCAAAAAATACACACGTAATTGTTCAAGTTTTCACTTCTGTCGGCACTCCCGGAGTGCCATTGTTTTTTTGTTTTTTCTTCTCGATTCTTCGATGAGAGTGGCTTCACGTACGGCGAGTTTAAATTTTTATAAATTTAAACTCGCGTTTTTTTTCCGAGGCAAAGTTACAAACTTTGATTTGTAAAAATGGACAATATATTTTAATTTTTATATAAACTATCCCATTTTCTTGAAAATTATGTAAAATTATCTAAAAAAAAAATAACTTATTTTCAAAATTACGATAATTCTGACATTATATTTACAGATAAGCAATAAAAAATACTTCACATCTCCACAAAATAGCTTTCGTCTTTACAAACAAGAGTAACAAATTGCCTTAATCGCACTTTTATTATTGGGAAAGACAGAGCTGGAAAAAAGTACGGTAATCTAAGAAATTCGTAAAAGTATTACTGAGCAATTAGGACCAGGGTTTTGGTTCCAACAGGTGCTGCTGCAATTAATATCGATTACAAGACAATTTACTCTGCGCTAAAAGTAACAACTTTTTAAAATTGCTCACTGATTTAGGAAGTGAAGCAACAAGAAATTCACAGCTCATCTTGGATCCACATCATTTCTCATTATTGATAAATTTTCAATGATCGGATGTCATTTGATGGCTGCCCTTTAGCAAAGATACCGAGCAATGATTGATTTTGATGATTATTATGGGTCCTTTCTAACTGAAAGACGTTTCCCTGTCACACCTATTTCTAAATCTTGGAAACAAAAAAGCCTCATGCTCACGAACTCGGTTGCATTTTGCACATGCGGTCACCCTCCACAGGGTTCAACTTTGTCAAAAATTACTGTGGAGATTGTCTCAAAGAATTGTCACTTGGAGCAACTTGTGCCACTTTTAGTAGAGTAAATAAATATTTGAAAATTTAGTTTCAACAGCTGTTATTGCAAACTCTTTTAATACTATTTATTAAACAGTAAACACAAAAGTAATATATATATTTAAAAATCTTTTAAGTTTATGTGACTCAATGCTCCGACATTTCAGCCTGACGGATGCTAGTTTTTAATGAACTGCAATAACCATGTTTTAACGAAACGTGAGTGTACTATGTCAGAAACTATTCTTCAAAAACCTTTCGAATAATACCTCACTCATTGTTGTGCGTTTTGTAAATGCATAAAAAAACGGATGTTGACAACAGAAATAATGTATATAGTGTCATATTTCTTTTTTCAGGTCGACTATGCTTTGGATGGATGGCGGACAAGAAACTTTTATCCCTTCCTGTCTTCATGACACTGTCTTTCATATTGCAAGGAGTGTTTACTGCGCTCTTTCCATTAGCTACGGATCTTTACTTATTTATGTTGTTTTTGACACTTTACGGAGTCACAGCGGGCACGGTCTATGTTCATTTCCCGCTCTTGGTGTTACGATATGTGGACGTGAATTTACAGTCTGTTGCTATGGGATGCGTAGGATTTTTATCCGGAATCATTTCTTTTGCCATTCCATCCATGATAGGTAAGTGTGAAAACGAAGGATAACAAAGTGTTGTCCCAATTCTTACTTACAAAATAAATGTAAAATTCGAAGTAAACAATTATTTCTATGGCTTCAAATTCCCGTAATCAGTCAAAAATACAGGTTGGGCCGCTTTCAGGGTTTACATTGATAACTTACTTCTAAAGTAAAATTAAGGAGAAAAGTATTTGCAAACAACAGGAGTTACGTCAGAATAGAATCTCATTGATTCCATAAAAGTTACAGTAAAAGCGGATTGAAGATAGCAAAGGGCACGCCCGAGAAAAAAAAATAACAGTTGTATTTTAACTGCATTGGAAGATGACGGCATTCGCTTCGGGAAAAATATTGGACAAGGAAAAATAAATTGAATAAAGATAAAATGCAATTTAATCTAATATAACAAAGCATATTTTTTAGGCTACACGTGAAATGTCATTGTTTCGATCGATCGATGGAGTCTTTTTCTTCGAAACATTTCAATTTCAATTTTACTTGTTAACCATAAAATATAAAATAAATTCTTGCGTAGAAATCATATTTTATCTTTTTTGTACTATTTATTTTTTTATAATCATCGTTTGGCATTCTATAATGCGGTATTTTATTTTCGGGGCAACACTCATTTGAGGAAAACCTTTCCTTTCATTTATGAAAACAATGTCGATATAATTTTTAATTAACAGTACAGTTGGAAATTGTTACGTTAAACAAAATCATCCTCATTATTTCAGTGAAATGAATTATATCGTCTGCTAGGAGCGAAATGAGCATGCCTTTTTTCTTTTTCTTATTACATATGCCACATTTACAAATGCGTATTTTTTTTTCTACACCAGACAGCGCTGCAAAATTCACCCTGAAGATCTTGCTTTGCAAATGATTACGTCCATATTTTAATATTTTTATGACTCAGTATGAACGAATCTCGTGTGTTTATTGTCTCTAATGGATTGAGATATTCGGCTGTTAACATCATTTCTACTGCAGTTATCTCAAAATCTATACATTTTTTTAATATAACTCATGTCTCAAGCAAACAAATGTTTTGAACGGTCTTTCTAAAAATGTAACTTTTATGCCATTTTATTTGAAAAAATAATTTTAAATAAAAATGGCCGCCTGGTATATGAAAAAAGAAGTGGTTTGCCCATATTTGTTTTCCTCAGTCACAGGACTTGCGCTTTTAAATTTCAAACCAATCGGTTGGGTAGTTTTTGCGTGGACGGACGGACAGACGGGCGGACCAGATGACGACAATAGGTGCTACGTATTTATATAATTACGATCACACCTAATAAAAAAAACACATATTTAGCGAAATGTGAATGTATACACTGTTAAAAATAAAGTTCGACGTTTCACCAAAAAACTGGTGAAAAGTAGCTGAAATTTAGCTGCAACTACAATCTTGGTGAAACGTTTCACCATTTTTATGGTGCTTTTGAAAATACCACTATATTGGTGAAATGTTGAACTAATTTTATGGTGAAAGGTTGAACCATGATTCAGGATTTTTTCAAATCCAATTTAATGGTGAAAGGTTGAACCATAATTCAAGGTTTTTTCTAATCCAATTTAATGGTGAAAGGTTGAACCACAATTCAGGATTTTTTCAAATCCAATTTAATGGTGGAAGGTTGAACCATGATTCAGGATTTTTTCAAATCCAATTTAATGGTGAAAGGTTGAACCATAATTCAAGGTTTTTTCTAATCCAATGTAATGGTGAAAGGTTGAACCACAATTCAGGATTTTTTCAAATCCAATTTAATGGTGAAAGGTTGAACCATAATTCAAGGTTTTTTCTAATCCAATTTTATGGTGAGAAGTTGATCGATGATAGGGTTTTATCTAATCTAATGGTAAAAGGTATAACCATGATTCAGGATTTTTTTCTAATCCATTTTATGGTGAATTGTTGAACCATGATCCAGGTTTTTCTCTAAACGTATTTTATGGGGAAAGGTTATACCAGATTAAACCAGGATTTTGGTGTTTAATTTATCATTTTATGATGCAGTTAATGAACTAAGATTCAGATTCTGTGAGATTATATTGCTCTAGAGAAGCTTACTAATTTTCTTATTAACATTAAACTGAAAATTATTATTAGAGTTTTAATTTTTAATTATCGTCTTTGAAATATATTTTAGAAAGAAAATGTAAACAGCTGGTTCAAATTTAAATACACAAAATAATTGCATTTTTTTTTCACCAATGATATTATTACCATTCTGCACTTGTAAATTATAAAACATTTCTCCACACTTTTTAATTAGTTACTTATAATTACTTTAGTATTTGTTTATTCACAAACATTCATAATAAAACATAATTTTGTAAAATAATTTTCTTAGATTTAAATACATACCCTGTTTTTATTATCTTTTAATTTAAAATCTAGGAAATAAAATATAGTTTTACTCAACATTACTTACATGGAATTTCTTTAAACAATGTAAAGTTTTGCACAGAAATATATAAATAAAAGCACAAGTCTTGAGAAAAGTTTTTTCCATATTGCACTTGTACATCTTTTATAATCTGTAAATAGACTTGAAATATTTTTCTAAAATTGTTGTGAATTTTTTCTATTTCTATAGATGCTAAAAATTTGATATCATAGTTGTAGAATTGTTACTTTCTTTTCATAAGATTTAAAAAAAAAAATAATATTTTAATAATAGAGCCGTACAGAGTACTTGGTACTCAGCCAATATCGAGTAGTTAAGAATTTCAGTTTTTAAGCATATTTGTCGACAAATGAATTTATAACTGATCTGTAAAAAGTTATTTGAATATATGTATAATATATGCAATAATTCGTAAAAACTATTTACTTGGTACTTATAAAAGACATTTTTAAATCTGTAAGAAAGTACTATGATTTTGGATAAAAAAGCAGTGTGTAGAAACAGAAAATACAATAAATGCAATTAAAAAAAAAATTAACTTTGTTATATTGTAGATTACAGTGTAACACTTATATTGTTCTACATTTTCAGGAGATGCATTCCTTTTATTATTGTAAATTTGACCTGCTTCAGAAAAAAAAAATGTATTCGCTGTGATAATCTTGGTCGCTCAGCGATTCATCTTCGGGGGTTACTATAACACAAAAGTACCTAATTTTTTAATTAAAAGAAAATAAGGTACTTGTTACAACATGCAAAAACCAGCTTTGATACAGATTTCACTTATCAAATGAGTAATGTTGGGTTCAAGAATCAGTTTTATTTTTTTTTTTTTAATTTAAGAAAATTGTCTTTAAAAGGGGCACAATAAATGAAATTTCAAAAAATATGATTATATGATCAAGATGCATGTTTATGAACATATATATAGATACACACACAGAAGTGTTAATAACCCTAAGCACACTTTATTTTCACATCAGCGATTCTTTCTTTGACACAATTACTCGGTACTCCACTACTTAATAATTAGTAAAAAATATTACTATAAATAAAGGTGCAATGGTTACACATATGGAAATTTATATTTTCACTATTTTAGGTTTTATACTTTTAATAGAATTTTTAAAACTTTTGGACAGTAAAATTCACATGTACTGCCCAAAACCTCAATTCTGAAAAATTATTATTACTTAGTTTATTTAAAAATTAGCATTAAATAAAAACTTAATTTTTCAGCTATTGCTGGTTTATTTTCCTAGAAATCCATGTAATATACATATAGATATATCATTTATCTTACCAAGTTATATTACATTTCAGCCTATAGTTCTGTGTCGTCAGTGGCAGCTCTACAATAGCTAAAAGGAAAAATGGTCATAGACACAATAAAATAGCAAAAAAATTCAGTTGGGTTGCGGTAAGCCGCTCCGTTTATTGAAAATTACAAATTATATATTTATTAAAAAAATATATAAAAATTCAGATTAATTAACCAAAGTAATTACAGTACAGTTTTCCCTAGACAGTTTCAGGAGAATGCAGCATTCTGTCTACCAAAAAGTCTGATAAAATGGTGTTCAAACAGTCGGGTAAAATGGTCGTCAAACAGTTGGGTAAAATGGTCATCCAAAAGTCGAGTAAAATGGTCGTCAAAAAGTAAGGTAAAATGGTCATCCAACAGTCGGGTTAAATGGAATAGATCCCAGCATCTGGTTAATTTCTCCACCTGTTTTAATAATAAAAGGAAGAAATTATTAAGATATAAAATTGTTATTTTTTCAGAAAACATAATTTTACTTAAATAAGTGGAACAAATTATAGTGGAACAATGAGGAATTTTCACGTTTTCTGATTTTACTTTATACAATAGAAAATATCCCTGACGGTTCGGCCTACAGGCACAGGTAGATTTTGAAGACACAGACCGTGGGGTGCCTGTTTGTTAAGAATTGCGAAAGAAATAACCTTTTGCCATAATGAAGCAGTTGGGACCGTCCACTTCGAAATCTAACTTGTTTGCAAGCGGAGGTGGCAGGGATTTTTTTTTCTATAAAGGTTGGTCCTATAAAAAATTTGCCAATATAAAAGTTTTAGATAATATTAAGATGATTTATAATAAATTTAAGCGGATTTGATATCTTGTGAATTGACGAAGTTATGAGTTTTTTCTTACAAAACCACCCCCCCTTGGGGCCATTTTTAATTATATCAAAAATCTGTTATGCATAAATTATCGGCCCTTTTCCTAGAAGTAATAACTTTAAACGGATTCGATATGTATCATAATTAAGACGTTATGGGTTTTTTCTGTTTTCACAAAATGCCCCCCCCCTTATTCGAATTTGCCCATTAACGAACTTGACCGAGATTTTATGCCCCTGGATTTTATGTATCAGTTTGGAAGAGATTTGTGCAGAATTATGGGGAGGAGGGTTGGGTTCTGGGAGTCATAACTGGCATAGATCTGCAAAAAATTTTCAAAAATTCCAACTTGAGGGAAAATGTAATAGGTAGTATTTCTAGGTCCCCAACCTAGCTTTAACTCAAGGTGGGTGTTTTATTTATTTGAAAACCGAACAAAAAAAAAAAAAAAAAAAAAAAAAAAAAAACTAAATAACCTCTTTAAGTTCTCCTAAAATCAAAAATAGTTTTTTTTTTTTTTTTTTTTTTTTTTGGTTGCATTTTTGGGCAAAGATGTATATTATCATGACATCATTTTAATTTGTAAGCACAAAGTCAATAAAATCACCAATTTGAGACAAATTATGAGTTTCATAAGTATCGTCCAAGAACGGAGATGCAATCTGGTATAAAATGAAATCGTCATCGCCCAATGATGAAAGCAATAATAAATCAAAACATTCAAGAACTGTTTATGAAGCAAAATTCAATAACAAATCTAAATGAAAATACACATTTAACATTTTTTTTTTTTGTCGCATTCTCGGGCAAAGATGTATATTATCATGATACCATTTTAATTTGTAACCACAAAGTCAATAAAATCACCATTTTGAGACAAATTATGAGTTTCATAAGTATCGCCCAAGAACTGAGATGCAATCTGGTATAAAATGAAATCGTCATTGCCCAATGATGAAAGCAATAATAAATCAAAACATTCAAGAATTGTTTATGAAGCAAAATTCAATAACAAATCTTAATGAAAATACACATTTAACATTTTTTTTTTTTGTCGCATTCTTGGGCAAAGATGTATATTATCATGATACCATTTTAATTTGTAAGCACAAAGTCAATAAAATCACCATTTTGAGACAAATTATGAGTTTCATAAGTATCGCCCAAGAACGGAGATGCAATCTGGTATAAAATGAAATCGTTATCGTCCAATGATGAAACCAATAATAAATCAAAACATTCAAGAATTGTTTATGAAGCAAAATTAATTCAATAACAAATCTTAATGAAAATATACATTTTACACTCTACTATAACTTTAAACTGAGTTTGATGTTTCAATTAAGAAATGAAAACATTCAGTAAAGTGTAAAATATATGTTTTCATAGGGATTTCTTATGAAACTGATAGTATATGGGGAAGTGGCAAAAAAGATTAACGAAAAAAAAAAAACTAAATAACCTTTTTTATTTCTCCTGAAGTCAAAAATAGTTTTTTTTTTAGCTTGGATAACTATTATCAGGTATTTTTTCAGTTTGGTTTATTGAGTTGATGAACATGTGTTCATGATTGAATCTTTTGGATGCTGTTTGTATCGTACAGAAAATCATTTACATTCTGCTGTATTTTAACTAATTCATATGGCCACTTACACACTGGCTCTGTAAATTATTTTGGAAATTAGCACATGATGTAAGCAAAAATCAATAAACAACAACAAAAACGTGGCAATCATTTTCAAACTGTTTTATATAATCAAAACTTTTCAATATTTTACTGCCGAATGTAACTATTAAAACATTCAGCTTTTCAAAGTAAAAATAAACCCCTTGAAAAAAAAAAAATCCTAATAAAATCTCGACCATTACTTTTAGGTTTAAAAAATTTTAATTTGCAATATACATACGACATAAAAAGAAGAAAAAAATACACCAGAATGTATATCTCTAATTTTGTGTTCACGAAAGCGAGAGAAATGATTTTCTATGCTATACAAACAGCATCCAAGGAACTCAATCATGATTATGTTTCTATGTTCATCAACTAAATAAAACATAATAAATAAAGATAAAATGAAAAAATATCTGATAATGTAATCTAAGCTTCTTGCCTGAACGATCGATCGCTTCGTAAACAGTCCCAAATACGTCTGTAGACAGGAAATAGCCCTCACCTCATTGGCGGAAGATTTTTTGATGCATGCGTATTGGGTCGAATTTCGATGGAAAATATTTGACAGAATTACCAAACTGCTTTAAATATATGGATACCTTTTTGGTTAGCCGGGCGCCAGGGATATATGTACATATATAAATACACGAGCAGGGAAGACCGAGCTATGCTCGTTAAAAATTAGCTTCAAGTTCAGTTAGCTTAAAGTTAAAAATTCAAAACGTTTTCAACCGAACTACTGTGTCATCATCAGTGAAAAACTAATATGATAATTATTATTCCACTGATGATGACTGAGTAGTTCGGTTGAAAACGTTTTGAATTTTTAAAAGGACTTTAATGTGCTTTTAAATGTTTTATACAGTGACGCGGGCGGGATCTCTAGTGTGTTTACGACGCCATTAAAAACTCTAAGCCTGTCTGTACTGTTGCCACATGAAAATAACAAACGTGGTTGAACCGACATCGTCGTTCAACTTGCGTTTCTCTTTTCCATGGCATTTTACTATAACTATTATAATGGTTCAATCGTCCGGAGTTCTTTGCTTGAACGAATATTTTGGTGAATGGTTGAACCTGTATTTTTAACAGTATACTGTGTCAGAAACCTTTAGAATGAGACCTCATTTGTTGTTGTGCGTTTCGTAAATTCATAGAAAAAAAGGGTGTTGACAATAGTAATACAAGTTGGAAATTGTACGTAAAACGTGACAAACGAGGTGCGTTCGTACTATAGCTAGTTATATAAATATTCAGATCTAGATGATTTTTAATTCTGTGAAATGAATTATATCGTCTGCAGATTAATTCCTGTCATAAAATAAGTATCTCGGTCGCTTGACGATGAAACTTCCGAAGCTCCTAAAACAAAAAAGCACCGGTTTTTTAAAAAAAATTTCAAATTTCTTAATAAATATTTTTATTAATATCTCCTAAAGTTTTGATTCGATTTTAATAAAATTTGAAATGTCTCGACAAAATTCTGCAACGATATTATATCTCAAATTTCAAACCATTCGGTTGGGTAGTTTTTGCGTTGTTATATACGGACGGACGGACGGACCAAACGACGACAATAGGTGCTACGTATTTATATAATTACGAACGCACCTAAAAAATGAAGATATTACAGAGAACTTTTAGGCACACTTAGCTTGTTGTGTGCAAAATGTGATGACATCCTTCACAAAGCGTTGAATTTAATTTCATTTAGACAGTGATAATGGCCACTTTCAACACTTTTCATATTGTAAACAAAACTAAACCTATTTTTAGATCACAGGCTATCAAAGCCTGAGAGCTAATGTGCCCGCCCGTTCTGTATGTACGTATGTATGTACGAAATGCGATAACTCTTGACAGAAATAACCGTTTTGCTTCAAATTTTGTTTTTAGGTTCATTGTGATCAGGCGCTTCCCTGAGGAGTTTTGGGGGTTCATTGGTTAAGTATAAAGAGGGATACGGGGGTCTAACCCCCCCTTAATTTAGATAAATGGGTTTTTCATGCAGAAATATCCGATTTTCTTCAAAGTTTGTATATAGGTTCATTGTGATAAGGCGCTTCCCTTATTAGTTTGGGGAGGGGGGTTCATTGGTTAATTATAAGGGGGGAATGAGCTCCCCTTAATATATTGTCGACTTCTTCATTTTTCGAGGGGCATTATTCTTTGAAATAAGAGTATAATATACAATTAATGTGAATAGCCTGTGAGCTCAATGCCCTCAGTTTAACTGGGCGGATTTCTTTTCATTTGAAATTTCCATTACGATATTTTTATTTTATTAGGGAAAATTCGAGTTCCGATTGGAATATGACATCAGATTTCTGTTTTTACTGAAAGTGTAGATTTTGAGTAGATTTCTCATAGCAAAAAATATTTAATATCCTTTTATTTTGTAGGCACAACACAGAAATACCTTGTATATGTACTTATTACGGTATGCAGTTGTGTCGCAGAATGAATAACTATCTAATATATATTAATGAAAATTTGTCTGTCTGTCTGTATTTTTATACAAATTCACAGTTTAGAAGTGGTAATCGTCAAATTATGCGCACATCGCACAGGCGTATTAAAACACAGCCGAGGCTACTAAAGTAATCTGAAATCAAAATACTTTATAGTTAGTTTTTAATAAATAAACAAGAATGAAAAATCATGCGTCAAGCATAGATTATGTAACACTTTCCAACGCTTCCAAAATAATTTTACAAATCATTACCGTTTAATAAACTAAAAGATAACATATAAGTAAACAATTTGGAAAACGCATTACATATTTAAAAACATAATTTCATGTCCAACATATATAATATTCGGAAAAAGATCCGAATACTTTTATTCAGCCCTATATAGCATCTATAGATTTGTATATATACTACATAGGATGCTAAATTTTAGTTCAGTTAGGAAACGCGTAGCACAGTTTAAAATTCTCCTTCTGGAGTTTATGTCCATAAAAGGAAATGTGATCGCGAACTTTCGTGCTTCCCTGTATAGGATCTACAGAATTTATACACACCACGTAATAGACAAAAAGCGAGTTAAAATTAAAATCGCGTTCAGTAACTTAAAACGCACTTCAAGGAATTATTGTTAATAGACAGTAGAGAATTCTTTTGTGTGTCCCTGTCAATGAACGATGATTGTTATACACACACTACTCTGTAGTAAGCCTCTTGTAATGCACCTTAGTGACATACATAAGTTCCAATGCGTTTAAAATAGTAAAACATTATTTAAATAAACCGCAGACGATTTTTCTCCATAGACGTAATGTAACGGAATTCTTCTGCCTGTCCCTGTAAAGTAATTATAAGTGCTATGCACACCCTATTCTATATTAAGCTTCTTCTAATGCACCTTAGTGATATATATAAATTTCAATGCGTTTGAAATCGGGAAACAGTATTTAAATAAACCGCAAATGATTTTCCCCCATAGACCGCAATGAAACGGATTTCTTTTGAGTATACCTGTAAAAAAAAACTATAAGTGCTACACACTTCCCTTGAAATAGGGAACATGCTATAGATAACGACAATAACATATAAAAATTGCAGAGCAATCCGAGCCTATTTACGGGAGTTAGAGCACGGCCAGACGGCCAGACGACCATACGACCAGACAAACCGAAGTCATAAACACTTTTCAACTAGGTTGAAAAGTGTTAAAAACTATCAATCGAACAGCAATTTCCTATCAAATTTAAACGTTTTTCGTTATAGCAGCTGCCAACAATTAAAAATTTACAGGTAAAATTCTTTCCACAACAATTAATTTTCTGTTGAAAGATTCCCGCGTGAAAAATGAAAATGACATAAAATAGGATGAATAGGACGTCATATTGGAAGTGTAACTGAGATTTTCAAAGAATTCACAATAATACAAGAAGCATAAATATGAGTAAGTACAGAAAGCATGTGATTATATAACGTCATATGAGTTTGAAGAACTTATTGAATCATGATAAAAACGCGATTATGGAAATATTGGCATATTTTAATATTTTGAGATCTATGTTTTCGCTATTTCAATCTGTTCCACATATCTAGGTATAATATCTCTAGGTATAGGATATCTAGGTAGGCATGTATGTATTAGAATTTCCACTAATGTTTAGCTCCCCAGAGCTCATTCTTAAGTGAAGAACATAAATGAAGATTACAGATTAAAAAAAATATAATAAATTTCACAGAATGTTTGCATTCGCCATTTTTTTTATCATGAAAAACTTATCTATACTAATAAAAGAAAGTTTCGCTCTGTGTGTGTGTCTGTTAGCGATGGCTAGGAAAATCTAGCCCACCTAGAAGGCTGGAAATTTAGATTTAGGTAGTCCAAACCCTCTCCTGGTGCACCATTACGTCAGAATTTTAATATTTCAATTACTTTCTGAAATATTAATTATAATGCACAAAGAACTATCATTAAAAATACGCTTTTTTTCTTCGGTTGGTTGGTTGTGTAAAATATCTTCTCAGAACACATTAAATAAATCAGAGTAACGATGCATAGATAAGGACTTATAACGAAATAGTGCCAACATGGATTGCAGTTACCTGCATATAGCCAAGCTAATGTAGCGCCATCTACTCGCGGCAAATTACACAAACACCACCTGTTTAAGATATTTTCTGGCATGTTTTTCTTCATTATAATTATCTGGGTTTAATGTTTTTTTAAAAACAGGACATATATTATTATGATAGAGACTATTAATACAGAAAACTTTATTTAACAGATTATTTGTTATATATTTGCGGGAATGGCGAGGGGTAGGCGTCTAATTACATTTAACAATTTTAACATTTTTAGCATCACCTGTAGCTTTTAATTGTTGTTTTATATACAGAATACCGCTATTTTAAATCTCAATTTCTCAGTAATATCTCAGTAATAATGTTCCAAACTCCTCCATTTAGTTCTATTTTTAATAAATTATCGTAAAAATCAGCATTCATTGCTTCAAGGTGTATTTCTAAAAACCAATTACCAGTATTTCCGAATAATAGCCTAAGCCAAATTTCAAATTAAGTTCCTAGCTTAACCTAATGAATCAATCTTTAAAGATGTATAGTGATCCTCCTAAATAGTTATTTGCTGAAGGTCACTTGAACATCCGCCCCCCCCCCCCCATCCGGGGCCCTCCTTCAAAGTTTTCTCTAACTATTTCCCGTTTCCATATCTCAGCAACTATCTTTGCGATTTCAACACAAGTGATTCCGAACATTATAATTAACTTAATAGTCACCCTTTATAACATTAAACTAAATTTATGAGTAGCGGTTACCACTATTTCTGAATAATAGTTTAAGCCAAATTTCTAATTAAGTTCCTAGCTTAACGAAACGAACGAATTTTTAAAGATGCATAGTGGTCGTCCTAATTAGTCATTTGCTGAACGGCACTTGTACATCCCCGAACCCTCCTTCAAGGTTTTTTTTACCTAACTATGCCCCGTTTCCATATATCAGCAACTATCTTTCCGATTTGAACGCAACTGATTCCAAACATTATAATTAACTTAATAGTCACCTTCTATAACATTAAAGTAAATTTATGAGTAGCGGTTACCACTATTTCTGAATAATAGTTTGAGCAAAATTTGTAATTAAGTTTCTAGCTTAAACAAACGAACGAATTTTTAAAGATGCATAGTGGTCCACCTAATTAGTCATTTGCTGAAGGGAACTTGAACATCCCCTCCCCCCCTGGCCCCTCCTTCAAAGTTTTTTCTCTAACTGTGCCCCGTTTCCGTATCTCCGCAACTATTTTTCCGATTTCAACGCAACTGATTCCAAACATTATAATTAACTTAATAGACACCATTTATAACATTAAACTAAATTTATGAGTACAGGCTACCACTATTTACGAATAATAGTTTAAGCCAAATTTGTAATTTAGTTCCTAGCTTAACCAGACGAACGAATTTTTAAAGATGCATAGTGGTCCTCCTAATTAGTCATTTTCTGAAGGAGACTTCAACATCCCCTTCACCCGGCACCTCACTCATGATTATTTTCTCTAACTGTGCCTTATTTCAATAACTCGGCATATAATGTTCCCATCTTCTCGAAATCAGCTCGATTTTGTCGCACGCCTACTATACAGTACCGTAGGCAACGTTGACCGGTCTCAGAGGTTCTTTCCGAAAGAGGTTGCTCCCCTGGCGGTGGAAGGGGGAAATAAAAGATTTTCCGGAGCGTGCGAGCGTGCCCGGTATACGGTGTCTAAGCCATCGGAGACCTTGTCCAGAGTTTCGTTTTTTAAAAGATTTGAGTTAATTACACGGGTTCGGGCAACGCCGGGCTGTCAGCTAGTTTAAATAACAAAATACTCGGAAACAATTTTTCAGCAAAAGGATTTAATCTCGGTTTCAATCCGGACCACAGATTATTACTTACCCATCATACGTAGTATAGGGTAAGTTTTGTAAATCGAAAAAAAAAAATTGACGGATTTACACGTTTCAAACACTGGAGATTCCGAAAAGCATATTTTTAGAAAAAAAAATGCCGTCCGTCTGTCTGTGTGTGTGTCTGTAAACCTTCTATCTCCCGAACAAATTGAAATAGAGACTTGAAATTTGGTATGTACTTAGTATGTAATAATGGGAAGAAGCTTATTGAATTTCAGTAACCTCGATGATCCAGAACTATTTTTTTAGGACTCTCGAATTATTCGTTCTGATAAAAGGATTCTGAAAATTTTCGAAATTGTTTATTTTAAGCAGTGAATATAAAGACAATAAAATAACATAAATTTTGCATAAAAATGAAGTCGATCGGGTAATGAGTTGCCGAGATATTTGTAATCCTATTTTACACATTCTTCGATTTTTTCATGATCCTGTATTTCATTCAAATTTCGATTCAAAGATATATTTTTATTGGAAATGAGACGCTTCATCCGACGCAATAAACCATTAGTTAATAGGATTATCAATTTTGGAGTTATAAGAATGTTTCTTTTACACAAATCAGTAATAGAGCGTTTAAAGTTTAGGACGTCATCAAGCCAGGATTTTATTTTGCAATTTGAAAAATTCGTTGAACTTCCAATACGACGTCAGATTTTCTTTTTAATTCTCTAATGACGTGATATTAATCTGATTTGTGTACATGCACATACTCATACTCCTTGTATTATTGAGAAATCTTAGAAATTTTCCGTTTTATTACCACTATAACGTCAATCAATTTTATTTCATATTTATCTTTTTTTCAATTGGTGAAACTTTTTATTTCATTTTCATTTATTTCACGTGGAAATCGTCTGATAGAAAATTAATTATTGTAGAAAGAATTTCATCGTGGATTTTTAATCTTTGGCATCTGCTATAACGAAAAATGTTTCAATTTAATAGGAAAAGGCTGCTAGAATTTTGGTTTTTTATCTCTATTTATTAAAATAATACGATTTTTTTCAATTCTTAATATTTTGAGCTGTTTATTAGCTAGTATTCAGCTGTATACACAAAGTTTCAACTCTGTAAGTTACATAGTTTCTGAGAAGGGCTCTGTGACAGACAGGCAATGGAGCGGGAGTAATAGGGTTTCGTGAGATGAACGAAACCCTAAAAAAGGCATTTTCATTTCGCCCATAGCAGAGGCTATAATCCATTTCACTGAAATAATGAGGATGATTTTTTTTTTACATTGTGAAACTAGTTATAAATTCCTATGTCACGTTTAATGTACAATTTCAAACTTGTTGTAAAAATATCATTGCACAACTGTGATAGAAAGACACGAGTTCTGTTTTCCAATGATTCTGAAAAAGGAATTTAAACAGAAAGCGAGGATAGACAAGGGATACCCCACTTTTTTTTTTTTTTAACAACTCTGATCGTGCAAAGGTACCAGAATACGTCTGAATATTTCTCTTTTTTTCCCCATCAACAACAATTCATTTCCCTTTCAAGCTGATTTAAGAAACATTCCTGTTTCTTAAATAGGCAACTCTTTTCATTTTAACACTTCCCAATATAGCTTCAGATATTGTCTATTACGTTAAGGATAATTACTGGAAATGCGTTTTCAGTTTCGATGTGCGTTTTTAAGATTAACAAAATTGTTGCACGTGGTGTGTATAATTTATAGATCATATACAGGGATTCACAAAAGTTTTCGTAAGCATTACTGAGCAGGAGCGTGAATTGCTTAAAGATGATTTTAAATTGAGTTGTGCATTTTCAAGCTGAACTCTATTTAGTATACTGAGATATGTTTGTAGAATATAAATAAAATCATATACAGGGCTATGCAAAGAAATGGATACATGGCCGGCTGTGAATACTAATTCCTGGATGTAATTTTCATGTTTCTGAAAAGCTGTTTAAAATAGCAAGTTGGTTGTTTATACCTAACCACTGGCAGAAATCTGCAAAAGTCACGATTCTTATTATTTTAAAAATATCATTGTACAACTAGGGAAGAATGACGTGAGTTTTAATTTTATCTTATTATCTTGGCGTGTATAACAAACTGTAGATAATATACAGGGCTGTACGAAAGAACGTTTCCGTCCATTGGTAGAAATTGCTGAGGGTGAATTTCCAATTGTGCAATGCGTTTTCTTACTAAACTTAATTTTAGCATAGTATCTAGAATATATACGAATCTATAAAGGATATACAGGGCTGCACAAAACAATTCAATGCCTTTCCGCTTATGGACGGTAATTGCTGGAATCATGTTTTCAAATGAGTTATGAATTTTCTAAAATGTCTACCTAGGTATCTTCTTTACTGTATTAAACGACGATGTGTTGTTAAAGTATTATGGAAGTGTTGAAAAGTGTTTCATAATCTATGCTTAAGACATGATTTTTCTTTCTTGTTTCAATTTGTCAATAAAAAACAAATTTCACTTCGAGCCGAAAGGAATGCCTCCAAAAAGAAAATTGCATCTCATCTCTAGTATACATACCACAACATATATTTTTTATGCAGTTAAAAATACAGCGAGTTTCAACGTCAAGTCGAACCTACATTTTCGTTTATGCATTTAACAATAATAAAGATATTTTATCGAAAATTTTGACCGACATAGTTTGTTTTCTATGAAATGAGATGACTTCATGTGAAATGCTGAAAATAACCCACTCTCGTGTCGAAATAACACCTAGCTAGATTACCAATACTGGGAATGTAACTGACAGCACACATGTTGTAACTGGTTGCATTATAGTGCACTTACAGCATTTAGCATCACTTCATCCTATTTCACGCAAACTACTTTGAATGAAAATGTCAATAAAATATCTTCATTAATGTTAAACTTATAAACAAAAATCTGGGTTCAGCTTGGAAAGTGACGAACAAGTGCATTGCGAACTTGTTTCTCTATTAATATCTTTTATATATTTGTACAACCATCTTTTAAAGTTTTATTCTTCTATTTGGAAATACCTTATGTTTATTTTGTTGAGAACATTATATTTCTTCCCATAATAGTTTTGATTACAAGCGAAAACTACTGCTTATTATAAAAACTTAAACATTGTTTCGTAGAATTACTTAGTGAACATTATTTCTTAAGCATTTTCTTTTTCGGATAGTATTTTATTTTTGTTTTCTATTGTAGGGCATTTCAGAGACCACATTGGATCTTATGACGGGATGTTTTATTTGACGGGAGGTGTTTCTGTTACCTCTGGGGCATTTTGGCTTCTAGAACCAACTTTACTGAAACTTCGTCACGGAAAAGGTGCAAAAAATAAAATTTTACGAGACTAAACCAACAGAGAACAGCCTTTTAAAAAATCTGAAAGCACAGAAATTATCTCTAATATTAATGGACAAAAGTCAAGGTGATATATACAGACACTATATATGTGTATATATGTGTATATATATGTCGTAAATTCAAGTTCGAATTCGGTGTGAATGGCAGTCGGAAGATCGTTGATAAACATGTTTAACTCTGTGCAAGGTTTCCCTTCTCGATCGCATCAGGAGGCCGTGTGGTATCACCAACAACAAATCGCTTCAGTCCGTTTTCAGTAGAAGAAAAACTTTATTGACAGTTTGAAGACATCACTTCAGGAGGAATGCTCGGTAGGCTGTAGTTAAATCAATGCAGCAGTACGATCCATTGCGACAGTCAATAATTGTCCCAAATTTAAAGACATTATTTAGATGAATGGATTGAATCCACTGGGCACGAAACCCTTCTAAAACTTTACCAAAACTCTCTACATTATTAACTAAAAAGACGATGTTGCGAATTAGAAGTCTGCTCTTTAGCCAACGCTAAACGTCAAAATTCTCCACTGTCAAAGTTCTCTCCGAATCAGGATGTGCGAGAGTTTTAACCTAGCTCGCGTAAGAACGCAAAACACGTCACGTGACCAACTTTCATCAAATCACAAGGTTTTTTAAAGAACTCTATTAGCATTCAGGTGGAAAAACGCTTTCCTTAGCGCGAAAAATGTTCTACGCTTTTCTAGAAGATTCGATAATCTTGTACCAGACGCATGCCATATCAACAAACCAATTTATCTGCTTTGAAGCTGTGGTTAAACTTCGAATTTAATACGTAATAAAATAAAAGAAAATGAATCTTTGAGGTAGAAGAAAAAAAATGAAAGCTTTTCGGAAATATTTTAATAGACATTTAATATTTAATAATAGAATAAATTTACGGGAATAGGGTTTTCTGAGCGGAAATTTTTAAGAGATGTGATATTTTAGCATTTAAATAAAGAAGTTACAGCAATTTGACTACACGGGAATAATAACAATGAATTTTAATAATGGATTAAAATAAAGGTGTTCTATTTAAAGAATAACTTAACAAAGCTATCGCCATTTTTAGATCTAACTACTTTCGAATAAATGTTATTAAGTGGATTAGGATTAACTGGCTTTACATATGGATAGTACAAGACTATTTTAAAAATAAGAATTATTTTAATAAGCTGGGATTATATAAGGAACATTATTAAATGGAAAAAATTTATAAAATAATTTAGCAGATTGCGGAAAAAAATTAAATTTTGTAACACACACACACATATATATATATATATACTAGCAAAAC
Source organism: Maratus michaelseni (assembly GCA_963931845.1). NCBI lineage: Eukaryota > Metazoa > Arthropoda > Arachnida > Araneae > Salticidae > Maratus > Maratus michaelseni. Next base: position 11,553,192 of record OZ007593.1, on the reverse strand, counting down.
CCGCGGCTTTGCTCGCGTAATTCTTGAAAAATGCCAAGTGGTATTCGTTGGCCTATTTTCATTAGAGGAAATTTTACTGTCACAAATAATTCAGAAATTACTAATTAAGCAAATTTCTGTAATGATTTTGCTCCGTATGGCAATCCGGTAGAGCAGATTCTATTGGTTTTATATTAAATTAAATAATGTGAGTTTTATAATAAATTAATCATTGTGTGTGTTTTAAAATAAAATAATTTGTGTGTGTTTATAATAAAAATTGTATGTGTTTCATAATAAAATCAAACTAACATGCTGCTTTAGGAATCTAGGCCTAACGGGTTCAAACGTTTTTTTTTAGCTAAAATGGCGAAAACAAATATGGCGCCAACCCCGGTGCGTCTGCGACAGTTGTTCCAAAATTTCTAACAGTATAATATATACGCTAATTGGTGGGTAACTCGATTACAGAAGATTATTCCAATATCTTTTAAAAACCTTCAAAAAGAAAAAAAAAAGATTTGCAAAGAAAACTAAAAAAAAAAAATGAATGGTGAAAAACTTAAATATGTGTTATAATTTACACTAAAATTTATATATTTGACTTCATTTTTATAATATTAACTGATATTTATATAATATATATTCAAATGCAAACAATTACACTAAAAAGGCTGCCGCATACTTGAAAAACACCATTTTTTTTAACATCGCTCGGACCGATGTCACACTTGCGCCTTTTTGGCTGAAAATCAAATTGTTTGGCAACAAAAGTGAAATCAAAATTGTAAATATACAGATAAAATGTAACTCACAAATACAGTCATTTTTAGGTAGATTTCGTAAGAAATACTACCTATTACATTCTTACCTAAGTTGGTAATTTTGAAAAAATTTTGCAGATCTACGCCGATCATGACTCCCAGAACCCAAAACCACCCCCAGTTCAAAAGTTTATCTATCTATCTATCTATCTATCTATGTCACTTTTTTCTGACCACGATAACTGGAAAAATTCTGCATAAATCTCTTCCAAACTGATACATAAAATCAAGGGTCATAAAATCTCGGTCAAGTTCGTTAATGGGCAAAATCGAACCAAGGGGGGGGGGAAATGGGGGGGCTTTTTGTGAAAACAGAAAAATTCTCATAATTTCTTTATTATTATACGTATCGAATCCGTTTAAAGTTATTATTACTTCTAGGAAAAGGGCCGAAAATGTATGTATGACAAATTTTTGATATAATTAAAAATGGCCCCAAGGGGGGGGAAAAAGGGGGGTTTTAGAAGAAAAAAAATCATAGCTTCGTCAATTCAGAAGATATCAAATCCGCGTAAATTTATTATTAATCCTCTTAGTATTATCTAAAACTTTTATATTGACAAGTTTTTTATACGACCAACCGTTATAGCAAAAAAAAAAAATTAAAAACAAAACAAATCCCTGCCGGCTCCGCCTGCAAACAAGTTATTTTTCGAAGTAGGCGGTTCCAACTCCCGCGTCTTTTCGAAACTGATACATAAAATCAAGGGTCATAAAATCTCGGTCAAGTTCGTTAATGGACAAAATCGAACCAGGGGGGGGGGGGGGGGAAATGGGGGGGGGCTTTTTGTGAAAACAGAAAAATCCTCATAATTTCTTTATTATTATACGTATCGAATCCGTTTAAAGTTATTATTACTTCTAGGAAAAGGGCCGAAAATGTATGTATGACAGATTTTTGATATAATTAAAAATGGCCCCAAGGGGGGGGGGGGGAAGGGGGGTTTTAGGAGAAAAAAAATCATAGCTTCGTCAATTCACAAGATATCAAATCCGCGTAAATTTATTATTAATCCTCTTAGTATTATCTAAAACTTTTATATTGACAAGTTTTTATAGGACCAACCGTTATAGCAAAAAAAAAATTAAAAACAAAACAAATCCCTGCCGGCTCCCCCTGCAAACAAGTTATTTTTCGAAGTTGGCGGTTCCAACTCCCGCATCTTTTCGAAACTGATACATAAAATCAAGGGTCATAAAATCTCGGTCAAGTTCGTTAATGGACAAAATCGAACCAAGGGGGGGGGGGAAATGGGGGGGGGGCTTTTTGTGAAAACAGAAAAATCCTCATAATTTCTTTATTATTATACGTATCGAATCCGTTTAAAGTTATTATTACTTCTAGGAAAAGGGCCGAAAATGTATGTATGACAGATTTTTGATATAATTAAAAATGGCCCCAAGGGGGGGGGGGAAAGGGGGGTTTTAGGAGAAAAAAAATCATAGCTTCGTCAATTCACAAGATATCAAATCCGCGTAAATTTATTATTAATCCTCTTAGTATTATCTAAAACTTTTATATTGACAAGTTTTTATAGGACCAACCGTTATAGCAAAAAAAAATTAAAAACAAAACAAATCCCTGCCGGCTCCACCTGCAAACAAGTTATTTTTTGAAGTTGGCGGTTCCAACTCCCGCATCTTTTCGAAACTGATACATAAAATCAAGGGTCATAAAATCTCGGTCAAGTTCGTTAATGGGCAAAATCGAACCAAGGGGGGGAAAATGGGGGGGCTTTTTGTGAAAACAGAAAAATCCTCATAATTTCTTTATTATTATACGTATCGAATCCGTTTAAAGTTATTATTACTTCTAGGAAAAGGGCCGAAAATGTATGTATGACAGATTTTTGATATAATTAAAAATGGCCCCAAGGGGGGGGGGGAAGGGGGGTTTTAGGAGAAAAAAAATCATAGCTTCGTCAATTCACAAGATATCAAATCCGCGTAAATTTATTATTAATCCTCTCAGTATTATCTAAAACTTTTATATTGACAAGTTTTTATAGGACCAACCGTTATAGCAAAAAAAAATTAAAAACAAAACAAATCCCTGCCGGCTCCACCTGCAAACAAGTTATTTTTTGAAGTTGGCGGTTCCAACTCCCGCATCTTTTCGAAACTGATACATAAAATCAAGGGTCATAAAATCTCGGTCAAGTTCGTTAATGGGCAAAATCGAACCAAGGGGGGGAAAATGGGGGGGGCTTTTTGTGAAAACAGAAAAATCCTCATAATTTCTTTATTATTATACGTATCGAATCCGTTTAAAGTTATTATTACTTCTAGGAAAAGAGCCGAAAATGTATGTATGACAGATTTTTGATATAATTAAAAATGGCTCCAAGGGGGGGGGGAGGGGGGTTTTAGGAGAAAAAAAATCATAGCTTCGTCAATTCACAAGATATCAAATCCGCGTAAATTTATTATTAATCCTCTTAGTATTATCTAAAACTTTTATATTGACAAGTTTTTTATAGGACTAACCATTGTAGCAAAAAAAAGTTAAAAACAAAAAAAATCCCTGCCGGCTCCGCCTGCAAACAAGTTATTTTTCGAAGTAGGCGGTTCCAACTCCCGCATCTTTTCGAAACTGATACATAAAATCAGGGGACATAAAAACTCGGTCAAGTTCGTTAATGGGCAAAATCATACCAAGGGGGGGGGGGGGGCTTTTTGTAAAAACAGAAAAAACCCGATAATTTCTTAATTATGATACGTATCGAATCCGTTTGAAGTTATTATTACTTCTAGGAACAGGGCCAAAAACTTATGTATGACAGATTTTTGATATAATTAAAAATTGCCTTAAAGGGGGAGGGAAGGGGGGTTTTAGAAGAAAATAATTTATAACTTCGTCAATTCCCAATATTTCAAATCCGCTTAAATATATTATAAATCCTCTTAATATTATCTAAAACTTTTATATTGACATGTTTTTTATAGGACCAACTCTTATAGCAAAAAAAAAAAAAAAAAAAAAAAAATCCTTGCTGGCTCCGCCTGCAAACAAGTTTTGTTTCGAAGTAGGTGGTTCCAACTGCAGCATGATCGCAAAAAGGTCATTTCTTCCGCAATTCCCGACAAACAGGCACCCCACGTTCTGCGTCTTCGAAATCTACCTGTGCCTGTAGGCCGAGCCGTCAGGGATTTTTATTATAATTGCAGCTGCAAGTTTCTTCAGTATGTCACATGATGAAGAAGTTAGATTTATTAAAAATAAAATTTTAAAAAGAAGAACAAATCAAAACAAAGTTGTTACACAGATTTTATCAAATCAAATTTTTAGAAGTATTTTTCTTAACCTGACGCAAACGATAAATCGCCACTTATGGTTTTAATTGCAATATTTCTTATTGAATAATTTTGTAAGCATTACGAACATTCTTTTTCATGTATAAATTAAATATTTTCGTTTTACAAGAGTATTTGTTATCAAAACTGTTTTTTTGTTTTCCCCCTTTTTTATTTTAAATAAAATCAGTAACTTTTTTCTTTTATTTTTCAATGTGTTTGTATTATTTTTTTATATTATATAGCAGTTTCAATTCTTTCACCAACGATGATGGTCGCCAAAAAACGACCAATGGTAACCTTTTCGTCCAAAATTACAGAACTTTTCATCATAATTCTATAACTAATCTACTTAGAATGCTGTGTTGTATACTAAAACCTTCCCTGAAAAATTACCTATCGAACAGTGCAAGTTCCATCAAAATCCATTCTGCGGAACTCTAATTATAAAGGAACGGAACGAAATTTCCGTTTGTGTTTTATATATATAGTAGATAGTAGAAGTTGATAGTATATGTGTGGTATGTGTTTATTTGTATGGGGAAAAAAAGTTGCATGAAACCCAAATCATAGGTAATATTAGCTGTCTGAACTTAATGTTTTGTAGTCAGTTTTTTCTTCATGAAACCAACAACAAGAAAAAACAAATGTTGTAGTTGCAAAAATGTCCTATACAAACAATTGTTATGTGGCACTTTTATTGCAGTACTTCTGATAATGTGTCAGGTGAACTTGTGTAAAAGAAAATCTCATCAAAAAGTCACCTGTAAAAAATGCAGCCAAGTCTCGTAACTCATTTACCGTAAAACGTTCTGAGATCGTATAAAGCCAAGTTTAGCTATCTTATTAACTCTGAAATTTTCATTCACAAATCACTCCTAGTCTCTACATATTTAGTTAATTATTATTTTGTGACTTGGCAATTACGTAACACAAGAATGTGATGTATATAGTTAGTCTTAATCAAATAATACTATAACATATTAAGGTGGTATTATGGTAGTAATAATGGTAGTATGGTAATAAAATAGCTAAACTTGGCTTTATACGATCTCAGTACTTTTTACGGTAAATGAGTTACAAGACTTGGCTGAATATTTTACAGGTGACTTTTTGATGAGATTTCACTTCTTTTTGTAAGTAATCCTTCTTTTCTTGATTTTGGGCTCTTTTTGGAGATTATCCGCTGATTTTCGAAGAAATTACCTTAAAGAAATTTCAGGTAACTAGGTAAGCACTATGTTATGGGAGGGGGGAGTCAAAAGTACTCTCAATTGCTTCCAGGAAAGGTGCTATCTATCTCAGATACTATACGCAGCCTAGATACTTGATATTTAGCACAAAAGTACTGTTTAGGATAAAAAGAAAGCTAAAATTAAAATTTCCGGAAATTTTCAATAAATCAAACTATATTCAATTTTCTTCTTCTTTTTTTTTTTTTTTTTTTTTTTTTTTTTTCCGGATTTTTAAATTTTTCCTTACTTTGTATCCTAAACCCTACCTTTGTGCCAAATGTCAAGCTGGTAGGACTACAAAATCGAAGTATTTTCAAACCTTCGACTTTTTATAAATTTATTGATTTTTCGATTTTACTTCTAAGTTTCCTTATTGTCATGCCAATATAGTAATTCTTTAATCCGTCTTCTTATGATCATTTAGGTTCAATTTAAAGATAAATCAAGATAATCTTAGAATCACCATGATTTCATTTAGAAAGGACTATCAAGCCATAACCAGCCAGTAATGTCGAGAGGAAAGGGGGAGCTGCGAAATTTTTTTTGGTGCTAACATCATTTAACAATCCATATTTCATATGCAAATTAAATAGAGTATAACCTGTGAAAAAAAAAAAAAAAAAAAAAAAAAAAACATGTCTATAAAGAAACCGCCCATAACGTAGCCGGTCTATAGCGGAACTTTTCTATACCGAAATTCGTAAACAAAAAGAAAAAAAAAGCATAATCCCGGGAAAAAAATATAAAACAATTAGGGGCGGTATATTAGCTAATAGGACAATTATCTTAAAACTCATGTTTCTAGAACTACAAAATCGAATTGTTTTCGAATTTTCGATTTTTTACAGATATTTCGCTATTTCGATTTTATTTTCGAATTTTACAAATTTTTAAAAGTTTCTTTTTTGAATCGTAAATATTTTAAGTCTCTAAGACTACAAGATCGAATTATTTTCAATTTTTTATTTTTTTCGGATTTTTTTTCTAATTTTCCGGATTTTTTTTTTTTTTCATTTTTCCTTATTTTGTATCCTAAATACTACCTTTATTTTCAAGCTTCTAGCGCTACAAAATCGAATTATATTCAAAATTTCGACCTTTTCCGATTTTTTTTTTTTTTTTTAATTTATTGTGTTTTAATTTTTCCTTTTTCTGTATCCTAAATGACTATAGTACCTTTACGCTGAATTTTCAGTTTCTAAAGCTACAAGATCGAATTTTTTTTTCAATTTTTTGAATTTTCAAATTTTCCAGATTTTTTATTTATTTATTTATTTTTTTTTTTTTTTTGTACCCTAAATACTACCTTTATTCCATATTTCAAGTTTCTAGCGCTAGAAAATCGAATTCTTTTCAAATTTTCGATCTTTTTCGATTTTTTTTTTTTTTCGAATTTATTGTGTTTTAATTTTCCCTTTTTCTGTATAACACTACCTTTATGCTGAATTTTTAGTTTCTAAAGCTACAAAATAAAAAAATAAAAATCAATTTTTAGAATTTTTTTTTCGAATTTTCCAGATTATTTAATTTTTACTTTCTTTATTTTTTTATTTTTATTTTTTTTTTTTTTTTGTATCTTAAATACTACTTTTATTCCAATTTTCAAGTTTTTAGCTCTAAAAAATCGAATTATTTTCAAATTTTCGTTTTTTTTTTCGATTTTTTCAATTTTTTTATTTTATTTTCGCTTTTTGTTGTGTTTTTATTCATTTTTTCTTCTTCTGAATCCCTTTACACAAATTTTCTGTTTCTAAGACTACGAGATCGAATTATTTTCAATTTCTCGTTTTTTTTTTCGAAATTTGCGGATTTTCTTTTTTTTTTTTAATTTTCCGTATCTTTAAATTTTTCCTTAAATAGCATCCTAAATATTACCTTTATTCCAAATTTCAAGTTTTTAGCGCTATAAAATCGAATTATTTTCAAATTTTACTTATTTTTCGATTTTTTTTATTTTATTTTCGAATTTCATTGTGTTTTTCATTTTACCTTATTCCGAATCCTAAACACTATCTTTACGCCGAATTTTAAGTTTCTAAGGCTAAAAGATCAAATTATTTTCAATTTTTCAATTTTTTCGAATTTTTCCATTTTGTTTTCGAATTTTCCGGATTTTTTCATTTTTTCTTATTTTGTATCCTAAATACTACCTTTATTCCGAATTCCAAGTTTCTAGCGCAACAAAATCGGATTATTTTCAAATTTTTTTGATTTTCTGAATTCTGAACACTACCTTTACACCAAATTTTAAGTTTCTAAGACTACAAGATCGTATTATTTTCAGTTTTCAATTTTGTTGGAATATGTTGAATTTGGAATGCTTTTTTTTTTCGAATTTTCTGGATTTTATAATTTTTAGGGTTTTGTTCATCTCACGAAACCCTATTACTCCCGTTCAGTTGTCTGTCTGTCACAGAGCCATTCTCAAAAACTATGTAACTTACAGAGTTGAAACTTTGTGTATAAATCTGAATACCACCTATAAAGAGCTCAAAATATTAAAATTTGAAAAAATCGTATTATTTTAATAAATAGAGATAAAAAACCAAAATTCTAACAGCCTTTTCCTATTAAATTTAAACATTTTTCGTTATAGCAGATGCCAAAAATTAAAAATCCACGATGAAATGCTTTCTACAATAATTAATTTTCTATCAGAGGATTTCCACATGAAAAATGAAAATGAAATAAAAAATTTCACCAATTGAAAAAAAGATTTATATGAAATAAAATTTATTGAGTCATAGTGGTAATAAAACGGAAAGATTTCTCAATAATACAAGGAGTATGAGTGTATGTATATACACAAAGCAGATTAATATCACGTCATTAGAGAATTAAAAAGAAAATCTGACGTCATATCGGAAGTTTAACGGATTTTTCAAATGTTTCAGAATAATATAAATCGAGTATCAATATGAGTAATAGAGAATAGTAAATATATGATATAAATACTGGACGATTACACCATGAAACACTACTATGTTAATGATGTGAGTATAAAATATGAGTTTGAGGAACGTATTTAATCATGTTAAAAACCCGATTACGTATATCTTAACATTAATATTCGCATATCTTAACATTTTGAAGGTGTACAACATGTTTAATTTTGAAATAATTTTTTTGTTTAAATATCGCATTTAGTCCACATGACAGATAATATTATGACAGAATATAATAGCGGACTTCGCCCGCTATCGGGCTGGTTTAGATATTCGACAAAACGAGAAAAATAGCCCGGTAAATTTTTACTTTATAAAAAACATGACTTTTTTTTTGTTGTTGTTGCTAAATGAAATTTGTTTGAATTTATTAAAGAAAGGATAAAGTGTTTTGAAAGGAATATTAAACGAAACCCTTTGAGCGATCGTCGATCACACTTACCCACTTGTTTTCTTTCTTTGTGTCTTAAACACTACCTTTATTCCAAATTTCAAGTTTCTAGGCCTACGGGATCCACCTAATCTTTTTGATGACGCATGAGTGAGTGAGTGAGTGACAAAAAATCGAATGTTTGAGTTAATATATCGTCTGAACTAGAAAAGACAGAAATTTGTAATTTTAGATTTTGGTCATGTGTGCCAAATACTCTAGAAAAACGAAGTTCCATGTTTTGAGGAAACTCCAGTGTAGGGGGGGGGGGGGGGGGGAACAAAAGTGCCCTCAGTTGCTTCCAGAAAAAGATGCTTACAGCTGTGCTCTCTTGACTTGGCGGATGCCTCCAGATACAAAATTAAAAATTCAGGAACTAGAAAAGACAGAAATTTGTAATTTTAGATTTTGGTCCTGTGTGCCAAATACTCTAGAAAAACGAAGTTCCATGTTTTGAGGAAACTCCAGTGTAGGGGGGGGGGGGGGGGGGAACAAAAGTGCCCTCAGTTGCTTCCAGAAAAAGATGCTTACAGCTGTGCTCTCTTGACTTGGCGGATGCCTCCAGATACAAAATTAAAAATTCCAAAAACTCAATCTTTTTTCAATTTTTTTTTCGATTATTTCAAATTTATGAAATTTTTTTTTTCAAATTTTCTGGATTTTTAATTTTTTTTCTATCCTAAGTACTACCTATATTCCAAATTTCAAGTTTCTAGTTCTACAAAATCGAATTATTTTCAAATTTCGATATTTTTCAATTTTTTTGATTTTTCAATTTTATTTTCGGTTTTTATTGTGTTTTTACTTTTTTTTATTTTGAATTCCAAACACTACCATTCGCCGAATTTTAAGTTTCTAAGGTTAAAAGATCAAATTATTTTCATTTTTTCATTTTTTTTTTTTTTAATTTTTCGAATTTTTTAATTTTTTTTCGAATTTTTTGGGGGTTTTTTATTTTTCTTTTTTTGTTACCTAAACACTACTTTTATTCCAAATTTCAAGTTTCTAGCGCTATAAAATCGAATTATTTTCAAATTTTTGATGTTTTTCAAATTTTTAATTTAATTTTCGATTTTTATTGTGTTTTTAATTTTTTCTTATTCTGAATTCCAAACACTACCTTTACGCCGAATTTTAAGTTTCTAAGTTTCTAATTATTTTCATTTTTTCATTTTTTTTTATTTTTAATTTTTGAAAAAAATTTCGAATTTTCTAGATTTTTTTAATTTTTTCTTTTTTTGTATCATAAATACTACCTTTTGCCACATTTGAAGTTTCTAGCGCAACAAAATCTGATTGTCTTCAAATTTTCTTTTTTTTTTTCAATTTTTTCGATTTTTTAAATTTTGCTTTCGATTTTTTTTTTGTGTTTTTTGTGTTTTCTCTTTCTGGATGCTAAACACTAACTTCACACCAAATTTTAAGTTTCTAAGACTACAAGATCGTATTATTTTCAATTTTCAATTTTGATGGAATTTGTTGAATTTTCGAATGGTTTTTTGTTTTTTTTCGAATTTTCCAGATTTTATAATTTTTCCTTTCATTGTATCCTAAACACTACCTTTTTTCCAATTGTCAAGTTTCTAGGGCTACGGGATCTACCTAATCTTTTTGATGACGCGTGAGTGAGTTACAAAAAATCAAATGTTTGAGTTCATATATCGTTTGAACTCGAAAAGACAGAAACTTGTAATTTAAAATTTTGGTCCTGTGTGCCAAATACTCTAGAAAAACGAAGTTCCAGGTGTTTGGAAAACTCCAGTGCAGAGATATGGGGAGGGTCAAAAGTGCCCCAAGTTAAGTTGCTTCCAGGAAAGGATGGTTACGGCTGTGCTTTCTCGAGTTGGCGGAGGCACTGCCGTGCCTCCAGATCATTTTAACAAATATTGTATCCAGAGAAATGTCCAAATGCACAAATTTTACTCGTTGACCTTGTGAACAAGATTTAAAATGTTGAAAACCTGTATATATAGAGGGAAATGTTCAATAAAACTTTAAAAAGTATGGATCTATTTATTATTATCCACTTTCTCCCATAATAAATTAGGCTAGATCCGTGAATATTTGAGCACTCTAAGAAAAACTCACACCTCATTCATTGAAATTTAAATAAGTTGAACACTTTCGAAAAACCAAAGCCTAAATTATCTTTTCCATTTTCTCTCATGTTCAACCAGAACGCTTACATATCTGACGTAACATGTCGCACACATACTTCTATCTAGCTCTCGCAAGTAGAGGCTAAATGGTTTCCAAACGGCGCACAGTAGGGCGTTTTGAGGATCTAGGTGGACAAAATTATTGCTTTGAAGTTTAATTAGGTTTTGGCTGGGATTTCGAATCTATCAGTAATAAAATAATCAAACAATGATAAATATTTGGCTTATTTAATAATTTATATTATTATTATTATTATTATTATTTATATTATCATTATTTATTTATATTATTATTATTTTTTAAATTATAATATTGTATTGTCATTGAAACTACACATGTATTAAAAGTTTCAGCTCAATCGGATAATTAAAAGTGGTGAAAATTGACTTGCAAGATTTGAATTAAACACTCAGACGCACACTTCAAGTTAATATAACTTAATGATTCGCAAACTTTCGCAGGAGCTGTCTTAAGTTTCCAATACTTTAGGAATGGCACTTTGATTTAAAAAAAGGCTTATTGCTTAATAATGCTTAATACTGTATTAAAAGTCAAGATGAAGTTTGAAAACAAGATGGCGCTTATTTTCAAACAACAATAGGTTAAATCGTGTGACAAACATGTGACATATGTCCAGTAAACTCCTGCTTTCAAATAAAACAGAAAAGTCACGACTTGCTTTCGAACTTACAGAAAAATAATGCAATTCTTGAAAGTCTCTCAAATCAACTGCCTTTTTTACGGTCGTAGTTAATCGACACATCGGGTTTTTTCGACAAAACTTGTACGGATCTCGACGAAAGAGACATTCGGCTACCAGTATACGCGGTCTTGTTATATTCCGAGATAATCGGAAAAATGAATTTTGTCCACCTAGATCATCAAAACGCCCCACTGTGCGGCGACGAGGAATGCCAGAACTATCCACAACCTTATCTCCTATGTATTACTTACCCATCATACGTAGTATAGGGTAAGTCTTGAAATCGTTTTAAAAAATCGAAAAAACAAATTTGACGGATTTACACGTTTCAGACACTGGAGATTCCGAAAAACATATTTTTAAAATAACAAAAAGAAAAGGCAAAATACAATGCCTGTCAATTTGACTATCTCGTTTACGGTGAAAAGATTTATCCGAAATGTTGCGATTTAAACGCCACTTCCAAAGGTATTGTTATTTTAGAAGAAAGCAACACTTTTCGGCAATTAAAAATCTTTTTTAAAATCGGTAGTGTTTTTTCATTTTTTTTTTCTTTAAATAACGAATATTGTATGTAAACGGGAAATTTTTAATCGATTTTTAACTCATTTCCTAATATAGAGGAGAATTATAAAACTGATTTTCAAATGTGTGTTTCCGATTATATGTATATATTCAGTATATAATGAGAAATGGCTTATATAAGAAACGAGGTCACATATAATTTCTTTCTTTACGGCATTTTTATGAATGCCCAAAAATTGCCGCAAAACACAAAAAACTCTAGAAATCGCATTTTTTTTTTTTTTTTTTTTTTTTTTTCTGTAAGAATTTCGAATAAAATTTATTGAAAATATTTGTTTAATAATGTTTAAAGTGATTATATTAGTAAATGTTTTTGAGGATATTTGTTAATTAACAAGTGTTTTACCGCATTTTCAGAAGAAAAGTCAAAATACGATGTATGTAAATGACTATCTTGTTTACGGTGAAAAGATTTGTCCGGATATTCTATAAGGCTAAAAGTATGGAATATAATTTCTTTTATCAATGTCAAAAAATCGTCACAAAACGCCAAAAAAAACCTCTAAAAATAGCATAAAAAAGTTCACGAAACATACAAAAATATCTGTACGAATTCCGAATAAGCTTTATTATAACAGGACAAAATTTACTACATTGGGCTAAATGTTTAAAAGCGTTTTACTAATGTGGAAATATCAACGCAAAACGAAAAAATACATGATATTTTATGAATAACCTGCATTGAAAGGGGGTCGGGGGTGCAAATGTTTTATGAGCACAATAATGTTTTATGCAAAATTTGACCGTTAAACCCAGAAACTTGACCCAGAAACTTGAGAATATTGAATTAAATGAAAGGGGACTAGTTAATATGAAAGTGACATAGTTAGAATCTTACGTTACCGCTACTCATGCTTCAGATTTGTACATTAACACAGTAACAAGACTTTTTTTCAGGATTTTGTTTTATTTTTCCATATAAAGATTAAAATCCAAATAGTTGGGATAAAATAACAATTTAAAGTCTATAAAAATTTATTTTTGATGAAAAGTAATATTTTTGTGCAAATGAAAATGAGTAGAAATGAAAGTTCAAATAATAGTTTTAAGTCATAACAACAGTGTTCTCTAATCTGAAAACACTTAAATAAATATAATAAAGATACATGAAAAAAAAGAAAAGGACACATTAATGCATTTTAACGTAGCAATATTTATTTCGTAGAAAGCTTGATTTACATACATCGTGTTTTTTAATTATTATTATTATTATTTATATAAATGAATAGGACATAGCAGCATATACAAGTGCTAGACAAATTTACCAAAAATCAATTAAAATTTTTATTACTAAATATAAACCATTTATACATGAGCAAAATATATATTTTTAATCATACATACTTAAGAAAAAAAAAGGCATAACCATAGAGTATTGTAATTAAAAAATTGATCTCACCGATGTACATTTGAATATTACCTGGGAGTTGTCAGACTTACGAATGCAACATGTATCTATAGGTTTCTATGACGTTTGTGAATTTTTAATAACTCGAATATGCTACTTCTCAGATGCTGTGAGACTGCATGTACGCTCATCGATAGGTTTCCACCAAGACTATCATGCATATTTGCTTGTGCGAGCAAGTTGGAAAATCCGGACTCCAGGTACCTCAGTCGGACTTCAGTTTCGAGTGCACGATGGAACCTTACATCAGGGAGAGTAAAGCATGAGATCGAAACACGGATATCCAAGGCTGAGTCTTGGAGAAAAAGGGAATATAACATTTTCTGACATTATTTTCCTTCTCATCTTTTTATTTAAATTTATGTCAGATATCCTGTTGGGAGGGGGGTGGGGACCAAGAGGGATATTTTTCTGTTGGGCATTTTTCTGGGAAAAGGTTCACTAAGTCAGTCTCCCCCCTCCACTTCCTTTGTACCTTATTGGTAAAATTCCTTAGTCAATCAAGAGACGGGCTATAAGCATGGGGTCTCCCGTACTTTTCATGCCAAAAGGCTCTCTGTGCTCATATGTTTTGTTAAGTGTCTATGTAATAAATTTCCTCGAGAAGTAATGAATCTACCTTTGACCCCTTGTGGATTGTTGTGCCAGCTTCTATATACAGACAGATTTTATGGTTCAGTGAGATACTAAAATACTCTGATGACTATTCATACGTGAAAATTGATTAAAAGAAAAAAAATTATACATATCATATGTATACACTAAAAATAACACAATTATTTTGAAAAATGCACAAAAATTGTAATTGACAGAGACACAAGTTTTAATAGGATAAATACTTGTTTGAGTGTGTTTAATACAGAATAATAGTTATTACATGTGTAAATGAATTATTCCTGAAAAAAGAAAATTACAATAAAATTAGTAAAATGGCTGTGTGGATCCTTAAATGAGTACCGTAATTTCCGGCCTATAAGCCGTCGATAAAATAACCAGAAAATTTATTCAATTATTGAAATGAAATATTTACAGTAATTTAGTAAATCACATTTTTTAAAATAAAATTTCCGGATCGAAACTTGATTGTTTGATCCACGGATTATACGCCAGAAATTACGGTAACTATTTTTCGTCTGTTTTTCGAATTTAGGAATTTTATATAAAAAGGATAAAAGACAATTTTTTTATAATCACAATGACAATTTTTTGTTATTTTTTCAGCTAGAAGATTAGGTGGATTTGTTTGTTTTTCACTTTTTAATTTAAAGTTATATTACATAATATATAAATTAAATTAAAAGATTTAGTCTTACTCAATATAAAATCGTTCTTTTGATAAGAAAGGTAATTTGTGAGAAAATTTTTAATACTGTTTATCAGTTGTAATTGAATGAATAAAAGTTAATTCTATCAAAAATCTTTCAGAATTCTATCAAAAGTTTTCTTTTGAAAATGTTTGAAAAGAAAATTTGAAAAGAAAACTGCAAACAAATAAAAAAAAGTAGTAAAGTAGATTTGATTATGCTGAACCAATGTTGTCAAACATAATCGATTTTAGAAACATATGATTTAAATTGAATGTATTAAAAGTTAATCTAAAAAACTGCTTCATAGCCAAATCACTCTTGCTAAATACATCAATTGAGAGTGACCCGATTACGGATGATTACTCAATAGCTTTGATTTTCTACACATGAATGAATGTGTTGCAATTCGAACTACAAGTGCATACTCTGGAGCATAATCATCGAAGTGAGTCTAATAAGGTGTGTTATCAAGATATATACTGCAAAAATGAGGTACATAACCACAAAAAATATATGACATGCTCACGTTTCTCTATCGGTTTCTCCTTATTTGAGGCGGAGGCATAGAATTCATTTCAGGATCAATAAACGCCAGGTGGTGAAAACAACTGAAATTACACTATTTCATTTAAAAATATCAATTTTTAAATTATTTTGGAATTTTTCTTCAACCAAAATGGATTAGGATGTATTTAAACAATATCTACTCTTTAAATGTGCAACATATGTTTTTTAGTTGACAGCTATATAAGTATTGCTATTAGGATATTAATGTTTTTTTACGATAAAATCCCTATACAGTGAGATGCTTATCCCAATAAAACTACGTAAGAATTTCAAACCGCACCACATACTACAATAAAGAAATATAATAAATATAAAAATTGCAAACATAAAGTTAACCAGAAAACATGGTGGGGTAGAGTCGTACTTTTATGTAATGGAATTTCTTTCTTAAAACAATTGTAAGGTTATCCTTAAAAGAACACCATTTGCAGTTTCTAAAAGTTATACTATTATCTTAAATTTTTGGAAACATTACATGCTCATTTTTATATGTAACTTAAACTATATAAATTTCGGATTGCAAGATATTAGGTGGTATCTGAAGCGAAAGCAAAATAAAAATGTGAGTTACACACCTGACGTTGATAGCCCTGATCACTAGACTTACAAGATACAGTATGTAAAATCTGTCGATTCTTTACTTGTAATTATGTTACTTTAATTACAATTCAAACTTTTTTCTTTCAAGCGTTATGCAAATATTTTTATCACTGACTCTATATTAACGGTCGAATTCTAGATACAGAAACCGTGCTGTGAAAACACAGTGCTAATTTTAGTTCTCTTAAAATCAACTATTTTAAATTCGTTAGCTATTCTTGATTCCCGAACAGAATCAAATCTAAATTTTGTTTTCAGGTACTTTCACTACCATGCGAAGTAAACTATCACAAAGATATGAAGTAAGTCAGTCGATGATAAGAGATGTTAAATATTTCGTCGGAAACTATAATAGTCCTATCTTTAATCATCATTTACCAAAAAAAGATCTGCTTTTATATATCAGGACATTGAAAACGAAAGGGCGAATCCCGAAATTGGGGTGTTGGGAAATGAAGCTCAAAGTTTTGGAAGTAGTTCGAGATAGCAAGGGGGAATCTTTATTTTAATCATTGCTTATTCAAAAACCATAATAGTATGTATTGATATTGGGGGTTTCAGACGCAGGGTTCGCTCTTGCTTCTCTATAAATATGAGACCACAAGTTTATTATAGAAGATGGTACAACTCACTTTAGCTTGACACTGTGAGAATACTAAGGGTGAACCAGGGCAAAACGACTTACTTACGTTTTGTCTACATCTATCTGACGTGGAAAAAAAAAATCGAAATTTCGAATTCGCCCTTTCTCTCCCAAGCTCCTGATATGTTTGATATATCTTCATTTTGTTACAAATTTTCATGTTCGATTTATAAAATTATATTTTTTAGGCAATCTCACAACACATACAAAGGTGAATTATCCTTCCTCTGATCGTTTGAAGACAAAAGATTAGAATTCAGGTCCCCATATCCGCTTCGTCTTCTAAACTCGTTGCGTATTGTGAACTTTTGTGTTAATGGCTGATGCATCTTGGCAAACGGATGAATCACTTCGGTACTTCCTACATGAGTATTGAGTATTGACAGTGATGTGAAAAGGAAATGATGTCTTTAGGCGGTGTATTTTTTCTTTCATAAGTTGAGGACAGGCTCGTTATTGTTCTTATTCATACTCAGAACGATATTTTGTTGCCATGACTGATACGGAGTGCTCGAGTGTTACTTCTGGATTGGAGCCTCTTTGTCATGATCAATATCTGCTTCATAGTCAGGACAGGAGAGAACAACATGTTTTTAATGTATTTAATCCGTCCCCCATAAATCTTACAAATAAATGGTCAGCCAAAAGTGACAATTCCAAAGCATACAAGGCAAGTACTGACAATCCAACATTTTACTTCTGATCTCATTTTTTTTAAAAGGACAAACATAATGATGACTGAATAAAAAAGAATCCTTTTTGTTTTCCTGAAAGTGCCCCTTAAAATTTCATAAGAGGCAAAACCAGCAATTAGAATAACACCAGAAGAAACAACTAAATTTCGATATCAAAATTACCTTCGTCTAATCCAAAGGAAATCCCAGTTTTAAATGATGTACAGAGTGTT
This sequence comes from Maratus michaelseni, assembly GCA_963931845.1. NCBI lineage: Eukaryota > Metazoa > Arthropoda > Arachnida > Araneae > Salticidae > Maratus > Maratus michaelseni. The sequence goes on along the minus strand of OZ007593.1, from coordinate 11,535,605 downwards.
TTACAAGTCCTTTCACATTTTAGAAAAATTACCAAATTGTCGTATCGGAATGCTGATTTTTTTCCCCTTTTTAGATAAGAGGAATTACTATTATGTTTTGTGCTGTAATTCACTCAATTTTGAAATAATTTGTGAAACACATTCATCATGGCGCGTTTTTTTTTTTTTTTAATGTCAATACATCTTTTTTCCTTTCAAGATTATTAAAGAAATGAAATTTTCTGCTTCTTAAAAGCATTCATCCTCTTTTTACTAATTTCTCTTTGCACTTCTACCTATACTTTTTAAGAAATTTTGGTGTGAATGCTACTTGTGTGATTTTTCCACATACTTCCTACTTCAAATAATGTACAGGGTGTCCTACAAGTTCATTGACATTTCAGAAGCTTGTAAAAAGTTTTCCAATCGCTGTACCTGTGTACGGCATTGTAACTCTTTTTCACTTAAGATGATTTACTCTTATAATTTTCACTGTAAAACACTTTATTCTCAAATACTTTGTAAATTATTCCTCTTCTAAAAAAATAAAAATTAAATTAACTAAATTAACTTTTCTGTTTCTTAAAAAGACTAATCCCTGTTTCTTTTTCTTTTTTCACGCACACACATACATATATATATATTTCATTTGTATATTCCATGTAAACTTCTACTTTTTCTTTAGAGTTAAGATTTATTATTAAGAACAAAAACAGACTTTACTGAGTGAAAAGTATTTTTACCATCGTCATTTATACAAAAAATTACCATTGCAGGAATGCATAAAGCTAAGCTTCAATTCAATTTTTACTTACACAAATATAGATTTGCGGATAATGGGAAACTGTACGCAGTTCGCATTACGAAATAAAATAAAAATGTTTTAGAAGATCTAAATTTCACGAAAACCCAGTTATTACAAAGTATATTTTTTGAAATGTTCTTTTTATAATAAAATAAATTTCAGAGAAAAATGTATAATTTATTAGTAAAAAGTAAAGCTAAAGAATTTCTATAAATAAAAAAAATACGTCTAATTTATCACCAGACCAATTATACAGCGACTTTTCTTCGTTTACTTTTTTGACTTTTCATCATATAAGTCATATTGTTGCGATTTGTCCAAATTTCGACAATAAGAACCAAAAAATCTATAAAAAAGTCCGAAAAAAGATTATAAATGAGAGGGATACTAAAACATAGAAAATTTTTGATTTTTTGAAAAAAAAATTTCCAATTTAATTTTCTTTATTTTTTATTTTTTATTTATTTATTTATTTATTTATTTATTTTGTAATTTTTATGTGAATTGTCACTTATTCTTTTTAAGTATGTCCAGAATTATTATCAAGAGCTAACAAAATACTTTAATGTGATAAGAAAATGTTTATTATTATCTTTTTACATATATAAATATATATATATATATATATATATATATATATATATATATATATATATATATATATATTGCAATTTTGATAATTCGTAAAGCTAAGATTCAATTTTCATATTTACAGGGATGAAAGCTCTGCGCTACAGCTAGCCGTTTGTAACCACTAAATTTCAATAGTATTCTGCGCCTTACTAAGTGTCAGATATTCTGCCATTAATTAAGATGCAGATTACTATTATAATTGAGTGGTGACAATCGGTCTACTGTGGCGCAGGGATTTTATTCCTTCTATTTAAAGAAACAAAGATATTTGCGGATAGTAGGAAACTACGTCTACAGTTGGCATTTTGGATCTAGAATTTGGATCCATATTTGTTTTAGAACATGCAAATTTCCCGAAAAGGTCTTTGTTAGAAATATTTTCTTAATTTAATAACTTTAATAAACTTACATTTTGCATAAAATATGTATTATTTTTAAATAAATGGGTTAAGCTACCATAATTTTTATAAGACTAACATTTTGTTCCAAATTAATTATACATGAGTATCAGTATAAACTTTTCTTCCTTTTTTCCTTTCATTTTTTTTCATACAGTTCATTTTCTTGCGACTTGAATATATTTCGAAGATAAGAACCAAAAATGATATGAAATAACCACATAATAAGAATATAAATGCGGGGGCAAGATCTGTAAGTGTCAGTTTTCTATTAGTAGTTTCATATACCGGACACAGTGAGGACAATGCCCTTGAGGCCAAAAAGTATCCATCGCTAGCATACTTAAAATAAATGCCTGACGCCATTATTTTGTGCACGAATGAATCCAGCAGGTCTTTGTAACAGAAGCCTTTTCGGACCACCATTCCATGCATATTTTCATGAAAACGGTCTTCAGAGAAAAAGTATTTTTCAGCGTCCAGCATGTTAAGAAACTTTGTCTCTAAGATAAAAGCAAGATTTTGCTTTTGACACTCTTGAAGAAAATTTACGATCGCAACCCCGTAAGACAACTTATTATTATAAATATCTGTAGCGATTGCTCTTAAATGTTCGTTTTTTGAGTTCTTCCAGTAATTTAAAATACCTGCATTCAGATTGGCAACGCAATGATAATCTCCATTTTCTACAGCTAAAGCCAAGTCTGAAAGATGCTTAATTTTAATCACAGGTGGAATTGAAAGAAAAGATAAAAATACGGAATCGTGAGACAAGCAAAGAACCATAGCACCTACAACCCACGAATAGACAAGAAGTTTCTCCACAAACGACGAAGGTCTTATAAGGGAACTCTGCTTCATCAATATCGCAAAGATGTGAAAAGAAATCTTGTTGAACGTGTACTTCCTTTTTAATGTGCCATAAGTTACTATTGGCATCGCAATTAAAACCGATATTATTGTTAGCCATACAGGTAACGAAAATATTTGAAAAATGCCAAAAATGTGTGGTTTGTATACCGGTTTTCCAGTAACAAATGTATAATCTTCCAATTTGTAAGGGTAAGAGAAATCTACTGTTTCTGAAGCATAGTTAATCATATGTTCTGGAATTACTCCAACATCAATTTGTGAACAATTTACTTTTTTTAATAATCCTCTCAAATTTCCCATACGGCAGCCAATATCATCTTTATAAACCATAACAAAATTAATACTGTCAAAATGGTTTGTATATTGTTGAAGGTACTGCATAAGTGCAAGTAGTAATAGACCAAATGGGTTATATTTCGATGACAGACATGCTATCGCCTCATCATAAGTTGAATTTGGATGGGGTAAATAAGGAGAGTATGGTCTATTGTATCCAAGCAGTATTGTTCTCTGGGATTCCATAACTTTTTTCATCGAATGCATTATTATTCCAGAAAATGTTACTTACAAAAATTTTTGATAAAAATACATTTTAATATTTAAAATATTCAAAATATGAATCATAATTAATAATTTACCAATATAATTAGAAAAACACAATGCTTGTTTGTACGTTTTATTCTTACTTGAAAATTAATGATTGAATAAAATTACCTCCTCTTTTTTTTATTTTCTGTTTGAAAAACAATGTAGTATTATTAAGTAAAAATTTATCGCATTGGTTGATGCATAAAAATCAGTTTTAATAAGTTAAAAACATTCAATGCTTTTAACGAAACTAAAATACGAAAGCGATTCTTGCGCCTTATTATACATATCTATCACCTGATATTCCAGATTTTTTTAAGTATAATTATGTTTATAAATTTGTTTTTAAATCATTGTTCATTCTATTGAAAAAGTCATTTTGCTTAAAAATAATAGAATATAATGTGAACCAATTTGCTTCTGTATTTAAATACTGAAGTTAAACAGGAAAAATAATGATGTTTAAATAATTTTAAAATATTACAAAATAGAGTTCTGAATTTAAGTATAAAATTATTCGCCAATCTCTTTAATTTCAGTTAAAAAATATATAAATCAAATTAGTTCATTTTAAAAAAGTACCATCTTTCGAAGTTTTGTAGATCTTTTTTTTAAAAAAAAAATAAGCATGAGATAAAAGCATACCTTCGAATACTTTATAAAACTTTTATGCACAATATATGTTGTAGAGTGTATCCCAATAAGGAACCATACGTGTTTGTAAATAAAATTTTGCGAAAATATGATTTTAACAATTTCAAACGTTGATTTTCATCTTCCAATTTCCTCAGAAAAAAAAAATAAGAGTTGAATAAAGTCGATAACATACACATTACTGTATGTTATGTATAATATTTTAAGAAAAAGTGAATGTCAGCCTTTATCCTGTTGGAGAAACCTGTCTGCCACCATACCATGTACAAACACACTATGATATAGACTCGTTTTCATAGTAAAATACTATGTATCATTCTTCTCCCAATGTAACGATTTGTAATTTAAATTTTTATTTTGTAAATCGATATAAAATCATGTCTGAAAGCGACGTTCTTTAATCCCATTTACAAGTTCGATCCACAATATGGGAAAGTGCTTTCAGATTATTATAGCTATATAGCTTTTTTTTGTTGTTGTTGTTTTTAACTCGCATTAAACTCTATCGTAACATAGCGTAACAAGCGCTCCGAAAAATTTAAAAACTTGACATGTATTTTTTCGTGTAATGCTAATACTTTAACAAATGATAAAGTTATTTAAATGGCATATTTCATGTTGTGTTTGTACGCTTATGTAAAGATGGTTACTTAAAAGCATTTGTGTATTCGTTTGCATAAAATGCGATAATGTTCAATGTTTGCTTTATATTTCAGCTTGAAAATAGGAACAAATAAAATGTTTTTTATTGTTGTCCTTGAACTTAAATGTTTCTTCTTTTTCGGTATCAGTACTCAATTGAGGCATTTGTCTCAGCGAGGGGATACATTACGGATCAATGACAGTAGCCATGAGAGACACCTCTACCAAGAATTTTTTGTTTTTGAATGTATATAAACGGAAGAGTGATATAAACAAAAGAAAAAGGAAAATAAATATGTCATAAATAATCTGATGAATACAATGTAAGGAAATTAATATAAAAGTTTCCCAGTTGTTATGGTAGCGACATGTACATTGGAATAAGTCACTCCATAAATTGTATAATTCTGATGTATAATTCTGTTTATAGCATCACTATTATTTTTTTTTGCCCCTTTTATCTTTTCTGAATAAAAATGGAATCCGTATAATTGAAATTAAATACCTTACAAAAAGGAGTGATATCTCATCAAAAACAACTCGTTGTAAATGATCCCGCCAAGCCACAAACCTAAAACGTCAGTCACAAAAAGAAGTGATATCACATAAAAAGAAGCGATATAGAAGTGCATACTCCGAGTCCCGTGTAAAAATCTATCACCACTCATAATGTTTCCAAAGGACTCGGAGTGAGGTACAGTATGTGAAAACTGCTTGGCGACCTGCAGGCTTTTATAATGTTTGCGTTTCCTGCAATTACATATGACTATATTATTTTAATTTAATTTAATTTAATTTAATTTATTTATTTTGCTCCCATAAAATTGTAAAAAGTTGAAGCTTCTGTGTTTGCATGTCCTTTCTTATTTATGAGCTTGAAAAATCAATTTGTTGATTTTATTTACCATTATTTAAACTAGAAACACCACTCTTACGAAGAGGATTTTTTAAGTAAACGTGTAAAGATTTTGAGTTTGTAATATATATATATATATATATATATATATATATATATATATATATATATATATATATATATATATATGATGATCATACGCATATTAATAACATTGTACCTTATAATAAACGTTAACTAAATTGAGATATATTGCAGTAATTCTAGCGTAAGCGGAATCGCATAGATCTGGGGAAAAATCCGTTCTGTCAGTTCTTTCGCATACAAAAATATTTAAAAAATGATGTAACAAAAATTTAAAATTTATTTTTTTCGATTTTCAAAATTGATATACTGCATATATTATAAAAGCCTGCAGGTCGCCAAGCAGTTTTCACATACTGTACCTCACTCCGAGTCCTTTGGAAACATTATGAGTGGTGATAGATTTTTACACGGGACTCGGAGTATGCACTTCTATATCGCTTCTTTTTATGTGATATCACTTCTTTTTGTGACTGACGTTTTAGGTTTGTGGCTTGGCGGGATCATTTACAACGAGTTGTTTTTGGTGAGATACTTTCTAACAATTATTTCATGCTTAAAATAAAATATAAATCAACGGATCAAAAACTTATTTTAGAAAGAAAGTGGGGAAGGGCGCCAAAATTCATGCTTGCCCCAGGTGAAAAAAATCGAGTTATAAACAGTGGAAACGAAATTTCTATTTGTATTTTATATATATAGTAGAAGTAGAAGCATAAAAAGATTTCTCAAAGCTTATGGAAATTTTAAAAGTATTACATTGAATATGGGTTTATGCAATGATGTTCTCATAAACTGCTTATTCTTGTAATTTTGTAAGAATGAAAAGTATATTTCCTAAAGGGGCTCCTCCCCCCTACCCCCCCCCCCCTTCTACGTTGTTAATTGATTTTTATGTTGTCCATTTTGAGTAATTCTTCTATACTGCCCTATTTTTTTTAGATTAACCATCTCCTTTATCCTAATTTTAAAAGAATACTAACTTTTCAACCACGAAACATCTACCTCTCTTGGGACGTTGGCACAACCGAAGATAATAATACTACAAGAGTCTTGCGACCGCAAGATTCCTGCCGAACGTCCCAGAATATTAAAATTGCAGTCAGCTACCCACTGAAAAAGTTGAGCGACGGAGCGAGTTTAGCCCCTCTAAGCATCCGAGTGACAAAAAACGGGGATCTTTCTTTTCCTCTTCTTAAAACAAAATTTTTGGTGCAAAAATGTATAAAATCGGCCCGTAACTTTTGTTGATATTGAATTTTATAAATTTGTCTACTATTAAATCATTTCTTCCTGTTCCAGACATAATGTCTCGATCATTGAAATTGCGGTTTTCATTTAGTTTTGTTGTGGTATTCTCAAAGCTTTGGAAAGTGTTTTTGTCAAAGAAAAGTGATAAAATGATTAGAAAGTGGGAAATTTGTTTATATATATATATATATATATATATATTTAAATATATCATAATCAAACTTTGTATGCTGAGAGTAAAATTTGGGAGGAGGAGAAACTTAGATTAATTTAAAAAAAAAAGGGTTAAATTCTGCCGTAGTAGACTTTTATTGGAATGGGGTCGCATCGCAATAGAAACTTTTTTTAACAACCAATGCCAGTTTTTATTATTATTATTATTATTAAGCTATTCAGATATTGTACCTTGCCCTATAAGGTTCGGGCCCCTGTGCAAACCTTTTTAAGAGTCTGATTATTTTTTCAAAAGGTAGAAAAGATATATTTTGATCTCATGGGTGACCTCTATAAGTGCGGGGCCCAAGTACATTGCACTTGCCGCATTTAATTTGTGAGTGGCCGTGCTGTTGAATCACATATGAAAAAATATATTAACAGAATATTGAAAATTATGTATTAAATAATAACGTCAAAAAATTATAAATAAAACCAAAGTAAGGAATAAATTTCAAATTACTTAAAGGGCAACACATGTACGAACGCAAACACACTACTCCACGCAACACATGTACGAACTCATTTTGAAACATGACATATGCAGACTCGCATAAATGGAATACATTTGGAATGACAGGAAATCGCTTCCGAATCGCGACTTTTCCTGATACTGTAGCCTGGGCTGTAACTAGAACTAAACAATAGGGGGTGCTCAAGAAAAGGTCTCAAAGCAGAAAAACAAAAACCGAAAACATATTTTCTTTTTAGTCACGATTCCGTTTTAGCATAGGTAGATCTGTGCCATATTCCTTTTGGTGTCAGACCATAAACTTTTTCCGTTATAAACAGCTTCCGTTATCTCAGATTTTACTGAACCACCTGCATTAAAATGGAATCGCAAGGAACCCAAAGAACATTTTCTTTTTAGTCGGGTTTCCCTTTGAGCAAGCAGATATATACGATATATCTTTAGGCTGGACCATACAAATTTTCCGTTATAGACAGGTTTTGTTTTACAGGTTTTACTGTATTAAGTTCCATTTGATGCAGACTTATGAATAGCTTGCTTCTAAACAAAGGTTTAAGGGAATTTATGATTCCTGAAATATCGAGATTTTTAAAGTCCCGTGCAGTGGTTCCACCGGGACGGGTCTTAGAATTCCTAAAACCCCGGACGTCCCACGTAAGTAGAGCCACCTCGCAACACTATGAAGCAGGCGTCACTCAAATGAAATATTACGTGTTTGTACAATATATTCTATTTATTTTTAGAGTTCTGTACTTAAAAAGTAAACTAGTCGTTGGGGGCCACCGTAATACTTATCCATCATGGATAGGCATAAGACAATATATGAAAATAAAACATGCGTAAACTGTTTATAAAATGCATTGCCATTCGAATAAAATCGTGGCTTGATGACGTCCTAAACTTTAAAGGCTCTATTACTGAGTTGCGTAAAAAAAACATCCTTATAACTCCAAACACGATAATCTACTAACTAAGAATTTACTGCGTCGGATGAAGCGTCTCATTTTCAATTAAAATACAGCTTTCAATTGAAATTTGAATGAAATACAGGGTCGTGAAAAATCGAAGAGTGTGGAAAATAGGATTATAAATATCTCGGCAATTCATTACTCGATCAACTTCATTCTTTATGCAAAATTTATGTTTTTTAAATTGTCTTTTATAGTCACTCCTTAAAATAAACAATTTCGAAAATTTTTATAGACCTTTTATCAGAACGAATATTTCGAGAGTCCGAAAATCATAGTTTCGGATAATCGAGGTGACTGAAATTCAATAAGCTTCTTCCATTATTACATAGTAAGTACATACCAAATTTCAAGTCTCTATCTCAATTTGATCTGGAGATACAACGTTTACAGACACACAGACACAGACGGCTATTTTTTTTTTTCTAAAAATATGTTTTTCGGAATCTTCAGTGTCTGAAACCTATAAATCCGTCAAAATATTTTTGTCGATTTGTAAAACCATCACAAGATTTACCCTATACTACGCATGATGGTTAAGTAAAACGGAACCATTATAAGATCCGTCGTGTGTCTGTCCGTCCGTCTGTCACCATTCTTTTTCTCGTAAAGTATATGGAAAATTTCAAACTTGTCTCGTGGAAAGTTCAAACTTGGGAAAGTTATAAAGCCTTTTTACCCACCTATTTTCAGATTATTAGTCATTCACAAATATGTTTAGGCAAAATTTATGGGACTAATTAAGTTACTTGAAAAAAAATTCTTTTCTATATCCTGTGAAAGATATCGTATTATCGAACAAAAAATATATTTATTTTAATAATTTTAGGTAATATATCTTTAGATAAAACGTTGAAAATGCACTGCCAAAATATGTCCCGCCCCTCCTCTATTTCCGCTGCTGAAACTAAAATTATGAAAATATTAGGGCTAGTACGAGTTTATGTAACCCTTACAGGAAAAGTATAGCGATTTTCCAAGCTAACATACAGTTTTTGAGAAAAACGCATTTTTCTGTTACACACAAACTTTACTTTTCCGGCGGTCAGCGGGAGAGTTGACGGGCGTTCGAGGAATCTGTCGTCCCAGAATTATGCAAGGATATTTGATAGTGATTTTCGAAATAAAAATGTCGGTCATTAGCCGAGAAATTAATTAAATAATTTGAAAAAAAATCTTTTTGTATATCGTGTAAGGGTATCATTCAAAAGACCTCGTAACATCGAGCTCAAAAATATATTTGTTTTCATTTTAGGTGTTATATTTTTAGAGATAATCGTCGAAAGTATGTTGGAAAAATATGTCCCCCACCCCCTTCTCCTATTTCCGAATCTACTGAATCTAAAATTATGAAAAAGTTAAGAGTAGTAGAAGTTTATTAATGAATGAATAGTAATTAATACATTTAATGTACGAAACCTTTTGAGTACGAGTTATACTCGTATTTGACCGATTATTTAAAAATTTTTTTATAAACAAAACAATGGTTTGAAATTTAATATTGTTGCAGAATCTTGTCGAGTGATTTCAAATTTTATGCAAATCAAATTAAAACTTAAAAACATATTCATAAAAGTGGTTTCCTTCATTCTATTAAATCCTATCATTAATTCAATGATATCCCAAGATAGATAATGATTCTAGGTTCCTATGGTGATGACGTCCTATTTAAGATGAAGTCCTAATATTTCCGTCTTACTGAATTTAAAACCCGAATCGGTATATTAAAATGCATCTTCTGGGGAAATTTCAACTCTGAACAGAATCAAGGGGAATGAAAGTTTTAAACAAGTGGGTAAGTGTGATCGAAGATCGCTCAAAGGGTTTCGTTTAATATTCCTTTCAAAACACTTTATCCTTTCTTTAATAAATTCAAACAAATTTCATTTAGAAGCGAAAAAAAAAGTCATGTTTTTTATAAGGTAAAAAATAACCGGTCTATTTTTTCTTTTTTTCGAATATCTAAACCAGTCCAATAGCGGGCGAAGCCCGCTATTATATTCTGTCATAATAATATCTGTCATGCGGACTAAATGAGATATTTAAAAAATAATTTCAAAATTAAACATGTTGTACACCTTCAAAATTTTAAAAAATGCGAATATTTCCATAATCAGATTTTTATCATGATTCAATATGTTTCTCAATCTCATATATTTACTATTCTTTATTACTCATATTGATAATCGCTTTGTATTATTCTCAAAATTTCAAAAATTCGTTAAACTTCCAATACACTGTAAAAAAAATTTCCAGGAGGTTCCGGAAAAAAGTGGTGGCATTAAGTTGCCACGGCTTTTTGCTGTTACGTTTCACAAGAAAGTAGTGAAACATTCCAATTTTCAATAACCAATCTTATTTAAGTAATTAAATTTTAAAGTTTCGTATTACAAACAAAATGAAAATTCAAATAATGAAGCATAAAAAGATTTAAATTAGCTACTTACTTTATCGGTTGATAGCCAACAAAGAACGGCATTTGTTCAGATTGCATTTGTCGCTAAGTACCTAGGCACCTGTTTTCTATTCTTCTTTAGTTATCAAAATGGGTAATGGAACATAAAATATGAAGCACGCATGCGCAGAATGTAGTTTACGAAAAAGTTGAAACCTCTCAAAAATATTACATGAATTATTGCCGTAATTGACGTGGAACAGAAAAAAAAATTTAAATTCCAGTAAAATATGCGAAATGTTTCAGGATAATTTCCTGAAACGTTCCAAAAATTTTTACAGTGTAGGAAGTCAGATTTTCTTTTGAATTCTCTAATGACGTGATATTAATCTGCTTTGTGTACATACACATACTCATACTCCTTGTGTTATTGAGAAATCTCTGAAAATTTCCATTTTATTACCACTATGAAGTCAATCATTTTTATTAGGGTTTCGTTCATCTCACGAAACCCTATTATTCCCTCTCCGTTGTCTGTCCGTCACAGAGCCATTCTCAGAAACTATGTAACTTACTGAGTTGAAACTTTGTGTATATCTAGCTGAATACCAGCTATGAAGCTCAAAATATTGAAATTTGAAAAAATCGTATTATTTTAATAAATAGAGATAAAAAAAAAAAACCAAAATTCTAACAGCCTTTTCCTATTAAATTTAAACATTTTTCGTTAAAGCAGTTGCCAAAAATTAAAAATCCACAATGAAATTCTTTCTACAATAATTAATTTTCTATTGAACGATTTCCACGTGAAAAATGAAAATGAAATAAAAAGTTTCACCAATTGAAAAAAATATTAATACGAAATAAAAATGATTGATGTCATAGTAGTAATAAAACGGAAAATTTCAAAGATTTCTCAATAATACAAGGAGTATGAGTATATGTATGTACACAAAGCAGATTAATATCACGTCATTAGAGAATTAAAAAGAAAATCTGACGTCCTATTGTTTAACGAATTTGTCAAATGTTTGAGAATAATACAAAGCGATTTCAATATGAGTAATAGAGATTAGTAAATATATGAGTTTGAGAAACGAATTGAATCGTGATAAAAATCCGATTATGGAAATATTCGCATATTTTAACATTTTGTAGGTGTACAACATGTTTAATTTTGAAATTATTTTTTTAAATATCGCATTTAGTCCGCATGACAGATATTATTATGACAGAATATAATAGCGGGCTGGTTTAGATATTCGAAAAAACGAAAAAATAGACCGGTAAATGTTTACTTTATAAAAAACACGACTTTTTTTTTTGTATGGTAATAACACGTAAAGTAATAACACGAGATTATTAACCTTAAAAACTTTTTAGACTGTCAGTGTAATTATTGCTCTATACAATGTTCTTGTGACATATTTTTAAATATTTGACACTATAGACGGATATAGTAAACGGTTTTAATTTAAATAGAATATTAAAGCAAAATTGACCCAATAAAAAATTAAATCTAAGATCTAAACATGGATTATATAACTATTTAAATAACACGTTTTTGCTTATATATTTGAAAAAAAATATTTTCTATTCAGCTTATAAAAAATTGAAGAATATTTCATAATCAGAATATTTCATGTCGTTAAGTAGGGTTTATTTCTACATTCTTCATCTTTTTGGGAAATGAACCAAATATCTGAGTCATTAAGTGATGAATTTAGTTGTGCGTGTGAAACGGGGGGGGGGGTGCTAGAGCTACACTTCTCAGAGCTACACTTGAATAGCTGAAAGCCTGACTTGAATACTGGTACCGAAAAAGAAGAAAAAATAACCTTCAAAGACGACAATAAAGACATTTTTATTTGTTCCTATTTTCGAGCTGAACTATAAAGCAAACATTGAAGATTATTGCATTTTATGCAAACGAGTGCACAAATGTTTTTAAGTAACCTTCTTTAAATAAGCGTATAGATACAACCAAGGCAATTTTCTGAAATTACCATTTACTTAACTTTCTCATTTGTTTAAGTATTAGCATTACGCGAAGAACTCAATGTCAAGTTTTTTAATTTTTCGGAGCGCTTGTTACGCTGTGTTACGATAGAGTTTAATGCGAGTTAAAAACAAAAAAAGTCTCTATAGCTATAATAATCTGCAAAAAATTTCCCAAATTGTGGATCTAATTTGTAAACGGGACTGATAAACGTCGCTTTCAGACGTGATTTAATATCGATTTATAAAATATAAAATTAAATTACAAATCGTTATATTGAGATGAAGAATAATAAATAGTACTTTACTGTGAAAACGAGTATGTATCAGAGTGTGTTTGTACATGGTATGGCGGCTGACAGGTTTTTGGAACAGAATAAAGATGACGTTCACTTTTTCTTAAAATATTATGTATAACATGCAGTAATGTGTATGTTATCGAGGTTATTCAACTAAATTTTTTTTCTGAGCAATTTGGAAGTACAAAATCGACGTTTGAAATTGTTAAAATCATATTTTCGCAAAATATTATTTACGAACACGTATGATTTCTTATTAGGATTCACTCTACAATACATAGTGTGCATAAAAGGTTTATACAGTATTCGAAAGTATGATTTCATCTCATGCTTCTTTTTTTTTTTTTTATAAAATATCTACAAATCTTTGAAAGATGGTACTGTTTTAAGATGAACTAATTTGATTTATATTTTTTTGAACTGAAATTAAGAAAATTGGTGAATAAATTTATACTTAAATTCAGAACTCCATTTTGTCATATTTTAAAATTATTTATACATCATTATTGTTCCTGTTTAGCTTCAATTATTAAGTATAAATGAAAGTTGGTTTAGATTATATTATATTTGTTTTAAGCGAAGTAACTTCTTCAATAGAATGAAAAATGATTTAAAAACAAATTTGTAAATACAATTATACTTTTAAAAAAAAATCTGGAATATCAGACGATAGATATGTATAATAAGGATAATATAACATTCAAGAATCGCTTTCGTATTTTAGTATTTTCAGATTAATGAATAAAAATATTTAATGCTTTTAATTTATGAAGACTGATTTTTATGTATCCATCAACGCGTTAAACTTTTGTATATTGATCTTAAAACAGAATATAAGAATGAAGTTGATGCAATTTTTTTTCAATAATTAGTACACCACTAAGAATAAAAAATACAAATAAGAATTGTTTTTTTCTTAACTACATTTGAAAATTATTAACTCTTATTCAAATTTTGAATATTATAAATATTAAAATGTATTTTTATTAAAATTTTTTGTAAATAACATTTTCTGGAATAATAATGAATTCGATAGAATGGTCCAAAGCGTCCTTATCTACCACATCCAAATGCAACCTATGATGAGATAATGGCATTTTTGTCATCGAAATTAAATCAGTTCGGTCGATTACTACTTGCTCTTATGCAGTACCTTCGACAATACACAAACCATTTTGACAGAATTGATTTTGTCGTGGTTTATAAGGATGATAATGACTGCCATACGGGAACTTTCAGAGGATTATTAAAATGAATAAATTGTTCACAAGTTGACGTGGGAGCAATACCAAAATATATGAATAACTATGCTTCAGAGACGATGGGTTTTTCTTACCCGTACAAGTTGGAAGATTTCACATTTATTACACGAAAACCAGTATACAAATCACACGTTTTCGGCATTTTTCAAACGTTTTCGTTGTCTGTGTGGCTAACCATAATATCGGTTTTAATTGCGATGCCAATAGTAAGTTATGGCACATTAAAAAGGAAGTACACGTTCAACAAGATTTCTTTTCACATCTTTGCGATACTGATGAAGCAGAGTTCCCTTATAAGACCTTCGTCGTTTGTGGAGAAACTCCTCGTTTATTCGTGGGTTGTAGCCGCTATGATTCTTTGCTTGTCTCACGATTCCGTATTTTTATCTTTTCTTTCAATTCCACCCGTCATTAAAATTAAGCATCTTTCAGAGTTGGCTTTAGCTGTAAAGAGTGGAGATTATCATTGCGTTGGCCATCTGAATGCAGGTTTTGTAGATTACTTGAAGAACTCAAAGCACGAACATTTACGAGTCATTGCAACAGACATTGTTAAGAATAAGTTAAGTTACGGGAATCCTTTCGGAAATTTTTTTCTCGAGAGTCAAAAGCAAAATATTGCTTTCCTCTTACAGACAAAATTTCTTGACATGCTGGACGCTGAAAAATTCTTTCTCTCAGAAGACCGTTTTCATGAAAGTATGCATGGAATGGTGCTCCGAAAAAGGCTTCTGTTACAAAGACCTGCTGGATTCATTCGTGCACAAAATAATAGCGTCAGGCATTTACTTTAAGTATGCTAGCGATGGATATTTTTGGGCTAAAAGGAAGTCCTCACTATTTCCTGTATATGAAACTACTAACAGAAAACTGACACTTACCGATGTTGCCCCCGCATTTATATTCTTATTATGTGGTTATTTTAGATCATTTTTGGTTCTTATAGTCGAAATATATTCAAGTCGCACGAAAAGGAACTATAGGAAGAAAAATCAAAAGAAAAAAGGAAGAAGAGTCTACGTTGATACTCACGTATAATTTATCTGTTCCTTTTATAAAAATTATTATAGCTTTCTATTTATATACGAATAATACATCTTTTATATAAAATGTAAGTTTAGTAAAGTTATTACATTAAGAAAATATTTCTAATAACGACATTTTAGGGAAATTTGGAAGTTCTAAAACAAATCTAGATCCAAATTCGAGATTCAAAATGCCACCTGTAGACGTAGTTTCCTACTTTCCGCAAATATATTTGTTTCTTTAAATAGAAGGAATAAAATCACTGCACCAAAGTAGACCATTTGTCACCACTAAATTATAATAGTAATCTGCATCTTATTTAATGGTAGAATATCGGAGTAACTACTTAGTAAGGCGAAGAATACTATTGGAATTTAGTGGTGACAAACGGCCTACTATGGCGCAGCGCTTTCATCCCTGTAAGTAGAAAATGGAATCTTAGCTTCGTGCATTATTAAAATGACACTTTATATATATATTTATATATATATACAGGGTGATTCTAAACTCTTGGGCAAAACTTTAAGGGGTGATAGTACACATCAAGACAAACAATATTAAATCGGAAACTAAGGGTCCCAAACGTCTTCCGAAGGAAATAGGCGCCATTAAAGTTTAAGGTCCAAAACTTCAAATGATTATAAAAAACGGAAAAATTGGTGGATTCGTTTGCGGTTTTCGCTAAAACTATTCTTTATGTCAGTATTTTCTTAAAAATAAATTTTAAAGATAAAGTTCAAAAAATGCCGATAGAGGGCGCTTTAGACTTTGGAGTAACGAACAACTATTTTTTACTGTTATTTTTTGTATCTGATTAAATTCGTTCAATAGCTTAGACTTAAACTTAAATTTTGAGCTCAAAATCTGAATCGTTGGGAATAGTTAAGTAGCGCAAACTGAGCTGTGTTCAGGAGTTAAAATTTGAACCCCCTGAACACAATTCAGTTATTCCCGATCTTGGTGTCGTAGACCAGGCAGAAACTACTACCCCCTACACGTAAAATAAACGATAGAGGGATGACAAAATTAAATAAAAAATTTATTAAAGATAAAGTTCAAAAATGCCGATAGAGGGCGCTTTAGACTACTTTTGAACAACTACTTTTTATCGTCGACTCCAATGAGGACCTGGTTGCGAGAATTGCCGTCGTAGCAGGCTATATCCGGGAGGGATTATAGGAGCTCTAGCCTGGTCTATTCACTAATGTTCGCAACTCCCTCCGCCGGCGGTGTGAGGCCTGCATCGTTGCTGGTGGGCAATCTTTCGAGCAGTTTTTGTGATTCCTCACGAACATCATGTGTGTATCATTTTCTACGTGTCAACCTTCATTCATATTGCGCACTACATGCATACATCAAATTGTTTCTTTTTATTTTGCGCAGAGAAATTGCTCATGTCTGTTATGAATAAATTTTCTATTTAATTTGTTCATTACTCTATCGTTTATTTTACGTGTAGGGGGTAGTAGTTTCTGCCTGGATTAATTTTAACACAATTATTCAAATTAGTACAGAAATCATGAGTTGTAATTTTCCAACTGGACGAAAAATGTCCGGCCCAGGATTCGAACCTGGGATCTTTTGGCTGAAGCTGCCATGGATTTATTCAATTATCGATACTGGATTTTCTTTGGTTTCGTGTTTGCCCCAGGGTTGGTGGCTCACGAAAATATTCCATCTTGTGCTGCGCCTTGCCAAAATATTATAGTGAGAAAGTGCCAGGCTGAGTATCGTTCCCAAGTGCTTCAGTTGGTAGAACGTCAGTGCGCTATACTGATGACCTGGCTTGGGTACTTTTTCACAATGTTGGCTATACGCCTTTTAAGCAATTAAAATTTGAAATATAACCCTGACTAGTTGATACCTTTATTCGAGAAAGAAACAAATTTTTAAAAATCATGTTTCGTCTTGGCCAAAAAAATAAATAAATAAACCTACCCTTAATAAAGGAACGAAATACCGCAAAGAAAATAATTCTAGTTTTGCTAAACCGTTACTGTGTATTAACATTATGAAGAAGTTTTGGAATGAAAGATCTTGTAAAAAGAGACAGTCAGAAGAATTCAGTGGTAATTTTTATTTCCTTTTATTTACGTAAAATGAAGCTACAGAAATGAATCTTAAAATGTTGGATTTCTATCAAAATCAGGTAAACAAAGTCTCACGTGTGCGGGTTTCGAAGTAAAAATTCAGAAGCGTTCCTTCGAGATCTTTTGGAGAACTGCACTTACCGTAGACCCATGGCCGTTGCATAGACTGGAATATCCAGTTTAACCGATCATCACAGACTATCTTAGTATCTAAAGAAAAAAAATATTGTATATGAAATGTGGTTCTCATAATAGAATATTTTCTGTAAAAAAAGGAACAATTATAAAATTTATATTTGTAGATTTTTACAAACACTATCTAGAAAAAGTATATATACAGGGTGATTCAAAACTTATCGTTCAAATTTCGTTGGGAGGTAGGGAATACGTCAAGAAACCGATTTCACATAGGAAAGTATGTACGCATGCGTATGTAGAGGGCGCTGTGTGTACCCAACCTTCCATTGCGTCCCAATCATTGTTTTGACTTTTCCAAAGCTAGAATTATTTCTTCTCCCGTTTCCACCTCCCATTTGAACTTCCCCAAAGCCTTTTACATTTTTAAAAACTCCAAAAATCTCGTTAATGACCTTTATTCAACGCCTTCATTATATGAAGCCTGGAAACTTCACGTTTAATTTTGTCCTTTCCGGTACTTTTAACCTTTTTTTTTTTTTTTTTTTTTTTACTTTCTTCTATCTTTACAAGAAGAAAGTATTGATTCATGAAAATTTTCGACTTCCGATTTTTGACAGATTTATACGTTTTAGAAGCTCCTGAATACGATTTGACTGTTTTTAGAAAATGTCTGTCTGTGAGTCTGTGATTCTGTCTGTCTGTCTGTATGTGACACAAATTTTGTGGGCGCTCTATCTCAAGAACTAATGCACGAAATTTAATAAAACTTTATATTCAGTTAGTCCTTGATATAAATGGGTGCTGATTAGTTTGGGGTGAAAATCGCCCGACAGATGGCTCTGCTATGCTGCATTTTTCGGAATTTCCGCAATAGCTCTATCTCAAGAACGAATGCACTCATGTTCATCAAATTTCAGATTCACTTAGATCTTAACATAAATAGACGATGATTACGTTTCGGTGTAGATATCCTAACAGGAGGCGCTGCTATACCACTTTCCTCATGATTTTCACGATAGCTATATCTCAAGAACTAATGCACGGAATTTCATCAAACTTCAGATTCTGTTAGACCATGACATAAATAGATGATGCTGCTTCCGTTTTGGTGCAAATAGCCCAACAGGTGGCGCTGCTATGCTACTTTTTCATTATTAACACGATAACTCTATCTCAAGAACTAATGCACGGATTTTCATCAAACTTCAGATTCAGTTAGACGTTGGCATAAGTTGTTATTGATAAGGTTTTGATCTAAATCTCCCAAAAAGTGACGCTGCTATTCTGCATTTTGCAGGATTGACACGATTTTATCGATAGTCATATCTCAAGAACTAATGCACGGAATTTAATAAAACTTTAGATTCAGTTAGACATGGATATAAATTGGTGCTAATTCTTTTTAGTGCATGCTAAACCTATATGAGATAGAAGAAAGTTTTGGGATTGACACATCCGACTAGTTTTTTAATTGGTTTGTTTTTTACATTTTGTTTTCAGTTTTATTTTACTTATTTTTTGTTAGTTCATTTTATTTTTTATTTTTAACTTTCTTCGTTTGTGAATTTTTAAATTTTGGATTCACGTCAGAATTCTTTAAAAATCTTTCTAATCGATATTTCTGCTGCAATCATTAACGTTTTTGTACATTTTGCAGCATTTACTGGACTCGTGCTTACCAGTTTTGTTCGTTATTTCGACCCGAAGCAATTGCTGCGAATTTCTAGATTTGGTGGTGTTTGTTGCGTTGAATAGAGGTCATTAACGAGATTTTTGGAGTTTTTAAAGATGTGAATTATCATTGTTCATTTGGCTTCGTGGAAGTCCAAATGAAAAGTGGAAATGGGAGAAGAAATAATACTAGCTCTAGAAATGTCAAAACCATGATTGAGACACAATGGAAGATAGGGTACACACAGCGCCCTCTACATACGCATGCGTACATTTGAGGACATACTTTCCTATGTGAAATTGGTTTCCTGACGTTTTCCCTACCTCCCCACGAAATTTGAACGATAATTTTTGAATCATCCTGTATATTATTTATTTATTGCTTACTTGTGTATCTGTATTTCAGTTAAACAAAACAATTAAAAGTTGAAACAAATAAAAGTCTTATTTTCATACTGTCGCCGAATGCTGCAAAAGGAAATACATATAAGAACATGAAAACTGCGTTGTTTTATGGAGTATGAATATTTTGGTAACATGTTTTAAGTTGTGCTAAATTAAATGTTTGATTAAAGAAGATTATAAAATCACGACAGCTAATATTTCAGCCGGAGTACATTTTAATAAAATGAAACTCAATCAGGGTGAATGAACTAGTAATACCCTAGTGAAATATATAAACACTTGCAGACTACGCCCGCTGCGCTGGTCGGTTTCTCCAAAAGAACCTTGAATCAAACGAAATATGTCGGCGAATTTAACCTTGTATTTTAAAGTAATCTGTACCTTTACCTGGAATATCCCAAAATAACATAAAAACGGATACTTATTTCACTAAATTAGGTTTTTTTTAATACGGTTTACTATTACGTTACAATTTTCGATTGATTTATGTGTTTTATAGCTACATTTTTTAATAACGTGAATTAACCTATATTATTCACAACTAAAAAGAAATGGCACATCTAGTATTTGTCGAGAATTAAATAAAAATCCTGCACTCGTGACATCATATTTCACTTTTATATTTTAACAGAATAATACGATTACTATAATTTGTGACTCGTGCTGACACATTGCTGTTATTATTATTTTTTTACGCGTGAAGTTTTCGATAGGGTACTCCATTGTGAAATTTTGTAATTTTTTAAATTCAATATTTGAAAAATGGCATAATCATTAGATTTGAAATTTATATCAAGAAAAATACAATTTTTTACCTTTCTAACGCAGTTTGTCTAACAATTTTCTGACAAATACTTTTCGAGCAATTAATTTTTTCAGTAACTTCAAATGTTTCATTTTCCGAGATTAATCTGTGGCAACGATTAGCGAAAATCCCAGTCGTCAGCAACACGTACCTTTTTATTAAAGAGGATTAGAAATGAAGAATAAAAGAGTATCTATATCTATTCTAACTTTAGTTGTTAGAAAATGCATCTACAAATTAAAAAAATAGTTTTTTTCAAAATTACAGTTAGATAAGTGCTTGAATTTTAGCGTGGGATATTTAGAAATATTTTTGTTTTTATATTTTTATTAGTTTGTGAATTATTTAGTTTTAAAATTTTTCATGACTTTCTGATCATATGACATATATATATATATATATATATATATATATATATATATATATATATATATACAGGGTGTCCGAAAAGTCTGGAAAAGATCGAAAAACTCGAGAAATATACATCGGATTGAAAAACGGCTAAATGCATGTTCAATAGTTTTGAAAAATCTATTTAGGGATATCAAAGTTGCTCTCCCAACTTTGCCTCCCTGGGGTGAAAGGGGGGGAACTTTGAAATCTTAAATGATAATCCCCACTTTTTATTGCAGATTCGGATTCTACGGGAAAAAATACGTAACTTTTGTATTTAACATTTTCTTCGGAAAATGGTAGATGGCGCTGTAATCAAGTGCAATGCAGTGAGAATCGTTTCCATTGAAAAGTCTGGAAACGGTCGAATAACTCTAGAAATAGACATCGGATTGAAATACGGAAAACTGCATGTTCAATAGTTTTGAAAAATATATTTAGGGATATCAAAGTTGCCTCCCAACGCTGACCCCCCCCCCCCCCCCTGGGAGGAAAAGGGGGGCAACTTTGAAATCTTAAATGATAACCTCCCTTTTTTATTCCAGATTCGGATTCTACGGAAAAAATACTTAACTTTTGTATTTAACATTTTCTTCGAAACATCGTATATAGCGCTGTAATCGAGTAAAATGCAGTGAGAATCGTTACCATTGCAATGTCTGGAAACGCTCGAATAACTCGAGAAATATACATCAGATTAAAAAACGGAAAAATTCTTGTTTAATATTTTAGAAAAATGCCAATTTTGATATCCCTAAATAGATTTTTGAAAACTATTGAACATGCATTTTACCGTTTTTCAATCCGATGTATATTTCTAGAGTTATTCGAGCGTTTCCAGACATTGCAATGGTAAAGATTCTCACTGCATTTTACTCGATTACAGCGCTATATACGATGTTTCGAAGAAAATGTTAAATACAAAAGTTATGTATTTTTTTGCTGTAGAATCCGAATCTGCAATAAAAAAAATCCGTCACGGCTCGGCCTACAAGCACAGGTAGATTTCAAAGATGCAGACCGTGGGGCACCTGTTTATTGGGAATTGCAGAAGAAAGATCTGTTTGCCATGATGTGGCAGTTGGGACCACCCACTTCGAAAAGACCTCTGCCTGTAGGCGGAACCAGCAGGGATTATTATTTTATTTATTTATTTATTTATTTATTTTTTACCGTAAGAGTTGGTCCTATAAAAAACTTGTCAATATAAAAGTTGTAGATAATATTAAGGAGATTTACAATAAATTTAAGCGGATTTGATACCTTGCGAATGGAAGAAGTTATGAATTTTTTTCTGCTAATCCCCCCCCCTTTCCCCCCCACCCCTTGGGACCATTTTAATGATATCAAAAATCTGTCATGCATAAATTTTCGTCCCTTTTTCTAAAAATAATAATAACTTTAAACGGATTCGATACATATCATAATTAAGAAATTATGGGTTTTTTTCTGTTTCAACCCCCCCCCCCCCTTGGTTCGATTTTGCCCATTAACGAACTTGACCGAGAATGTATACCCTTTGATTTTATGTATCAATTTGGAAGAGATTTGTGCAGAAGTATTTCAGCTATCGTGTCCATAAAAAAGTGACATAGATAGATAGATATATAGATAGATAAAGTTTTGAACTAGGGGTGGTTTTAGGTTCTGGGAGTCATGATCGGCGTAGATCTGCAAAAAATTTTCAAAAATTCCAACTTTGGGGAGAATAGGTAGTATTTCTTACGAAATCTACCTAAGAGGGGGGGGGGTTATCATTTAAGATTTAAAAGTTGCCCCCCTTTTCCCTCCAGGGGGGGAAGAGTTGGGGGCAACTTTGATATCCCTAAATAGATTTTTCAAAACTACTGAACATGCAGTTTTACGTATTTCAATCCGATGTATATAGAGTTATTCGACCAGACTTTTCAATAGAAACGATTCTCACTGCATTCTCACTGCTCGATTACAGCGCCATCTACAATTTTCCGAAGACAATGTTCAATACAAAAGTTACGTATTTTTTCCCGTAGAATCAGAATCTGCAGTAAAAGAGGGGGTTATCAATTAAGATTTCAAATTTGATATCCCTAAATAGATTTTTCAAAAATATTGAACATGCCTTTTGCCATTTTTCAATCCGATGTATATTTCTCGAGTTATTTGACCGTTTCCAGACTTTTCGGACACCCTGTATATATTTACAGTGGCAGTTTTTAATACGAAGTATTCCAATTTTGCTTTTAAAGCAGATGCAGAAGTGGTGAATTGCTGTTGAAATGCCATTTTCTTGCTAATACAGTAAATAATGTAAATTCTAGAAAAGAAAAATGGTAAAATGTTTCCGTATTATAAATTTTCAAAATTTAATTAGTATTTAGGAAAGTCTCTAGAAAAAAATTATCAATAATTTCATTAGAACAAAAATATTTTTGAGAATTTTCCCCTAAAAAATCAATTACGGTGCACTCACCCTATTACTTACCCATCATACGTAGTATAGGGTAAGTCTTGTAATCGTTTTGAAAATCGAAAAAAAAAATTTTTTTTGACGGATTTACACGTTTCAGACACTGGAGATTCCGAAAAACATATTTTTAGAAGAAAAAAAATGCCGTCAGTCTGTGTGTCTGTAAACGCTCTATCTCCCGAAAAAATGGAAATAGAGACTTGCAATTGGGTATGTACTTAGTATGTAATAATGGGAAGAAGCCTATTTAATTTTAATAACCTCGATTAACCGGAACTATTTTTTTCGGACTCTCAAAATAGTCGTTCTGATAAAAGGTATATAAAAAATTTTCGAAATTATTATTTTAAGAAGTGAATATAAAAGACAATAAAAAAAACAAATTTTGCATAAAACATGAAGTCGATCGGATAATGAGTGGCCGAGATATTTGGAATCCTATTTTCCACACGCTTCGATTTTTCATGACCCTGTATTTCATCCAAATTTCACTTCAAAGATATATTTTAATTGGCAATGAGACGCTTAATCCGATGCAATAAACCGCTAGTGAATAGGATTATCGTTTTTGGAGTTATAAGGATGTTTCTTTCAAGCAATTCAGTAATCGATCCTTTAAAGTTTAGGACGTTATCAAGCCACGATTTTATTCGAATGGCAATGCATTTTATAAACAGTTTACACATTTTTATTTTAATATTTTACATTATGCATATCCATGAGGGATAAGTATTATACGCAGGGGCGCCATTTCGGGGGGGCTGGGGGGGGCAACCGCCCCCCCAAGGAATTTGAAATTTCAGAAAATTTATCAGTTATCACAGGTTAGACCAAAAAAAAAAAAAAAAAAAAAAAAAAAAGATCAAAAGCTAAAATAACGTCAGATTTCACAGATTTGATTACAATACAAAAAAAAATCCCTGACGGCTCGGCCTACAGGCACAGGTAGATTTCGAAGACGCAGACCGTGGGGCTCCTGTTTGTCGGGAATTGCGGAAGAAATGACCTTTTTACGATGATGCGGCAGTTGGAACCGCCTACTTCGAAACCTAACTTGTTTGCAGGGCGGAGCTGGCAGGGATTTTTTTTTAGCTATAACGGTTGGTCCTATAAAAAACATGTCAATATACAAATTTTAGATAATATTAAGAGGATTAATAATAAATTTACGCGGATTTGATATCTTGTGAATGGACGAAGCTATGATTTTTTTTCTTATAAAACCCCTATTCCCCCCCCCCCCCTGAGGCCATTTTGAATGATATAAAAAATCTGACATACCTAAATTTTCGGCCCTTTTCCTAGAAGTAATAATAACTTTAAACGGATTCAATACGTATAATAATTAAGAAATTATGGGGGGTTTTCTGTTTTCACAAAAAGCCCCCCCATTTCCCCCCCCCCTTGGTTCGATTTTGGCCCATTAACGAACTTGACCGAGATTTTATGCCCCTTGATTTTATGTATCAGTTTGGAAGAGATTTATGCAGAATTTTTCCAGTTATCATGTTCATAAAATAGTGACATAGATAGATAGATAGATATATAAAGTTTTGAACTGGGGGTGGTTTTGGGTTCTGGGAGTCATGATCGGCGTAGATCTGCAAAAATTTTTCAAAATTTCCAACTTAGGTGAGAATGTAATAGGTAGTATTTCTTACGAAATCTACCAAAAACTAGTCTGATGTGCCAATCCCAGAACTTTCTTCTATCTTATACAGGTTTCACATGCACCAAAAACAAATCAGCACCAATTTATATTAAAGTCTAACTGAATCTAAAGTTTTATTAAATTATGTGCGTTAGTTCTGAAGATATAGCTATCGTAAAAATCGTACAAAATGTACCATACCAGTGCCACCTATTGGGCTATTTATACCAAATCGTAATCAACTTCTATTTTTGTCAAGGTCTAACCGAATCTGAAGTTTAGTGAAATTCTGTGCATTAGTTCTCATCGCAAAAATCATGAAATATGTAGCATAGCATCGCCATCTGTTGAGCGATTTACACCAAAAACTAAACACCACCTATTTATATCAATGTCTAACTGAATATAAAGTTTTATCAAATTCCCTGCATTAGTTCTTGAGATACAGCGCCCACAAAATTTTTGTCACAGACAGACATTTTCTAAAAATAGTCCAATTGTGTTCAGGAACTTCTAAAACGTATAAATTCGTCGAAAACCGGAAGCGGCAAATTTTCATAAATCCAATACTTTTTTCTTGTAAAGATAGAAGAAAATAATAAACACTTTAAACATTGAAATGTTTTCTAAAGCCCAGGGCCTGATTAACGCACAGGCCAACTAGGCCGTAGCCTTGGGCCCACTGCTGATGGGGCCCCAAAAATTAAAAAATGATTAAAAATAGTTTCTTAAAAATGAAGTTTACTGAAATTATTTCTCAAAAACAAAACGAAAAGATTTTGCTTAACTTGGCAACTGTATCATAATATTTAATAATATTCTCGAAAAAATCTCTAGCCACTATTTTAATTTGAGGGGCCCCGAAAAGTTGCTGGGCCTTGGGCCCCAGGTGAGCTTAATCGGGCTCTGCTAAAGCCTTGCTATTGCAACATTCAACATATTGCAAGTGAGACATTTATCATTAATGAGTATGTTGGCTAGTTTTAGAAATATATGTGAGAAAAAACACTATGAATTGCTTCTGAGCTGTGTACAGCATGATTAAAAGAAAACTCGTCACCCCCAAGGCTAGAATTTTAGTGATAAATTCTCTCTTTACCCAGAAATTTAAGGGGAATTTTTTTATTTTTTTTCGGGGGTGTGTTCGGGGGCGATGGCGGATGTGTATTCAATTTCCTAATTATATGATTTGTTAATTTAGTTTTATTAGTGTCACATTACATTTACTCCAATCGTTATAATGCTGTTAAATCATATGCTTTATTAATTGATATTGTATATACAGTATGCCCTTAAAAATCTCCACAGCCAGAGTCTTGTCCAGATTTGGTTGTAACCGACCCGAATCATGACTTTAACCAGACAGACTCCCCCACCCAATGCAATGCAGGAGCAAGGGACCTGAGACCAAGGGTTTTGCAGGTTTCTGAATTGTATGAAATTTAGATCATAGTCTGAAGAGGAAGGCAGAAAATGATTGCGGAAAATTTTTACTGAAAGAAAATCATTAATGAAAATTTTCTTATCCCTTTCCGGCACAGTGGTCCCACTCCGGGCACACCTTATTTTATAAAATAAGTTCTAATTTTATAAAAAAGTCGTTTGTAAATTCCGGTGTCAGTCAGTAATTTCTTATTTTACAAACAAAATTTGTCTGTGCCGGAAAGGGTTAAACCTATGGATTACAACATTTGCAAATTTCATAACTTCTTGATGGTGTTTGTGTGCTGATTATCTCGTGACCGATTGAATTTCACGACTTTTTTTCGCGATTGTTTCATTTTTTGTGTGATAATTTTCCAAAATTCACTATTTTCTGTGAATTATTGAAGGAATTGATTTTTTCGACCATTTGTCTAAATTCGTGATATTTTTTTCACCCGATCGACGAAATTCGCTATTTGTTTTCGCCATCTTTTGACGAAATTCGCGACTCTTTTCTGCGATCGTTTGTTGAAATTTCGGGAGTCTTTTTCCGCAACCGACTAACAAAAATTGCTATTTTCTTGTACAACCTTTGACGAATTTCCGATTGCTGACGAATTTTTTTCCACCATTTGTCGAAATTTCAGACTTTTTTTTGGGGGCAACTGATCGACGAAATTCGCTATTTGTTTTCGCAATCTTTTGATGCAATTCGCGACTCTTTTCTACGATCGTTTGTTGAAATTCGGAAGTCACTTTCTGCAACCAACTGACAAAAGTAGATATCTTTTTGCGCGATCTTTGACGAAATTTCCCTTTTTTGCGCGATTGTTTGACTAAATTCGTGATTTTTGTTTGTCCAATTATTTGATGAATTTCGCGATATTTTCCCGCAATAGTTATACTAAATTCGCGATTCTTTTCCGCGACGGATTTACGAAAATCTCTATTTTGTTTCAGTGATCTTTGGCGAAATTCGCAATATTTTTTCACGGTTGTTTGAAAAAATTAACGATTTTTTCTGCGACTAATTTTGCCAATTTAACTATTCTTTTCTAATTCCAATTCGTAAAGTTCGCGATGTTTACCGCTATCGGTTGACGAATTGCTTTTGCGTATAAAAGAAGAAGAAAAATTCGCGGACTACCACTAAAATTAAGTATATATATTCGCTGAAGAATCACATGTTTGTGAAAGAAGTTAAGATAAGAAGACAAAATCTCACACTGCATTTTTTATTGTGGGGGCCTATTTCTATTTTGTGCACGATATTTCAGCCCCTGTCTCTAAAAAAACTTTGCCCCCCCCCCCCCTCCCCAAGAAACTCATGAAATGTCGCCCTGCAGTAAAACCTGCAAAGATGAGTTGAAAAGGACTGTAAAAAAGTTCCATTTTAGGCAGGTCTCCATCTTAGCAAGTATAATTGTATGACGTTTTTTTCGTCGAAACATGACTTTTTTCTGCCCGTTTGAGAAAGAATTATGTTATAGACAGGTTTCGCTTTGACACGTTTCACTGTAATACACCTATGCTCTTCAGAAGTGCTTTATAGAAAGGAGGTTTTAACAGTCTTAAAGAATACCTGAAAAAAACGGTACCTAACTATAACTGAAAACTTTCTTAATATTTTAAAATTCTACTTGCTAAGACGAAAACCTGTCTAAAACGGAATTTTTCAGAGGTCACTTAAGATTCCGTATTAGAAGTATTGCTGTGTCTGTATATATGATTCAGTAAACGTTTTCAGTTCGGAGAGGTTACGGGGGGGGGGGTGCAGCCCCCCGAACTCCACCCTCGGCTATGCCACTACCTTAAAAAAAACTTTGCCCCCCCCCAAGAAAGTCCCGAAATGGCGCCCCTGATTATACGGTGGCCCCCAACGATTAGTTTCATTCAATCGCAATAAAATTACAGATGTAATAAGTATTCTCACCGTCGAGATCAACAACCCTCAACTTTTCCCAAATGGGAGACCAAGTACGTTCGTCAAGTGTCGTAATTCCACTTTTTTCCAGAGATACTGCATACATGGACTGCATTCCGCTGAATATGTCTACGGGTAAGTGGGTTAACGCATTGTTCCTGTAAATTAAAAGTAAAAATGTATTGTAATAGATATATAATAAAACTTTTTATACAAATGAACACTTACAAGGAAGGTCTTCATAGGCGCATACTCATAAAATTTTGAAAAAATTACAGAATATTCTTCTCATGAGGATATATACGTTTCTAAAAAAAATTTGCTGTGCTACCTCGGTAAAAAGTAGGTAAAAAATAATATGAAAATTTCGTGTTTTGGCGATTGATCGCTGTGTTGGCGACACAGCGAATTTTTTTTTTAAATACGCATTTACGATATATACTATTTTAGGAAAAAGGTCTTCCACTCTTTATACTGAACTAGTTTAAAAGTAAGTTTAACTTAAACAAATTCACTTTTATAACTACGGTTTTGCCATATACATTTATGTGTACATCTAAGGAATAGTAACGATCGTATTCTACTGTTTAGAAAAAAAAGTTAAATTGATTAAAATTGCTTCAAACTAAAAATTAATTGTGTGATTCTGAGCACTGTCCATTTGATCTCGATATTGTTAGTGCCGGAGACAACAAGAGAAAAGTCTTGTTGCCATGGAAGCAAGAACTTATTCAAAATCGAAATGTCTAATGAGAGCGTACTTAATTGGACAGATACTGTTTAAATACACTTAAAACTTATCCAGCCGGCGAAACCGTGTAAAATTAAATAACTTCAGCAATACTTATCTTGTATATAGATTATATAAGCTTATAGAAAAAAATAACAAACTATTTAATCTTTGAAGTTGAAATTCATAAAGTACTACGCATTCAAACACTCATTTTACCAGGAATTTTGAAACACGTTAAAATCGCTTGCATTGGGCGATTAAAAAGTTTTGCTCGCCAAATCGCGTCTTTTTGCGCCAAATACTCGAGAGTATTTTATTGTTTACAGCACGGAGGAAGATAGATGGAGGGGAAAGTAACGTTGAAATTTTACAATGCAGTTTTTCTCCTTATAGATGGCGCCACGGTAAACTGAAGGCTGTCCTAACCTGCTTCTGCAATGCTTTTCAATGCGAAAAGCATTCATTTTTTAAATGTTTTTGATTGAAAATTTGAACTTTAAAAAAGTCAAACAAGTAAAAATTTCATTAAATAAAGTTTTCTTCGCACCATGCATATATTTTAATCGATATTTGGCGTTTCGATTGCTTTTTATAACTCTTTAAATAAGAGTTCACCCTGACAGAAGCATCTGAATAGTCATTTAAAAATAAATATTACGGATATTGTACTGCGAAGAAATACTTCGCAGTACAATATCCGTATTGTACTGCTGATTTATACATCCTCCGTGATTATTAGGATGTATAATTTTTAGAGATGTAAAAGTATTATTCAAATAAAAACAGCTTTGTAACGCAGAAAACCCCTTCCCGAAAATAGACTCTTCCCGGTGCGCCACGCATCACGTGATCTAAAAATTTTTTTCGTTCAGTGGAGTTGTCATGTGAGTTTTGCCGATGGAAGTATGTTTTTTTCGAAGAGCGGTGTTAAAAAACAGAATATTGTTATGTCATGGGTTATTTTGTTCTCCGAAAATGTGAAAGTGAAGTCCTATATATTCGAGTAATGTGTCGTAATGTGTGTGCTTTGTGTCAAGAAATAAATAAAATTTTGAAAATGCCAGCAATCTTTTACTTCTGGTCTAATTAAAGAAATAGTCTTTCAGGCCCGAGATACGAAAAGTATAAGTATTCTACAGTGAGTGCTATAGCTTCAGATTACAGCCAAACAAATAGCACTCTATAAGACAATTTAAATGGCCATGTCAATTAGCCACAGACATTAGCATTCATTAAGTATAACATTTTAAAAACATATACACTAAGATCGATATACTAGAATAAAAATTTCTTAGTTTAAAAATGATTACATGCATATAACTTTAAATTAAAGTATAATAAAAAAAATCCCTGACGGCTCGGCCTACAGGCACAGGTAGATTTCGAAGACGCAGACCGTTGGGCGCCTGTTTGTTGGGAATTGCGGAAAAAATGACCTTTTTGCCATGATGCGGCAGTTGGAATCGCCTACTTCGAAACCTAACTTGTTTGCAGGTGGAGCCGGCAGGGGTTTTTTTCTATAAGGGTTAGTCCTATAAAAAACTTGTCAATATAAAAGTTTTAGATAATATTAAGAGGATTTATAATAAATTAAACGGATTTGATATCTTCTGAATTGACGAAGTTATGAATTTTTTTCTTCTAAAACCCCCCTTCCCCACCCCCTCTTGGGGTCATTTTTAATGATATCAAAAATCTGTCATACATAAAATTTCGGCCCTTTTCCTAGAAGTAATAATAACTTCAAACGGATTCGATACGTATAATAATAAAGAAATTATGAGGATTTTTCTGTTTTCACAAAAAGTCCCCCCCCCCCCCCATCCCCATCCCACCTTGGTTCGATTTTGCCCATTATTTACGAACATGACCGAGATTTTATGCCCCTTGATTTTATGTATCAGTTTCGAAAAGATGCGGGAGTTGGAACCGCCTACTTCGAAAAATAACTTGTTTGCAGGCGGAGCCGGCAGGGATTTTTTTGTTTTAATTTTTTTTGCTATAACGGTTGGTCCTATAAAAAACTTGTCAATATAAAAGTTTTAGATAATATTAAGAGGATTAATAATAAATTTACGCGGATTTGATATCTTGTGAATTGACGAAGCTATGATTTTTTTTCTTCTAACCCCCCCCCCCTCTTGGGGCCATTTTTAATTATATCAAAAATCTGTCATACATAAATTTTCGGCCCTTTTCCTAGAAGTAATAATAACTTTAAACGGATTCGATACTTACAAGAATTAAGAAATTATGGGGGTTTTTCTGTTTTCACAAAAAGCCTCCCCATTTCCCCCCCCCCCTCCTTGGTTCGATTTTGCCCATTAACGAACTTGACCGAGATTTTATGCCCCTTGATTTTATGTATTAGTTTGGAAGAGATTTATGCAGAATTTTTCCAGTTATCGTGTCCATAAAAAAGTGACATAGACAGATAGATAGATAGATAGATAGATAGATAAAGTTTTGAACTGGGGGTGGTTTTGGGTTCTGGGAGTCATGATCGGCGTAGATCTGCAAAAATTTTTCAAAATTTCCAACTTAGGTGAGAATGTAATATGTAGTATTTCTTACGAAATCTACCTAAAAGCACTCACCTTTGGAGCTCTAAACATACTTAAAAAAAAAAAAAAAATTCTTCGATTTTTCTTTTGTTTATCTCATCATCATAGCCCGATCTACATCCCGGAATAAAACATTTATATCCCATCTTAAATTTATGACATATAATTGCTATAATTAAAAATAATCGAATAAAATACTTTCGGAATTTAACATGTAATCTAATGACATTCTGTTTAAAGGCAGCCGCCAAATTTTACAGCGCCCTCTTTCGTTAAAAAAATATGACTTGCATTTTCGATATCCTCGCCTATTCTAGTTTCCCCTCCAGGTTCTTTCTCCGTGGTTTACAGACTTTCTACTGAGATTCCACAGCTAAATGTGACTGATACTTTATTACGTACATGTGTAGTTCCATTAGCATTTTTTTTTTCAAAATATTCTGAGTATGCGCTTTAAGGAGAACTTCCTTGTTAGTAAAATTTAAATACAACCAGAGGGCCCGTGCGAAGATTTGGAACTGAACTCTAATATTTTTTAGGTACTTCTTTCTCTATTATCCCGTCGACCACTTTTCATAACAAAAAACTACCGCCAAACTGTAAGATTAAACGCCAAAAATGCAGTCCCATTTACTTGATGTCAGAATCATGCGTGTTTGTTACGTCATCTAGTGGTTTTACATTCGACATTTGCGTGTATTTTTCATTATGTTTTACAGATTTAGTAGTTATTTTATTAATCAAAATAACAATTGTGTCCTTAAATTCTTATATTTTATTTATTTTTTGATATTCCAATGGCAACGTTCTCCCGTTTATTTGGCGATAATTTTTTGTTATGAAAAGTGGTCGACGGGATAATAGAGAAGTATCATTTTTTATCAATATGTAATATTTATTAGATGCAGGTTTAAACTTCTAAAGAAAAAGCAAGGATAAAAATACCTTCTAACAACATTTAGTTATTAGTCAAGCCAGAATATCATCTAATTTATTCCATCAAAGTTAGACTAACAACTGATCCAACATTGCTAAAGGCACGCGCGAGAAAAAAAATTAACAATCGTATTTTGACTGCATTAGAGGATGACGTCATCCGCTTCGGAAAAACCATGGGACTTAGAAATATAAATCTAAACATTTCAATTTCAATTTCGCTTTTTAATCATAAGTATAAAATAAACCCGTGCGGTGTTTTTTATAATAATTGCTATAAGCATCCTATAATGTGATATTTTATTTTTTGGCAACAATAATTTCAGGAAAACCTTTCATTTCTTTCATGAAAACAATGCCGATTTAATTTTTTAATTTCAGCAAATTTTAATCAAAAACATGTTTTAACGAATTGTTAAGTGGGCTATGTCAGAAGCCTGTTCTAAAACCTTTCATATGGTATCTCATTCGTTGTTCTGCGTTTCATATTTTCTGAGTAAAAGGGATGTTGACAGGAGAAATAATATATAAGGATTGATTGATAGTCCTGATAATTAAGCTCAATTATCTTAGTCATTAGCGCACTAATTTTTTTTTTAGTTCACTCAACCGTTGTATTGTCAGAGACATTTCAGATCCACCTTCAATGAAATTTTTCGACTTGTAGCTACACACTTACCCATCCATAATGTATTCAAAGTTTCTGGCAACTTAAGATTCGATAGAAATAAATTTCACTGCATCTAAAAGGAGGGAAAGAAATCTTCCTGGGAAATTACGAGAGAGATTTCAGTACTTTAAAGAAATGTTTTTGGCAATAGCTAAACTACAACTTGGTTGTTCGGCAAAACATAAAAACAACAACAAAGAAAAAACAGATATACGTTTTCGTAATCAAAGAGATCGCATTTAAAAAACTGACATAAATGTACCTTTTTTCTTCCTGAGAACTACTGATGCATTTTTAATGTTTTTTTAAAAAATAGTTTCCAATAGCCAGGAGCTAAACAACAAGTGGAGCGTATAGCAAAAACTAGTCGTTAGGGGCCACCGTAATACTTACTCATCATGGTTATGCATAATATAAAGTATGAAATTAAAACATGTGTAAACTATTTATAAAATGCATTGCAGTTCGAATAAAATCGTGGCTTGATGGCGTCATAAACTTTAATACTATATTACTGAATTGCGTAAAAGAAACATCCTTATAACTCCAAAACTGATAGTCATATTAACTAACGGTTTACTGCGTCGGATTAGGCCTCTCATTTCCAATTAAACTATATATTTGATTTGAAATTTGAAGGAAATACAGGTCATGAAAAATCGAAGAGTGTGGAAAATAGGATTATAAATATCTCGCCAACTAAACGATCCGATCGAATTCATTCTTTATGAAAAATTTATGTTTTTTTATTTTCTTGTCCTCTCCTTAATCTTTGTCCCCACTCCTTAAAATAAACAATTTCGAAAATTTTTATATACCTTTTATCAGAACGAATATTTCGAGAGTCCGAAAAAAATAGTTCTGGATAATCGAGGTTACTGAAATTCAATAAGATTCTTTCTATTATTACATACTAAGTACATACCGAATTTCAAGTCTGTATCTCATTTTTGTTCGGGAGATAGAGCGTTTACAGTCACACACACAGACAGACAGACGGACGGTAATTTTTCCCCCCTAAAAATATGTTTTTCGGAATCTCCAGTGTCTGAAACGTGTAAATCCGTCAAAAAAAATCGTTTTCGATTTTCAAAACGATTACAAGATTTACCCTATACTACGTATGATGGGCAAGTAATAAATAAATAAGTAAATAAACAATGCACTTGTTGTTTTAATGTTTTTTTCCTAAGTCTTCTTTGTGAAATTGCTTAACTATTTCAATTTTCATTTTTATTTCTTTCCGAATGATCCATTTATGGTTATCTACTTCCAAAACATTATTTTTTTTTATAATATTGAAATCACTTCAATGGTTCCCAAGCAAAAGTCACATCCTTGTCAGCTGTTTCCACATTACTTCAATACTGTTGTCACCCTGGCAACTTAATAAGTTCAAGTAAGTGCCAATTTTATTTGCATTTGAAAACGAGAGGTTGCCAGCGGTCGGAGTAATACTAAACTCATTTAATCCAAATTAAGTTTCAGAGAACTAATTCATATTTAACCTTGAAATTCTATTTCAGGGAGAGAACACTTTAGTTTTTTAATCCTTCATAAGCAATGTCGATCTTCTACTATAGATTACAGTAAACTCCTCCAAAGTAACGTACGTTTAAATATTGCAAGTGTAGAAATTCTCTTCGATTTTTCATACGCCAATCTCAAAACGGAAATACTCGTCTGCTATAATAGGATTTAATAAGTTAGTAAAAAGTTTTATATTTCTAATCTACAGTTTACTTTTTTTACGTCCTCTCTCTCTCTTTTTACATACCCATCATAGTAGTATAGGGTAAGTCTTGTAATCGTTTTGAAAATCGAAAAAATAATTTTGACGGATTTACACGTTTCAGACACTGGAGAATCCGAAAAACATATTTTTAGAAAAAAAAAAAGAAATTGCGGTCCGTCTGAATCTGTGTGTGTGTCTGTCTGTGTGTGTCTGTGTGTGTGTGTCGGTAACCGCTCTATCTCCCGAACAAATTGAGATAGAGACTTGAAATTTGGTATGTTCTTAGTATGTAATAATGGGAAGAAGCTTATTGAATTTCAGTAACTCCGATTATCTGAAACCTATTTTTTTCGGACTCTCGAACTATTCGTTCTGATAAAAGAAATATACAAATTTTCGAAATAGTTTTTTTAAGGAGTGAATATAAAAGACAATAAAAAACATAAATTTTGCATAAAGCATGAAGTCGATCGGATAATCAGTTACTGAGATATTTGTAATCACATTTTCCACACACTTCGATTTTTCATGACCCTGTATTTCATTCAAATTTCAATTCAAAGATATATTTTAATTAGCAAAAAGACGCTTCATCCGACGCACGCAATAAATGGTTAGTTATTAGGATTATCATTTTTAGAGTTATAAGGATGTTTCTCTTACGTAATTCAGTAATAGAGCATTGAAAGTTTAGGACGTCATCAAACCATGATTTTATTCGAATTGCAAAGCATTTTATAAAATAGTTTACACATGTTTTATTTTCATATTTTATATTATGCCTATCCATGATGGGTAAGTATTTTGGTGGCCCCAAACGACTAGTTTTGTTTCTTTGCATTTCTTAAATGTAATACTGCTACTTTTAAAGGGTCTGTACCAGATTTTATTCTTAGAAGTTTTCATTTTATTTAATCACAGAATTTTGACGATTAAATTACGAAAAAGTAATTATTTGGTAACTAGCCCCCTTAAATGTATGTTAAGCATTGTAACAAATTATTTTTATTCATAATTTATTTTTTTCCTTAATCCTTCGCCAAACCGGAAAAATCTAATAGACAAATCAAGAACTTTTGCGATCGTGGTGGCATTTCGCATATTTTTTGTTGTTATGTATTTCATCTTTCTTGACAAAAACCGCTTAACCCACTTTATAATAAATTAATCATTGTGTGTGTGTTTTTAATATAAAATAAACTATTTCATAATAAAATAAAAGTATATGCTGTTTTAGTAATCTCTAATAGGTACCTGAAAATGGGATTTTCTCGCCAAAATGGCGCAAAACAAAAATTCCGCCAACCCTGGTGCGTCCGTGACAGCTGTTCCAATTTAAAATACATGACGTTCACATTTTTCTTTAAAATAGAAAATAGATAAATAAGAAATATTATCATAAATCAAAACATTTGATTTCAAAATTAAAATATCGTTTCTAATTAATACACACGAAAAATAAAAGTTGACAATTTGTTTCGAAATTTGATCCATTAAATATTATTACATGAGTTCAACCACGGAGTTCAACTTACATCAAGAAAAGATCCGAAGGAAGTTGAGTTGTATGGAACAGAATTATGATAAACTTTGACTGTCTCACTGGTGCTGATTATTTTTTTTTTACACCAGGGAGCGGTCCAAAAATTCATGGTTTAATATTTTAAACGTTCACAACGAATGAATCTTTTTTTTGTTGTTGTTGTTTACTTTCATGGATAGAGAATTTGAACAGCGAACCTAATTGAAACTGAAGTTATTGCAGAATGTATACATAATTGAACGTAAGTCATCTCTCAAATATTAATTTTTGAACGATCTTTCTAAAAATGTAACTTTTATGCAGTTTTATTAGAAAAAATAATTTTGAATAAAAATGGCTGCCTGGCATATGAAACAGTGAAGCGGCATCCCGGAACTGTTGAGGACAGTCACATGACATACGGTTTTATTATTTGGTAATACTGGGTCTAAACGATTTAAAAATTTTATAAACAGTGCTTGTCGAGAATGTTTAAATTAGCGATTATTGAAAATTGTAGTTAAACCTAAGATATTTATCGTTTTAATGATAATTTCCGAAAAATCCTCCAATTGAAAAAAAATGCGGAATAATTAAGAGCAAAGAAAATTATTTTAAGATTTTTAATTTTTTATGTTTGGTTTAGTTTAGTTTTATTAAAGTAAGTGTAAAAGCAGATATGGATTTTTATCTCTGTGTTTATTATTATTATTTTTTTTTAAATATAATAACGTTTGTTTCTCTACAATAAAATGTTAAAACATTTATTCTTATGTGTAGGCTTCTTGTATCATTTCATTTCTTTAAGAACTTCAATACTTTAAAATATGAATGAGATATATTCCGTAATACACACGGATTTTAATACGGATTTAAAGAACTTCCCGCATAATCAGAAAATTCAACCGAGTAGTTAATTTATAATTGTGTATTACACATATTATTAATTTCACAGGATTGGTAGCAGTTAGAAAAGTTAATTTTAGACAGCATAGACAGTAATGGTTCCTGAGTACGCAAGTGAAATTTTTCTGATACAAATGTTATAATAATTCCAGAAACCTTTCATCAACAATAATAAAAGAAAGTTTCGCTCTGTGTGTTTGTTTGTTTATCTGCAATGGCTAGCAAAATCTAGCCCACCTAGAAGTCTGAAAATTTAGGTGTAAACAGTCCAAAGGTTGGCCTGTTGCACCTGAGTCTCAGAATTTTAATACTTTGAAAATTAACAAAAATATTAATTCAAAACTGATCAATAGCTCATCTCTTTCTTTTGTGAGCCGGCTTTCAGAATTCGCGCATGCCCAGAACCCGATTCACCGCAGCGCACGGGAATGAAGAACCATTTGCATGAAGAATGCGTTTGCTTCGCAATTCTGTTTTCAATTATATCGACTAAACCGTTTGGTTTATTTAAAAACGAAAATTATGAAAGATCGCACTCTTACGTCTCCAACGCCGCAATAAATCTGAATAAAAAATTACGTTAACCCTTTGAAAAACATTTTTGTAAAAGGGTCGTTTTCCCGGTCTTATATTTTCCCCTTACGCCAATGCCCCTCAATAGCAGAATTTTAGAGATATAGGCAAACCAAACACATGCTCTTAGAGCTGAAACCTTCTTATAATAGATGGTAAAAAAAATTTTAAATACGGATTTTAACCCTTTAAAAAACATCAGCGAAAGCAGATTACTTCGGGCCTCACGAGAAGATTATTTTTCTAAAGGTAAAAGTTACTAAATGTTCATATATTTTGACACAATCTTTTTAGAACATCTCAGTAGACCAGATTCATCACTTACAACAATTTCGAAGATTTCGGACAAGAACAAGAATTTAAAAAATAATAAAATTTGAAATATTTTCGGCGAAAACGCATAATAACGGGATGTTTTCCGCGGTCACGCTCGGCTTCGTGTAACATTTTCTCTATTTAAAATGCATATATTTTCACATAATGTTATAGAGGACATGAAAACAATTACATTTGTAAACGACTAAAATTTCAGAGAGATTGGATGACGATTACTGTTTTTTTTTATTTTAACGGACCCGACGCGAAAAGGAAACATATTTATTGTACAACCAGATAACAATATTTCTGACGTAATTTTTACACGGTCTGTATAACCGTTATACTGTTGACCATTGAAAATTTTAAAGGGTTTGGACAACAAAAGTTATTTTTTTTTTATTATATAACTATCCTACTTGAAAAAATAAGTAAATGTTTTTTTTTTTTACGACTTTGCGATTTTGTCATTAAAGATATAAATTTATACAAAATCGGGTAAAATATATAAAATAATACAAATTTGGGGTTTATTTAAGGTTTTATCACGGCCACGGGAAACGCTGGGCGGGTCAGCTAGTCTAAAATATACTATAAGTGTAGTGCATTTTTATGATATACCAGAAATGTAACATGCAGTTAACGAAGATTATTCAAACTAAACATTTAAATCTAAATAAAAGATTTAAATGTAGTTTTTAATGTAATACAGATAAAAAAAAAAAAGTTAAAAATTCAAAATGTTAGCTTTAAAATTTTATGTAATGTAAATAAATATAAAAATAATTCGATTTACGAACCATTCAAAGCAATTTTGTAGATTTAGAATTTAATTTGAAAAGTAATTTTCTGCACGAATCGAAGACTAATAGATAGCGCAATATTATTCTTGAGGCATATATTACCGTAGATATTTAAACCTTTCATCAAGCATAATTCCAAACATATTAGACAGATTTCGATCTAACTTTCTCAGAAGGTGACAACTACACTCTAATAAAAAAAAACGCTTAAAATTACAGTAAAATTTGCTGTAAATTTATGCACCCAAATTGCCAGTATATTTTACTGTAAATTGACAGCAAAATGGATCTCAAATAATATTACGTTTGGAATTTTACAGCAAATTGTGCTTCAAACATGCTAATTTTACTGCAAATAGGATTGTAATCATATTAAATGTTACACTGTAAAAAAAAATCTGTAAGGTTACTAAGAATTTTCTAGGAAACTGGGATGCCTAGAACTTTTCATGTAACTGCAACAAAAAAAATTCATGTAAAATTACTAAAGTTGTTCTAGTAACTGTTACTAAATAATGTTCAGTAAACTTACTAACGATTTTTTAGGAAGTTTACTAAAGAATTTTTTGTAAATTTACTAAGGATTATTTAGTAAACTTACTAACGATTTTTTAGTTAGTTTACTAAAGAATTTTTTGTAAATTTACTAAGGATTATTTAGTAAACTTACTAGCGATTTTTTAGGGAGTTTCCTAAAGAATTTTTAGTAAATTTACTAAGGATTATTTAGTAAACTTACTAACGATTTTTTAGGGAGTTTCCTAAAGAATTTTTAGTAAATTTACTAAGGATTATTTAGTAAACGTACTAACGATTTTTTAGGGAGTTTCCTAAAGAATTTTTAGTAAATTTACTAAGGATTATTTAGTAAACGTACTAACGTTTTTTAAGGAGTTTCCTAAAGAATTTTTAGTAAATTTACTAAGGATTATTTAGTAAACGTACTGACGTTTTTTCAGGGAGTTTCCTAAAGAATTTTTAGTAAATTTACTAAGGATTATTTAGTACACTTACAAAAGATTTTTTTGTACATTTACTAAGAATTGTTTTGTAAATTAGTGAGGGACTTTATAGTACATTTACTACGATTTATTTAGTATTGTACTTAAGGGGGGAGTACAGGTTGAGCAGCCGGAAAATGTCATTAATTTGATTACTAAAAGCTCTGTAGTTTCAAAACCAATTAATGAAATACAATTTTTTTTCTATACTTTCATAAAATAGTAATGGTTTTCAAAAACATTCAAATATCTACATAGTTAATTATATGCAATATTAATTAGTTAAATTTTAATGACAAAATTAACGTTTTTCAAATATGCATTTTGCGCACAAGATTTAAAAAATTCTACTGCAGATATATATTTAATATTGCATTTATATTTACTCATACTATTATATTTTACACTGAACCTAAATTTAAAAGTACATTCAAATTCATTTGCATAATTAATGGCTTTAAAAATCATTTTTAGTAAATTTAGTAAAAAAAAAAAAAAAAAAAAAAAAAGTGCGCTTATTTATTCAATAAAAAAATTTCTATGACAAAACTCAGGCTGAATTGAGGTTCAGTGTAAAATATAGTAATATAAGTAAATATAAATGCAATATTAAATATATATCTGCAGTAGAATTTTTTAAATCTTGCACGCAAAATGCATATCTGAAAATTCATATTTTTGAAACATTAATTTTGTCATTAAAATTTAACTAATTAATATTGCTAAATATATATATTTGAATGTTTTTTAAAAAACATTAGTATTTTATGAAAGTATAGAAAAAAATTGTTGTATTTCATTAATTGGTTTTGAAACTACAGAACTTTTAATAATGGTCAAATTATTCATTTTCCAGCTGCTCAATCTGAACTCCCCCCCTTAAGTACAATACTAAATAAATCGTAGTAAATGTACTATAAAGTCCCTCACAAATTTACAAAACAATTCTTAGTAAATGTACAAAAAAATCTTTTGTAAGTGTATCTCCCCCCTCCCCCCCTTAAAACATTTAATGTACTTTAGCAAAAAAGTTTTTGGTAATTTTATTAAAGTAATGTCAGAAAAATTACCAGTGATTTTGTAGTAATTGTATCTGAAACAGTTTTTGTATTCTCGCCAGAAAGTTCTTTGCCACTTTAGAAGAATTATTATTGTCAATTTGCTAATAATTTTTTAGTATTGTATCGAAAATGTTTTATTTACACTCACCAAAATGTATTTGTAACTGTACAAAATTTTTGCAGTAGTTTAGTAATGGCTTTTCAATATTATGCAGAAAAAAATTTACGTAAATATTTTTGTATATTGGAGTTGTTGTTATGGTATTCTTTTAATATGAAATCGAATTTTTACAGTTTTAAATATCTAGAATGGAGTTTTCCTCACATATATCAAAATACTCCGATGCAAAACAAGCAATAAGTCCTAACGTGTTTCAATATTACCACAGCAATCGCCATAAGTCTTTGTATGTTATGGATAAGAAAATTGACTTAAGTTTCACTATAGATATTTAAATATGTAGAAATTCAATTCGATATTAAATGAGCAGAAGCTGATTTCATGATTTTTAGATAAACTAAAAACAGATTTTAATACAGCAATATAAATAAAATATCCTTACTGAGTTTATAAATAAAACAACTGGTGATATGTGCCCTGTGAAAAAATGCATATGGCCCATAAAATTAGAAATTAGCTTAATATGTTAAAAAGTATAATTCCCCATAAAATTAGAAATCTGTTTAATATGTTAAAAAAGTACGATTGCCCGTAAATTTTAAACTGGTGTCTTCAGGCAATATTACTTTTATGGGTTCATTCTGTGAGGAAGAAAAAGGGGGATAATTGCAGTGTTATCATATGGGAAGGGAAGGATTTTTTTTTTCTGATTGCTACCACTATTTTCAAATAGCAATATTTGACGCATTTGATCTGTCATTATTATATATTATTTCTACTATCATTTATCTGGCAAATATTACTGTTTGGAAACGCAGTAGCATTTTAAATTAAAAAAAACTGCCTAACTGGCAATCATAATATTAAATGTGCTTATCCTTACAAAATTATTTAATATTTTATTGACCAGCAATCTCAAATAAAATATATATTTTTTAATAATGCTTTTATGTAACCATTATATTTTAAAAATAATCTTCTTTATTTAGTTGCAGATTTCTGCAAATAAATATGGTGATTTTTTTTCAAAGTGTTTTGTAACAAAATATACATACATATATACATGTTGCAGCTATGAAAACATAGGTATACTCACCACTAAATGTAACAACAATCCTTTTGACTATGAATGATGCTCTGTAAAACTTGCCCCTTTTTTCCATTAATAAAGTATGTTTATGTAACACTTAACATTTTGGTCAAAATATTAGTCAGACTTGCTTTTTTTACATTAATAAAGTATGTTTAAGTAACATTTAACATTTTGGTCAAAATGTTTACTAGTCCTTATTCAGTTTTCACCTAAATTTGTAAACTCAGAAAATATAAATTTCTGATGCTGAAAAAATCTAGGATAGTGATTTCATAAAATCTGTTCAAAAATAAAATAAACAGTCAAATATCAGTGATAATAGAATTTGATTAAAAGAAGAAAAAGGAGAATTAGAAAAAGGAAATTAGAAAAAAAGAAAAAGGAATATTTGAATCTTAATATACATTTATTAAACATATT
Organism: Maratus michaelseni; assembly: GCA_963931845.1. Lineage (NCBI taxonomy): Eukaryota > Metazoa > Arthropoda > Arachnida > Araneae > Salticidae > Maratus > Maratus michaelseni. The sequence goes on along the minus strand of OZ007593.1, from coordinate 11,492,805 downwards.
TTTACAAACAATATTTATTTTTATATACATATTTAGTAAAATTATTGAATATATATATAAACATGTACAATTTGCATTAGTATCAATCAGGTTCTGAATCTTTAGTTTGCACATCTGCTTCTTGTGGGGAGGGGCTTTGATCTTTTGTATTACCTATAACCAAGTATTCCCTATTAAAAGATAAAACACATATTACATAAATATTTTAAATATTATAAAAAAAATAAACACACAAACTGAATAATAAAAAAAATATATTTATTTGTAATTCTCACTGCGAGTAACCCCTTTTAACTGATAAAATTAATTTTGACTCTCCTCCTGCATGCCTGTCAACGTCTATTACCAAAAAAAGCAGGAGATTTACAAAATAAAACAGAAGATTTTATGAGACACTATTTTATGATATAAAAATTAAAATTACTAAGTAAATTGAAAAAAAAAATTATCTAAATCATTACCTATATAAAATGAAAACAGAGCAAGAACTATTTAAATCTGAATATATATATATATTTCTTCACGACCAGATTTTTTTTTTGGGGGGGGGAGGGGTAGGACAATACCTGCCAACTTTATGAAACAGCAGAGTTCCAAAATAAATGCATAAAATTATCTGAGGCATTGTTTTGTAACATAAAAATTAAAGTACTAACAAGGATGGTGCATAGCAATTTTGCACAGATGATTTTAAAGTATGTTGTAGGGCTCATACACCTAACTACTTTTTTGAAAGGATTTTTTTTAATTGGTCTTATTTTTGGAGAATTGGGGAGTTAAAACTCAGCATACGTTTAAAATACTCATTTGTTTAAATTTCTGGAAGTGGACTTAGCCCCTGCCGCACTCGTCGACCTAACCGGGTAACTATTGGCGGGGCGAAATGGGGGGGGGGGCAACTGGAGATACATAATATGATTAAGCTGTCACAGACCTTTTCAACGATATATGACATGAGGAGTGTCAATAAATTTAGAAAATGGCCACCCTTGGGGGGCAAAAGTGGGGGGAGGGACACCGGATATGCATAATATGATTAAGCTGACACAGACATTTTCAACGATATATGACATGAGGAGTTTCAACAAAATTTTAAAAAGTGCCCCCCTTGGGGGGGGGGGAATGGAGGAGAGGGACACCGGAGATGCATAATATGATTAAGTTGTCACAGACCTTTTCAACGATATATGACATGAAGGGTGTCAACAAAATTTAGAAAAGTGCCTCTTGGGGGGCAAAGTGGGGGGGGGGACATTGGCTATACATAATACGATTAAGCGGTCATAGACCTTTCCAACAATATATGACATGAGGGGTGTCAACAAAATTTAGAAAAGTGCCTCTTGGGGGGGGCAAAGGGGGGGAGGGACACTGGTCATACATAATATGATTAAGTGGTCACAGACCTTTCCAACGATATATGACATGAGGGGTGTCAACAAAATTTAGAAAAGTGCCTCTTGGGGGGGGGCAAAAGGGGGGGGGACACTGGCTATACATAATACGAATAAGCGGTATAGACCTTTCCAACGATATATGACATGAGGGGTGTCAACAAAATTTAGAAAAGTGCCTCTTGGGGGGCAAAGTGGGGGGGGGGACATTGGCTATACATAATACGATTAAGTGGTCATAGACCTTTCCAACAATATATGACATGAGGGGTGTCAACAAAATTTAGAAAAGTGCCTCTTGGGACGGGGGGCAAAGGGGGGGGAGGGACACTGGTCATACATAATATGATTAAGTGGTCACAGACCTTTCCAACGATATATGACATGAGGGGTGTCAACAAAATTTAGAAAAGTGCCTCTTGGGGGGGCAAAGGGGGGGAGGGACACTGGTCATACATAACATGATTAAGTGGTCACAGACCTTTCCAACGATATATGACATGAGGGGTGTCAACAAAATTTAGAAAAGTGCCTCTTGGGGGGGGCAAAGGGGGGGGAGGGACACTGGTCATACATAATATGATTAAGTGGTCACAGACCTTTCCAACGATATATGACATGAGGGGTGTCAACAAAATTTAGAAAAGTGCCTCTTGGGGGGGCAAAGGGGGGGGGGACACTGGCCATACATAATATGATTAAGTGGTCACAGACCTTTCCAACGATATATGACATGAGGGGTGTCAACAAAATTTAGAAAAGTGCCTCTTGGGGGGGCAAAGGGGAGGGGGGACATTGGCTATACATAATACGATTAAGCGGTCATAGACCTTTCCAACAATATATGACATGAGGGGTGTCAACAAAATTTAGAAAAGTGCCTCTTGGGGGGGGCAAAGGGGGGGAGGGACACTGGTCATACATAATATGATTAAGTGGTCACAGACCTTTTCAACGATATATGACATGAGGGGTGTCAACAAAATTTAGAAAAGTGCCTCTTGGGGGGGGGGCAAAAGGGGGGGTAGGGACACTGGCTATACATAATACGAATAAGCGGTATAGACCTTTCCAACGATATATGACATGAGGGGTGTCAACAAAATTTAGAAAAGTGCCTCTTGGGGGGAGCAAAGGGGGGGGAGGGACACTGGTCATACATAATATGATTAAGTGGTCACAGACCTTTCCAACGATATATGACATGAGGGGTGTCAACAAAATTTAGAAAAGTGCCTCTTGGGGGGGCAAAGGGGGGGAGGGACACTGGTCATACATAATATGATTAAGTGGTCACAGACCTTTCCAACGATATATGACATGAGGGGTGTCAACAAAATTTAGAAAATTGCCTCTTGGGGGGGGGCAAAGGGGGGGGGAGGGACACTGGTCATACATAATATGATTAAGTGGTCACAGACCTTTCCAACGATATATGACATGAGGGGTGTCAACAAAATTTAGAAAAGTGCCTCTTGGGGGGGCAAAGGGGGGGGGAGGCACACTGGCCATACATATGATTAAGTGGTCACAGACCTTTCCAACGATATATGACATGAGGTGTGTCAACAAAATTTAGAAAAGTGCCTCTTGGGGGGGCAAAGGGGGGGAGGCACACTGTCCATACATAATATGATTAAGTGGTCACAGACCTTTCCAACGATATAAAACTAACAGGCGCCATCGGCGCCCTCACGGCACCGAGCGAGCCCACTCCTCATCGTGCCCAAATCCTGAAGGATTTTTAACGCAGACCATGACTTTGTCTCGCCAGGTCGCTACGATCGATTCAGAGGGTTCGCGTTCCAGCGACGCCTCCTCATCTTTTTGCCCCAGAGTCGACAACAGAGGTTGCTACGATTCGGCGGAAGTTCCCACCATCAGAGGAGACTTCCCCACGTGACACCTGATGAACCGTAGAGACTGTCGAACGGCTTCATCGCCGAACACCCATAAGGGAGTCGGGTCATCCACCTGATGTCTGGCATCCCTACGGCCCTTGCTTTCCCGCGGAGTCCGAACATGAAATGTATGGAAGAACAAGCCACTAGTCTCTTCTTCCGCGGGCCTTTCCAACGATATATGACATGAGGGGTTGTCTACAAAATTTAGAAAAGTGCCTCTTGGGGGGCAAAGTGGGGGGGGGCACACTGGCTATACATAATACGATTAAGCGGTCATAGACCTTTTCAACGATATATGACATAAAGGGTGTCAACAAAATTTAGAAAAGTGCCTCTTGGGGGGGCAAAGTGGGGGGGAGGGACACTGGTGATACATAATACGATTAAGTGCTCACAGACCTTTCCAACGATATGATATGAGGGGTGTCAACAAAATTTAGAAAAGTGCCTCTTGGGGGGGCAAAGTGGGGGGGGGAGGGACACTGGCGATACATAGTATGGTTAAGCGGTCACAGACCTTTCCAACGATATATGACATGAGGGGTGTCAACAAAATTTAGAAAAGTGCCCCACTTGAGGGAGGAAAAGTGGAGAACGGGACACCGTAGATGCATATGATTAAATAAAATTTCTTCAATCAGGCATGTAAAAATCATGTGTTTTGTTCATCAATCACATAAAATTCACAAAATTTGTCAAACGGGCACATAAGAATCAAGAAAATAGTTCATCATGCATGTAAAAATCATTATTTTCAGCTATCGGCACACAAAAATCCTGAATTTCATCTATCAGTTGCATAAAAATCCTTAATTTCATCGGTCAGATGTAGGAAAAAAAATGTTGTCAATCAGGCATGTAAAAATCATGTGTTTCGTTTATCAATCACATAAAATTCACAAAATTTGTCAAACAGGCACATAAGAATCAAGAAAATAGTTCATCATGCATGTAAAAATCATTAATTTCATCTATCGGCATACAAAAATCATGCATTTCATGTATCGGTTGCATAAGAATCCTTAATTTCATCGGTTGGTTGCAGGAAAAAAAATCTCGTCAATCAGGCATGTAAAAATCATGTGTTTTGTTCACCATTCACATAAAATTCACAAAATTTGTCAAACAGGCACGTAAGAATCAAGAAAATAGTTCATCATGCATGTAAAAATCATTAATTTCATCTATCGGCATACAAAAATCATGCATTTCATGTATCGGTTGCATAAGAATCCTTAATTTCATCGGTTGGTTGCAGAAAAAAAAATCTCGTCAATCAGGCATGTAAAAATCATGTGTTTTGTTCACCAATCACATAAAATTCACAAGATTTGTCAAACAGGCACATAAGAATCAAGAAAATAGTTCATCATGCATGTAAAAATCATTAATTTCATCTATCGGCATACAAAAATCATGCATTTCATGTATCGGTTGCATAAGAATCCTTAATTTCATCAGTTGGTTGCAGAAAAAAAAAATCTCGTCAATCAGGCATGTAAAAATCATGTGTTTTGTTCACCAATCACATAAAATTCACAAGATTTGTCAAACAGGCACATAAGAATCAAGAAAATAGTTCATCATGCATGTAAAAATCATGGATTTCATGTATCGGTTGCATAAGAATCCTTAATTTCATCGGTCAGGTGCAATAAAAAAAATGTCGTCAATCAGGCATGTAAAAATCATGTGTTTCGTTTATCAATCACATAAAATTCACAAAATTTGTCAAACGGGCATATAAGAATAAAGAAAATAGTTGATCGTGCACATCATAACACAAACTATGTACATATATGCATGCGAGTTATCGACACCATTGAAAATGAAGGACTTTTTCTAAGATTATTTTTCAAATGTAAAAATTTAAGAAGCATAGTACGTTCAGATTGCTTGCAACACTTAAAATAAGATCTAATTTATGCAAGAGACACTGTTTTATATAAAATTTAGGTATTTTGAACAATATTTTCAATTTTTACTTTCCGACATTTTTTGCATTTTTACAATTTTTAATATGAAAACAAAAGTGAATTTTTATAAACATATTTAAATTTTGTTTTGGATGACAAATACAATTTTGGATAAACAATGATGTTTTGGACTTATACTGTGATTAATAAACAGAAAATCAAGGAGCTTTTCAGAAGTTGCAAGTTGAAACTCGATAAAATCTGAATTTTCCCTTTAAAAAAATTCATGTTTATTACTCATTAATGTAAGAAAAATATAACTTTTTTGTATTAAACTTCACCTGATTTACTACACGCAGTTAAAATATGATCTAGAATTTCACAAAACATGTAAACAAACTGTATTTTCATAACACAAACTATGTACATATATGCATGCGAGTTATCGACACCATTGAAAATGAAGGACTTTTTCTAGGATTATTTTTCAAATGTAAAAATTTAAGAAGCATAGTATGTTCAGATTGCTTGCAACACTTAAAATAAGATATAATTTATGCAAGAGACACTGCTTTATATAAAATTTAGGTATTTTGAACAATATTTTCAATTTTTACTTTTCGACATTTTTTGCATTTTTACAATTTTTAATATGAAAACAAAGGGGAATTTTTATAAACATATTTAAATTTTGTTTTGGATGACAAATACAATTTTGGGTAAACAATGATGTTCTAGACTTATACTGTGAGTAATAAACAGAAAATCAAGGAGCTTTTCAGAAGTTGCAAGTTGAAACTCGATAAAATCTGAATTTTCCCTTAAAAAAATTCATGTTTATTTCTCATTAATGTAAGAAAAATATAACTTTTTTGCATTAAACTTCACCTGATTTACTACAAGCAGTTAAAATATAATCTAGCAACATAAAAATTTCAGAAACATGTAAACAAACTGTAAATACATAAATATGCATGTGAGTGATCAGACACCATTGAAAATGAAAACTGCATAAAATCAAGACTTTTTCTAAGATTGCTTCTTAATTTTTTAAAATTTGAAAAATAAAATATGTTCAGATTGCTTGCAACACTTTAAATAAGATATAATTTATGTTATGCAAGAGACACTGTTTTATATAAAATTAGGTGGGTCACATAATAATAAAGTTTGGGAACCGCTGACCCAGACAACAAAATAAGATAGCTATACTTACATCTTGAAATGTCCACTTCCTGTCAAGATTGCGATAGATATCTGATTCATTTCGGCAGGATTACAAACCCACTTCATAAAATAGAGGAGAAAAAAAATAAAAATTAGATATAATGAAAGTATAATTTTAATTAATAGTGTGTATATATATATATACACACAACAAGGGTCGATCCAGACAAAATTTGGGGCCTATTTAGGGCCCCTTCACAAAAATCAATTTGATAAAATGGGCCCCTTCACAAAATTCTTTATAATAAAACAGACCCCTTCACAAAATTCATTTTAACAGAAATAGGCCCTTTCACAAAATTCCATTTCATAAAAACTTACTATTTATCATTTATTTATTATTTTATGACTTTTAAAATGTGTAATTTGTAAACAAACAAGTTCATCAGAGAGGAAAACTTCAGCAAAAGTATTTAAAAAAGTTTTTGTTAATAAACGCTTGGTTCGAATTTGAGTAGCTGCATTTCGACTTACTATTTATCATTTATTTATTATTTTATGACTTTTAAAATGTGTAATTTGTAAACAAACAAGTTCATCAGAGAGGAACTTCAGCAAAAGTATTTAAAAAAGTTTTTGTTAATAAACGCTTGGTTCGAATTTGAGTAGCTGCATTTCGACTTTCATTACAAAATGTTATTTTTCACAAAATGGGCCCCCAAGAAAAAAACCTGTATCGACCCCTGCACAAGTAGACTTACAGTTAGGATGTAGGTGTAAAATTGAAGTTTTTTTTAAAAATTATTATATCATTCCATACACATTTTAATATGTAATTCAGTTTGATATGAATCAATTTATGTTTTCTCTAATTTATGTAGGTAAGATTTTTTGGTTATTAGGTATGGTGTTAAACATGAAAGAAAACTTTGTTATTTTACGACTTTTATGTGAATTATTAGTGAACATTTATAAGGCGTGTTTCACTAAATAATTCAAGAAAAAAATATCTCATCATTACACATATTTAGTTACGCATTATTTATTATTTACTTGACCTTTAGTTTTAATATTTTAAAATGTTTTTAAAATTTTCTTAATTTTTTTATTTTACTTTATTATAAACATTCATTATAATAATTTTGAGTGCCTTTATAAATTCAAATTATTGTATAGAAAATGTAAACAAAACAGTGACCAGAAATCCGAAAAATTCTAAAATCTGCATAACCTCTGGTTTTAAGCTAGGAAGATTTAAGGGAGTCTATTCAATGCTAATTAATAGTAACGTAACTGCAAATCAAGATAAAAAATCTTCCTTCCTTCGTCGTTTAGTTCCTACATAAAACATTAAAAATGGCACACACGTAATCCAACGTAACATCGAAATAAAGACTAGTGATTTGATTGAATAATAAATAATTAATAAAAAATAATAGAAAGATTAACAAAATATAACGAAATTTAGCTAATAAAGAATAAATATTTACTTACTTCGTAACTGGAAGTCAAATCCAAGATGGATGCCATATAGACGCTATTTATGCACTCCTTGTCCTTACTGTCTGTGCGACTGCGTCAGCAGCCATTACGTCCCCACAGAAAGCCTTCTCATTGGCTGATACGAGTTACAAAGATATTTCATGTAAGTTTTCTAAAGCAATGGCTTACGTTGCACCCTTGTTACAGATAAAAGTTTAGTAAACATACAGATTTCTGTAGCTTTACAAAAACAATTTTTGTAGACTTACAGATTTTTTTTTACAGTGTACAGCAAAAAATTCTGGCAATTTGGGTGCATAATTTTCTATCAAATTATGCTGATATTTTTGTCGTGTTTTCTGACAGTGTAGATTGAGGAGTTCCCAAGAGTAAATTTCAAAATGTTTAGAAATTATATTAAAAAATTGATTTAAAACTCAATTATAGTATATACGTCGCGAAAGTTTAGCGTGGACGTCATTTTCACAGGTGGCAGATTTCCGTAGATAATTTAATTAGAAAACTTGGAGCGAACAATTTAAGCATTCACGAATAGAGTACAATAAAACTTACTTTAATTTTATCAAACTGAAAAATAAATCTGGTTTTTGTTTTTCTATTTGAAAGAAAAAACCTTTAAATAACTCAGTAGAAGAGATTTTGCGTAAATTACTTAGCTTTTATAGTTCGTGTGTGTAAATTAGGACCAATTATTTGATGTTCAATTAAAATGTTTTGATTTGTGGTATTATTTCTACTTTTTTCACTTTCTTCTATCTTTACAAGAAGAAAGTATGGGATTCATGAAAATTTTCTACTTCAGGTTTTCGACGGATTGATACGTTTTAGAAGGTCCTGAACACGATTTGACTGTTTTTAGAAAATGTCTGTCTGTGAGTCTGTGATTCTGTCTGTGGGCGTTCCTATCTCAAGAACTAATGCACGAAATTTAATAAAACTTTATTTTCAGTTAGTCCCTGATATGAATTGGTGCTGATTAGTTTTTGGTGAAAATCGGCTGACAGGTGGCGCTGCTATGCTACATTTTTTGCGATTTCTGCAATAGCTCTATCTCAAGAACTAATGCATTTATTTTCATCATATTTCAGATTCAGTTACACCTTCACATAAGATAGACGCTGATTACGTTTTGGTGTAGATATCCTAACAGGTGGCACTGCTATACCACTATTTTCGTGATTTTTACGATAGCTATATCTCAAGAACGAGTGCACGGAATTTCATCAAACTTCCGATTCCGTTAGACATTGACATAAATAGATGCTGCTTACGTTTTGGTGTAACCAAACACCCAACAGGTGGCACGGTTATTCTACTTTTTTTTTTTTTCATTGTTATCACGATACCTATATCTCAAGAACTAATGCACGGATTTTCACAAAAACTTCAAATTCAATTAGATCATGACATAGATAGATGCTTCTTACGTTTTGGTGTAAATAGCCCAACAGGTGGCGTTGCTATGCTACTTTTTTCATTATTATCATGATAACTCTATCTCAAGAACTAATGCACGGATTTTCATCAAACTTCAGATTCCGTTAGACGTTGACATAAGTTGTGGTTAATTAGGTTTTGGTCTAAATCTCCCAACAGGTGGCGCTGCTATGCTGCATTTTGCAGGATTTACACTATTTTAGCTATAGTCTTATCTCAAGAACTAATGCACGGAATTTAATAAAACTTTAGATATATTACTGCCATTTTGGCGAGAAAACCCAATTTTCACTCATTATTTTTTTTAAACACACGCATTTAATTGTATTTATAAATAATTTTTATATCATTTTATTTTATTTATTTATACACATATTCACTTTTATTATAAGACACCAGGTTGCCACACAAAGCATAAATCGCCATTTTCGCGCCAAAAAGAAACTCTGGTACGTCTGCAACATCTGTGCTGATTTAATCAAAATTGTTTGGGTTGCCCCGCATATTGTAAAATTAATTAAATCCCGTTTAAATCTGTTGTTTCTTTCTCAGATTGAAAATAAGAAAAATTAATGCTTAACAAAATACAATTATTTGATCGAACGGAATTTCTTTCTTAGTTAAGGCTATACCATAATCAAACATTTTACAAATAACCAAACAATCGCCAAAAATGACTGCTTCATGAGCAGTTATGGCAGTTGAATTTGGATAAAATCTAATAATCTTAATTTTTCAATGTTTATGCGAGACACCACACTATGGTACTTTTCCGTTATACCAACACCATGCCAAAATATATGCTTATGTGCCATTTAATTCAACTCTCACCGTGCGACGGGTTTTTATTGCAAACCATACGAAACATTGCGACTCGCTATTGATTGAACGTGAACCTTTATTATTATTATTATTTTATAGTAACTACAGCGCCTAGTGTATCGTAACTATACAAAACACTTTAATTTTTTATTTTTCAAGTGAAGAATATTCTCTATAACTTTCAATTTTCGCTGTCCAGAAATTGATCTTACCATTTGGCATTGACCTTGGAATGAACCTGCAATAAAATTGTTTCAGGGCTATGAAATTATCGATAAGAATTTTTTTTTTTTTTGTGAAATGCCGTTTACAAACATTCCACAGTGAATCACAAATATAATTTTGTTGACTCTAAACCTAGACGTCATACACTGTATCTATTGAGAAATTATGCGCCATTCCAAAATGGAGCATCTTCATTATTTGCAATTTTTTCTCACAGAGTTCAGGAGGAGACGTCTTTTTCAAAAAAATGGAACATTTACTGCAATACTAAGAGATACTGTAGTTTAAATTGAGTTTTATTTTATTGTATAATATTTATTTGTTCTTTTATTTTAAATATATATTTGCATTGATTAAAAAAAAATTTCGGAAAAGTCTATCATTTTCAAATGTTATATTTTTTAAATGGTCGATTTCGTAATCAACAATGCTATTATTTTTTTCAAACTGTTCATTTGGCGACAACTATTATGCTTGGCGATAATGGTGGTGGTATAATGGAAAAGTATTCATGCTATTTTTATATTAGTAGGAATATTTAAAAAGAATAACAGAACTGACAATCGTCACAAATATAATGCATGAAAATGTAAACAAATAAGTGATTAAGCAGATCTTAAAAATATAAACTATCGCCAAATTATTCATCAAACTCTCTCTGTAGCGTCCAATAAGCCACTGGGGAATTGTCACCATTTGAAGAAATTAAAAAAAAAAGATTTCAAATTAAAATTCTGTTAATTAATAAAAGTATTGAACAAACGAATGTACAATAAAAAATCTGTGGCCAAATATATGATTGAGATATCACTGTTGCTAAAATCGTGCAAATCCTGCAAAATGAAGCTTAACAGCGCCACCTGTTGAGAGATATAGCACCAAAACCTAATCAACAACAACTTATGTCAACGTCCAACTGAAATAGAAGTTTGATGAAAATACGTGTATTAGTTCTTGATATATAGTTATCGTGATAATAATGAAAAAAGTAGCACAGCAGCGCCACCTGTTGGGCTACTTACACCAAAATGTAAGAAGCATCTATTTATGTCGAGATCTAACAGAATCTGAAGTTGGATGAAATTCCGTACATTAGTTCTTGAGATATTGCTATCGTAAAACTCCTGAAAAAAGTGGTATAGCAGCACCAGCTATTGGGATATCTACACCAAACTTAATCATCGTCTGTCTATGTCAAGATTTAACTGAATCTGAAGTTTTATGAAAATAAGTGCTGTTGTTCTTGAGCCAGAACTATTTCGGAAATTGCAAAATATGCAGCATAGCAGCGCCACCTATTGGGTGATTTTCACCAAAAACTAATCAGTACCCATTTATATCAGGGACTAACTGAATACAAAGTTTTAATAAATTTCGTGCATCAGTTCTTGAGATAGAGCGCCCATAAAATTTTGTCCTATATAGACAGACATGCAGAGTCACAGACTCACAGCCATTTTCTAAAAACAATCAAATCGTGTTCAGGACCTTCTAAAACGTATAAATCCGTAGAAAACCGGAAGTCGAAAATTTTCTGGAATCCAATACTTTCTTCTTTTAAAGATAGAAGAAAGTAAAAATTGCGATGATAGACGGTAAAGGGGCTGTCCAAAAATGTTGTCACACTTTTTTTCAATATTTTTGATCTCCCCCCCCCCCCCTTTGTCACATGTCACGCTATATTACATAGACATATACTTGGAGTTCAGAAACAAAGCATTACGTTATAGATCATGTTTCAAATTTTATTTTTCAACTTTAACTATAGGTTTTAATGACATTTGTGAGCATAACAATAAAAATTATTCGTGTATTTATTTTGTATAAAATAAGATTAAGGTTTACGACAAAAATATAATTAATCTATACCAGGGGTGGCCAACCTGTTTGGGAAGAGTGCCACTATCTGAAGAAAAAAAAATATGCGTGCCACTTCCAATTTTTCCAACATACTTAAAATATCAAAAGGCGATATCATGTTATTTATAAGCTGATTATGTGATTTTTACGCCAATACCACATTTTTTCCCTGTAAGTCTGAGTAATGGAGATTTAAAAAATAATATAAATAAAAATATAAACTTAGGTTTTTATTGTTAATAAACATTTTTAAAGGTTCTGCCAGATTATGTATTAAATAAAAATGAATAACTTGAAACATTTAATTCTAAATAATTATTAAACAAATAGTCAGTACTTACTTAATGTGGCTTTTGAATTTTTAGCTTTTTTACTAAGTCATCTATATTAGGATTAATTTTTGAAGACGCTAACAAAATTAGGTTTTTTAGGTGCATATCAGTTAATCTTGAACGATATTTTGATTTTATTATGTTCATAATAGAAAACATTTGTTCACAAACATATGTTGATCCAAACCTACAGCAATATCTGACAGCCAAATCATGTAAATTTGGATGATTACTTGCCGGTACAAATTTCCAATATTCAATATAATTTGGATCACTTGCAGCTGAAATAAGTTCCTTATATTTGCTTTACAGTATAGCATGGTTCTGTAGGTCAATAATTTCGATTTGGATTCCAGGTGGGTAATAATTAATTTCTTGCAGAGAAATTGAAAAGGGATTTGTGAATAGATCCACATTTTTTTTTATCAGCTTGAAAATCCTCAAACCTAGCACTGAATGAATCCTGCAAAATAGATATTAAATTTTTAAACCTCTCATAGTTCGGAGAATTATTGACTTTAGTAGCTAGTTCTTTCATTAATGTGAAATGTGTTAATCTTTTTTCTCCAAAATCGAGATGAAAAAGCGAAAGTTTGTTTACAAAAGAAGATATATGACCAACTAGAGTAGGAAAAATACAATCTTTTCCCTGTAACCTTAAATTTAAATTATTTAAATGTTCCATAATATCAGTAAGAAAAGCTAAATCCCATAGCCAATCTGCATTCTTGAGTAGCAAGCACTCACTGGGTAATTCATTGTTTTCATCCAGATATTTTAAAACGCACTCCTTCAACTTCCAAAATCTCGTGAGTGCACTTCCTTTGGAGAGCCAGCGAACACTACAGTGAAGGAATAACTCGCCTTCCTCTTCCGTTTCTTCCGGGAAAAGCTCACGAAATCGTCGTCTATTTAGAGCTCGAGCTCGTATTTTGTGTACCAACATCTGTGTACCAACATCCTGGCCCATGTCATCTATACGACGCATGACGGTATTTCTAGACAAGGCTATGTTATCAACCATATTTTTGAGCTTTTTATCGCCGACATTTTGGGCAAATATTATAAGGCTATTTTTTATTATCTCCTCTCCGTCAGAATAGTTTTTTTTCTTGCGGGCTAACAACAGAGAAAGTTCATAAGAAGCCCTCACCATACTTTCCATTTCGTCATTTCTCTTCTTGAACAATGATTGTTGATCGGCTAAAATTTTCCTTTTTTTGTTGATAAATTCCAATCGCAAGTGTGATCCGACAGGATATTTACTATTAAAATCACTATGTTGTTGTGTGAAATGCCGCTCCAGATTAAATTTTTCGGCACAGCTACACAAGTTCCACATATCAAACAAACAGGCTTGGAAGTATTTTGATTCGTAAACAAAAATTGTTCTTCCCAGACAGTTCTAAAATCACGAATTACAATATCGTCTTCATATTTTCTTTTCGATGTCGAAGATTTACTCATAGACATAATGAAAAAATAAAAAGTTTTAAAACAACTATGCCCGAGGCTAGAATTTAAAAACAAATAAAAAAAAACTTAACACTTTGCTTGGCAGTTCTACTAGCTTCCCGCTGAAGTACTGTTGCCAATTTCTGCATGAGGAAGAATTCATTCTTCCGTTTGCCGTTTGCTGATCAAGAGTGCGGGAAAAGAAATACCGTGAATTAAGACGAAACGGGGGATTTGTGGAGTAGAGTGCCTATATATTTTTAGATTAAATTCACTGCAGCGCTGTTAAGGTTTTTTTATTGGTGATTTCAGGCGCTTATTAGATTAATGTAGTGACTTCTTTTAAGTTTATTGCGAAAATTAACTTTGGACAGTTAATAAAGAACATTTCTATCAGGATTTCTGCCTATTATTTTTAATTAAAAAAAATTGAATAAGTCTTCGCGTGCCACTGTTAAAACTCCGCCGTGCCACACTGTGGCACGCGTGCCGCGTGTTGGCCATCCCTGATCTATACTAATAAAAGAAAGTTTCGCTCTGTGTGTGTGTGTGTGTGTGTGTCTGTTGGCGATGGCTAGCAAAATCTAGCCCATCTACAAGTCTGTAAATTTAGGTGTGGATAGTCCAAGGTCTGGCCATGTGCACCTGAGTCTCAGAATTTTAATATTGTGATAATTACCCAAGATATTAATTAGTTTCTTATTAACCATCGCTTCTAAAATGCCATATTTTTCTGAAAATGGTGCAAAAGAAACGTGAAACCGCAAAATGAGTTGTGTGTTGGGAGAGGGAAGAAAGATTTTAGGTTTACTGGAAAAAGGTTGGGCTACCACAATGACTTTTAACTACGCCTTTTCGACACATGTCAAAATAACAGAAACTATTAGGTCTTTCGACACGAAAATTTGCAGATCTATATAAACAAACAATCACAAATTCAAAAAGTCGAATTTAAAAAAATTCAATCCACAACTTTCAGAAATATTAATTAGAAATGTTTAATTTTTCGAGCAATTTAATCTTGCAATGATCAACACGTTTTTTGATAAAAATTTGAGCCGTCGCAGGTGTCTGGATAATGGAACCGCAAAGAAAGAGGTACTAAGAGATTTTTTAGGTGACTTAAATTAACAATTCTAATTAAACTACGATTTTAAAATTAACACCTTTCGAATCCTCTCTGTTTCCACATTACAAGTTTGTAAAAATTAAAATTATCCGATTCTTATAACCGAAGATATTTATTATTTCGCATTGATTTGGCTGCAGAAAAAAAAATAACGTGTTTCTTTTTCTTTTTTTCTACGAGCAAGCATAGCAGACAAGATGTCCGTTATCTCTTGAATAAAGAAAGATACAAAACAAGTAAATAAAAATTTGGAATGGTGCTAGAAGTCTGGAAATTTAGGCGTGGATAGTCCAAGGTCTGGCCATGTGCACCTGAGCCTAAGAATTTTAATATTTTGCCTAGATATTAATTAGATTCTCATTAACCAACAATTCAAAAATGACATCTTTTAAATCAAAATGGCGAAAGAAAGGAACTGGATTTTTAAGCGGAAATGAACGAATTCGAAATTATTTTACTAATTAGCGAATGTTAAGAAAACTAATTGAGATATCAATTGGAAAATTTCTGAGCATATGTAAAAAAAAATTCTGTAATGTGATTTTTGACCATGTTTTTGACCATTTCTGACCATGTGATTTTTGAAAAATTGCAATTTTTTTTATTTCATGCAAAAAACTGCCAAAAATCTGCCTGCGCCAGTGAAAACGATCCGAAAAGTTTCAGACAGGGATCTGCTTTCATTAAAAACTGAACTACAAAGAGATCTGTTTCTCTGGCCGATCCCTCTCATTTAGTTTGCGAAAATGAAAGGAAATAATTGCCAAATTTTACTAATGAACAAAAATTTAGGTAACTAATTAAGATATAGATTTGAAATTGAGGTCGGGAAGGGGGTGTCATCTGCCGGCTATTTTAGCGTAGCGTCTTCGTTATGTTCTAATTTTCCGAAAAATGTAACTCTTTTTTTAATGATCGCGTTAAAGTAGGTGACAGTGGTTCTCTTGAACAAATTATTCATTATATTTGAGGGTATGGGGAGGGAGGGGGTTAACGCCTTTCTCTGAGATTGTAATTTTCTCGGGCCCGGCCAACGCCGGGCGGGTTAGCTAGTATACAATAAAATAATACAATTAGTAATAAAATATTTATTTATTTATTTTTAAGAAAGGAATATAAGTGTAAACAAATCACGTGAAAGTTGTTTTAGTCCGATTAAAAAATACACTCAAATTCTGGTAATTTCAAAATAACTTCAAAATTTAATCTGCTGATTTTAATGATTTTATTTTAACCAAAATGTGTGATGTCACACATCTTCTTACTCTCTCCAACCCCCTTATCACAAACTGTCACAATTTCATGAACGGCATTGGTTGTCATTCGTTAATCTTATTCTACCAGTAATAATAACAATCAACTTAACATGTTGCATTGGATGGGACCAAATCCAAGAATAATTCCTTCAAGTTACTCAGATTCTTTGTTATATTATTTCTCTCAATACAGAGACATTCCAAAGTTTCGTCTCTCAATTCCGTGATATTATTCTTCAACAAGGTGAGATTTTTGAAATTTTTTGGATTTTAAATACAATAGTAGAGCTTTTAATAATACGAAGCTACTATAAGGTGAGGAATTTCTTCTACAAAATCATTTTAAATAAAAGTATTAAAGATGGACGTTTACACCGTTGATTAAAATATAAACAGTACACAATTGTCTTTGTACTTTGCTAAAAACAGTGTAAGGTAAAGCCAGGAGAGATAGCGCGGTCGGAGAGATTGCGCACATAGAGGTTCGGGGGAAGGTGTAGAGTAAGAGCGCAGTGATTACAGGTAGTTGTACAACAACAGTAGTGGAGTGTCTACTTGAAAGTGCACGTTGATTACTTTGAGCGTCTAAGATAAAGTATTGCTATTTTGTTTTGTTTTCCCAAAGTAAGTGCTTGAATTTTCATAGCTATTCATCAGAATTTCTATACAATGTCAATAGTACAAAATATTTTAAACTTAAACGATTTCTCATGAGCTACTAATCTAGACTAACAATGTGAACATCAACGGTTCGTTTTAGTAGCAGCCATGTTTAAATATAAGGCCGCGCAATCTCTCTTACCGAAATTGGAGAGTTTGCGCATCTGCTACTTAGGAGAGATGGCGCATGGTTCCCATTAGTTTTCCTGCTAGGAGAGATTACGCAGCTTATTGGTAAATTTGCATAAAAAATGAAAAATGAAAATGGACTAATTTTAAGTTAAACGTGTTATTAAGTTACATAATTTGATTTTGTAATCTTATCTGGACTTGCTTTTTTTTTATTCTTTATTTTATTTTCCTTTACTTAAAATTTTTTCCTTTTTCTGATTCTTTAAGCATTAGGTTGAAATATTCACTCCCAATACAATAAAATTTCTTCACCAAACCTTACAGCAATGTCATTTAAGTGTAATTATTATTGTTAACAATTTAATTGTAGTTATTATTAGTAACAATCTCTCCTATCCATGTGCGCAATCACACCAACCCTGTAAGGAGAGATTGCGCAAAATAACTTTCTTGGTTTTATTACAACTGTTCTATTAAATTGCGACATAACAACAAAATAGCAATGGAATTGCATAGAAAACAAATGAAGTAAAAATTATTCATGTATAGTTTAGCAAAAAATTAATATTTAGATTTGTTATTGCTATTCTTTTGAATTGTGCGCAGACTATCCTAGCTTTACCTTAAGATGGAAATTTTAAAACTTAATCAAAAGTCATATTCTACCAACAGTTTCGGCTAAACTTTACAACCATCCTCAGGGACACTAAAAGACAAAACTTGTGATGTTTACAGTTTGACGAGAGATAAATGAAAAATAGTAGGGAAAATAAAGTCTGAAATAAAGGTGGGTAAAGTAACATATAATATGCTGAAGTCAATTGCGATGTTGTATTAGAAATATTCAAAGTTATTTATAAGAGATAAAAATTAGTAATCGCTATTACATTATTGAACCTGTCAGCGCTCAGAAGATTAATGAATCTTGAAATGAGAATGGAAATGACTTTTTGCAAGAATATAATTATAATTATGAGTGATAAAATAATGACCACTGGATTTATATTAGAAAATATAAATAGAATATGTATGTACAGAGTGGCAAAGGTAAAAGAGGCCCGGTATACAGAAGTACAAATACATACTAATTTTTATTTGAAAGCAGTAAATACAGAATATTATGAATAACAACATACTGAATATTCAATACTTCACAATATTCTGTATTTACTACTTTTCAATAAAAATTAGTAAGTATTTGTACTTCTGTATACCGGGCCTCTTTTATCTTCGCCACTCTGTATAATAACGTAAATTAAACAAAGGATTGCTAATATAATATGAAACTCAAAAATTTTTATAAATAATTTTATAATAAACAAATAAATAAATAAATGATCATGTCAAAAAAATTACGGTCAAATAAGAGGTTGAGAAAAAGAATTATTATCTTTTTATTTTCATTTAACGAACAGTTTTCTTTATTCGAATGTGGAAACTTTAAAAGCGAAGTCAATTATCTACTGATCAAATAATTAAAAATTTGATAAATTAAAATAATGAAATAAAGTAAAGTAACTTTAATTGGTATCTTGAAATTAATAGGGGAGCGATATTTAGATAAGTTTTTTGAACAGAATTTAAAAAAGCTTTTGAAAACAAGGGGAGCATTTAAATATATTAAAGAGACTAAGAAGAAAATATATAATAGGAACAATGTTATATCATCCACCGCTGAAAGAATGGAACGAAACCAACCAAACTGTGAATAAACAAGAACGAAAAATCATGCGTCAAGCATAGATTATGTAGCACTTCCCAACGCTTCCAAAATAATTTTACAAAACATACCGTTTAATAAGCTAAAAGATAACATCTAAGTAAACAATTTGGAAAACGCATAACATATTTAAAAACATAACTTCAGGAATTTCCAACAGATACAATATTCGGAAAAATATCCGAATACTTTTATTCAGCCCTGTATATGATCTATAGATTTGTATATGCTAGGATGCTAAATTTTAGTTTAGTTAGGAAACGCGTAGCACAGTTTAAAATTATCTTTCTGGAGTTTCTGTCAATAAACGGAAATGTGTTCGCGAACTTTTGTGCTGCCCTGTATAGCATCTACAGAATTTATACACACCACGTAATAGACAAAAAGCGAGTTAAAATTAAAATCGCGTTTAGTAACTTAAAACGCACTTCCAGGAATTAGTGTTAACAGACAGTAGAGAATTCTTTTGTGTGTCCCTGTAAATGAACGATGACTGCTATACACACACTATTCTGTAGTAAGCCTCTTGTAATGCACCTTAGATATATATATATAAATTTCAATGCGTTTAAAATAGTGAAACATTATTTAAATAAACCGCAGACGATTTTTCTCCATAGACGTCATGTAACGGCATTCTTTTGACTGTCCCTGTGAAGTAACTATAAGTGCTATGCACACCCTATTACATATTAAGCTTCTTCTAATGCACCTTAGTGATATATATAAATTTCAATGCGTTTAAAATACTGAAACATTATTTAAATAAACCGCAAATGATTTTTCCCCATAGACCGCAATGTAACGGAATTCTTTTGAGTGACCCTGTAATAAAACTATAAGTGCTACACACTTCCGTTGAAATAGGGAACATGCTATAGATAACAACTATAACATATAAAAATTGCAGAGCAATCCGAGCATATTTACGGGAGTTAGAGCACGGCCAGACGGCAGACGGCAGACGGCCAGACGGCAGACGGCCAGACGGCCAGACGGCCAGACGGCCAGACGGCAGACGGCCAGACGGCCAGACAAACCGAAGTCATAAGCACTTTTCAACTAGGTTGGAAAGTGCTAAAAAGGGGGGTTATCTTAGAGAGTTTACCCAAATACTTGGGATGTTAAATGAAAAAATATCATTACAGGTATTCTCATTTCTTAAAGAGATCTCAATTGACTCGCTAACTAAAGCCTTAAGTGGGTTGTTGTATTTAGAAATCATCTTAGCGTTGTGGAAATCTATTTTAATATTTTTATTGTTGGCATAAAATCTCGAAAGGGCAGTGGTTAATCTCTCGAGTTTAATGTTACTCATATGCTACTTTAATCTCTCAAAAAACCTATGTTTGGTCATTCCTATGTACAAAATAGTATGATTATTCTTTAAAACTAGGGAATCGAACCCGGGCTTCCCTGGTTACAGAACATCGCTGAAAACTATTTTTTTTTTATTCTAACATATTTTTTACATTTAATATATATATACTAAAAAGAAATGGCACATCTAGTATTTGTCGAGTTTTAAATAAACACCTTGCACTCGTGACATCATAATTCAGTTGTATATTTTAACATAATAATAAAGGCTACTATAATTTGTGACTCACTCCATTGTGAAATTTGGTAATTTTTGAAATTCAATATTTGAAAAACGGCGTAATCATTAGATTTGAAATTTATATAATGAAAAATACAATTCTTTACCTTTCTAACGCAGTTTGTCTAACAATTTTCTGACAAATACTTTTCGAGCTATTCAATTTTTCAGTAACTTGAAATGTTTCATTTTCCGAGATTAACCGTGGCAACGATGGATGGCTGTGACTTTTCAAAAACAAATCAATCTTTGGCAATGATTAACGAAAAACCCAGTCGTCAGCAACACGTAGCTTTTTATTAAAGAGGATGATGGGGACCTCATATACTCCTGCAAAATGATCTGGGGAATTAGATCCAATATATTTGAAAGCAAATCAATTAATTTGCAAAGGGGGATTGCAATAAGATGGATATTAAATTTAATAAGAGCCTTTTTAAGTCTTTCACATAATATAGGGATATATTGAAATTTGCGATAAATTGGAGTACTATTGCTGGGGACAGAATACTGGGTTAATTGGTAACAGAATTTCCCAATGATCTTGTGTGTGTAATGGTCAGGAAATTCATGGTCCATGGCAATATCCAGAATATGGTTGATTTTTTCTTCGATGGAATCTTCAGAACAGAAGATAAAAGCACGCTTAATAAAAGAGCTAAAGGCTGGTTTACAATATATTATACGTTTCAGAGTTGTTATCTTTAATTAGTTCAATATCTTGGTAACTATGAGTTTTCTTCCGTTTCCGTGGTAAATTTAACATTGTGAACAACTTAACTGATCTTTGAAAGAAAAGAGAGAAGCGCTTGTTTCCATAATTCCCCGTTATAAAACTGTCATCAACATTTTAAGAAAAACTGGTGGTTTCAAATCAAAATTATTGAGAATATGTACCTCCTTGGGTCGTAGTTTAAATTAGGTTAGTAAACCAGAAATAGAGGATCCCATAGGTACGCCCTGATTTTGTCTGTAAAATGTATTATACTTTTAGCATGTATTTCTGGCATTGTAAAACCTTGGTTTATAATACAAATCAATGGAAGCAGTTAGAGGTTTTTCGCTATTTCCCCAAATTTGATTGTCTGGATAAAGTGAGTTTTGAAACTCACGCCCTCATTTAAATTAATGTAATTCTACTACAAATATAATACAGTTTAAAAGAAATGCTGGCCCTGCCGCCGTAGGTAATTTATTTTCTCCCTTTCGGAATTTTTCTTTAAGTTTGTCTTTAAGTTTGTCTTAGAGACTAACTCTGTAAAACCCGATTTAGCTAATTTTAATATTTCCTCTTCTGCAACTTCTTGTTTCAGGAAACATGTTAAAAAACAGACCCTAATTAACTATAAGTACTTTAAGTGACAACCGCAGATGCAAAACAGTGAATAAAACCAGAGACTGTCGAAACTAACTAATTGGAGAAATACTGCAGATCTCCCTCCTTCAAACTACAGCTGTTATCCCGCGCTTGTGCACAGAACTCAAATAACAATCTCCCTTCAGTTTCCAAAATGTATCCGAGCAGTTAAGACGCTCTTGTATATATATGATGTAAATATATATTAATATAATGTAAAATTGGAGCACTTATACGCAGCCTCCAAAACGCGATTTTAAACATGTACATCTAGCCAAGAATTATAATATTATATTCAAAGGAAAATGAATCTTCTGCTCATTTCACACAATTGTTATTTTCTACTAATACTATTTCTTATTACTCCAATATAAGTGAATCAATGGATAAGATAAATATCGCTACAACACTTTGGATTACTGTGGATATTACTTGGCGCAAAAAGGAAAATTTCAGGTAAGCTGAACAAACTTCTTTAACATATCAAAAGATGAAAATGTATATTAAATTTGAAGACTGATTTAACTATTTTTGAAAATAAGAAAATTTATTAAGCTACCGACGGTTCCCCTAACAAAGATTATGAGACTGAAAAAGGAATATCCCAGTACTATTAAAAAAAAAAAAAAAAAAAAAAAAAAAAAAAAAAAAAAAAAAACGATAATTTAACAAATTTCTAAAAATATAATAATAAATAAATAAACACTAAAAAAGTAATAATGAATGCGATCAAAGAAAATACTCAATTTATTGAGAAACTCAATTCTACGAATTATAGTACATGGAAGTTCAAGATGTTCCTGATTAAAGAGGAACTCGACGATATAATAGTACAAGATCCACCGGATCCAGCCGATCCCGCATGGCACAAAAAAGATCGCAAGACTAGAGCTCTAATAAACCTAAGCATCGATGATTCTCAAATCGTAAATGTAAAAAACTTAGATACTGCCAAATTAACATGGGAAGCTCTGAAAAATATACATGAGAGAAGCAATTTATCGAGTAAGCTTTACCTGTTACGGAAACTATACAGTACTAAATTAGCTGAGGGTACAAATATGATCACGCATATCACTAATATCTTGCAAATTATAGATAAACTTAATGCCATTGGAGAAAATATTAGAGATTCACATATTTCCGCGCTATTTCTGTGTTCTCTTCCCCCCAGTTACAATACTTTGATAACTGCGTTGGAGGCGAGACCAGAAAATGAGCTCACCCCTGATTTTATCAAAAACAAATTAACGGATGAATATAATCGTAGACATGAAATGTCAGAACAATCACATAGCGGATATAACAACAACGAGAGAGCATTTAAAACAAATAGGAGATATACACACACTGAAAATAGAAGAGAACAAAAATATTGTAACAACTGTAAAATGAAAAATCATTCCACTTACGAATGCTGGCACTACAAGAGCAGAAACACGGTACAATCCGGAAATCCTCGTAACAATCAATTCAAAAATAAAAAGAATTTCTCATCTTCATTATGTTATGAAAAGACCGAAACTCGTAGAGAAAATAAAATTCCAAACGAAAGAAAATACGCAAATGATCAAACGCAAAATAAAGCATTAATCACCAAAAAAGTAGGCAAAAATAACTGGATTCTCGATTCAGGATCTACCTCGCACATTTGTAATGATAAAAGCCTATTTAGTAAATTTATTGATTATAATAAAACTTCAGTAACTATCCCGAATGGTAATAAACTGACAGCGTTAGGTTCAGGAGAAGTTTTTATAAAAACATTAACCCCCGAAGGAAAAGAAAAACTAACGAAATTACGCGAAGTGCTTTATGTCCCAGACTTAGAGTCGAACCTAATTTCGGTTAGTAAAGCCGCTAAAAACGGGTGTAAACTAATCTTCGACGATAATAAATGCGATTTGATATTTGATGAAGAAATATATATTAGGGCGAAAAATAAGAAAAATTTATACATTATTGAGGAAATGGACGATGTGGAAGAACCACAAAATTATGTAAACATCACGTATAACTGTGACAGCAAACAATGCATAGATCTCTGGCATCGCAGACTCGGTCACAGAGATTATGACGCGATTAAATCTATAATAACAAATCAACTTGCGGACGGAATAAAGATAGGAAAATGTAAACATCAAAATAAAACATGCGTAACTTGTATCGAAACTAAATTAACTAACATGCCGTATCCTAAATCAGCAACAAACCGAGCTACTAATATCATGGATTTGATCCATAGTGACGTATGTGGTCCTTTAGATACACCGACTTTAGGCGGAAAAATTTATTTTATGACTCTTATTGATGACTATTCCCGATATACTACGATATATTTATTATCTAAAAAGAGCGAAGTTGCTGAAAAGATAAAAGAGTATATAACGATGATATACAATCAGTTCGGTAAAAAACCTAAGGAAATTAGATCGGATAACGGTCGTGAATATGTAAATCAAGAGATAGATGAATACTTAAAACAGAACGGAATTTTACACCAATTGACTGTCCCGCATAATCCGAGCCAGAATGGAGTTGCGGAGAGAAAAAATAAAAGTTTATTAGATATGACTAGAAGCATGCTATCACAAGCAAAATTAAGCAAACATTTTTGGGGTGAAGCCATAAACACTGCAACATATTTACAAAACCGACTCCCAACTAAAGCAAACAACAACAGAACACCTTACGAATTATGGAAAGGAGTTAAACCGAATTTAAAACACTTAAGAACATTCGGTTGTAAAGCGCTATTTTACGTCGATAAAGTAAATAGAGGAAAACTCGATAACAGGGCTCAAACCGGAACGTTCGTAGGTTATGACACACGATCGACTGGTTATAGAATTCACACACAAGGAAAACAAATTATAATAGCGAGAACGGTAAAATTTCTTGAAAATGAAAATGTACACTCAGATAACATTGAGGAGATACAAAACACCACAAAAACATCAGATGACAATACACAATTACCGGATAGACATGAAAATCACTTAGAAATAAAACTTGACAGTGAGGAGACACCATCCGTGCCCAAACAGCAACCAATTGAACCAAGAAGGTCTAATAGGACAAATAGAGGCGTTCCTCCTGACAGATATGTTTGTCTCATAAATAGTTCATCTGAAAACATTCCCGAAAATTGGGAAGATATCGAAAAAATGAAAAATACTAATGATAAACAAAATTGGATAAAAGCAACACAAAATGAAATACAATGCCTAAGAAAAAATAACACTTGGACTTTAACAGATCCACCACCCGGAACAAAAATTATCGGCTCAAAATGGACTTTTAAACTAAAAAAGGACAATTTAGGAAATGTTCAAAGCTATAAAGCGCGTTTAGTAGCACAAGGATATAGTCAAAGATTCGGGATTAACTATGATCAAACTTTCGCACCTGTAGTTTCGCACGCTACAATACGTGCATTTCTCATCTCTGCATTGCACAAAAATTCGAACGTGAAACATGTTGACATAACCACAGCATTCTTGCATGGTGAATTAACTGAAACTGTTTATATGAGTCAACCAGACGGGTATATTATACCCGGCGATGAAAGAAAAGTTTGTAAACTTCAAAAAGCCATCTACGGTCTTAAAGCAAGCAGCAAAGGCCTGGTACACCAAAATATCGGAAACACTCAAAAACAATAATTTCTTACAGAGCAAAAATGATCCATGTCTGTACTTTAAATCAAATCAAGAAAATCCGATATACATCATCATTTATGTAGATGATATCCTGATAGCAGGAAAGGACAGTGATATCGAAGAAACAATAAACCAACTTAAGAAAGAATATGAACTAAAAAACTTAGGAGAAGTGAATAATTACCTAGGCATAAACATTAATAAAATCAACGATACATATTACCTAAATCAAAACAATAAAATACAGGAACTAGTGAAAAAACTGAATTTAAACGACATGAAACCTCATTACACACCCATGATTGCTGGATTCAACAGACTTGAAGACGACGATAATCTTTTACCTAATAACACGAAATATCGACAAGCGACAGGCACATTACTTTACATATCAACAATCACGCGTCCGGACATATCTGCAGCAGTAAACATATTATGTCGTAGAAACGAAACACCACGCCAAAAGGACTGGTCAGCAGTAAAAAGAATCATTTCATACCTCAAAACTACAGAAAATTTGAATTTAACTCTTAGCGCAAACAGCAAGCCCATCCTAACAGCATGCGCCGATGCAGACTGGGCTGGTGACTTGAAAACACGTAAATCAACGTCAGGAAATCTATTCATGCTAGGAAAATCGCCGATTTACTGGATTACAAAAAGGCAAAATTGCATTGCACTTTCGTCAGCCGAAGCTGAATACGTTTCAGCTAGCAACGCAGCACAAGAATTAAGTTGGATAACAAACTTGCTAAGCGACCTCAACATTCCACAAAAACTACCCATCACGATATTTGAGGATAATATGTCCTGTATAAAAATGACTGAAAACGATAAAGATACTAAGCGATCCAAGCATATCGACATACGTTTCCACAACGTCAAACTTATGAAAGAAGAAGGAAAAATCGATCTACAATACTGCCCCAGTGAAGAAATGATAGCCGACACTCTCACGAAGCCCACTCCCAAGCATGTGTATGAAAAACACCGTAAGAAACTGAATCTTCAACCATTCCCCACACAGGAGATTACGGGGGAGTGACGGAGAAACCTTTTTTATGCAGTTAATTAATCTCCACGTGCAGCGAACGATTGAAAAACATGTTAAAAACCAGACCCCGATTAACTATAAGTACTTTAAGTGACAACCGCAGATGCAAAACAGTGAATAAAACCAGAGACTGTCGAAACTAACTAATTGGAGAAATACTGCAGATCTCCCTCCTTCAAACTACAGCTGTTATCCCGCGCTTGTGCACAGAACTCAAATAACAATCTCCCTTCAGTTTCCAAAATGTATCCGAGCAGTTAAGACGCTCTTGTATATATATGATGTAAATATATATTAATATAATGTAAAACTGGAGCACTTATACGCAGCCTCCAAAACGCGATTTTAAACATGTACATCTAGCCAAGAATTATAATATTATATTCAAAGGAAAATGACTCTTCTGCTCATTTCACACAATTGTTATTTTCTACTAATACTATTTCTTATTACTCCAATATAAGTGAATCAATGGATAAGATAAATATCGCTACAACACTTTGGATTACTGTGGATATTACTTGGCGCAAAAAGGAAAATTTCAGGTAAGCTGAACAAACTTCTTTAACATATCAAAAGATGAAAATGTATATTAAATTTGAAGACTGATTTAACTATTTTTGAAAATAAGAAAATTTATTAAGCTACCGACGGTTCCCCTAACAAAGATTATGAGACTGAAAAAGGAATATCCCAGTACTATTAAAAAAAAAAAAAAAACAAGAACGAAAAATCATGCGTCAAGCATAGATTATGTAGCACTTCCCAACGCTTCCAAAATAATTTTACAAAACATACCGTTTAATAAGCTAAAAGATAACATCTAAGTAAACAATTTGGAAAACGCATAACATATTTAAAAACATAATTTCAGGAATTTCCAACAGATACAATATTCGGAAAAATATCCGAATACTTTTATTCAGCCCTGTATATGATCTATAGATTTGTATATGCTAGAATGCTAAATTTTAGTTTAGTTAGGAAACGCGTAGCACAGTTTAAAATTATCTTTCTGGAGTTTCTGTCAATAAACGGAAATGTGTTCGCGAACTTTTGTGCTGCCCTGTATAGCATCTACAGAATTTATACACACCACGTAATAGACAAAAAGCGAGTTAAAATTAAAATCGCGTTTAGTAACTTAAAACGCACTTCCAGGAATTAGTGTTAACAGACAGTAGAGAATTCTTTTGTGTGTCCCTGTAAATGAACGATGACTGCTATACACACACTATTCTGTAGTAAGCCTCTTGTAATGCACCTTAGATATATATATATAAATTTCAATGCGTTTAAAATAGTGAAACATTATTTAAATAAACCGCAGACGATTTTTCTCCATAGACGTCATGTAACGGCATTCTTTTGACTGTCCCTGTGAAGTAACTATAAGTGCTATGCACACCCTATTACATATTAAGCTTCTTCTAATGCACCTTAGTGATATATATAAATTTCAATGCGTTTAAAATACTGAAACATTATTTAAATAAACCGCAAATGATTTTTCCCCATAGACCGCAATGTAACGGAATTCTTTTGAGTGACCCTGTAATAAAACTATAAGTGCTACACACTTCCGTTGAAATAGGGAACATGCTATAGATAACAACTATAACATATAAAAATTGCAGAGCAATCCGAGCATATTTACGGGAGTTAGAGCACGGACAGACGGCAGACGGCAGACGGCAGACGGCCAGACGGCCAGACGGCAGACGGCCAGACGGCCAGACGGCAGACGGCCAGACAAACCGAAGTCATAAGCACTTTTCAACTAGGTTGGAAAGTGCTAAAAAACGATAATTTAACAAATTTCTAAAAATATAATAATAAATAAATAAACACTAAAAAAGTAATAATGAATGCGATCAAAGAAAATACTCAATTTATTGAGAAACTCAATTCTACGAATTATAGTACATGGAAGTTCAAGATGTTCCTGATTAAAGAGGAACTCGACGATATAATAGTACAAGATCCACCGGATCCAGCCGATCCCGCATGGCACAAAAAAGATCGCAAGACTAGAGCTCTAATAAACCTAAGCATCGATGATTCTCAAATCGTAAATGTAAAAAACTTAGATACTGCCAAATTAACATGGGAAGCTCTGAAAAATATACATGAGAGAAGCAATTTATCGAGTAAGCTTTACCTGTTACGGAAACTATACAGTACTAAATTAGCTGAGGGTACAAATATGATCACGCATATCACTAATATCTTGCAAATTATAGATAAACTTAATGCCATTGGAGAAAATATTAGAGATTCACATATTTCCGCGCTATTTCTGTGTTCTCTTCCCCCCAGTTACAATACTTTGATAACTGCGTTGGAGGCGAGACCAGAAAATGAGCTCACCCCTGATTTTATCAAAAACAAATTAACGGATGAATATAATCGTAGACATGAAATGTCAGAACAATCACATAGCGGATATAACAACAACGAGAGAGCATTTAAAACAAATAGGAGATATACACACACTGAAAATAGAAGAGAACAAAAATATTGTAACAACTGTAAAATGAAAAATCATTCCACTTACGAATGCTGGCACTACAAGAGCAGAAACACGGTACAATCCGGAAATCCTCGTAACAATCAATTCAAAAATAAAAAGAATTTCTCATCTTCATTATGTTATGAAAAGACCGAAACTCGTAGAGAAAATAAAATTCCAAACGAAAGAAAATACGCAAATGATCAAACGCAAAATAAAGCATTAATCACCAAAAAAGTAGGCAAAAATAACTGGATTCTCGATTCAGGATCTACCTCGCACATTTGTAATGATAAAAGCCTATTTAGTAAATTTATTGATTATAATAAAACTTCAGTAACTATCCCGAATGGTAATAAACTGACAGCGTTAGGTTCAGGAGAAGTTTTTATAAAAACATTAACCCCCGAAGGAAAAGAAAAACTAACGAAATTACGCGAAGTGCTTTATGTCCCAGACTTAGAGTCGAACCTAATTTCGGTTAGTAAAGCCGCTAAAAACGGGTGTAAACTAATCTTCGACGATAATAAATGCGATTTGATATTTGATGAAGAAATATATATTAGGGCGAAAAATAAGAAAAATTTATACATTATTGAGGAAATGGACGATGTGGAAGAACCACAAAATTATGTAAACATCACGTATAACTGTGACAGCAAACAATGCATAGATCTCTGGCATCGCAGACTCGGTCACAGAGATTATGACGCGATTAAATCTATAATAACAAATCAACTTGCGGACGGAATAAAGATAGGAAAATGTAAATATCAAAATAAAACATGCGTAACTTGTATCGAAACTAAATTAACTAACATGCCGTATCCTAAATCAGCAACAAACCGAGCTACTAATATCATGGATTTGATCCATAGTGACGTATGTGGTCCTTTAGATACACCGACTTTAGGCGGAAAAATTTATTTTATGACTCTTATTGATGACTATTCCCGATATACTACGATATATTTATTATCTAAAAAGAGCGAAGTTGCTGAAAAGATAAAAGAGTATATAACGATGATATACAATCAGTTCGGTAAAAAACCTAAGGAAATTAGATCGGATAACGGTCGTGAATATGTAAATCAAGAGATAGATGAATACTTAAAACAGAACGGAATTTTACACCAATTGACTGTCCCGCATAATCCGAGCCAGAATGGAGTTGCGGAGAGAAAAAATAAAAGTTTATTAGATATGACTAGAAGCATGCTATCACAAGCAAAATTAAGCAAACATTTTTGGGGTGAAGCCATAAACACTGCAACATATTTACAAAACCGACTCCCAACTAAAGCAAACAACAACAGAACACCTTACGAATTATGGAAAGGAGTTAAACCGAATTTAAAACACTTAAGAACATTCGGTTGTAAAGCGCTATTTTACGTCGATAAAGTAAATAGAGGAAAACTCGATAACAGGGCTCAAACCGGAACGTTCGTAGGTTATGACACACGATCGACTGGTTATAGAATTCACACACAAGGAAAACAAATTATAATAGCGAGAACGGTAAAATTTCTTGAAAATGAAAATGTACACTCAGATAACATTGAGGAGATACAAAACACCACAAAAACATCAGATGACAATACACAATTACCGGATAGACATGAAAATCACTTAGAAATAAAACTTGACAGTGAGGAGACACCATCCGTGCCCAAACAGCAACCAATTGAACCAAGAAGGTCTAATAGGACAAATAGAGGCGTTCCTCCTGACAGATATGTTTGTCTCATAAATAGTTCATCTGAAAACATTCCCGAAAATTGGGAAGATATCGAAAAAATGAAAAATACTAATGATAAACAAAATTGGATAAAAGCAACACAAAATGAAATACAATGCCTAAGAAAAAATAACACTTGGACTTTAACAGATCCACCACCCGGAACAAAAATTATCGGCTCAAAATGGACTTTTAAACTAAAAAAGGACAATTTAGGAAATGTTCAAAGCTATAAAGCGCGTTTAGTAGCACAAGGATATAGTCAAAGATTCGGGATTAACTATGATCAAACTTTCGCACCTGTAGTTTCGCACGCTACAATACGTGCATTTCTCATCTCTGCATTGCACAAAAATTCGAACGTGAAACATGTTGACATAACCACAGCATTCTTGCATGGTGAATTAACTGAAACTGTTTATATGAGTCAACCAGACGGGTATATTATACCCGGCGATGAAAGAAAAGTTTGTAAACTTCAAAAAGCCATCTACGGTCTTAAAGCAAGCAGCAAAGGCCTGGTACACCAAAATATCGGAAACACTCAAAAACAATAATTTCTTACAGAGCAAAAATGATCCATGTCTGTACTTTAAATCAAATCAAGAAAATCCGATATACATCATCATTTATGTAGATGATATCCTGATAGCAGGAAAGGACAGTGATATCGAAGAAACAATAAACCAACTTAAGAAAGAATATGAACTAAAAAACTTAGGAGAAGTGAATAATTACCTAGGCATAAACATTAATAAAATCAACGATACATATTACCTAAATCAAAACAATAAAATACAGGAACTAGTGAAAAAACTGAATTTAAACGACATGAAACCTCATTACACACCCATGATTGCTGGATTCAACAGACTTGAAGACGACGATAATCTTTTACCTAATAACACGAAATATCGACAAGCGACAGGCACATTACTTTACATATCAACAATCACGCGTCCGGACATATCTGCAGCAGTAAACATATTATGTCGTAGAAACGAAACACCACGCCAAAAGGACTGGTCAGCAGTAAAAAGAATCATTTCATACCTCAAAACTACAGAAAATTTGAATTTAACTCTTAGCGCAAACAGCAAGCCCATCCTAACAGCATGCGCCGATGCAGACTGGGCTGGTGACTTGAAAACACGTAAATCAACGTCAGGAAATCTATTCATGCTAACAAACTTGCTAAGCGACCTCAACATTCCACAAAAACTACCCATCACGATATTTGAGGATAATATGTCCTGTATAAAAATGACTGAAAACGATAAAGATACTAAGCGATCCAAGCATATCGACATACGTTTCCACAACATCAAACTTATGAAAGAAGAAGGAAAAATCGATCTACAATACTGCCCCAGTGAAGAAATGATAGCCGACACTCTCACGAAGCCCACTCCCAAGCATGTGTATGAAAAACACCGTAAGAAACTGAATCTTCAACCATTCCCCACACAGGAGATTACGGGGGAGTGACGGAGAAACCTTTTTTATGCAGTTAATTAATCTCCACGTGCAGCGAACGATTGAAAAACATGTTAAAAACCAGACCCCGATTAACTATAAGTACTTTAAGTGACAACCGCAGATGCAAAACAGTGAATAAAACCAGAGACTGTCGAAACTAACTAATTGGAGAAATACTGCAGATCTCCCTCCTTCAAACTACAGCTGTTATCCCGCGCTTGTGCACAGAACTCAAATAACAATCTCCCTTCAGTTTCCAAAATGTATCCGAGCAGTTAAGACGCTCTTGTATATATATGATGTAAATATATATTAATATAATGTAAAACTGGAGCACTTATACGCAGCCTCCAAAACGCGATTTTAAACATGTACATCTAGCCAAGAATTATAATATTATATTCAAAGGAAAATGAATCTTCTGCTCATTTCACACAATTGTTATTTTCTACTAATACTATTTCTTATTACTCCAATATAAGTGAATCAATGGATAAGATAAATATCGCTACAACACTTTGGATTACTGTGGATATTACTTGGCGCAAAAAGGAAAATTTCAGGTAAGCTGAACAAACTTCTTTAACATATCAAAAGCTGAAAATGTATATTAAATTTGAAGACTGATTTAACTATTTATAAAAATAAGAAAATTTATTACGCTACCGACGGTTCCCCTAACAAATTCCATCAATGTTACTATATTTGATTTTGTTGACAATGCATTACTAGCACTTTCAATGCTTGATCTGTTCGAAATATTATACCGTTGGCATGCTTTCATTACACCTTCTGACAAGCTAGATTCTATCATTGGATAAAGCCATGCGGACTTGCTTTCTAAAGGGTACAGCCAGGTTTCCTATTAAAATATGCCCTTGAGTCAACCAGATCGAGTCCTACATGAATCGATAGCCCTTCAACAGAGATGCGATTTTGCCAAGTTTGAAGCATATAACTCAAACCCATAGGCACTTATGACTCTTTATGTGCGTTTTAGAAATAGGTGCATTGTGAAGAAAGTAGTAATCGAATTTCCCACAAAAAAATCAGGGATGTGTAATATTAAAATACAAATAGTGGATATTATTTTCAGATTTGTTTCTGAAAAATAGCCAGTTTTATTAATTTTTTTTTGTTTTTACTTGAACTTTTTAATTAAGAATATATGGAAAATTTTCAGTGACCACTTTCATGTTTTTACCAACAATACTACAAGGTATGATGTATATTTGGTGTGAGTTTCAACTCTCTAAAATAGGTGCATCATAGAGCAAAAAAAATTAAAATGTGTTCCCGGGGTGGGGGGAGTTGCAAGTTGCGTGTATTATTACAAGTTCATGCGCAGTTCTATGTACAGTTTACGCATGTAGCTATGCTGTTGGTGGCAATCATCTGAAAGAAATTATTTTGTTTTGTTAGTTAACAGTTGACTGATTTTTTTTTCTTTAGTTTTCTGCTCAGTTTTACTTAACACATTGCTTTTCGTCTTTTAAACATGAAGCCCGCCTATGGGCATTGCATTTGCTTTTTCCATTATTTAACAAAATTTTTTATCACCTTGTATTTCTATTATAAAAAGATGTATGTAATAGTGGTATTGTTTCTAATCGAACTATTAATATGCATAGTACTCTAATTGTAAAAATGCGAATTTTGTGTATTTTCTTTGAGAAATAATGTAACATATGAAACACAAAAGCACCACCCATGGGCTGAATTACGTATTTCCAAAAGACGTGAATTCATGTCTCCCGTTCAGAGCCTGATTACCAACGGGAAAATCTTCCATCGGTAAAAATGAAGAGAAATTTCATTCTTATTCAAGACAGTAATTTTTTTGCGACTAGAGCGCTTAAGTAAAGCAAAAATGTCTATTAAAATTTACTGGTTGAAGTTTTCCCCGATTGTGTTTTCCTCAATGTGTTAACACTGTTTTCGATTAATCAACAACAGTGTTAAGTCAAACTGAGAGGAAAACTATTTTAAAAAATCCGCCAACGAACAAAACATAATGGTATCCTTCAAATAATTCCCACCAACAACATAACTACATACGTAAACTATACATAGAACTGTACATAGAACTTTTAATAACACACGCAGCTTGCAACGCCCCTCACCCCTGGAACATATTTTTAATTATTTTTCTATGATGCCCCCATTGTAGAGAGTTGAAACTCACACCAAACATACATCATACCTCGTAGTAATTTTGGTAAAAACATGAAGGTGGTCACTGAAATATTTCGATATATTCTTAATTAAAAAGTTCAATTAAAAACAAGAAAAATGTAATAAAACTGGCTATTTTGCAGAAACAAATCTGAAAATAATATCCACTATTTGTATTTTAATATTACACATCACTGATTTTTTTCGCTGAAATTCTATCACTGCTTTCTTCACAATGCACCTTTTTCCAAAACGCACATAAAGAGTTATAATTGCCGATGGGTTTGAGATATATGCTTCAAACTTGGCAAAAACGCATCTCTATTGAAGGGCTATCGATTCATGTAGGACTCGATCTGGTTGACTCAAGGGCCTATTTTAATAGGAAACCTGGCTATATTCTTTATACCCATGGATTCTAAAGATCGTAAATATGCCTCGATTTTTGTGAATCGATCCGATAACGGAAGTTTATTTTTCTCGTGCGCCTGTACATTAGCGACAACCAATTTTAAAAATTCTCTGACATACACTTGTATCAATAAATCTTTATTCCCAAAACGCTTTTGAAATGCCTCTACAGCTTTCGGGTAATTTACATTTGTCATTGGATAACTTTCTAAAAGACGCCTGACACTCGTTCCAGGTTTTACCGATTATATAAGATACTGAAACTTATCACTATTATCCAAATATATGTCTTCATGAACTTTTTTCAAACTGGGACCAAAACGAAAGATAATTTATTAACTGCGAATCGAACGGCTTGATATTAAGCTTAGGCAATTTATAAGTCTTAGGTTTAGAATAACCGTAATCATTGTTCCTTCCATTATCATCTTGAATATGTTTATTTATGTTCAATACCTCAATAACTTTACGCTTAATAGTAATAAATTCATCTGAGTAACTTTCATTTTCTAATATTTCCTTATTAATTGCTCCTTCATCGCAATGATCGTCATCTACCACAACCTCTATTATAGCTTTTTCTGTAGCTTTAATTTGTTTAATCAAATTCTCTAATTTCGTAAAACCGTCTGAAATACTACCCTTATCTAACGGGTCTCCGTTAATATTTTCTTTTAATGCATTTAAAGTTCTGGTAAATGACGAGCACAGTGGTGTACGTTTTCTCTTTATTTGTTTCTCTTTATTCTCTTTATAGCACAGACGACAATTTTTTTTTTTTTTTAACTGCTCAATAAAAACAGATGCCAACTTTTTTTCCTAAATTTACCTATTATCGCGAGATAATAAAATATAAAAGAAAAATAAAAGAAAAAAACATATCAACGAAATAAAATAAACAATTTTATCGGCATTAGCCAAAAGTCGTCTGCATAAATAAAAATATTAATTTACGGATTCTTAACATAAGGGGTCGCCTACATATTAAAGGGACTCAAAATCTTTCATTTTTGCGAAAAATGCCAAAAACATCATTTTATTTATTTTCCTTAAAAGGAATTTAAATATCCATAGATTATTCTGACAAATTTCTGTACAGTCCCGATATTTGAATATTATGTTGTGGCCATCCCAAAACTTCCTTTTATATAAAACAAATGGTCTGAAAACAAAATTAAATAGTCATTTATTCGTTCTTCATATAGACCTATTGCGGAACTCGTGAAAAACAGACTATAGCATCGACACCTTTTCAGCCGTATAAACTAAAACCTACCAAGAATCTATGTATGTCAAGGTGTAACAAGAACAGTTTGGTGAAATTCCGAGCATCATTTCTTGAGATAGAGCGCTCGCAAAATGTGTATCGCATATAGACAGACAGACAGATACACAGACTTGTTGACAAACATTGTCTAAAAACAGTCGTGTACAGGAATTGTGTATACGCGACTTACGTGTTCCTTCTAAAACGTATAAATCTGTCGAAAACAAGGATTTTTACTCCATCCAGTTTCCTTTAAATAATTTTGAGTTGCAATCATTAAATTAATTTTTTTTTTTCAATACATCAGTATGTTTCTAGAGACAAACAAGTATTTTTGAAGTCAGTCACATGTCCATGAACGCCATCTTTAAGATGCATTTAATAATAATACCAGGGATCGGATTTTCAGTAAAGTGTATGGTTTATTAAAAAAATTAAAATATTAAATAAATAGTCATTTTTACTATATTTTTATTTTCTTACGTATACAAGAAGAAAGTACTGAATTCGTGAAAAATTCTGACTTCTAGTTTTCGACGGATTTATAAGTTTTAGAAGATCTTGACTACGATTTGACTGTTTTTAGAAAATGTCCGTGAGTCTGTCTGTCTCAACGTGACATAATTTTTTTTTTTTTTTGGCGCTCTGTCTCTAGAGCTCATGAACGGATTAATCGAACTTCAGATTCAGTTATTGTTTGACAAAATTGGTGCTGTGTAATTTGGTGTGTAATTTTGGATTAAATCGCCCAACATAGCTCGCTGCTATGTGCTAAACTGCACTTCTCACAAATTATGTGGGCGCTCTATCTCAAGAACTAACGCACGGAATTTGGCTTTGCTATGCTGCACTTTTCACGATTTAATAGACAAACGGTCATGAATCTTCATATTTTGTTGCACCTTGACATAAGTAGATCTTTATTGCTTTTCAGGATTTCCCCAATAGCTCTATCTCCAGAATAAACAAATGGCTGTTTAAGTTTGGTTGCAGACCATTCGATTTATATACAGGGTGGTTCAAATTTACGTATCCCTGTTTGGGACCCCCTGGCGAGAGAAACAGTCGACATAACATCTTCATATTTGGAGGGTATATCTATCAGGTCATAATAATAATCAGGCCAATAATAAAATTAATTACAGACACCTTGCATTCTTTTCTTTATTGTTTGTGTCATGTTACAATTTCCTTATTTTAAACCGATCGCAGCGCCCACATTTCCACCTAGAGGCCTTTGTTTGAACTATTATTTTGCACCAATTATGGCCTGATGCCATGATGGAGCGTATGCATATCATGGCTTGATATGCATACGCTCCAAATATGAAGACGTTACGTTCACTGCTTCTCTCGCCAGGGCGTCACAAACAGGGATACTTTCATTTGAACCATCCTGTAGAACAAAGTTTTTTGATGGCCACAACATTCTTCTTTACATATGTCACAAAACTTCATTCATTTTTTTTTTCTTAAAATAATTAACATTTTGAAAAATGTGAGAAATATTTCAAAATGCACAAAATTGTAAAAAAAAAAAAAAAAAAAAAAAAAAAAGATTTAAAATTTTCGTAATTTTTTTTTTAAGTTTAAGAAAAAGCTTTTAAAATGTTACTACAAAAGGTTTGTTTCAGTAAATCCTTGCGCTTTATATAACCATTCAGTAATATATAAAATTATTCAATAAGATATAAATTACTCAAATAAAAGAAAATAGTTCAGTGTTTATCAAGTTCCCTTCAAATTGTGCCAACTTTGTTTTTTCAAATGGTAACACTCATTTTTGAAATAGAGCTACAACAAAGATTTTTTTCTCATAATTTGATAGTCAGTATCTTCTTCCTTCGGTATCCTTCTTCCATCAGTATCAGTCTTCGTGCCTACAGGGCAACTCATATAGAAAGACCAGTGAAATGTCGTGAAAACTCAGAAAGTTACAACATTAGTTGATAAATTGAGGAAGAAATTTCATAAAATTATATTTAAGCATTTCGTCGATAGTAAAGTTTTCCCCTGGCATATAAAAAGACATGCAGTTAGAAACAAAAGCATCCCAAATATCTCTAGCTGTTGCCAGATTATCATTATCTTTCCTCTGTTGTCTTGTAAGTGGTTTATCCAAAACGTGAATTTGACAAGATAAATAGAAAACGACTAATTCTCATGTGACTCAAAATATATCACGACCTGGCCTATCTTTGACAAAAAGAGCCGATACGTCTTCTTGCCCATATTTCATTACCCCAGATAAATACAGCAAACCGATAATGCTTGTAATGCATAAATATCAATATGTTTTGTATAAGATGGAAGAGGTTCTTTAAGTTTACATCTTCTATCCATGATATTATCATTAGTATGAATCAAAATATTTTTTAGCATATCTTCTGTTATTATATAATTCCCATGCCGCTCTAATATATTTTTTTTTTCGATTTTTTTACCTTCTCCTTTTGACCAGGTAAATACAGCACAATGTACTGCGACGTGTAGGAGTACCCCTTTTGCGATTTTTTCCACTTGTATTTCATATTTTTTCCATCAAAAGACTGCTCTTGTTGATAATCCATATCGGTATCATATACACGGCCATCCGAAGAAACACCGGACTGTTTATCATGACCAATGCATTCTGTATAATTGAAATCTGCATCGCTTTCTTCATCGTCGGAAAAGAAGGAAGGGTCATTTATTATTGTTTCTATCTCCGCTTCAGACGAAATGCATTTGGTACCTAATGCCGCCATTGTAAAATAAAAGCAACATACGCTAATGAATAATAATTGACACTTGGTTAAATTCCCGAAGAAAAAATTATAATAAATTAAAGAATGAAAAATTGAATTTTGAAACGCTGGTAGTGTCTATGCGGACTTATCGTTTAAAAGATGCTAAACTACTAGATAAATGTTCCTCAAATGCTAGATGTAGATTAACAACCAAAGGAAAGAATACATGGACTGCTAGCGCCATCTATTAAGAGGGATACAAAATACACAGGAAAACGTCTGCAGTGGTGTATGTTGAGGGTTCAATCAAACTTTTGTACGTTTTGAATGATGAAAAAATCACCTTACAATATAAATGCAAAACTTAAATTAAAAAGTCCTTCCGGCCTGTACCGGAAGGAAAAGGTAGCTTTCCTATATCTTCGTTTTAAAATTTTAGCTAATGTTACACGAAAACAGCAAGATGCAAAGAAACGGTACAAAAGATTCGTTAATACTGAATTTGAAAAAGAATTTCGCCAAATTATTGAGCAATAGCCAAATTGGCTTCATTTATGAAGACTCATTTTGGTCGCCAAATTTGGCAATATTTCGCCAAATGTCGCCAATTTTGGCGAGAATTTGGCGCTAACGGATATGAATATATAGTTTTATGCGTATGATTGGGAAAATTATTACAACAATGAAAGAAAATAATTTGCGAGTAATCGCGTTAATGTGCTGTTTTGTTTCAAAATGTCAGCCACCCTAGAATTTCAAACTGCTCTATCTCAGCCATTTTTTAAGATAGAGGTAAACCAAAAAATGCTCGAATTTAATAAATAAATTTAAATTTTTAACTTTTTTGTATATTTATTTTAGTTTTAAATTTTTAAATGGCCGCCATCTTGAAATAAAATGGCGGACCAAGCTGGCCAACGAACTCGGTCGAGACATGGGTGAGCTTAATACACACAATTAGTTTCATCAAAATTGATTTATAAATACGAGCGTTATCGTATGACATAGGTCATATATATATATGTGTGTGTGTATGGATATATCTATATATATAAATCAACATTTGAACGGAGGGTGGTTTTGGGGTCTGGGGTCATGATCGGTGAAAATATATCGAAATTTTCCGGAACCGCTTTCCTCCGAACGGCTGCAATAGGTAGCTTTATACTTTTTTGTATTGAAAGCTACCTAAAAGTATAAAGCTACCTATTGCAGCCGTTCGGAGGAAAGCAGTTCCGGAAAATTTCGATATATTTTCACCGATCATGACCCCCAGACCCCAAAACCACCCTCCGTTCAAATGTTGATTTATATATATAGATATATCCATATGTATATATATATATATATATATATATATATATATATATATATATATATATATATAATTATAATATCTATGAATTTCAAAAAACATATCAAGTTCTATTCTACTTAAATCTCCAAAGAGATAATCAATGATACTGTGTATACAGAATACCACATAGCTAATAATTAACATGTGCAAACATAATATTACCATAGCTGATGCTTCAATGGTAATTGGCCAAATTTTACTCATACCAAAAGAATATTGAAAAAAGAAATAGAGAGAAAGGGGAAAAAAAAAAAATTATAAATTGGAGTTGCAATTAAGTAAACACAAATGGATTAACAAATTAAATATGAACCATACACAATGGAAAATTGGACCACATGAGAATTAAATATGAATTGGACATGGAAAAACACATGCACATGTACTCATCAGCCTGGATGCACCCACATGTGTTTTAAATAATAATTCAGTGTTTCATAATTCTACTGGCATAATGCTAAGATCAGTAGAATCATCCAGGTACACTGAATTATTACCAGACAACAATTGGAAATATTAAAATTTGGAAATATTTAAATAGGAAATAAAAAACCATTAAGAAAATACAATATATTTCACTCACATCGATTATCCAAAAAACTGTAATTAACACCTCACTAAATTACCACGAGATAACAATTTTGAAATAATAAAATTGGAAATATGAACGCGTAAAGTGTAGATAAAATATTTTACTCACAATAATTATACAGAATCCTTAAAATGTCACAACGTCTACATAATATTCACATCCACATGGCAATGCATCATACATGTTAACTAAGTCGAGTTGAGAGAAATGATTTGTAAGACAAGTTGAGAGCACACTTTTTTTAAAACACAACCCCATAAATGACACCCAATCACAAAATGATTCAAAAACACTCAAAATAATTCTGGTTTTAATACACTTATAACAAATATATATCCGTGAATATATATTACTCCATCCAATTTTAATTCCTGAAAGTAAAATTAATATACAATCAATAGCTCCCTCTATAGTTAAATTAAATATAATATTAACAATATTATCTACAACTACCTGAAAGGTAAAGTGTCGCCATCTATTGGTATTATAATAGTTCATAATTAATATTTAGTTAAATATCCACTTTATTAGTTACATACTCACTTCATTAGATTTATTTATATAAATAAACTTTAAAGAACAATACTAACTTGTAGTTTTACTTAAAATTCAAATAAAATATAATACTACTATATGAATAAATCTACACAGAATTAATTCAACTTGCACAGCATTTCAGATATTCTTAACAAGAATATATTATGTAAAAGAGATATTATTTTAATTCAAATTATTTTTGCTGCCAGCTGTGTTAATCCACTGATATTATAGACATTTATTAAATAATTAATGTTTTATTTTTACTACTACTTAAATATATATTAGACTTGTTTTTAAATAATTAATGTTTAATTTATACTACATTGTATATATATTTTATATTTATAGATTAATTTAAATATCTAATTAAATAATTCATAAACAATTCAAAATATCTCAAAATTTATAATGTTGATAATTAATAGTATTACTACTGTTTTTCAATCAAATTAATGCAATGCAGTAATTAAAATACTTGTTAATTTTAATTATTCATAGACAAAAATAAAAACTATATATATTTATTTTTATATATATTGCAAATAGATATATATATATGAGTTATAATCACCAATGTTATCATTGTATAATTTAATTTGTTATTGTATAAGTTAATTTATAAATTTATGAAAACTGCACATCAATAATACCTTAAACAGAGGTGATCGGCAACGCACAATCACAACTATACAAAGTATAAATAATGTTCAATCAAATATTAAATTTCCTAATATGTTATAATTGTAATTATGTATGTTATATTTGTAATTTTCTACATAAAGTGTATATAATGTTCAAACAAATATTAAATATTAAATTTCCTAATATGTTATAATTGTAATAATGTATGTTATAATTATTATTTTCTATATCTTTTGTTATATGTTATCGCACACTAAAACAATAATTTATTACATACCATGTTTATATTTAAATTATATAATAAATGTTATTTAAAAGAGTTGATGATTGAATTTATCATAAAAATAGGATATCCATATATTTTTGCATGATCTCGAATATATCTAATATTTTTGTTTTTATTTATATCTGAGCATAAGTATTTTATACGATGTAGATAATTGATAATTATATTTTTATAAACAGATTTATGTAAACATGAAGCATAATTGGTAAAAATATTTACTTTAAATGGGAAATCAAATCTCTTATCATAAATATCAAAAATTAATTTATAATTATTAGTAATATTAATTTTTAAGTCAAGAAAGTTTATATTATTATTAATTAAATCATTTTCGCTTAATTTAAGCTGAGT
Source organism: Maratus michaelseni (assembly GCA_963931845.1). Lineage (NCBI taxonomy): Eukaryota > Metazoa > Arthropoda > Arachnida > Araneae > Salticidae > Maratus > Maratus michaelseni. Next base: position 11,450,138 of record OZ007593.1, on the reverse strand, counting down.
AGGATAAAAATTGAGTGGTGATGTGCAATTTTTTTCATTGAAATAAAATATGATAATGTCATCAATATAGCGATAAAATACATAATCATTGTTCGGACTTATATTTCTTTCATAATAATATAAGTAAAGGTCAGAGAGAATACTAGATGCGGTTCCGCCCTGCGGAATTCCCTGGCATTGTTTATAGATAATATTGTCATATATAATGTAATTATTATGCAATGTAAAATTTAGTAAAGTTTTAAAAAAATTTACTGAAATATGTTCTTTTAATTTTAATTGAGATTTAAATTCTTTAAATAATATACACATTGTTTTATGTAAGTCTTTTATATCAATGTTATTAAATAAATCATTAAAATCCAATGTTTTTATGAATTTTACCGGATTGATATTATGTATTTTATTAATGAGTTGAAAACTATTTTTTAGGCAATGTTGGTTATTATGTTTTAGCGTTATATCATATATCTGCTTTAAAATATTAAGTAGTAAATTGCTTGCATTTTTATTATATGTGTTACAACCGATGGTAACAGTGCGAAATTTAATAGGATTTTTATGAAATTTTGGAATTATAACAAGATAAGGATAATTAAAATTATTACATTTGATTTTTAGTAATTTGTGATAATTTAATAATTTTCTGTTATTTATTTCAATATTTAATTTAGTTTTATTAAAAATATTACTTGTGTTGATTGCATTGTGAATTAACACTTTATAGTATTCTTTACAAATGATAGCATAATTATTTGGAGATTTATCTACATAAGTAATTATAAATTTGTTTTGTAATTCTGATATATGTTTATTTATGTTTTTAAAAGCTGCATGTGTAATATGATGATAATTTTTTATAATTTCATTTTTTAATTTATCAATTACAGAAAATCTCCATTCACTGAAATATTCGATTGGTTTATTGTAATCAACAGCAATTTTATATATAAACAAATCAATATCTTGAATAAACTGCAATATTATGGATTTGATATTACACTTATATGGAAGACGAAATTTTGTGCCATTATGCATTAAGTTTTGTAAAATAGGTTGTTCTACAATATTAAGATCACCAGTAATGATATGACCATGTGTTGTATTTATATACTTTTGATATTTTGGGTCATTACAATAACATGGGTAATTCTTTGAAGAGACCAAATTTTTTGCAAAAGAATTGTAATTAAAAATTTTACGTCCAAGTGTGCGATTATATTTATATGTCTTGTGAATGGTAAAATTTTTTATTGGAAAATTATTATTAATGTTGTTTATTATATTGTGTAAATTTATATTATTAAATACATGATTGGAAAAATTTATAATTAATTGTGTATTATTAGTTTTATATTTAGGTTTATTAGAAAGACTTGTATTTAATATGTTTGCTCTATAATGTAGAATATCATAAAAGATATCACAAAAATGTGGAGAATATTGATTCTTTTTAAATACCTTGAAATATTGGTTTATATATTTCTTTTTTATACTAAAAACATGTTTTCTTATAGCAAGCCAACAATAATCATTACAAAATTGTGCCTCAAGATTATCAAGCTCCTGTTGAATCACAATATCATCAGTGAATTTTTTGTTATTATGTTTACCTCTACCAGATCTAGAAGTTTTTTTTAAGTTTGAAAAATTTAATCCGGAATAAAGATTTTTATAATTTTCATATTTAGTTAAATCTGAAAATACAGGATGTGATTTTTTGTATACTAATTGATTTAATCCATAAGGATATGTAGTATTAAAATGTCTTATATATTTAGATTCTAGAAAAAGTCGTTCAGTAAAATTTTTTTGTATTTTAAGTATTTTAATAGTAATATTTTTAAAATCATGATTTTTGAAATGAGTATATTCAATATTATGAGTTGTTTGAAATTTAGAATTTTTATATTTATCAATATGAGAACGATGTAAATTTAGCCGCTTATGTAATTTTTGACAAGACTGTCCAATATATTCCATGTTACACGAATTGCATTTCAATGAATAGATTACATTGTATGCTTTGCAAAATTTTACCAAATTAAGATTGTTATTATTTGAAAACTGTGACTTATCAGCTAATGGACATGTAAGACAACGCTTAGATTCACACTCTCGAAAACATAGTACAGGCTTGGGACAATAGAATAGGTTATCTGATAACGATCCAGGAAGATCCCTAATAATCTTCCTGTACCGAGCATTAGTCCTGGATCCACCAAGGCCTAAATTGCCAGTATCTAACATTTTACTAAAAACTGCCATATTTGTTTGATAGCAATAAAAATTGCAAGAAATACATATTAAATATATCTATAACATATTTAAAAAAAAAAATTGTTATGAATCAATCTTAATATTACTTGAATATCCATAAAAAAAAAAAAATAAAATAAAATAAAAAAATAAAAAAAAAATATTAAGATTGACTGTTTAATACTTGATTAAATATAATAAAGCTATATAATAAAACTATTTACATATATACATAAAGTCCCATTAAGCAAACTAACATCAAAAGACAACAATATAAAAACCCCTAGCAGTCATAAGTCAGTACAAAATTAATGTTGGTAAAAAAAAAAAAAAAAAAAATCATTAGAACCTGAATAAGATTTTATAAAGATGCCCTTGAAAATTCAATAGATAAACAAATGATACCAGGAAATAATAGTAATACTAAAATATTATTATTATTAAATTATTATTAAATACACCATTAAAAGCGCAATGCAGCTATAATAACTATGTATTTCAAACAAAAAAAAAATTGTTATGAATCAATCTTAATATTACTTGAATATCCATAAAAAAAAAATAAAAAAATAAAATAAAAAAATAAAAAAAAAATATTAAGATTGACTGTTTAATACTTGATTAAATATAATAAAGCTATATAATAAAACTATTTACATATATACATAAAGTCCCATTAAGCAAACTAACATCAAAAGACAAAATATAAAAACCCCTAGCAGTCATAAGTCAGTACAAAATTAATGTTGGTAAAAAAAAAAAAAAAAAAAAATCATTAGAACCTGAATAAGATTTTATAAAGATGCCCTTGAAAATTCAATAGATAAACAAATGATACCAGGAAATAATAGTAATACTAAAATATTATTATTATTAAATTATTATTAAATACACCATTAAAAGCGCAATGCAGCTATAATAACTATGTATTTCAAACAGAAGTTAATCAAAGTGATTTGTGAGCCAATTAGGCTAAATTATGGTATCATATAAAAATCAATATTTTAACTAGCTAATTGTTGAAAAGAATATTGAAAAGAATATGTAAAAACCATTCCATACCAATTTGCGCAATGCAGCATAATTTTATAGAATGTTAAATAATTATAATATCTATGAATTTCAAAAAACATATCAAGTTCTATTCTACTTAAATCTCCAAAGAGATAATTAATGATATTGTGTATACAGAATACCACATAGCTAATAATTAACATGTGCAAACATAATATTACCATAGCTGATGCTTCAATGGTAATTGGCCAAATTTTACTCATACCAAAAGAATATTGAAAAAAGAAATAGAGAGAAAGGGGAAAAAAAAAAATATCTGACCTATGTCATACGATAACGCTCGTATTTATAAATCAATTTTGAGGAAACTAATTGTGTGTATTAAGCCTACCAATGTCTCGACCGAGTTCGTTGGACAGCTTGGTCCGCCATTTTGTTTCAAGGTGGCGTCACTTAAAAATTTAAAACTAAAATAAATATACAAAAAAGTTAAAAATTCTAATTTATTTTTTAATTACGTGATAGGCCTTGATACAAGGATTCCAGAGCATTTTTTAGTTTACCTCTATCTTAAAAAATGGATGCGATAGAGCAGTTTGAAATTCTAGGGGGGGGGGGGCTGACATTTTGAAACAAAAAAGTCCTTCCGGCCTGTACCGGGAGGAAAAGGTAGCTTTCCTATATCTCCGTTTTAAAATTTTAGCTAATGTTACACGAAAACAGCAAGTTAAAATGCAAAAAAACGTTTATAAAAGATTCGTTAATACTGAATGTGAATAAGAAATTTGCCAAATTGGCTTCATTTATGAAGATTTATTTTGGTCGCCAATTTTGGCGAGAATTTGGCGCTAACGGATATGAATATATAGTTTTATGCGTATGATTGGGAAAATTATTACAACAATGAAAGAAAATAATTTGGGAGTAATTGCGTTAATGTGCTGTTTTGTTTCAAAATGTCAGCCACCCTAGAATTTCAAACTCAAAAACAATCTCAGCCATTTTTTAAGATAGAGGTAAACCAAAATATGCTCGGGAATCCTCGTATCAAGACCTAACACTTAATTAGAAAATAAATTTGAATTTTTAACTTTTTTGTATATTTATTTTAGTTTTAAATTTTTACGTGGACGCCATCTTGAAACAAAATGGCGGACCAAGCTGTCCAACGAACTCGGTCGAGACATTGGTAAGCTTAATACACACAATTAGTTTCCTCAAAATTGATTTATAAATACGAGCGTTATCGTATGACATAGGTCAAATATATATATATATATATATATATATATATATATCAGGGTCGGCGAACCTATGGTACGCGTGCCGTAACTGGCACGCGAGAGGATATTTTTGGCACGCCGTTGATTTAAGTTTTAAATCAAAATTCAGTCAAACTTCATTGTCAGCGCAATTAAAAAGAAAAATAAACTGTCGACATCTATGATTAAATATCAGAAAGGTATTTTTTTTTACTGTCACAAGTTTCTCGGGTGCGAATGGTGAAGAGTTTCTGAAGGAAGCCTGGTGAACATACACTCTATCACTTCTTGACAGTTTTGAAAATAAAGATAAAATAATTGAACGAATTAAAGATATTCCTTTATCAAGGAATACAGTCAAAGATAGAATCTTCAAAGTTGAAGAAAATGTAAGAGAGCAACAAAAATCTTGTTAGGGGAACCGTCGGTAGCGTAATAAATTTTCTTATTTTTATAAATAGTTAAATCAGTCTTCAAATTTAATATACATTTTCATCTTTTGATATGTTAAAGAAGTTTGTTCAGCTTACCTGAAATTTTCCTTTTTGCGCCAAGTGATATCCACAGTAATCCAAAGTGTTGTAGCGATATTTATCTTATCCATTGATTCACTTATTTTGGAGTAATAAGAAATAGTATTAGTAGAAAATAACAATTGTGTGAAATGAGCAGAAGATTCATTTTCCTTTGAATATAATATTATAATTCTTGGCTAGATGTACATGTTTAAAATCGCGTTTTGGAGGCTGCGTATAAGTGCTCCAATTTTACATTATATTAAAATATATTTACATCATATATATACAAGAGCGTCTTAACTGCTCGGATACATTTTGGAAACTGAAGGGAGATTGTTATTTGAGTTCTGTGCACACGCGCGGGACAAACAGCTGTAGTTTTGAAGTAGGGAGGTCTGCAGAGTTTTTCACTTAATTGGTTTCGACAGTTTCTGGTTTTGTTCACTATGTTTTTCAGCTGCGGCACTTGAAGTACTTATTGGTAATTGGGGTCTGGTTTTTAACATGTTCTTATTTCGATCATTCGCTGCACGTGGAGATTATTCACTGCATAAAAAAGATTTCTCCGTCGAATCTGATATATTTTGTTTTCATCTCATTATGTCGTGATGAAAATACAGATGTAACCAAATCTGCTCGTTTAGCTGTGTTAGTATGATATTTTGTTGAAATTGACATTAAGGAGGAATTATTCTCGTTATTATTATTATCAACTACAACCAATGGTGCAGATATTTGTAAAGCAGTTATAAATTTACTTATTGAAAATGAAATATGTTTGTCTAAAATAGTTTCTGTTACAACTGACGGGAACCCTAGTAAGGTGGATAAAATAAATCCTTTTTTCAGTTTATTTTAAACTCGCATTGGACATATTAGTCTTGAATTTTACTGCATCCTACATCAACTAGTCCTGAGTGCAAAGGCTGATGTCGAATCTCTTGGTGATATTATGGTTGTAGTCATAAAAATAGTTAATCTCATATCGAAAGTTTGATGCTGTGTTAAATGAAGTTAACTCTGTGTACAGTGGATTACTGATAATTTATAACAATGTTCGCTAGTTAAGTCGCGGCAAACTGCTACAAAGATTTGTTGATTGTTTGGGAGATATCCAGCTTATCTTACATGAAGAAAATAAAATGGAGAAATATGAGCAGTGGATGGGATGTTAAATGGTTTGAAAACTTAATTAAATTTACAGATTTGTGCCAGTATTTAAAAGACTTAAATTAAAACTCCAAGGAAAAAGTAACACTGTTATTATCATGATAGGTATGATTCGAGGTTTAAAATGAAGCCACAAATATATAGAAAAGATATTGTGTCCAAAAACTAAGTATTTTCCAAACTTACAAAAAAAATAGCGGCGAATTTTAATTTACATTAAAAAATACACGAATCAAGTCTCACTGAAGATATTATTTCGGTAATACTAAATGCATTAATCGAAGAGTTCGCATCAAGATTTTGTGAACTCAAAAGTATTTCTGAAATGCTTCAATTTATTATCTATCCAGATGTCACTCTATTTGATAAACTGAAATTGGTTGTATTCGATTGGTTGGAAATTTAAGAAATTGAAATGAAACTTGTCGACTTCCAATCCATCTCAATATTCGCTCAGAAATTTGTCAGATTGAGAGAGGATTTGGAGATGATCGAAACCGCAGGCATCTTAAACAAAATGCTTAAAATAAAATTATGTCCACTTGGAACTCAATTACTGGCACTTATAGTTGTTTGAAGAGGTTAGTATTTGCCATGATGTTGACAATCTTTCCCTCTACTGATGCTCGTGAATCATTATTTTCAGAGATGAACAATATTAAAAATTCAAATCGAATCCACATGTCAGATGACTCCAGTTCATGATGCATTTTATTAAAAATAACCAATTATGAGTCCGATATCAATCATTTCGCATCCAAGATGCAACATTAGAAATCACATAAATTTTTTTCAGGACTTTGCTATCTTCTTTTTTTAATTACTTTAAAAATATAACTACATAGTAAGACATTGTTAAATCGTCACACGCTTAAAGCATTACTCTGAATATTATGCAAGTTTCTTAAAGTACCAAGTAAATAGATAAGGAAATAGCAGTAAAAAATTGTAATAAATCTTGACTGGAAAAATATGAGATATTTTAAAATGCCATTTTTGGCTTATGATTTACCCTTTTTTCTACAAACAACTGCTGCAAATTGGAAGAAGAAACAAACATTTGTGAGAATGAGTTAAATAACAGTAATAACGAACTCGGTGAAGAGAAACTAACACCCAAATTCCAAAATGCTGTGGCTGCTTTACGTACAACTAATTTTCTTCTGAAAAAAAAAAAGAAGATTTTGCAATGCTTATGAAATTAGAAAATAAAATTGAATCAACGAAAACCAGAAATTTTGGTTAATGTTAGGTAATAATAGGCTAATTTCTTCTTATGCATTGTAATATATTTTAAAAATAACAATTTTCCATTTAATAGCAGTTGTAAAACAAATATTTTGCAGATATGATTCGTAAACGATTTTATTTAAAGTTTCTTTTCTCATTGTCTATTTTAAAATGAAATTACCTCAATTATAAAACCACCACCCTGCTTATAATGTCAAAAGCAACATATTTCAATGCCAACACTATGTATTATCATAATTATTACAGTCATATAGAAAGTTGTTCCGATTTAAGTTTTTAATATTTTTTATGATTAGTATAATTATTTCTTAAATATTATCTTCTTTCTATGATTATTACTATAATTAATTAATCTTTTCATGTGAAAAGTTGTTTTGTATTTAGTTTTCAATATTATACATTATTTAATTGAATGTGTATATATGAATATTAATTAATCTTTTCATGTGAAAAGTTGTTTTGTATTTAGTTTTCAATATTATACATTATTTAATTGAATGTGTATATATGAATATTACCTGCAGGTATGTTTATCCATGTTTATCTTAATCTGATAATAATAAAAGTAATTTTATTCAATATTTTTATAAGGTTTTTTTTGTGGGGGTTGGAGGGGGGGGGGTTGTTGGCACGCCATGAACCCCTGAAAAAAATTTTTAGAACAAATTGGCACGCGGATGTGAAAAGGTTCGCCGACCCTGATATATATATATATATATATATATGGAGATATATATATATATATATATATACATATACATATATATAAATCAACATTTGAACGGAGGGTGGTTTTGGGGTCTGAGGGTCATGATCGGTGAAAAATATAGCTTTATACTTTTAGGTAGCTTTCAATACAAAAAAGTATAAAGCTACCTATTGCAGCCGTTCGGAGGAAAGCAGTTCCGGAAAATTTCATATATTTTCACCGATCATGACCCACAGACCCCAAAACCACCCTCCGTTCAAATGTTGATTTATATATATGTATATGTATATATATATATGTATATATATATATATATATCTCCATATATATATATATATATATATATATATATATATATATATCTGACCTATGTCATACGATAACGCTCGTATTTATAAATCAATTTTGATGAAACTAATTGTGTGTATTAAGCTCACCCATGTCTCGACCGAGTTCGTTGGACAGCTTGGTCCGCCATTTTGTTTCAAGATGGCGGCCAATTAAAAATTTAAAACTAAAATAAATATACAAAAAAGGTAAAAATTCAAATTTATTTTTTAATTCAGTGTTAGGCATTGAAACGAGGATTCCAGAGCATTTTTTTTTTACCTCTATCTTAAAAAACGGCTGAGATACAGCAGTTTGAAATTCTAGGGTGGCTGACATTTTGAAACAAGACAGCACATTACAAAAATTTTCACTGTTGTAATAATTTTCCCAATCAAACGCATAAAACTATATATTCATATCCGTTAGCGCCAAATTATCGCCAAACTTGGCGACATTTCGCAAAATATCGCCAAATTTGGCGACCAAAATAAGGCTTCATAAATGAAGCCAATTTGGCTATTGCTCAATAATTTGGCGAATTTCTTATTCAAATTCAGTATTAACGAATCTTTTGTAAACGTTTTATTTGCATTTTAAGTTGCTGTTTTCGTGTAACATTAGCTAAAATTTTAAAACGAAGATATAGGAAAGCTACCTTTTCCTCCCGGTACAGGCCGGAAGGACTTTTTGTATTGAAAGCTACCTAAAAGTATAAAGCTACCTATTGCAGCCGTTCGGAGGAAAGCAGTTCCGGAAAATTTCGATATATTTTAACCGATCATGACCCCCAGACACCAAAATCACCCTCCGTTCAAATGTTGATTTATATATATAGATATATCCATATATATATATATATATATCTGACCTATGTCATACGATAACGCTCGTATTTATAAATCAATTTTGAGGAAACTAATTGTGTGTATTAAGCTTACCAATGTCTCGACCGAGTTCGTTGGACAGCTTGGTCCGCCATTTTGTTTCAAGATGGCGACCACTTAAAAATTTAAAACTAAAATAAATATACAAAAAAGTTAAAAATTCAAATTTATTTTCTAATTAAGTGTTAGGCCTTGATACGAAGATTCCCGAGCATTTTTTGGTTTACCTCTATCTTAAAAAATGGCTGAGATAGAGCAGTTTGAAATTCTAGGGTGGCTGACATTTTGAAACAAAACAGCACATTAACGCGATTACTCGCAAATTATTTTCTTTCATTGTTGTAATAATTTTCCCAATCATACGCATAAAACTATATATTCATATCCGTTAGGGCCAAAATTGGCGACAAAATTGGCGACATTAGCGACAAAATTGGCGATATTTGGCGAAATATCGCCAAATTTGGCGACCAAAATAAGTCTTCATAAATGAAGCCAATTTGGCTATTGCTCAATAATTTGGCGAATTTCTTATTCACATTCAGTATTAACGAATCTTTTGTAAACGTTTCTTTGCATTTTAACTTGCTGTTTTCGTGTAACATTAGATAAAATTTTAAAACGAAGATATAGGAAAGCTACCTTTTCCTCCCGGTACAGGCCGGAAGGAGTTTTTTGTATTGAAAGCTACCTAAAAATATTGAGTACGGATATTTCAGCTCAGAATTAGGGTAGTAGAAAACAAACATCCTTACCTCTAAATCATTATCTAATGCTGAGATGTCAATGACTCCCAAATTGTCGTCAATTGTTGATCTATCTAAACGACAATCCTTCAAATCTAACTGCTTGATACCAATACCCGACAAAAAATTCGCTAGATCCGCCTTGATCTTAAAGTAGGTCAAAATAAGAATTATGTTCTGTTTTCCGGCTAACCTACTTAAAGGTTGTTGCAGGATTTCCAGATCATACAACTTAACAACATCGCCTGTACAATTCACAATAGTTATGTCGGTGTCCCAAAACGGCCGCCAGGAAAGTTCCTCACATTGACAGGGGCTTATATCTTCTGTTGGGCACGTTTCCACGAAGACTCCCGAAATAACTCCCAAGATCAGGACAGGCATGTGTAAAGTCCACATTTTGATAATCAACCCTGGAAAGAAAAAAGAAACTTTTAGAAATGAGTGAAAAGTAATTTCATTAGGTTTAAAAGTTTGTTAATCCTTTCTGTGAAGTGGGAAAAGGAACATTTATTCTGTTTTGAATTGTAAGAAAATAAAGGATATTATCTGTTAATTAATGAAAAATAAGTTATATGGTGTCAAATATCCGAAGTGACTGCAGGAGTAGAGAATAGAGAACTGCAGGGGTCGAAATTTCCAGGCCCGGTCCTGTCCCGAACCGTAAAAAAAATTGGCACGGCCAGGTCTGATATTAAAGTTAAAAGTTTGGCCCGAGATCGGCCCGGCTCATACAAAAATTTTATTGGCTCGGCTTGGTATAAAAGCAAATGTTCAAACAGAACTTGGCTCGTCTCAGTATAAAAGGAAAAAGTTTGGTCCGAGCCCGGTCTGAGTCCGTCCCGGTCAGTACAAACATTTTTTCCCCGGCACGGACAGGTATAAAGCTAAAACCTCGGTCCGAGCCTGGCTCTGCTCTGTATGAAAGTTAAATTTCGGCCCGAGTCCGGCCCAGTCCAACTGAATTTCCACAAAACAGGTCAATATTTCTGAAGCCCAACATCATCCTAAAATTAAAGTTATTCATAAAGCCAACGGACATATCGCCAAATGTGGCGATATGTTGCCAACTTCGCGACTTTGTTTACTGTCAACTGTTCAACAACTTAATAAATGTTTCAACCTTCATTCCCATTGAAAGGCACTGACCCGTAGTGACCCCATAATGACCCACTAAGCGAATTTTCTCAAACATATGACCTTTTCCAATGGTCTTCTGGTACCCCCAAAAGGTAGGAAACAAAATTTTGTCAAAATCGTTAGAGCCTTTTTTAAGATAAAATTTGCATACACACAGACATAGACATAAGATTTGCTGGTATTATAATATACCAGTATAAAAGCCCCGTCAAAAATGACAGATAGTTTATCTACGCTTCATTTTCATAAGACTTCATACAAACAAGCAGCATGAAGATTTTATTAGTGAAAGGTATGTATTGTAGAAAAGTACATTTCAAAAATGACAAATTATTTCTACAAATACAAATGATGAGGATTTTTTTTTATTCAATTATTAAATTTTTAAAATAGTTCAACGATTTCACAAAACATTCAAATTAAATATTAAAAGATAATCCATGTGCGAAAATTCTTGCAAAAAAGTGTTATCAATGAATTTCTAAAGAGCTTGACTCACGACATAGCTCATTTTGTGATTATATAAGCAAAATTAAATGAAAATTACTCGATACTATTTATTCCTTATATTTTAATTACGTTTCATAAGAAAAAATAATTTTATTTAGGATGGTAATAAAATTGCAAAATTTGTTTGTATTATCTGCCGGTAGATGGCGCCAAAATATTGTACAAAGAAGCGTAATATAATACTGGATCTATCACCGCAAAAATTCCCTACGAAAACTGTCACCGCTATTTCTGAAAAAAGTGTTTACAGAAAAAAATTATACAGATGTTTTATATGAAAATATGCTGAACAGACATGATTTAAGGCAGAAGAAATTATCATTTAGTTGTCATATGTTAGCATATGTTTTTCATTAAACCTAACATGGCGTTTTGCTACGTTCGGATTCGCTATGGAAGTAGGAATTTAGTTCTATGGGATTCGCATCTCTGACTCGGTTCGCTATGGAATGCTTACCTACAATATACTTTCCTACACTTGGATTTGTCGATAGATGACTGCTAAAATAGTTTTTGAAGGATTTAAACAAAATTAAAACATTTAAAAGCTTTGGTATGCTTTTACAAATATTTTAAGAGCAGAATCGGATGTGAAGCTTTCAAAGAGTCGTTCATTTGTGATTCGTTTGAATTTGTGATGCTGAATGGCAACAGTGTTCGTTTGTTTATATCTGGGATTCCGATGTTATAATATATTCCGATAAAATAAGTAATTGTTGCGAATCAACTTCTTTTGATACCCATTTTTAAAGGACCCCACAGATTTCAAATTGTGGTTAAAAAAGAAGCCTACGGCTGATTTCAAGTATTATTTGAACATAAAGCGGCTGCTCCATGTTAGTTTAAATAAATTAATCGTGTTCTTTGTTTGTTGTTTTGTTCTGTGTTAGTTTAAATAAATTAATTGTGTTCTTTTTTTATTATTGAAATATCTTTACGGCATTTGAATTTTACAATTTAATGATTTTTTAACGTGATCGTTCTTAAAGAAAAATTTAAATTTTGTGCTATTTTTCTCAGAATTAATTTTTAAAAAAAAGGAAGTAGAAAAATTTGGTAAATCTACACTCTTAAAACTGCGCCTCTGATTTAAGAGGTACATTCTGAATTTTTGTGCCTCTGAATATTAAGAGGCACATGGTGCCTTTGAAATTAAGAGGTACATAGTGCCTTTGAGATTCAGGGGCACAGCGTAAGTGCCTTTGAAATTAAGAGGCACAATGTGCCGCTGAATTTATATATTCAAGTGCCTCTTATTTAAAAATACATTCTGTGCCTCTTATAATGGTGGCACATGCATGTGCCACCATTATAAGAGGAACAGAATGTAATTTAATTATATTTTATATTATATTTATATCTTTACAGTGAATTCTGTCTACTGCAGAAAGATTTTCCAGCATGGCATATCCAAAGACATATTAAATTTTGTGTAAGGCAGAATACTATGTATAATAGAAAATTTTCTCACTCCCAATTTATTGAAACAAATTTGAAATAAATATTAAAATGTGTGTCCATGTGGCCTAAGTCAGTTCTGTGGTTCAATAAAGAACCTTGTCTACATATCAGTTTATTTTATACATATCAAAATACATAAAAAGGCATGAAAGCTTTATTAAAAACAAATAAGACAAACGTTAAAAATAATCAGCGTAAAATAATTACAATATTGATCTTGTGATAATGACAACAATTAATTTCAAAAAGTAACTCTGATCATAAATATTTCATTACTGGTATCCTAAATGTTAAATTTATTTGAAAATAACTAATTTGTTTCATTAGTATATATTTTCATTATACTGAATTCCGATTCTAAATAAAATACGATTATAAAAACAATATCTATTACTTTCTGTAGGATGTCCATTGCTGAAATTTTGGGTGTTTTAATTTATTTTTGTTATTGCAGTTAAATTTCGATTACAATGGGAAATGTAGCTGAGATTAGTTAAATATCGTTGACAGATTAATATCAGTGTTTAATTCAGACATTTTTCTCCTGGAGGGATTTTCGAGGCTTTGCTTCGGGGGGGGGGGGGGAGGGTTGCACTTTTGTCCATTAAAAAGAATAAAATCTCACACTTTTCGATCATTGTTCCGGAGAGGGAATGCCCCCACCCCCGGGCCACCCCCTAAATTCAACACTGATTAATATAATACAAAAGAAACTGGACTTTATTAGCTATAACTATTAATAAAAAAATTAAATTTCTCAAGGGAATGATACATTTACCCGCAATATATACATATGTTTGTAACATAAAACATTTATTTTACAGTGTCGATTTTTATACTATACACATTCAAAGAAAATAATAAAGTACTAAACTAAATACACTTACTTATTGCAGGCTTTTCTATAACACTCTATATTAATTACAATCCGCCGGTGGATGATTGCAATAATAACACCATTACACGTAATTTTATGTTTCCTAACATAAATTCATTGTATTTTTCACAGGAACATTTACCTCTGCGGCGTCGTTTTATATCGTAGGAAAACCTAACTCCTATTATCAGCGATTGATATTGTTGCAATCCTGAACGACAATAATAACACGAGCGTAATTAAAAAACGAAAGCACAAAACCTCTTGAGTAAAAATAATCGTCTTGCGAAAAGGATATATATATATAAACTCTGTTTGTGTCGTCAGGTACCGCTTCTCGAATAATCCACAAAACGCCATTTCTTCTGGTCAAGCGTCCATTCTTCCTTCTCCCCTATCCCTCATTGAAAGTAAATATCCCGCGCCCGCTCAATGCATCATGGGTTAAACATTTGTACGCATGCGCGCTTTCCCACTGTACCGCTGAATAAATGACCCCTTTTTTTAAGAGGCACACATTTCGCGCCGTGACTCTGATATATTCCGTTCAGTCCTCCGTGCCTCTAAAAGGTTTTGAGACCTTCATTTGTGCTTCTCATTTCTTTGTGCCTTTGATATTTATCAGCTAATCAGAGGCACTTTGTCTGTGTGCCTCTCATATGCGCTGGTGCCTTATATATCAGAGGCACAGTTTTAAGAGTGTATTTAAACGGAACCTTTCTGTAATGGAAACTGACTTAAACGAGAAATTTTCATGGTCCCCTGCCTGACGAATGAATCCCGTATAATTATAATAGAAGATGAACCTGCTAAGACTTATTCAAAATTTGGGGAACCGCAAATGGTATGCAGTGTTCGCAAAAGTGATATTTTAAATCTATTCTATTTTTACTGTTATCTTCATTTTACATAGATCAACATTTTGTGTTGTTAAACACGGGATTCCGTTATAGGCAGGTTCTTTTTCTCAGGTTTTACCGTATTTTAATTTTATTGTCTAGAAATGCATCTACCCTTTTAAATAATATATATATATATATTTTAATTGTGGAATAATAGCAATTTAAAAATGCGTGCATTTTTTGAAAAAAAAAATGGGCCGGGCCAAATTTAACTGATATTTTTACCGAACAGGCTAGAGGCCGTACCGGTCCAATGACTTTCATATAAGCTGGGACTGAAAATTTCCGCCTATTCAGACCTGAAGAAAAATGCAGTCCAGACCCGACGTGGACCGGAAAATAAATCTAGTCCTGGCCCATCTGCGTCAGAATCTCTAGAAAAAAGTAATCCCCAAACCAAGCTCGGACCGAGTGTCGGGAAGGAAAATTGGGCTGGGCGCATGAAGACCCTTACATCGAACAAACAAAAGATTAGTTCACAAAATTTTGTAAATTTGGACGATAAAGTTCTGATATATTTAAAAGAAGAAAAAAAACGAGTTTTTAGTGAACTTCGTTTACTTTTATAGATGAGTTTGAGTTGAGCGAGTTCGTTTGAAAAATTTTGAATTTGAACGTGAACTTGACTCATTTTTGAGAAATTGAATTTGAGTTTGAACTAGTTCGTGTTTTTTGTGAGCGTGCCCAACACTGCATCAGATGCGTTAGTTACGTCATCGAGTGATCTTTAATTCAACGTTTATCTGTATTTTTAATTATATTTTACCAATTTATTAGTTATTTCGTTGATTTAAACGTAATTTATAAACGTTAAAATATAGTTTTTAATTGAAGGAAAATATTATTAATTACGCTGTTTTAAAATTTGCAATAATAGGTAAAATATTTTGTCTAAATAAATTAATCTTACCCTACTTAATGATTTGAAAACGCGTAATAATTTAATTATTTCTCTTTTTAATATTCGCACGCAAATATATTTTTTATTATGTAATTTTCTACGTTTACTGCTTTTAGCACGTGATCATTCAATTATTATTAGTTTTATTAAGTTTTATTTTTGTTTTTAATAGTCACGTGTAAATACGTTTCTTAATTGAATGGGGTTATTATCATGTGCGCTATTTTACAAATTGGCAACAATTCAAATAATAAATTTTATGAAATATGAAATAAATTTTCATCAAAATAATGAAAATTTTGAATAAAAAATTGAAATATAACCTTAAAAAATTACTCAAATAAAAAAAAAATAATTGCAGTCTGCATACCGCAAGCTTGTCAACTATATCCTTATAAATTATGGTTAAATTCCTGTTCGTTCCAATAATACTTTTTTAAGACAAATAATTTGACCAACTTTAATATTAAATATCTCTTAAAATAATTCTTCGATTTAAAAACTGTCTGCTTCAGAGTATTTATCAAACATTTCTTTATAAAACTACCAATTTTCATATTTTTATATGCAATAGTTTTCTGGATATTAGTCCAGAAAGTCTTCAAGGCACAAAATCTTTATTGACAGCGGCTGCGGCGGCGGTTACTTTTTTTTAATAGAGAGAGATTATTATTGTTTTTTTTTTTTTTTTTACTTTTCTTTGGAGGAATCACATCTTAATAGAAACCTGAATGTCAATTTTAAAATTTCTAGCGCCAGACATTTTCGTGTAATCGAATAATAATAGACAGTTTTCTAATTATATACTTATAAATCTCGATATCTCTCGGGAATCTCTGAATATTTTAACAAACGTTTTTAGCGAACATCTACATCTTAAACAATTTTTTTGTTTTCAGCCCCAACTGAATCTAAAAAATCCGGATTTAAAAAAGTTTTTAAAACTTTTAAGGCTGCGCTGAAGTCCAAACTGGCTAGATGACATATTTTTTACAGAGCCGTCCTTAGGGGTGTGCGACAGGTGCGGCCGCACAGGGCCTCCAGTCTAGGAGGGCCTCGCGCCTAGGAAGGTCTCGCGTTAAAAAAAATATATATATTTAATGCAAAATAGATAAATTATTACTGATTTTGTTATGATTTTCATTTCATAATAAAATTTATATGTGTAAACACACTCATTTATAAAATGTAAATTGTTTTGTCAATAAAATGTTTGATGCAAGTTGTGACCGCTCGAGAAGAAAATAGATTATTTGTAGCTTATATTCAATCTATAGGTATTGTTATACTCTAGCCTAAGCATCATCAGGCGTACAACAACTCTGGATAGACGCATGAACGTTAAATGAACGTTAAACGACGCATAAATGTTAAAAGGTCGATGCTGATGATGATTCTGACAAACTGCTCACTATTATTTTAATGACTATCTATAATTCGGCAACACAGATTTGTGTTCTTTCTTTTGTAATAAAGTTTTTATTTTTATTATAATAATATCTATGTTTCTGGCTACACACATACGTATGCCCTGTCGCGTAAACAAGACGGGGAGGCAAGGGTGCTGAAACCCATATCGTTCAGACCCCGAGAATAAACTACAGATTTAGTCTCAAAAAAATTATGAAAGGTTAATGTTTTTAAAAGTTCTTAGGTAAAAAAAAAATTTGGGGAAATATTGGTTTTGACTCAGTTTTTTCCTATTGTTAAATTTTCTTATTAAATTAAAATTATTAACATGTTTAATATTTGCTAATTAAATTAAAAACTTTAAACGTATTACATTTAAAGAAAGAATAAAGTTTATGGGTCAAGATTTTTATCTTTATCACATTCATTACTGCCATAGTGTGCCATAGTAGCCACAACAAGTGAGTAATCGAGTAATTTAATAGTTTACCCTTTGAGTACAAATTTATCTTTTATTAGAAATTGCTGCAACTCCGACTTTTTTACTCTATTCATAAAAACTTTTCAAAAAAAAAAAAAAAAAAAAAAAAAAAAAAAACGCGCCCTGACATAATTTCCATAAAAGATTCCGATATTTGTTAGCCAGTATTGTCCTACAATTAAAATTCTTTAAAATAATATTGTATACGTATTTAAATAAATATTTTCAAATACAGCATTTTTCAGATCATTTGTACACAAGCCATAGTATACGGAATTGCAATGTTAATGATCATTTAAGACAATTATATTCAAGAAAAGACTCATTAAAGTAAAATAGTTTAGAAGAAAAGAAAATGATGATTAAAAAGTAAGTCATAATTTTGAAGCTCTATAAAGAAAAAATATTTCTCTTTAATTGATTAAGCTAAAATAAATTTCTAAAAATTCTGTTAGCAAATTTACGATCGTCAAAACAGAACTAGTCGGATGTGTCAATCCCAAAACTTTCTTCTATCTCACACAGGATACTAAAAATGAATCAGCACCAATTTATATCAATATCTATAACTGAAGCTCAAGTTTTATTCAATTCCGTGCATTATTTCTTGAGATAGGACTATCGCTAAAATCGTGTAAATCCTTCAAAATGCTGCATAGCAGCGCCACCTGCTGAGTGATTTTTACCAAAAACTAATCAGCACCAATTTATATCAGAGACTAACTGAATCTAAAGTTTTATTTAATTCCGAGCATTAGTTCTTGAGATAGAGCTATTGCGGAAATCGCGAAAAATGCTGCTTAGCAGCGCCACCTGCCGGGCGATTTTTACCAAAACCTAATCAGCACCAATTTATATCAAGGACTAACTGAATCTAAAGTTTTATTAAATTCCGAGCATTAGTTCTTGAGATAGAGCTATTGCGGAAATCGTGAAAAATGCTGCATAGCAGCGCCACCTACCGGGCGATTTTTACCAAAAACTACTCAGCACTAATTTATATTAGGGACTAACTGAATCTAAAGTTTTATTAAATTCCAAGCATTAGTTCTTGAGATAGAGCGCCCACAAAATTTTTGTCACATACAGACAGACAGACAGACAGACAAACAGACATACAGACAAACAGACAGACAGACAGACAGAGTCACAGACAGACATTTTCTAAAAATAGTCAAATCGTGTTCAGGACCTTCTAAAACGTATAAATCCGTCGAAAACCGGAAGTCGAAAATTTTCATGAATCCAATACTTTCTTCTTGTAAAGATAGAAGAAAGTAAAAAAGAGAGAGAAAAAAATACCTCATACTTTTTAATCGACAATTTGTTGTGGAGAGATGCAAGAGGTATCTTTTCACACAGAATTTTCTGTACTTTTCGAATATAAATTTAATTTTTGAAATGAAGGTAGTCTACATATTAAAAATTGTGTCAACTTTAAATTTTCAAGTAGTATCGACCATTTTTAACACCCTATTTGAGTTCCTTGAATCAAGGCAACCCGGGAAAATAATATTATATATATACTTTTTCTTAAATCGTCATAGAGTTATAAAATAAAATGTATTAGGCGTGTGTCCATAAATTTAGAAAAAATAAATAAATCAATGACAGGATTTTTTGTGAAGGTAATAAATAAACGTTTTTTACGTGAATTAACACTAGCATCCTTGAACTTTGAACGCATCTAATTATACAAAGATTTAAGAAAAGTATACAATCGGTGCATTTTTCCAGGCTATATAAGTTGATCAATGGAACTAAAACATTGTGTGAAAAGTAGGTGTTACTATTGGAAAATTCAATGTCGATACAATTTTTAATATGCAGGTCACTTCTATTTCAAAATTTGTACGCAAATTCGAAAAGAATACACGATTCCCAACCAAACAGTACCTTTTGCATCTCTCTGAGGCAATTTTAGCGATTAAAAAGTGTGAGGATTTTTTTCTTCACTAATTTACCAAAGAAAAAAAAAGAGAGAGATAAGAAATGCCGCTCCGACATGAAAGGTAAAAAATAATTCCCGGCTCGATCCAAATTTGCAGATAAAAGAATAACATAGACCCAGTCCTAGAGTTATGAAAAGCAATTGACCCGAGTCTGCATAAAATAAAGCTCTACTAAAATGTACTCCCCCCCCCCCCCCCAACCTTCCCAAAGAAAATGCGCGATCCTGGGTGCGCCACTGTGAGCTTCACTCCATGTGAGCTTTTTCGAATTGCATTGAGGGAAGTAGTGCTGCTAATTTAGTGGATTTTTTTATTCAAAATATCTACCAGAATTTTCGAATAGTTACCTTCACTTAACTTAATCACGAAACATGCGATTAAATGATTAAATAAAGCAAAAATTATTATTCGAAATTTCTGGTAGATGAATTAAAAAATTTGCTAAATTGACAACATGGTGGGAATGGGAAGGGATTAACTAGTTTGAAAGGGAAGGGCCTCGCAAAAGTTCTTGCACCCGGCCTCGCTTTCACTAAGGACGGCTCTGATTTTTTAGTTCAGGCAGGTGTCCTTATTCAAAAACTTTGTAATCGAAACACGTTTTCCATTTTTTGGTAAAGGCAGAAGATCTTTCAGTAAATACTGTCAAAGTCGGCGTTTTGAACTGAATTTCTGACGCCACACCACGAGAAAGAGGAAAAACAGGCTGTCACGTGATGCTAATCGCTTATAACTCGATAAATAAAATTTATTGATAAAAAAACTGAAAATTCATTTCGATTCGAAATCGCTTCAATATTTAAGCCTGCCAATTTTATGCCTTTACGTTTAGAAATGAATCAGAAAATGTGTCAGAAAATTTTGCGTTGTTGAGCAAACCACCTTAAGCGTAGTTTGCAATGAAATAAAGTGCGAAGTTGGCGAGTTACAAAAATAATGGAGTTAATGATGCGCCCAACAATTCTCGCTCAAATATGCCAACTGGTTGTGAAACTGAAACAGCGTACTATTTTATACATTAAAAAAGTAATAAATATAAATAAAAAACAATGGATATAATAATTAAAAAATACCATTTTATCATTTAATTGTTTAATCGTAATTAAATTATAATCATACGTTGAGAAAATAGTTTAGAAATCCTGAATATGTAGTTCAAATACTACATTTTTTCTTTCCTGCAGCCATACCTTACAAAAGAAATAGAGCCAAAATTATAATTTTTCTAATAAATTTACTCTTTCGCGTTTTCTATCAAAATGAATAGTAAATATCGTAAATGAATGCGGTGAATTTTCAATAATCGGGATCCACGCGAAATTAACGCATTGTAAGGGAAATTTTTTGGACCTACATGAATAATGCAATAATGGAATTATTATTGTGATTTTTAAGATAAACATTAAATGCTCATAAAATAGAGATAAAAAAAAAACCTTATTTACATATTTATTGATGAAGTGTTAATTCCGTTACGGAATATTAGCCGGAAACAAATGCTGAACGATTCATGCAGTTTTAAAATGTAAACCAGGTAGTCTTTCATAATCGATCTGAACGGGATAGACATAGATTTAAAAAAAAATTCCTAATTGGAAATTTATTTTAAAAGCCATAACGAATAAAATAAAATAAAACAGTGAATTGAAATACAGTTTTCAAACGAATTATATTTGAAAGTATTCCCCCCCACCCCACTATTCGACGGTGTAAAACTAGAAATAATCCAATCTTTAGAAGTAATTAAAATTGCGAAAAAAGGAAATGGGTTTCATATTAGATCATTGTTACCATTGACATAACATCAGCGTCATCACTCACGGACATGTTTTTGACTTATAATATCGATAGATACTTGAATTTTTAACATAATACGCAGATTAAAGTACAACAAGAACGAAAAATCATGCGTCAAGCATAGATTATGTAACACTTTCCAACACTTCCAAAATAATTTTACAAATCATTGCCGTTTAATAAGCTGAAAGATAACATCTAAGTAAACAATTTGGAAAACGCATAACATATTTAAAAACGTAATTTTTGGAATTTCCTACATATACAATATTCGGAAAAATATCCGAATACTTTTATTCAGCCCTGTATAGAATCTATAGATTTGTATATATGCTACATAGGATGCTAAATTTTAGTTTAGTTAGGAAACGCGTAGCACAATTTAAAATTCTCCTTCTGGAGTTTCTGTCAATAAACGGAAATGTGTTCGCGAACTTTTGTGCTGACCTGTATAGGATCTACAGAATTTATACACACCAAGTAATTGACAAAAAGTGAGTTCAATTTAAAATCGCGTTCAGCAACTTAAAACGCACTTCCAGGAATTATTGTTAACAGACAGTAGAGAATTCTTTTGTGTGTCCCTGTCAATGAACGATGACTGCTATACACACACTATTCTGTAGTAAGCCTCTGGTAATGCACCTTAGTGATATATATAAATTTCAATGCGTTTAAAATAGTGAAACATTATTTAATTAAACAGCAAACAATTTTTCTCCATAGACGTAATGTATCGGAATTCTTTTGACTGTCCCTGTAAAGTAACTATAAGTACTATGCACACCCTATTCCATATCAAGCTTCTTGTAATGCACCTTAATGATATATATATCAATTACAATGTGTTTGAAATTGTGTAACATCATTAAAATAAACCGCAAATTATTTTTCCCCATAGACCGTAATGTGAAGGAATTCTTTTGAGTGTCCCTAAAAACTATAAGTGCTACACACTTCCGTTGAAATAGGGAACATGCTATAGATAACGACAATAACATAAAAATTGCAGCGCAATCCGAGCATATTTACGGGAGTTAGAGCACGGGCAGACGGCCATACGGCCAGACAAACCAAAGTCATAAACACTTTTCAACAAGGTTGGAAAGTGTTAAAAAGAAATTAAAACGTGCTGGAGCATAAAAGTTTTAAAATAAATAAAATAAGTAGAAAAAATACGTTTAACTCTTATATTTTTATTCTATTTTTATTACACAGTAACACTTTTAACAGCTGTAGATCTACCAACAACATAAAAATGTTTATCACGCTCCAAATACTTTAAAAGCCCAGCTGATTTTTTAAGCAATTTTTAACTATATATTTAGATGGTTAAAACTAAAATCATACCTATATTAATAAAAGAAAGTTTCGTTCTGCATGTATGTGCGTCTGTTTGTTTGTCTACGATGACTATCAAAATCTCCCTGTATAGGATCTGTGGCATTTATACACACCAAGTAATAAGTAAAAAAATTAGTTATATTTAAAAACACGTACCACAACTGAAAACGCACCTCCAGCAATTATCGTTCTTAGACAGTACTGTAACCGTATTCTTTTGGGTGTCCCTGTCAATGAACGTAGAGTGCTATGCCCACCACATTCTACAGTAAGCCTCTTGTAGTGCACCTGAGTGATACATTTATATCCATTTCAATATGTTTGAAATAGTGTAATATCATTAAGCTACACCTCAAACCCTCCCCCTACCCACAGACCGTAATGTAACGGAATTCTTTTGACTGACCCTGTAAATGAACTGTAAATGCTACACATTTCATTTTTAGTACTAAACGTACCATAGTCAACCTCAACAACTTTCTAGGGCAATCCGAGTCTATTTACGCGAGGTAGAGCACGGACAGACAGACAAACCGAATTCATAATCACTTTTCAACTATGTTGGAAAGTGTTAAAAAGACAACATTTTGATTTCCTTTTTGAAATAAAATAAAATATAAAACGTGTATGCGATTTCTTCTTTTGTCCAGAGGATTAAATGGGATCTCCGTTTATTTGCAGTTTAATGTCGGAAATATATTTCAAAATTTATTCTCATAAAACTGTTTAAAAAATCCCTGACGGCTCGGCCTACAGGCACAGGTAGATTTCGAATATGCAGACCGTGGGGCACCTGTTTGTTGGGAATTGTGGAAGAAATGACCTTTTTGCCATGATACGGCAGATGGGACCCGCCCACTTTGAAACCTAACTAGTTTACAGGCGGAGCCAACAGGAAATTTTTTTTTTGTAATTTTTTTTTTTTGTAATTTTTTTTTTTTTTTTTTTTTTTTTTTGTAATTTTTTTTTTTTTTTTTTTTTTTTTGCTATAAGGGTTGGTCCTATAAAAAACTTGTCAATATAAAAGTTTTAGATAATATTAAGAGGAATAATAATAAATTTAAACGGATTTGATATCTTAGGAATGGACGATGTTATGATTTTTTTTTCTTCTAAAACCCCCCTTTCCCCCCCGCCCCCTTGGGGCCATTTTTAATTATATCAAAAATCTGTCGGCCCTTTTCCTAGAAGTAATAATAACTTTAAACGGATTCGATAGTATCAAAATTAAGAAATTGTGGGTTTATTCCTGTTTTCACTAAAAGCCCCCCCCCCCCATTCCCCCCCCCCTTCGTTCGATTTTGCCCATTAACGAACTTGACCGAGATTTTATGCCCCTTGATTTCATGTATCAGTTTGGAAGAGATTTATGCAGAATTTTTCCAGTTATGGTGTCCATAAAAAGTGACATAGATAGATAGATTAAATAGATAGATAGATATATAGATAGATAAAGTTTTGAACTGGGGTGGTTTTGGGTTCTGGGAGTCATAATCGGCGTAGATCTGCAAAAAAATTTCAAAAATTCCAACTTAGGTGAGAATGTAATAGGTAGTATTTCTGACGAAATCTACCTAAAAAGATTAATATAAAACACGCAAAATTTCATAATTGAACAGTGAAATTTGATCAACTATTTATTAAATATTACAATGAAAATTACGAGGGAAAGTCATTAAGTAAGTCACAAAAAATAATTAAATAATAACTATTTTTATTTCTCAACCTATTCTCCACCCATATTTATGCACTTTTATCAATGCCCGAACACCAGCTGCATAAGTTTCTTTGGGTTGCTGTCTCAGCCATATTATAACTTCAAGTTGAACACAGGAGACAATTCAAAAGTTTGGTTGGCAACTTCTTCAACATCCGCCAAAGAGTTTCGACTTAGCCCCAAGCAAATTTCATCAGATGATGAAATGTTTCAACTTGAGGTCCTAATGTGGCTGAGACTCTGAGTCAGCGACCCAAAGAATCTTATGCAGCTGGTATTGATAAAACGGTAATACAAATGCATAAATATTAGTGGAGAATATGTTGAGAAATAAAAATAGATTTGAAGTGAATGTCATTGTAAGTTATTATTTATCTTTTGTGACTTACTTAATGACTTTCCCTCGTAAATAGTATTGAGATTTTATTTGACAGCACACTAAATCTCGTCATTGACAGTAAATAAGGCTGGAAGTTTACGGAAGGAAATCCACATAGCCTCGATTATACGGAATGCAAAATCTCCATGAAAAAAAAGACAAGAACGAAAAATCATGCGTCAAGCATAGATTATGTAACACTTTCCAACGCTTCCAAAATAATTTTACGAATCATACTCTTTAATAAGCTAAAAGATAACATCTAAGTAATCCGAATACTTTTATTCAGCCCTGTATAGGATCTATAGATTTGTATATATACTACATAGGATGCTAAATTTTAGTTCAGTTATAGGAAACACGTAGCACAGTTTAAAATTCTCCGTCTGGAGTTAAATAATACGGAAATGTGTTCCCGAACTTTTGTGCTTCCCTGTATAGGATCTACAGAATTTATACACACCACGTAATATACAAAAAGCGATTTAAAATTAAAATCGTATTCAGTAACTTAAAACGCACTTCCAGGAATTATTGTTAACATACAGTAGAGAATTCTTTTGTGTGTCCCTGTAAATGAACGATGACTGCTATACACACAATATTCTGTAGTAAGTCTCTTGTAATGAACCTTATATAAATTTCAATGCGTTTAAAATAGTGAAACATTATTTAAATAAACCGCAGACGATTTTTCTCCATAGACGTAATGTAACGGAATTCTTTTGACTGTCCCTGTAAAGTAAGTATAAGTGCTATGCACACCATATTCCATATTAAGCTTCTTCTAATGCACCTTAGTAATATATATAAATTTCAATGCGTTTAAAATAGTGAAACATTATTTAAATAAACCGCAAATGATTTTTCCCCATAGACCGCAATGTAACGGAATTCTTTTGAGTGTCCCTGCAAAAAAACTATAAGTGCTACACACTTCCGTTGAAATAGGGAACATGCTATAGATAACGATTATAACATATAAAAATTGCAGGGCAATCCGAGCATATTTACGGGAGTTAGAGCACGGACAGACGGCCAGACGGCAGACGGCCAGACAAACCGAAGTCATAAACACTTTTCAACTACGTTGGAAAGTGTTAAAAAGACAGTATCTATATTTTCGTTTTTGTAGGGGGAAAAATCTAAAATGTATATTTATTTCTTCTTGCTTCATAGGAGTAAAGTTAAATACTTTTTGTAATCTTTGTAGAAAAGCGAATTTTATACAAAGCATCAGCAAGTTCTTTTATGGAAAATAAAATCCAGTCAAATGGGCGGTACAGAACATTCCTGACCCTTTAAATGCAACTCCAACAAATGCGTCTCCCTCGACGTTTGAGAATCTTGTTCAAAGCTTGAAACGCCATTACTTTATATATATTTTTTTTTCTTTTAGTCGTTTTTCCATTTCATTACTTGACAACCTCCCGCTTTTTTAAATAAAACAAACAAGCTTTGAACCAGAAAATTTATTTACTTAAATGTGTTTTGCAATTAAAGGGTAGTCATTGCAAATTTACTTTATCATTCATTAAGGAAAAATTTTGGCTCAAACTAATTTTTTTTTACTTTAAATAGCGGGTTATTAACAAGCTTGCTATAAGTTTAGTTTATTTCTAAAAGTCTTAATTTAAAATATCGTATTATTTTTAAATATCAATCAATTTATTTAAAATATCTAAAATTAAATTAAATATTTTAATCTCTGCAGATACAATGATGCGCGATTCATATTTTCAATAATAACAAATTTGGCAAATAAGATGGAATTATCTACTTTTTAAAAATAATGTGGGTAAATGATTTTAAAAATGCGGTAAAACACCATATATTTTTCTTTTACGAATTGAAAACCGTTTACATCCTCTTTCGAATTTTGGACGTTGGAACAACCGAGGAAGGTAATACTATACAAGTGTCTCGCGGCAGACATCACGTGACCAAACTTCCCACCCAACGTCGCAGAATATTAAAATTGCGGTCAGCTATTGACTTAAAAACTTGAGCGACAGAGCGAGTTTGGCACTTCTAGGCGTCCGAGTGACAAGAAATCTGTCTCTTTTTTTTCCATATCTTAAAACAAATTTTTTTGTGTAAAACTGTTTAAAATCGGCCCGTAACTTTTGTTTATATTGAATTTTATAAATTTATCTACTATTGAATCATTCCTGCCTGTTCCAGACATATTGTCTCTACCATTGAAATTGCGGTTTTCATTCTTATGATATTCATAATAAATCCTCAATAATTCTGCTAATATTCTAGAATTGCGCAATGTGATATAAGATATTTTGATGACAAAATAGCTTAAAATTTTAATTACTTTAAAAGTAATTTCCCAATAAAAGGAATTGTTGGGTGTTCTTGGAGTTGACAGTTTGTCGTAAAATATTATTCATTTATATAAATATATGAGCACATTTTCGTCTAAGCGAAAGGCGTATTAAATGTATTAAGAAATATCTGACCCGCCAGGCGTTCCCCGGTCCCATAAAAAAATAACACGAAGCGCGAAAACACTCTGAAAATCACAGTATAAAATCGCGAAAAATATAAAAATATCTGCACGATTTCCGAATAAACTTTATTGAAGAGAGTACAAAATTTACTATATTAGGCAAGAAGATTGAAACCGGATTCCTTTTAGCCCCACCAGTGGCTGAGAGGTTCTGCTCTCAAAGCCGGTAGACGTGAGGTGCTGGGTTCAAACCCCTTTCGGGCTCGTCGACCTATCCGTTCGGAGTTCTCCTTGGTTTTCTTCTAATCTTGCCGTAAGTACGGCTTAGGATCCCTTAGAAAAACCCCCACGGAGGGCACTCTGCCCTAGGGCCTATATAACCTCGTACTATCGGCTGTTGTAAAATCAACCGACCAACTAACCGCATTCCTTTTAACATTGATAAATTCTCTTCGAATTGCAAAAATCCCGAACAAAAATTACATAAAAATCTCTAAAAATTTATAAAACTCAAAGTTTACGACAGTGGGCTGAAACATTATAACTGGAATAAAAATCGGCGCAAAACAGCAAAAAACGCTACAAATTGCATTGAAACTTGCGGATGACAGAATGATATTAGGCAAAATCTCTGAAACCGAATTGCTGTTGGAAATGCCAAAAAATCCGCACTAAACGCCAAAATATGGTACAAAACGCATTGAAAATCGCAAAAACGTAAAAAATTGCGGAAGACAAAATTTACAATATTTCGCTAAAATTTTGAAACCAAATTCCTTTTCCAAATCTCGAAAAAACGCCGCGGTGCTCTAAAAAAGCTAAACATTCCATTTAAGATAAAAATCGCTAAAATTCAAACATCATGGAAAACAAATGTGCTATATTAGGCTAAAAGTATGAAACCGAATTTCTTTTATCACTGTCAAAATATCGCCGCAAAATGCTAAAAAACCAAATAGCATAAAAAAGTTCAAGAAACATTAAGAAATAACTGTACGAATTCCGAATAAACTTTATTTGGTTCTTTACCAAATTTACTGCATTGGGCTAAATGTTTAAAGGCATATTTCCTTTACTAATGTGGAAAAATCGACGGAAAACGAAAAAACAAAAAAAATTGAAGATATTTTATGAATAACCTGCATCGAAAAGTGTGTGTGTGTGTGGGGGGGGGGGGTGCAGATGTTCTATGAACACTATAATGTTTTATGCAAAATTTAAGCGTTGAAAAAAATCAGAAAAGGGAAAAATCTTGAGAATATTGAATTAAATGAAAGGGTTATAAGTTAATATGAAAGGGTTAAAGTTATAAGGGTTAAAGTTAATATGAAAGTGATATAGTTCCCAGTTAAAGTCTTACGTTACAGCTACTCATATTTATTCATCAAAATTTATACATTAACGTTGATAAGATAATAACAAGACCTTTTTTCAGGATTTTGTTTTCTGTTTTCTTTTTTTATATAAGGATTAAAATCCAAATAGTTGGGATAAAATAACAATTAAAGTCTATAAAAATTTAATTTTGATGAAGAGTAATATTTTTGTGCAAATTAAAATGAGTAGAAATGAAAGTTCAAATAACAATTTAAAGGTATAACAACAGTGTTCGCTAATCTGAAAACACTTAAATAAATAGAAGAAAAGAAAGAAAAGGACACATTAATGCATTTTAATGTAGCAATATTTATTTCGTAGAAAGCATTCTCGGTTTACATACATCGTGCTTTTTAATTATTATTTATTATTATTTATCTAAATTAATAGCACATTGCAGCACATATAAGTGCTAGACAAATTTACCAAAAAAACAACTTAAATTTTTATTACTAAATATACACCAATTGTATATCAGCAACATATATATTTTTAAATCATACATACGTAAGAAAAAAAGACATAGCCATATGAGTATTGCAATTAAAAATATTTACCTCACCAAAGTACATTTGAATACTGCCTGGGAACTGTCACGCTTACGAATACAACATGTATCTATGACCTTTGTGAATTTTGGCTTCTATGACCCTTGTGAATTTTTAATAACTCGAATAGCTACTTCTCAGATGCTGTGAGACTGCATGTACGCTCATCGATAGGTTTCCACCGAGACTGTCACGCAGATTTGCATGTTCCAGCAAGTTGGAAAATCTGGACTCCAGGTACCTCAGTTGGACTTCAGTTTCGGGTGCATGATAGAACCTTGCATCAGGGAGAGTCAAGCAAGAGATCGGAACGCGGATGTCCAAGGCATCTTTCCTGAGTCTTGGAGAAAAAGGTTATATACAATCTTCTGTCTTTATTTTCTTTCTCATCTTTTTAATTAAATTTACGTCAGATACACTGTTGGGGGGGGGGGGACATTTTTTCTGTTGGGCAATGCCAAAAAGCTGCTCTCTGGGCGCGTATGTTTTTTTAAGTGTCTGTATTATAAATTTCCTCGACAAGTAATGAATCTACCTTTGTGCCCCTTGTACATTGTTGTGCCAGCTTTCCTTTACAGACAGGTTTTATGGTTCAGTGAGATACTAAAATACTCTGATGGCTATTCATACGTGAAAATTGATTAAAAGAAAAATTGTCACATTATAAAATATGTATACAATAAAATACAAATTTTTGAAAAGTGCACAAAAATTGTAATTGACAGAGACATCAATTTTAATAAGATAAATACTTGTTTAAATGTGTTCAATACAGAATAATAGTTATTAAATGTGTAAATGAATTATTCCAGAAAAAAGAAAATTACAATAAAATTAGTAAAATGGCTGTATGGATCCTTAAATGAGTACCGTAATTTCCGGCCTATAATCATCGGATCAAACAACCAGAAATTTTATTCAGTAATTGAAATCAAATATTTACAGCGATTTTGTAAGTTACGTTTTATAAAGTAAAATTCCCGGGTCGAAACATGATTGTTTGATCCACGGATTAAAAGACGGAAATTACGGTAACTTATTTTTCGTCTGTTTTCGAATTTAGGAAATTTATATAAAGAGGATAAGACACAATTATTTTTTATTTTTGCTTTAGAAGGAAGATTAGGTTGATTTCTTTGTTTTTTACTTTTAAATTTAAAGGTATCTTACATAATATACAATTTAAATTAAAAGATTTAGTCTTACTCAATATAAAATCGTTCTTTCGGTAAGAACGGTAATTTGTAAGAAAATTTTAAATTCAGTTTATCAATTGTAATTGAATGAATAAAAGTTAATTCTATCAAAAAATCTTTGAGAATTCTATCAAAAGTTTTCTTTTGGAAATGCTTCTTAAAGTAAAAAATTCATTTGGAAAAAAAATGCAACCAAATAAAAAAAAAAAGTAGTAAAGTAGATTTGGTTTGTTTAAAACATTGCCAATACATTTGACAGACGTTGGAAATTATCCGTGTAGGGTATAGTGTAATTTTATTGTAATTTTTCAAAAAATACATCCTGTGTCATATTTACAAATCTGCCACCTTATATAATAAGACTTTCTTTTCGATTAACAGTTGCTTACCAATTGTAATTTATAGTATATAAAAACATAAAAAGAATTCCGATTACGGAATATTGAAAAAAAGTTTAGATGAAGAAAGAAATCAGATTAGCTACTTTTCCGTAATCGGATCCTGAACCAATATTGGTGTCAAACATAATCGATTTTAGGAACAAGGTGTTTTAAATTATATTATATTATATTTAATATATTAAAAGTAAATCTAAAAAACTACCAAATCACTCTTGCTATATACATCTATTGAGAGTAACCCAATTACGGATGATTACTCAATAGCTTTAATTTTCTACACATAAAAGAATGCGTTGCAATTTGAATTACAAATGCATATCCTGGAGTATAATTATCGAAGTGAGTCTAATAAGGAGTGTTATCAAGAAATATACTGCAAAATTGAGGTACATAACCACGCAAAGTATATGAAATACTCACGCCTTCTCTATCGGTTTCTTCTTATTTGACGGAGACATAGAATTCATTTCAGGATCCATAAACGCCAAGTGGTAAAACCAACTGAATTTACACTACTTCATAAAAAAAGGACTATTTTGGATTATTTCTTCTATCAAAATAAATTAGGATGTATTTACACAATATCTACTTTTGAAATGTGCAACAGATGTTTTTTAGTTGACAGGTATGTAAGTATTGCTGTTAAGATATTAATATTATTACGACAAAATCCCTATACATAATGAGATGCTTGTCCCATTAAAACTACATAGTAAGTAAAACTGCACCACATACTACAATAAACAAATGTAAAATATATAAAAAATTGCAAGCGTAAAGTTATCCAGAAAATTGGGTGGGGGGGAGGGGGGGTCGTAGTTTTATGTAATGGAATTTCTTTCTTAAAACAGTTATAAGATAATCTTATATAGAACACCAATGTATGAAATAAATATTTACCGCCTTTTACAATTTCTAGAAGTTAAGTTATCTGAAACTTTTGTAAACTTTACATGTTCATTACATATGCAAGTTTAACTCCATAAATTTTGGATTGCAAGATATCAGGTGGTATGTGGAGCGACAGCAAAATTAAAATGTGAATTACACGCCTGACGTTGATAGCCCTGATCACTTGATTTATAAGATACAGTATCCAAAATCAGTCAATCCTTTACTTTTTGTTATGTTACACTAATTACAACTCAAAGTTTTCTCTTTCAGATGTTTTAGAAGTATTTGTTTACAGCTGTCTCTATAACGATTGACGAATTTTAGACGACACAAACCGTACTTTAAAAATACAGTGCTAATTTTAGTTTTGTTAAAAACAACTATTTTAAATTCATTAGCCATTCTTGATTCTCGAACAGCATTCAATCTAAATTTTGTTTTCAGAAACTTTCACTACCATAAGAAGTAAACTTTCACAATGGCATGTAATAAGTCACCCGATGATAAGATCTGTCAACTATTTCTCCTGAAACTAAAGTCCTCTCTTTTTATTCATCATTTGCCAAAAGAAGGAAGATCTACCTTTATAAACAATGTCCGATAATCTTCGTTGTGTTAAAATTTTCATGTTCAATTTATATAATTCTATTTTTCAGTCACTCTCCCAACACATACAAAAGGAGAATGATCCTTCCTTTGGCCGTTTGGATACCGGAGAATAACGGAGTTAAGAGCCTACGCTAGTCACGCGAAGAAATGCTCAAGCTAATGCAAAGTCTATGGGAAGCTTCTTGCGCGATTTCTCGCTCTCATTTTAATATTTTTAAATGATTTCTTTTGCATAGGATAGCTGAGGTCAATTTATAACGTTGTCAGTTTTAACGTTTTTGATTTTGGTTACAGTTTTTTTTATAAGCGGACATTTCCAATTTTGGAACCGGTTGGAACCGGTTGGAACCGGTTCTGAAAGTGAAAGTACCCTTATATAAAAAAAACTGGTACCAAAATCAAAAAAGTAAAAACTAACAACGTTAGAGATCGACCTCAGCTATCCTATGCAAAAAATATCATTTAAAAATATTAAAATGCGAGCAAAAAATCACGCAAGAACCTTCCCATAGACTTAACATTAGCTTACGCGTTTTTTCGCATGACTGATGTCGGCTCTTAAGTGCACAAAATTCTCTTCGTCCTCTAAATTCGCTTCTTATTGTTAACTTGTGTGGTAAATACTGATGCATCTTGTCAAAGGTATGAAACACTTTGGTATATACTTCTTAATCGAGTATTAACAGGGATGTGAAAAGGAAATGCTGTCTTCAAGTGCTGTATTTTTTCATTCAGGGTTTGAGGAGAAGTTATAGTTCTTATTCATATTCAGAACGTTATTTTGTTGCCATGTGATACGGAGTGTAGGAGTACTACTTGTAGATTGGGAGCCTATTTGTCATGATCAAGATCTGGATCTTAGTTAGGACAGGTGAGAAAAACATGTTTTTAATATTTTTAATCCTAATTCTTCCCACATAAATATCACAGTAAAAGCCTCAGGCAGAAGTGAAAACACCAAAAAATACAAGGCAAGTACTGCCAATCCAGCATTTTATTTCTGCTCTCATTTTTTATAGGACAGAAATGATGAAGACTCCCGAAAAAGACGTCCGTTCATATTTCAGAAGTTCAAGAAAAGTTACCAAATTGTACCGGAATACGGAGTTATTTCTCCTTTTTAGGTAAGGGGAATTACTACAATGTTTCTTGCTGTAATTCACTCTATTTTGAACTAATTTGTGAAACACATTCACCATGGCGCTTTCTTTAAAAAACGTCAATATATTTTAATTTTTTTATTTTTATTAAATGTTTCTTAAATGCATTTATCCCCTTTTTACAAAATTCCTTTTACACTTCCACTTATACTTTTGAAGAAATTTCGTTGTGCATGTTACTTGCGCTATTTCCACATACTTCCTACTTCAAATAATGTACAAAGTGTCCTATAAGTTCATTGACATTTCAGAAACTTGTAAAAAGTTATCCAATTGTGGTACCGGTGTGCGGCGTTATACCTCTTTTTCACCTAAGAGGATTTACTCTGATTCATTTTTACTGCAAATCCCTTTATTCTCAAATACTTTGTAAATATATTTCTCTTCTTTAAAAAGGAAAAATTAAATTAAACGATATTTTCTGTTTCTTGAAAAGATTCACCTCGGTTTATTTTTCTTTGTTCACGCACATACGCACATATATACAGTATTTGTATATTCTATGTAAACTTCCACTTTTCCTTTTGAGTATGTCAAGATTTATTATCAAGAGCAAAAGCCTATTTTACTGAGTGAAAAGTATTTTTAATATCGTCATTTATACAAAAAATTACCATTGTAGTAATGGATGAATCTAAGCTTCAATTCAATTTTTTACGGAAGCAGTTATACATTTTGCGGATAATAAGAAACTGTAAGCAGTTGGCATTTTGTAAATAAAATAAAAATGCTTTAAAAAATGTAAATTTTACGAAAAGACCGATATTACAAAGAATATTTTTTTTGAAATTTTCTTATTATAATAAACTGAAATTTCAGAGAAAAAAATTATAATTTAACAGTAAAAATTTAATGTAAAAGAATTTCTATAAATTATAAAATATATATATGTGTAAATTTTCACTAGATTCATTATGCAGTGATTTTTCTTCATCCAATTCATATTCTTGCGATTTTTGATAAAATTTCGACAACAAGAACCAAAAATATATATATAAAAGTGCGATAAAAAATATAAATACGGGGATACTAAAACAAAGAAAATTTTCTATTTCTTGAAAACCTTTATTCCTGTTTCTTTTCTTTTTTTTTCTTTGTAAATTCTATGTGAATTGTTATTTATCCGTTTGAGGATGTCCAGAATTATTATCGACTGTAGAAAAATACTTTAGTGGCATAAGAATGTGTTTATTATTCACATTTTATAATTAAAAAAAGTGCCATTTTGAAAACGCACAAAGCTAGGATTCAGTTTTCTATTTACAGGGATGAAAGCGCTGCGCCACAGAAGTCCGTTTATCACCACTAAATTTCAATACTATTCTTTGCCTTACTAAGTATCCGATATTCTGCAATTAAAAATGATGAAGATTACTATTATAGTTTAGTGGTGACAATCGGTCTACTCTGGCGCAGCGCTTTCATTCCTTTGTATTTACAGAAACAAATATGTTAGCGGAAAATAGGATTCTATGTCTACAGTTGGCATTTTGGATGTAGAATGAAAAAAGGCTTCCGCACATCTGAATTTCAAGAAAAAGCTGTTATTAGAAACATTTTCTTAATTTAATATAACTATTATAAAGTTACATTTCAGAAAAAATATGTATTATTCGCATAGAAATGGGTTAAGCTATATTATTTCGTTATACGAGGAACATTTTGTACCAAACTAATTACACATGAGTAACAGCATAAACTTTTCGTCCTTTTTCTTTTTCATTTTCTTCATACAGTTCATTTTCTTGGGACTTTAATATATTTCGACGATAAGAACCAAAAAAGATATAAAATAACCACAAAGCAGGACTATAAATGCAGGGGCAAGATCTGTAAGTGTCAGTTTTCTATTAGTAGTTGCATATACCGGGAAAGCTAAAAATGATGCCGTTTTGGGAATAAATAATACATCGCTAACATATTTAAAGTACAGACCTGAAGCCATTATTTTGTGTACGAATGAATCCAGCAGATGTTTGCAACAGAAGCCTTTTCGGAACACCATTCCATGCATTGTTTCGTGAAAACGATCTTCTGAGAAAAAGAATTTTTCAGCGTCCAGCATGTCAAGAAACTTTGTTCTTAAGAGAAAAGCAAGATTTTGCTTTCGACTCTCGCAAAAAAAATTTCCGAAAGCATTTCCGTAACTTAACTTATTCCTAACAATGTCTGTTGCGATTACTCGTAAATGTTCGTGCTTTGAGTTCTTCCAGTAATCTACAAAACCTGTATTCAGATTGGCACTGCAATGATAATCTCCACTCTCTACAGCTAAAGCCAACTCTGAAAGATGCTTAATTTTAATCACAGGTGGAATTGAAAGAAAAGATAAAAATACGGAATCGTGAGACAAG
The DNA here is from genome assembly GCA_963931845.1 of Maratus michaelseni. NCBI lineage: Eukaryota > Metazoa > Arthropoda > Arachnida > Araneae > Salticidae > Maratus > Maratus michaelseni. The sequence continues at coordinate 11,414,124 of OZ007593.1, read as the reverse complement.
CAAAGAATCATAGCGGCTACAACCCACGAATAAATGAGGAGTTTCTCCACAAACGACGAAGGTCTTACAATTGAATTTTGCCTCATCAATATTGCAAAAACGTGCAAACAAATAGTGTTGAATGTGTACTTTCTTTTCAATAGGGTATAACTTACTATTGGCATCGTAATTAAAACCGCTATTATGGTTAGCCATACAGACAACGAAAACGTTTGAAGAATGCCGAAAATGTGTGGTTTGTATACCGGTTTTCGCGTAACAAATGTATTATCTTCCAATTTGTACGGGTAAGAATAACCTATTGTCTCTGAAGCATAGTTAATCATATATTCTGGAAATACTCCAACATGAACTTGCGAACAATTTTTTTTTTTTAACATTTCTCTCACATTTCCTATACGGCAGCCAATATCATCCTTATAAAAGATAGCAAAATCAATTCTGTCGAATTCTGTTGTATATTGTCGAAGGTACTGCATAAGTGCAAGTAGTAACCGACCGTATGCGAGAGATTTCGATGACAAAAATGCTATCGCCTCATCATAAGTTGAATTTGGATGGGGTAGATGAAGACTGTCTGGCTTATTGTATCCAAGAATTATTGTTTTCTGGGATTCCATATCCTTTTTCCTCTAATTCATTAATGCTCCAAAAAATATTGCTTACAAAATGTTTTAGTAAAAAAAACATTTATAATAAAAATACATTTTAATTATTTTAAATATTAGAAAACATGAATTTACAACATTCAAATGAAATTTTTAAAAATACCATGTATTTTTTTACTTCCTTCTCATACTGGAAAAGTAATGATTAAAAAAGAAATTGCATTCTCTTTATTGTAACTTTCTGTTTTAAAAACAATGTACAAAAATTTACCACACTGACTGATGCATAAAAAAAACAGTTTTAATAAATTGAAAAATTAATCAATTGAATTGTTTTTATTTATTAATTTGAAAATTGTAAACCATGAAAGCCATTCTTGGATGTAATTTTATCGTTATAATACATATTTATCATTTGATTTTCTAATATATTTTTATTTCGGGAACAGGCCTTCCTTTTATAAACTTGTTTTTAAAATCATTTTTCATTCCATTGAAAAAGTCCTTTTTCTTATAATCTAAATTTGCTTACAATCTAAATGAACTTTTTTTTTTGTTTTTAAGTATTGCAGCTGAACAAAAGGTTAACGGTAGTTATGCATAAATTATTTGAAAATTTTACAAAATGGAGTTCTGAATTTAAGTATAAAATTATTCACCAATTCTTTTTCATTTCAGTTCATTAAAATATAAATCAAGTAAGTTAGTTTTCTAAAAGTACCCTATTTCTTAGATTTGTAAATCTCTTTATATAAAATATCAGTTTACCTTCGAACTCTGTCTATCTTTTCTGTACATTAGAACACTGATTTACATATACAATACGCTGCGACGATCATGCATCAATGTATTTTGTACAGCAGTTGGATTTCTCCAGATACGTTTGATAATTTTCAGCTAATGTAGTAAAAGTTGAGACAGGATTCAGATGGTACTAAAATGAAACCACAAATGTTATTGTAATGAGGTTTCGATTTTATAATATTATTTCTTTTAAACTGTAACTTGTTCAATTCGTTATTGAACACAGCTGTTAATATGTTATTTACTGTTGATAAGTGTAAAATTTTGCAAGCATGCTGCTGAATATCACATTTTCTTTCGCGTCCATAATCGTTATTGAGATTATTTTAATAATGAATCCTATATGTTCGTAACTAACATTTTATTTTAGATTTTGCACAAACATGAGTTTAAAACTGCCAAACATTGTTTTTGTAGTAAGAAAAACTCAGTGTCATCGATAAAACACACATTTTTGCTTGTTTGTGTATTATTTTCAGAAAAAGTTAATGTCAACTTTTCTTCCGGAAGAACTCTGTTTTCCTCCGCATCATATACAACCTCACAATACTGTACTCGATTCGAATGTAAAATATTACTTTTAATCTTCACCTATAACTACAGTGAATCTAATTTAAATAGTTGTTGAGAAGTTTATAAATCAATATTAAAACGAGCCCAAAAGCTATGTTGTTCAATACCACTTACAATTTAGAACCACACTTTGTGATGAGTGTTTAGGTTATCCTATAACTATATTTGCCTTTTTTCTTTTCAAGTCACATTAGAAAGAAGCGTAACAAGGATTTGGAAAAATGTGAAACTTTCCTTTCAGTTTTTCATTAAAGCTAATTAAAAAATTCTAAACACGGAATGCCATTCATGAATATAATTTTATCGTTATGATACATTTTTATCATTTGATATTCGGAATACCTTTATTTCGGGAACAGTCCTTCCTTTTATGAACTTTTTTTTAAAAATAATTTTCATTCTATTGATAAACTCATTTAGCTTACATCGAATTGATTATAATCCAAAAAAACAATCTTTTGTTTTTAATTATTCCAGCAGAACTAAAGCGGAACAATAATGATGCATGAATAATTTGAAAATATTACAAAATGGAGTTCTGAATTTAGGGATAAAATTATTCACCAATTTGTTTCAATTCAGTTCATTAAAATATAAATCAAGTTAGTTAGTTTTTAAAAAGTATACTATCTTTCGTAGATTTTCAAATCATTTGATCAGTAAATATATATATATACAATATATAATATAAGCATAAATGAAACCATCCATTTACCTTCGACCCCTCTCTATCTTATATTTGCAATAGAACACTGATGCACCTTATATGCTACGCCAGGGCTTATTCTCCGATATTGATGCACAGATATATTTTGAACTGGTGCAAGATTTCTTCAGATACGTTTTATAGGATTCGGTTAGTACAGAAACAGTTGACACTGGATTCAGATAGTACAGATACTGAACCACTAATGTTATTGTAATGGGGTTTCGATTTTACAATACTATTTCTTTAGGATTATAACTAGTTTAATGCGTTACTGAAAGCATATTTTAATATGCTATTTGCTGTTGATAAGCATAAAAAATAGTGCACACATGTTTCTGAATATTTTATTTTCTTTCGTGTCAATAATGGTTATAGATTTTATCATAAAAATGAACCATACACGTTCGTAACTACAATTTTAATGGGGATTTTCCAAAAACATGAGTTTAAAAACATCCACACATTATTTATGTTCTTGTCGATTACACTGAAAAGACTTTAATAATAAAATAATTTTAATAATGTCGATAACATACACATTTTTGTGTGTAATGCATAATATTGTAAGAAAGAGGAAATGCAAACATTTATTTTGGAAGAACTTTGTGCACCTCCGTACCACGTACAGCCGCACAATGATGTACTTGATTTTGAAATAAAATCAATTCCTATAAATGCAATGAATATAAGTCGATTCGAAATTTACAAATAAATATTAATACATGTCTAAAAGCGACGTTGTCCAATCCGATTTATAATTCAAAAGCACACTTTGCGAAATGTTTTTAGATGACTATAACTACATTGCCTTTATTTTAAATGATCATTCGCCTTAGAACAGGGGTAACAAGCGCAAGGGAAAATGTGAAAAACTTGTCGTTTTCTTTTTCATGTATGATTATATTTAAATAAAGTGCTAAAGTTATGTAAACGAAATTATATATATTTATAATTGTCTTCTGTTGTGTTTAAACACTTCTATAAAGTAGGTCAAGTTCAAACCCGAATTTCGTTCTTCTCAAATCTATAATTTACGATTTTATAATGCACATATTGTTATGTTAAAACCTTTCAAAATCCGTTTCTAAACTAGTCGTTTGGGGCCACCGTAATACAAACCCATCATGGATATGCATAATATAAAGTATGAAAACAAAACATGTGTAAACTATCTATAAAATGCATTGCAGTTCGAATAAAATCGTGGCTTGATGGCGTCATAAACTTTAAAGGCTCTATTACTGAATTGTGTAACAGAAACATCTTTATAACTCCAAAATTGATAATCCTATTAACTAACGGTTTACTGCGTCGGATTAAGGGTCTCATTTCCGATTAAAATATATCTTTGAATTGAAATTTGAATGAAATACAGGGCCATGAAAAATCGAAGAGTGGGGAAAATATAATTACAAATATCGCGGCAACTCATTATCCGATCAACTTCATTTTTTTATGCAAAATTCATGTTTTTTATTGTCTTTTACATTCACTCCATAAAATAAACAATTTTGAAAAAATTAATGTACCTTTTATCAGAATGAATATTTCGAGAGTCCAAAAAAAAAATAATTCCGTATAATTATTTAATATTTTAGCCACAATATTATAAATTTTTCAATGAAATTTTTTTGGTATTAATATAGCGGTTTTTGAAATTTTCGGGATTTTTTTAGGCGATTTCTAGAGCTTTTTCGGGTTCCGCGGCGATTTTTCCACATTAGTAAAACGAATCCTGTTATAATCTCTTAGCCACAATATTTTAAATTTTTTTTTATTTTCAATAAAGTTTATTCGGTCTTAATATAGTTGTTTTTGAATTTTTCGGGAATTTTTTTGGCGATTTCTGGAGTATTTTCGTGTTTCGTGGCAATTTTTGGTCATTCATAAAAGTAAGGTAAAGAAAGAATTACTCTATGACCTCATTTCTTATATACGTTTTATTTCTCATGTATGTAAATTGAAAATATACCGGGTGTCCTAAAATGTTACTGACTGATTTTAAAACTCCACTTATAACGAAATACAATACGCAGCCAAACGCTGAATGATCCTTTCTGTCTTCCTGTCGATCACACAGTAGTTTTTTGTCATATCAAAATTAGAAGTATCAAGAATTAGAATTGTAACTATTCAGCAGAAATGCTTCAGCAGTGCAGAGGCATTCGTTATAATCCTTATCGTACCAGTAATTGAAAAAGTATGTTTATATTAACTTCCTGAAACGAATTCTAAGACTAGACAGACAAGCACGCATTTTGCTTTTGTGAAACTTTGATCAGCGGTCTATATAGACTTTACGTGAAAAAATAATTTGGACATTCTTTTAAAAAATCGGGTCAACCCGAACCCGACCCGCAAAATTCAAAAGCCAATCCGAAACCGACCGGAACCCGAAATAATGAAAGCCAACCCGAACCGCAACGGGAAAATATAGCTGCAACCCGACCGGACCTGAACCGCGGGTCGTGTTCGGGCAAAAGTGGGTAACCCAGCCCGATGCAGGATTCTAGGGCGGATAAGATAGTTAATAATATAGTTCCTTGCGCTTAGACTGAAAAATGCTCCTATAGTTATATAGTTGAATGCTGTTTTACGAAAAACTGTCAACTCCAAGAACACCCAGCGATTCTAATTATTAGGTAATTATTAAGTAATTAAAATTTTAAGCTATTTGTCATTAAAATATCTTAGCGAGAAATACATCGCAGTATTACACTGCGCACTTGTGGAATATTAGAAAAATTATTCAGGATTTATTAGGAACAAAAGAATGAAAACCGCAATTTCAATGATAGAGACATTGTGTCTGAGACAGGAAAGAATGATTCAATAATAGACAAATTTATAAAATTCAATATAAAAAAAAGTTACGGGCCGATATTAAAAATTTTTACACCAAAAATTTTGTTTTAGGACGAGGAAAAGAAAGAGCCAGGTTTCTTGTCCCTCGGACGCCTAGAAGAGCTAAACTCACTCCGTCGCTCAACTTTCTAAGTCAGTAGCTGACCGCAATTTTAATATTATGGGACGTTCGGCAGTAATCTTGTGGTCACGGTTGTCCCAACGTCCCAGATTCGAAAAAAATTTGAACATTTCTCGATCCGTAAAACCAAAGGGGTTGGTGTTTTACCGCATTTTTAGAAGACAAGGCAAAATACGATGCCTGTAAATTTGACTATCTCGTTTACGGTGAAAAGATTTATCCGAAATGTTGCGATTTAAACGCCACTTCCAAAGGTATTGTTATTTTAAAAGAAGGCAACACTTTTCGGCAATTAAAAATCTTTTTTTTTTAAATCGGTAGTGTTTATTATTTTTTTTTCCTTTAAATAACGCATATTGTACGTAAACGAGGAATTTTTTCATCGATTTTTAGCTCATATCCTAATAGAAGAAAATTATAAAACTGATGTTCAACGATGTGTTTCCAATGATATGTATATATTCAGTATATAATGAGAAATAGCGTATATAAGAAACGAGGTCATATATTAATTCTTTCTTTACGGCACTTTTATGAATGCCCAAAAATTGCCGCGAAAGACGAAAAAACTCTAGAAATCGCATAATTTTTTTTTTTTTTTTTTTTTTTTTGCTGTACGAATTCCGAATAAAATTTATTGAAAATATTCATTTCATAATGTTTAAAGTGATTATATTAGTAAATGTTTTTGAGGATATTTGTTAATTAACATGTGTTTTACCGCATTTTCAGAAGAAAAGGCAGAGTACGATGCCTGTAAATTTGACTATCTTGTTTACGGTGAAAAGATTTGTCCGAATTTGCTATAAGACTAAAAGTATGAAACCGAATTTCTTTTATCAATGTCAAAAAATCGTCGCAAAATGCGAAAAAAAAAGCCGCAAAATGCAAAAAAACTCTAAAAATAGCATAAAAAGGTTCACGAAACATACAACAATAGCTGTACGAATTCCGAATCAACTTTATTAAAAAAGGACAAAATTTACTACATTGGGCTAAATGTTTAAAAACGTTTTACTAATGTGGAAATCTCAACGCAAAACGAAAAAAAAGATGATATTTTATGAATAACCTGCATTGAAAGGGGGGAGGGGGGTGCAGATGTTTTATGAACACAATAATGTTTTATGTGAAATTTGAGCGTTACAAAAAAGCGGAAAACAGCAAAAACTTGGGAATATTGAACTAAATGAAAGGGGAATAGTTAATATGAAAGTGACATAGTTCCCTAGTTAGAATTCTACGCTACCGCTAGTCATATTTGAGCTTGGCGTAAAATTTGTACATTAACGTTGATAAGACAATAACAAGACTTTTTTTCAGGATTTTGTTTTCTTTTTTCATATAAATCATATAAAGATTAAAATCCAAATAGTTGGAATAAAATAATAATTTAAAGTCTATAAAAATTTAGTTTTGATGAAAAGTAATATTTTTGTGCAAATGAAAATGAGTAGGAATGAAAGTTGAAATAATACTTTTAAATCATAACAACAGTGTTCTCTAATCTGAAAACAATTAAATAAATACAAGAAAGATACAAGAAAAGAAAGAAAAGGACACATTAATGCATTTTAACGTAGCACTATTTATTTCGTAGAAAGTATTCTTGATTTACATACATCCTGTTTTTTAATTATTATTATTATTTATCCAACTTAATAGGACATCGTAGCACACATAAGTGCTAGAAAAATTTACCTAAAATCAATTTACATTTTTATTGATAAATATACACCACTTGTATATCAGCAACATATATAAAATTTTTTAGTCATACATACTTAAGGGGGATAAAAAGCATAGCCATAGAGGGTTGTAATTAAAAAAATTAATCTCACCCAAGTACATTTGAAAACTGCCTGGGTGATGTCAGACTTACGAATGCAACATGTATCTATAGGCTTCTGTGACCTTTGTGAACTCGAATAAGCTACTTCTCAAATGCTGTGAGACTGTGTGCACGCTCATCGATAGGTTTCCACCGAGGCTGTCACGCATATTTGCTTGTCCGAACAAGTTGGAAAATCCGAACTCCATGTACCTCAGTCGGACTTCAGTTTCGGGTGAACGATGGAACATTGCATCAGGGAGAGCCCAGCATGAGATCGAAACGCGGTTATCCAGAGCATCTTTCCCGAGTCTTGGAGAAAAAAGGAACATAAAATCTTCTTTCTTTATTTTCCTTCTCATCTGTTTATTTAAGTTTACGTCAGATACCTGTTGGTCTTGATGCCAGCTTTACGGGAGGAGATGAAAATATCAGGGGAAAAAAAATCAGAATGTATACTGACAAAGGTACTCGTTGACACACCCTTTCGCGCTCCAGATTGAAATACCAGTAGCCGTGACGCATCCCATATGGGGGTTGACCAAGAGGGATATTTTTCTGTTGGACCATTGTATGGGAAAAGGTTCACCTAAGCCCGTCTACCCCCCTCCTCTTACTTTGTCCCTTATTGGCAATATTACTGAGCCAATCAAGAGACGGGCTACATTTCATGCCAAAAAGCTCTCTGAGCTTGTGTGTGTTTTGTTAAGTGTCTATACGATAAATTTTCTTGACAAGTAATGAATCTACCTTTGTTTCCCTTGTGGATGCTTGTGCAAGCTTCTAATTCCAAACAAGTTTTGTGGGTTAGTGAGATACTACGATACTCCGATAGCAATATACGGGAAAATTGATTAAAAGGAAAATTGACACATTATAAAATATGTATACAATAACATACAAATTTTTGAAAAGTGCACAAAAATTGTAATTGACAGACACTAATTTTAATGAGATAAATACTTGTTTAAAGTGTGTCTAATACAGAATAATAGTTATTAAATGTGTAAATGAATTATTCCAGAAAAAGGAAAATTACAATAAAATTAGTAAAATGGCTGTATGGATCCTTTAATAAATACCGTAATTTCCTACCTATAACTTGCAAATCAAACAACCAGAAATTTTTTTCAATAATTGAAGTCAAATATTTACAGCGATTTAGTAAATTACGTTTTAAAAAATAAAATTTCCGTGTCAGAACAGTATTGTTTGACGGGTCAAACGACCAATTACGAATTTTATATAAAGAGGATACAAGACAATTTTGTTGTTGTTTCAGCAGGAATATTAGGTTAATTTCTTTGTTTTTTACTTTTTAATTTAAAGGTATACTACATAATATATAAATTAAATTAAAAGATTTAGTCTTACTCAATATAAAATCGTTCTTTTGGTAAGAAAGGTAATTTGTAAAAAAAAAATTAAATTCAGATTATCAATTGTAATTGAATGAATAAAAGTTAATTCTATCAAAAAATCCTTCAGAATTCTACACTGTAAAAAAATGACCGATGTATTATTTTATGAAAATATGCTATAACCACGAACGAAAATATAATTTAATCTTCTGAGTTATCCAAAATTTCGAATAGCATGTCCCATTGTCTTTTGAATCCCCAGAAACGAATACATTTTCAAAATTTAATGAATAATTTATGAAAACAAATTATTTTTAGCTGCCCGAATTTTTCAGAAACGTTTCCGAAGGGTTTTTATAGTTTATTAATTAGTGTCCTTAGCCTGGAATACCTGTTTTTCGAATGCTATCCATTCTGAAGTAAACATTTTCATGCTTAAAAAAAATGTTTAACAGACAAAAATGCAAAAATAACAGCGTTAACAATAACATTAAAATTAAGATTATTTATTTACGCTTTCATGTATAAATTAACTTATGCGGCTGAACACGTGTACTTGAGAATGGATACCATTCGAAAAACAGGTATTCCAGGCTGAGGACACTCATTAATACACTATAAAAACCCTTCGGAAACGTTTCTGAAAAATTCGGGCAGCTAAAAATAATTTGTTTTTATAAATTATTCTTTAAATTTTGAAGATGTATTCGTTTCTGGTGATTCAAAAGACAATGTAACATGCTATTTGAAATTGTAGAACGTTTTTTTGCTCCTGCACCCCCCCCCCCCCTGTGGGTAGTGGCACCGTCATAAAATATAGCCTATGTTGGAGCAGGGATTGTCACCATCAATTTGCCACCATCACTTTTGAAATCGCTTCAGTAGTTCCAGAGATTACCGCCTACAAACAAACAAACAAACAAAAAAACAAAAAAAAAACAATATTTACTCCTTTATAATATTAGTATAGATACGCAAAGAAAACTCGCATTCTCATTTATAAAGCTGAGAAATTTTACTATGGTTCAGTTAAAGTAACGCTTTTTTTTCGAATTGTCTTTTTTATCGATTTATGGTTGGGTATGCACAAATTATATTGTCATCATTGTTATTGTCGTATTAGTGTATTTTAATTTATGTTAACCCGGGAAAAGCCGGGTGGTTCTGCTAGTTATACATAAATAACTCGAAAATATTACAAAAAGAGTATGAAGTATAATAAGCATAAGATTATTCGCGAATTTCCTTTATTTCAGTTTAATAAAATATAAATCTAGATAGTTAATTTTTAAAAAGTACCATTATTTACAGATTTGTAAATCTTTTTATATAAAAAAGTCCTTTCGGCCTGTACCGGGAGGAAAAAGTAGCTTTCCTATATCTTCGTTTTAAAATTTTAGCTAAGGTTACTCGAAACAGCAAGCTAAAATGCAAAGAACCCGATTACAGAAGATTCGTTTATACTGAATTTGAATAAGAAATTTCCTAAATTAGTCAACTACAGCCAAGTTGGCTTCATTTATGAAGACTTATTTTTTGTCGTCAAATGTCGATGTAACGCCAAGTGTCGCCAAGTTTGGCAAGAATTTGGCGCTAACGGATATGAATATATAGTTTTATGCGTATGATTGGGAAAATGATTACAACAATGAAAGATAATAATTTGCGAGAAATCGTGTTCACTAAAACTCATAAATGAATCGTTATTTTTTTTTTTGTAATGTGCTGTCTTGTTTCAAAATGCCAGCCACCCTCGAATTTCAAACTGCTCTATCTCAGCCTTTTTTTAAGATAGAGATAAAACAAAAAATGCACCGGAATCCTTGTATAAAGGCCTAAAACTTAAGCAAAAAATAAATTTGACTTTTTAACTTTTTTCTATATTTATTTTAGTTTTAAATCTTTCAGTGGCCGCCATTTTGAAACAAGATGGCAGACCAAGCTGGCCAACGAACTCGGTCGAGACATTGGTGAGCTTAATACACACAATTAGTTTCATCCAAATTGATTTATAAATACGGGTGTTATTGTATGACATAGATCACATATATATATATATATCTAATATATATAAATCAACATTTGAACGGAGGGTGGTTTTGGGGTCTGGGGGTCATGATCGGTGAAAATAAATCGAAATTTTCCGGAACTGCTTTCCTCCGAACGGCTGCAATAGGTAGCTTTATACTTTTAGGTAGCTTTCAATACAAAAAAGTCCTTCCGGCCTGTACCGGGAGGAAAAGGTAGCTTTCCTATATCTTCGTTTTAAAATTTTAGCTAATGTTACACGAAAACAGCAAGTTAAAATGCAAAGAAACGTTTACAAAAATTCGTTAATACTGAATTTGAATAAGAAATTCGCCAAATTATTGAGCAATAGCCAAATTGGCTTCATCTATGAAGACTTATTTTGGTCACCAAATTTGGCGATATTTCGCCAAATATCGCCAATTTTGGCGCCAATGTCGCCAATTTTGGCGCTAACGGATATGAATATATAGTTTTATGCGTATGATTGGGAAAATTATTACAACAATGAAAGAAAATAATTTGCGAGTAATCGCGTTAATGTGCTGTTTTGTTTCAAAATGTCAGCCACCCTAGAATTTCAAACTGCTCTATCTCAGCCATTTTTTAAGATAGAGGTAAACCAAAAAATGCTCTGTAATCCTTGAATCAAGGCCTAAAAATTTGAATTTTTAATTTTTTGTATAATTTATTTTAGTTTTAAATTTTTAAATGGCCGCCATCTTGAAACAAAATGGCGGACCAAGCTGGCCAACGAACTCGGTCGAGACATTGGTTAGCTTAATACACACAATTAGTTTCATCAAAATTGATTTATAAATACGAGCGTTATCGTATGACATAGGTCAGATATATATATATATATATATATATATATATATATATATATATATAAATCAACATTTGAACGCAGGGTGGTTTTGGGGTCTGGGGGTCATGATCGGTGAAAATATATCGAAAATTTCCGGAACTGCCTTCCTCCGAACGGCTGCAATAGGTAGCTTTATACTTTTTTGTATTGAAAGCTACCTAAAAGTATAAAGCTACCTATTGCAGCCGTTCGGAGGAAAACAGTTCCGGAAAATTTCGATTTATTTTCACCGATCATGACCCCCAGACCCCAAAACCACCCTCCGTTCAAATGTTGATTTATATATATAGATATATCCATATATATATATACAGTAGAACCTCCATAAGTTGACCACCCAAGGGACTGTAACTAAGTGGTCAACATACAGAGGTGGTCAACTTAGGGAATTTTTAGAAAATATTTAGTACAATATTAGAAAAACTTTAGTAAACTTTCTAGTATTTTTTTAGAAAAAATTTTGAAATATATTAGCACTTAGTCATTTTTATTTTTACTGAAAGTACAGCACATTTTTACAATTTTTGAAAGAATAATTCAATTTTTGTTTGACTCTTCTTTTTGTACATTAAGTAAATACAAAAAGCACTTTCACAGTTTACAAGTCCATTAAGCATGCTTGGGCATTTTTCGATAGCGAAATCTTTAAGTTGCTCCGTCATGTGCTTTACATGGTCTTCCCTCAGAATGGGGTACTTTGCAGTTTTGTCGTCACTTGGATCATCATCCTCTTCGCCGTTCATTTCTTGTACCTTAGAGTCCTCGCTGTGCTTAGTTGCAAAGAGTATGTCATTGAAGATTGCCTCTGGGTCTGGTTTAACACATGTTACTAACTCATCGTCCATGGCAACATAATCTTCAAAATCAACTTCATCAAAAACTGGCAAGGGAGATAGAGGAAGCTCATCCTCTTTCACCGCTGTTGTAGCCGTAACAAATCCAGACTTCTTGAACCAGTTCTTAATCATGGTTTGCTTAACTTTATTCCAAGCAGAATAAATCCAATGAATGGCATTCAAAGCATTTACTGACGCAGCTGTTGACGATGCTAATGCAGAAGGACCACAAGTATGTGCTTTCATGATCACCCAATCCAGAAGTTGAGCTTTGTAGTGCATTTTGAAGGACAGAATAATGCCTTGATTTCTAAAGGTTAGTTTTCGAAGTTGTGTTTGGAGGCAAAAATTTTAGCCTCACATTTGTGAGATTATTCACTTTCGGGTTGCTGAGGCAGTTGTCCACGGTACTTTTATGGAATAGACCGCTTCTTTTGCCTCATTTCTGCGTCAATTCTTCTAACCCACTCTTCGAACAAAGCACTGGTCATCCAAGCGGATCTATTCTCCCTCCAAAAAACAGGAAGGTCTTTAGATTTTACATTTTTAAATCCGCGAAGTTTTGCGGATTTGCCGATCACCATAGTTTTCAACTTTTCCCCAGTCATACTAGCACATAGAAGAACAGTAAAACGCTGTTTTGAAAGTTTTCGTCTTTTGAAAGTGTCACCCTTCATTACTAGACTTCTATCAGGCATTGCTTTAAAGAAGAGACCGCACTCATCAGCATTAAAGATGTCCTCATCTTGAAAACCTTTAACAAACTCTGGGAATTTTTCAATAAACTTCTCCACCATTTCAGCTGAAACCTCATTCGATTCCCCACTCAAATTTTTTTGAGAAATCTCGTATCGCCAACCTGTTGACGCTTGGAAGTCCTCTATTTCGAATTATTTTGCAATTTTTTTTGCTACTTCCTGAAGCATAGCTCCCGATATTCTTGCATTGATTGATCTCATCTCTTTAAACCAACGAAACGTGGCTTCATTCACAGCGTCGAGACACGTATTTCTGCGTTTTCTTTGGAGTCCCCCATTTTCGGAAGAATATCTTTACAGATATTTTTCTTTGCGTTTTAAAATGTTGCTCACAGTTGTCTTGCTCACGCCAAATTTTTTCACTTTTTTTCTTTGTCTGCTGCTTTCCAGAAAATTAAGAAGATCCTCTTTCTTCTTTAATTGAAGTTCTTTTAGAGCTTTTCTTTGCGCCATTTTTTATGAAAATTCGCAAATAAACAACCAGTCCCGTCACGATGCGACATTCAAAATTTAAAAGGGTGAAATGAGCGAAAAGCGTTCTAAAAACATTCTAAATTACAATTTCTATGGAATCTCTAGAACTACCGAACCGATTTGAAATTTGGCGTTGTAGTTACTTATAAGATGTAAATGCTCTCTAAGAACAAAATAAAAAAAAATCGAAATTTAAAAGGGTGAAATGAGCGAAAAGCGTTCTAAAAACATTCTAAATTACAATTTCTATGGAATCTCTAGAACTACCGAACCGATTTGAAATTTGGCGTTGTAGTTACTTATAAGATGTAAATGCTTTCTAAGAACAAAATAAAAAAAAAATCGAAATTTAAAAGGGGGAAATGTGCGAAAAGCGTTCTAAAAACATTCTAAATTACAATTTCTATGGAATCTCTATAACTACCGAACCGATTTGAAATTTGGCATTGTAGTTACTTATAAGATGTAAATGCTCTCTAAGAGCAAAAAAAAAAAAAAAAAAAATCGAAATTTAAAAGGGTGAAATAAGCGAAAAGCGTTCTAAAAACATTCTAAATTACAATTTCTATGGAATCTCTAGAACTACTGAACCGATTTGAAATTTGGCGTTGTAGTTACTTATAAGATGTAAATGCTCTCTAAGAACAAAATTTAAAAAAATTCGAAATTTAAAAGGGTGAAATGAGCGAAAAGCGTTCTAAAAACATTCTAAATTACAATTTCTATGGAATCTCTAGAACTACCGAACCGATTTGAAATTTGGCGTTGTAGTTACTTATAAGATAAAAATGCTCTCTAAGAACAAAATGAAAAAAAATTCGAAATTTAAAAGGGTGAAATGAGCGAAAAGCGTTCTAAAAACATTCTAAATTACAATTTCTATGGAATCTCTAGAACTACCGAACCGATTTGAAATTTGGCGTTGTAGTTACTTATAAGATGTAAATGCTTTCTAAGAACAAAATAAAAAAAAATCGAAATTTAAAAGGGTGAAATGTGCGAAAAGCGTTCTAAAAACATTCTAAATTACAATTTCTATGGAATCTCTATAACTACCGAACCGATTTGAAATTTGGCATTGTAGTTACTTATAAGATGTAAATGCTCTCTAAGAGCAAAAAAAAAAAAAAAAAAAAATCGAAATTTAAAAGGGTGAAATGAGCGAAAAGCGTTCTAAAAACATTCTAAATTACAATTTCTATGGAATCTCTAGAACTACTGAACCGATTTGAAATTTGGCGTTGTAGTTACTTATAAGATGTAAATGCTCTCTAAGAACAAAATTTAAAAAAATTCGAAATTTAAAAGGGTGAAATGAGCGAAAAGCGTTCTAAAAACATTCTAAATTACAATTTCTATGGAATCTCTAGAACTACCGAACCGATTTGAAATTTGGCGTTGTAGTTACTTATAAGATAAAAATGCTCTCTAAGAACAAAATGAAAAAAAATTCGAAATTTAAAAGGGTGAAATGAGCGAAAAGCGTTCTAAAAACATTCTAAATTACAATTTCTATGGAATCTCTAGAACTACCGAACCGATTTCAAAAGTGATGGTGGCAAATTGATGGTGACAACCCCTGCTCCAACATAGGCTATATTTTATGTCGGTGTCACTAACCCCAGGGGGGTGCAGGAGCGAAAAACGTTCTAAAATTGAGATCTTTTTTATACTGAAGGAGCTAGAAATTTGAAATTTGGCGTTGTAGTTACTTATAACATGTAAATGCTCTCTAAGAACAAAATAAAAAATAATCGAAATTTAAAAGGGTGAAATGAGCGAAAAGCGTTCTAAAAACATTCTAAATTACAATTTCTATGGAATCTCTAGAACTACCGAACCGATTTCAAAACTGATGGTGGCAAATGGATGGTGACAACCCCTGCTCCAACATAGGATATATTTTTTGTGGGTGCCACTATCCCCAGGGGGGGGGGGGGTGCAGGAGCTAAAAACGTTCTAAAATTGCGATTTTTTTTTATACTGAAGGAGCTAGAAATATGAAATTTGGCATTGTAGTTACTTATAAGATGTAAATGCTCTCTAAAAAGAAAATAAAAAAAATTCGAAATTTAAAAGGGTGAAATGAGCGAAAAGCGTTCTAAAAACATTCTAAATTACAATTTCTATGAAATCTCTAGAACTACCGAACCGATTTCAAAAGTGATGGTAACAAATTGGGGGTGACAATCCCTGCTCCAACAGCCTCTTTAATAAAAAACTATGCGTTTCTGACGACTGGGTTTTTCGCTAATTGTTGCCACAGATTAATCTCGGAAAATGAAACATTCGAAATTACTGAAAAAAAATAGTAGCTCGAAAAGTATTTGTCAGAAAATGGTTAGGTAAACTGCGTTTGAAAGGTAAAAAATTGTATTTTTCTTGATATAAATTTCAAATCTAATGATTATGCCATTTTTCAAATATTGAATTTGAAAAATTACCAAATTTCACAATGGAGTACCATAGCGAAACCTTCATGCGTAAAAAGATAATGATAAGGGCAACGTGTCCTGTCGTGTATATTGGCTATAGTACGAGTCACAAATTATAGTAGCCTTATTATTCTGTTAAAATATAAAAGTGAATTATGAAATGTCAATATTTTGTTGGATTAAAAGTTCGTTATAAGAAATTGACCAGCGTAGCGGGCGTAGCTTGCTAGTCTGTAATAATCTAAGTGGTTTATTTTAATGAGAAGAATTCTCTTGAGATGAAAAATGTTTTTTTTTTTTCCATTTAACTTATTTTAGTTTGAAAGTGTTTTATTAAATGTATTTTAGCCCATGTTTTTATCTAAATTTTGGTTTAGCACATGTTTGGCCATCTTGTTTTACTTAATATTTTTATAACCAAGAGCATTGTTTTCAAACGCTTTCAAATTAATTAAAAATACTGTACATTATTTAACATTTACATTAATTTAATATTTACAGAAGGTACTCCTGATTACATCAAATAAGAAAAAAATTTATTGAATGTTTAACAGAGAACGTGTATTGAATATTTAACAGAGAACACACAGAGTTCATATTTGAATACATCCATGGGATCAAAAATGAGTACCTAACGGTTCATATTTGAATTCATCCATGGGATCAAAAATGAGTACCTAACGGTAAAATTGAGTCTTTTTACTCAATTTTGAGAACTCATTTTTTTCAGTGTGTGTATAAACAGAAGGAAAGCCTCGCTTTTTTCTGACACATTCACAAAATGATGTTCGTGTTAAATACTAATCAATTCATTCGAATTAACTTAATGATTTTCCACGCAAGATAAATAAAAAAGAGAAAGTGAAAGTGCAGAGAAAAACCCAACTATAAATTTATTTCACCGATACATCTGTTAAAGCTCGGTACCCATTTTTACCCTCTCAACTTTCAAGACGTGATATAAAAGACAATTATAAACTGATTATTTTCATCTCTCATCTAATAAAAGTGAAATGTGTTTTAATGTTTGTTATCACATTATTATAAACTCATTACCGAACTAAAATATACTTTATAAGACAGTTATTAAATATTAAATATGATATGTGAACTATTCAATTTTCTGTAATGACTATTTATCAACTAATTTGGAAATTCCAATCACTTGTGAAATATGTAATACTGACATTGATCGTTGCCACGAACATTTGCAACATCATTTTGAACTTTCCAGATTTCGTGATTATGATTCAGTGTATTTAAAAAATCAATGCTGTTTAGACGCAGGAGTATATCTCCTGACAAAATTACTAAAATGTTTCTGAAATTGTTAATCATTAAAATAATTGTAAATTAATCCAGATAAAATATAAGTTTAAAATTTAAGATCCAGAAGTCCAATCACTTATTTAATTTCAACTAATATTATTAATAAGTATCTTTCAGCTACTCAATTTCAAAAGGATATATTTCCAATTGTGCTGCGTAACCAATCAAATACCTGAAGGGTAGACCAGTGAATCTACTATTAGATATTTCGATGTATATTTACCTACAACCCGATCGATCATAGAAAAGGTAAGCGATTTCCTTTTCTCTCTTTATTTTGATGAACTATAGAAAATAGTCGATACTGATCTTGAGAATTTTAATACTCTTTGATTTTGCGCTGACGACCTCACACCTCCAAGAGTTCATTCGTAGATTCCTAAAATTGCAGGTGTTGTAATCCAGATACAAAACAATCGACAGGATTTTTCCGTTTTTACATAAAGTCGAAGGTTATTTTATAAAATAATATAGAAGTTGCTCTTTAAGCCAATTTTACGGTCGACGATCCGAGATAGGTCATCATAAGTAAGCAATTAAATATAATCCTAAATCCACCTAATTTATGAACTAATGAACACCGCTATTCAATTTTTAGGTAGTTCATTAGCGATGAATGCCATTTTCATGCATTTACGTGTAAAATTGAGTTCGTGAATGTATCAAGAAACTTCACTTTGTTCAGGCTGTCCTCAAATCCAAAAAAAGATATTTTATGACATATTTCTGAATTCAGTTTTGCTCGGAAACGTATGAAATTGGCTGGTGTTATTATTCAGAAACGAGGCCATCTAATTGCGTTTTTCAATTTTTGCTAAAGGCAGAAGATCTTTCAGAAAATACTGTCAAAGTCGGTGTTTGAACCGAATTCCCGTCGCGGCAATGCGTAAATTCTTGTCACGTGTCAAGAATCACTTATAACTCGATAAGTAATTTATATATCAAAAAAGGGAAAATGCTATTCGATTCCAAAGTCAATCACTAGTGAGACTTGCCAATTTTATGCCTTTGCGTTTAAAAATCGACCACCTTAGTCGTATAATTAAAAATCTGAGAAAGCCCTTAAGGGTATTCGCTACCGTACAATTTTTTGGTTCCATTTAATTATTTTAGAATACCTTTTTAAGATATAATTAATTGGTTTATAAAGAAAAATAATTTAATGAAGAAAAAAATGCAATTTTCGTGGTAGAATTTGTAAAATGTATTTAAGAAAAATTTAAAACCCTGCTTCTCCTAAAATTTTGAACTTTTCAAAACTTTTTGTTTTTTACATGCTTTTCTTACAATTGTATTCTATAAATAACAGGAATTTCCAAAAATTTAATAAGTTTACGAAAAAAAGATATAAAATGTAATGACATATGTAAAACTAGTCAGATTCGCCAATCCCAAAACTTTCATCTATCTCACACAGGTTTCGCATACACTAAAAAGAATCAGCACCAATTTATATCAAGGTCTAACTGAAACTCAAGTTTTTTTAAATTCCGTGCATTATTTCTTGAGATAGGACTATCGCTAAAATCGTGTAAATCCCGCAAATGTAGCCTAGCAGCGCCACCTGTTGGGAGATTTAGACCAAAACCTAATCAACAACAACTTATGTCAACGTCTAACTGAAACTGAAGTTGGATGAAAATCCGTGCATTAGTTCTTGAGATAGAGTTATCGTGATGATAATGAAAAAAGTGGTATAGCAGCGCCACCTGTTGGGATATCTATACCAAAATGTTATCCGCGTCTATAAATGTCAAGATCTAACCGAATCTGAAGTTTGATGAAAATAATTGCATTAGTTCTTGAGATAGAGCTATTGCGGAAATCGCAAAAAATGCAGCATGGCAGCGCCACCTGTCGGGCGATTTTCAACAAAAACGAATCAGCCCCCAATTATATTTGGGACTCACTGAATACAAATTTTTATTAAATTTCGTGCATTAGTTCTTGAGATAGAGCGCCCACAATATTTTTGTCACATACAGACAGACAGAGTGATAGACTCACAGACAGACATTTTCTAAAAACAGTCCAATCGTGTTCAGGACCTTCTGAAACGTATCAATCCGTAGAAAACCGGAAGTCGAAAATTTTCATGAATCCAATACTTTCTTCTTTGTAAAGATAGAAGAAAGTAAAAAATAGCAAAAAAAAAAAAACTGTTTTCTTTAAGATTTTCACTTTAAAAAAACTGCTTAAAATACAAATAGACGACATGATACAAAATGCGAATTAATTTTAAATGCGCTGTTTCCCAGTATTTAAAACTCCATCTTTCGTGCAAAGTTTAAAAAAAAAAAACATGAAAACATCGAAAACATTAAAACATCGAAAACAAATGCATCGTAATGTAAAGGACGGAACAAGCAATGTAGCTTACGGCCAAAGGCAAAATCCGAGGAAACAATGAAGCTAAATAACCACGGTATGTATGAGTAGTTAAGGGGCTACTTCACTCACGGGAAAATACCCGCTCGCTAATGGTAATCGTATGAGATAGTTATTTTATAATATCTCGTTTGCATTTAAATGTCTTCTTTTTACATTGGATATCTGGGGTCGATGTCTTACGCGAGCCGTTTTTAAGTGCGTTCGTAATATATATACGTATCACCTACAGTCGTCATCTGGTCTGTTCATCTGCCCGCATATAATAGCGCAAAAACTACCCAACCTAATGGTTTTAAATTTAATATATAGAATCGTTGCAGAATTGTGTCAAGTTTTTTCAAATTTTATGAAAATCAAATCAAAACTTAAAAAGATATTCATAAAAGTTTTCTTCATTCTACTAAATCCTATCATACGTCATTAATTCAATGATATCCCATGATAGGTCATGACTCTAGGTTTCCATAGTGATTAAGTCCTATTTAAGATGGAGTTTTATTATTTCCGTATGACTGAATTTAAAAACCGATTCTGTATACTAAAACTGTTTAATTATAGCAATCCTGTAATACACCGACAGTTTTTTAGGATAAACGTTTCCGGAGAAATAGATATTAAATGGAAAAGAGTCTCAATATGGATTGGAAGTTCTGAAATTTTCAAAGCAAGGCCCCATTGGAATTTTCAGTTAATGCCAACAAAAGATAAAATGTTGCCAACTTAAAATGTACTTATGAACGGAAATTAATCAATCCTAATAACAAACGATATAATTTATTTTTTCAGGATTTTTCTTCATTGTCTTGTATTGTATATTTGCGCATAGTATAATTTTAATGTGTAATGAATTGTTTGTAAAAGTGTGTTGAAACTTAATTTCATAAAATAAAATTAATATCTATAATATGAAAATCTCCACATAAAATAAATTTTGTTTGTATTCCTGCATTTCTGCATAAGACTGCAACAGCTATTGCACCAAGATCTGGATATTTATAAAACTAGTTATAGTACGAACGCACCTCATTTGTCACGTTTGACGAATAGTTTCCAACTTGTTCGATCTTCGTTGTAGGTTTTTTTTGTGAACATACTTTCACTTTCGATTATTTTAACGGAATATCAATGAGAAGGTGGCGCTTCATTTAGATTGAGGCAGAAAATGCAAAAAAGAGAGTGGAATGGGTGGGGTGGTACGCGCGGCGGGGATGAGGGTGGTGAGTCATCCAATTTTGTGATAATCTGAAAGTACAGTAATCACTTAAGAACCTACGCTAGTCACGCGAAGAAACGCTCCAGCTAATGTTAAGTCTATGGGACGGTTCTTGCGCGATTTCTCGCTCGTATTTTAATATTTTTTAATGATTCTTTTTGCATAGGATAGTTGAGGTCGATCTCTAACGTTGTTAGTTTTTACTTTTTCGATTTTGGTTCCACTTTTTTTATATAAGGGTACTTTCACTTTCAGAGCCGGTTCCAACTGGTTCCAAAATTAGAAATGTCCGCTTATAAAAAGACTGTAGCTAAAATCGAAAAAGTAAAAACTAACAACGTTAGGGATTGGACTCAGCTACTCTATGCAATAAAAATCATTTAAAAATATTAAAATATGAGCGAGAAATCGCGCAACAACCTTCCCATAGACTTAACATTAGCTGGAGCGTTTCTTCGCGTGACTAGCGTAGGCTCTTAACATTCGCGAGTTTTGATTATTCGCGAATATGAAAATGCGGAAAAACTTAACATTCGCGAGAATCGGACTTGATTATTCGCGATTTTTTTGTGTGTGTGTGTCTTTCGTTTTCTGAATTTATAGTGGTTAAAGATTATTTTCCCTCTGTTTTCTTACTATCTATTTAAAAAACAACATTCAGTTGTGAACTAAAAAAGGAGCGAATGTTTTAGAAAAGCAATATAACAATAACAGCAGCAGAATAGTCATTGCAATGGGCATATTAGAAGTGGTAAAGTAGCACGTGCAGGTTCTCGTAAGAGATAAAGCTGAAGCTGCACTTATAGATAGAAAATAAAAGCATTTCTGAAGCATTTGGCTCTATTAGAATATCGTGTATTAATATTGTATCGCATACTGACCCACTAATACATTAGCATTTCTTTGCGAATAGAGCGAGTCGAAATTACTTTATACAAAAACCTATGCTTTTTTAGCAGTGATTATTTCTCCAGTCAGTTAGTTTGAATTATCTCCAATAAATAAATTTCATGTTTAGGAATATGTGTGTACATTTATCGTCCACATATATGTTATGCATAGCGTATTGTTAATACATAAATTCTTTTTTTCTTTGAAATGTTGTGTCACTCTGGTTAAAATTTTGTAGAACATAACCCCTTTTTTAGTGCAGATAGATATGACTCAACATTCGCGAGGTTTTCCTCGAACGTAACCCTCGCGAATGTTAAGGGATTACTGTACTTGATAAGTCATTCATTAAACTGTTTGAATTTTTCCCGATGTGAAAACTTCTTAAATGTCAAGATTCTGTATTGATGGACATTTTTGAATTATTGGATTTCCTAAAAAGTTAAAAACAGAAGAACATTTAATATCTCCATTTTTAGCATAGTTTTTATGCTCCTCCAAGCAGACTTTTAGAAGGCATTTTGTTTGGCCTACATACATCACACCCCATTCACAGGATATTTTATGAATCACCTGATCGGAAAATTCGTCAAGTGGATGTTTGAGATTTATGATTTGATTTTATAAAAGAGACAACTTTAAAATCGAATTTCGTCAATATTTTAGAAATTTGATCCACAGTCTTGTTCCTGCCTTCAAAATGGTTAAACGTCTTCTTTGCGCCTGACGAAGAAAGACAAAGCTCTTTCGAAAGTCCTTGCGCATTCCTTATTTTATGGTGTTTTTAAAAAGTTTTTTATGCTTTTATTAGAAGCAACTGAACTAGTCTTATTTTGCTTGGAAGTATACAACTCGTCTTCTGTTCCGTGGTCCCTGGTTCAATCTCTGTCCAATTACTTCATTGGTGATCTTGGGTACGCAACTTCACCAAGAACATCGTCTTCTCTCGGGACCAACATATGACAGCATAAAAATATTTCCAGCGCACAATAGCCTGAGAAACGCTCACAGCACAAAGCATATGACATTTCTGATGACCCGAAGCCTGTCATGTCAAGCATCTTCGGTCCACACATGCGCACAGCAACACCCTGTCAACCGCCATGCAAGATCAGTGAACATCGCTGCTCCGACATCAACGAGACGTTCTCCTCACGGGAGGTGGAATACTGTGGCGACTACATCTCGCACGGGAAGTGAAACGGGTTTCTTGCAGAAAGCAATCGAGCTAGCCTTTTGCTCGGCACAATAGAAATCGTTTGCTGTTCCAGCGTCTCTGGTTCGATCCTTGCCAACCCCTGTGGTATCCTCTTCACAGGTCTATGCGCGAGATAGGGACACAGTATTGATATATATAGACGTGGTGTTGAGGGCACTAGAGGTGCCCTCATTATCAGTATTAGTATGTCCAGTATCAGTACCATCTGGTTTTCAGGCATCAATCCAGGGCACCAGAGCTGTCCTCAATACCGCGACAACTTCCGGAACAATCGAGCTAACCCCGTGGAAGTGGATCGGCTCATGAAAGATAGGAGAGAGAGATTATTTTTATCCTTAGTCTGGCTCCATCGATTGGAGTCCAACCTATTTTAAATAGCGAATATTTTAATGAAAATTTATGTTTAATGTTAGCAAATTGAATATGGAGGTAAAGATGGTGCCGTGCCTCAGGTGCCTTATACAAGGAACTGAGACCTTGTCTGCCTTTATGTATGTATGTAACACAAAGTAGGTCATGCCGACTCTCTTACGTGACCGGCATCAGGATTCTGCCACAGTGAATGCCCATTTTATGCTTCATTATATAAAAACTAGCTGTTACTCGTGACTTCGTTCATGCAACATTAAAAGAAGAATAAATATATTAATCAAACAAAATATTTCACTCCCGATAATTAAAAAAGGAAATAATTTACTAACTCTTTATCACATTTCATAGGAGACAATACGGTATTTCTTTGTTAAAGGGACCTTGACATAACTCAGTCTTTAAAAAGTGAAATTTTGTACCATATAATCGCGAAAATGATAATGCAACTAATGCAAAATGGAGGGCCAAATAAAATCGTGGAAATCGACGAATTGAATAAAAAAACGTCAATTTTACCTGATAAACCATTTTACTTCTAATGCCTATGTGAAACGTTTTAACAGCCATTCTTCAAAATAATTAATTGGAAATAGTATATGCTTTCTCTTTAAACTAAATTCTACCTCCTTAGTGGAATGTATAGCTGAAACAAATCTTGTTTTCTAAATGACAATATGTTGGCAAACGATTTTTGTTCAGCAGAAAAAATTGATTCGTGAAGTTTGAATATGTGAAAATACGTTTATAATTTTTTGATAAGTCACTGAAATCAAGATTTTGTTTTCCCCATCTGTTCAAATTAAAAATAAATTATGTTTTCAGTTTTAATGAGAAAATGCCGTAAAAAATATATTGATCTGTTTTATTTCTCCTTTTTATCCATAAATGCAATTTATTTGCCGTTTTTAGAGAAACTTTGTTAAACTTTGTAAAAAAATAAATAAATAACTATTGGAAAAATATTCCGAAAATTAAAAAAAAAAAAAAATTAAATTACCGTACTTTCGTGTTATAGTGGCCCCCACCATTAGGATTATACCAAGGTTGCAGTTATGATGTCGCCAAGATCATCGCAAAGCTTATATATACATCCTATATACTCATATATTTATTCCAAACACTCTTATATGTGCCATATACGTCATTATACACATATTATTTACGTCTTATGTGTCGTATATACATCATATACACGTCATAGATATACATCCTATATGCATCCTGTATGACTATAACTTGGCCACATACGTCGAGAAATGTTATACGTATTATATATTATTATAATGTCATACATGACGCTTTATAATTTGGCGATAAATCTGGGTCGCTTGGCGATTCAACCTTGGGGGCCGCTATAACACGAAAGTACCAAATTTACAATATATTAATAAAAACAGAAACAAACAAAAAAAATTTTAAGCTTTTAATTAAATTAAATTTTTCCATTCTCTGTCCTCGCAAAAATATTCGTTTGAACAATCGCCGCACTTATTGAATCTTATGTTAGACAATGAAACACTTTCCAACACTAACTTAAGTTATGAATTCGTCTTTTTTTCATAGCTGATAATCTGCATCTATCCTTTTTGTAACTTTTTCATTTTTGTAACGATTTTATGCATTTCTATTGCCTATTCAAAGAAAAATTCTTCTAAAGGTACAGAATTTCGCTTAAAATAGTAAAATGCGGGCATCATTTGGTCCATTCTCGACCGAAAACAACAACCATTTTAACTAAAATTCATAAAGATACAACTAAATGTAAATATATTGCTTGAAGGTGCGTAAAAACATACATAAAACATTTAAAAGCACATTAAAGTCCTTTTAAAAAAATTCAAAACGTTTTCAACCAAACTACACGGTCATCATCAGTGAAAAACTAATTGTTGAGTTGAGTTGTTGTCTCTTCGCGTTTTCTTGCTTGCCCGGAATGAACTATTTTATTTTAATGGTTTGGAATATAAGGTGGGATGGGAAAGGTAATCAATGATTTATTAATTCATTCCAGACTGCGTTGATATCATATGATAATCCATCGTTACAGACTATTTCTTTTTTAGATATTATTTCTATAGACTCTCTTATGATAGCTTCCAGGTGATTATTTGTGCGGAATATAATTTTGGATCCATTGAAATCTACTTTTATAGGTTCAGTTTGTGCTAATCTTGCTAACGCAGTGTGGGGTCTATTTAATCTCAGATCTGCTTCATGTTCTTTTATTCTGTCTCGAAATTTCCTCAGTGTCATACGTGCGTACATAATATCTTTGTTATCATTCTTGAATGGTATAATATATACCCCTGATCTATTATACCATTCAAGAAAGATAACAAAGATTTTATGTACGTAGGTACGACACTGAGGAAATTTCGGCACAGAATAAAAGAACATGAAGCAGATCTGAAATTAAATAGATCCCACACTGCGTTAGCAAGACTAGCACAAACTGAACCTATAAAAGTAGATTTCAATGGATCCAAAATTATATTCCGCACAAATAATCACCTGGAAGCTATCATAAGAGAGTCTATAGAAATAATATCTAAAAAAGAAATAGTCTGTAACGATGGATTATCATATGATATCCACGCAGTCTGGAATGAATTAACAAATCATTGATTACCTTTCCCATCCCACCTTATATTCCAAACCCCTGAAGTAAGGTAGTTTATTCCGGGCAAGCAAGAAAACGGAAAGAGACAACAACTCACCTCAACAATTAGTTTTTCACTGATGATGACCGAGTAGTTCGGTTGAAAACGTTTTGAATTTTTTAAAAGGACTTTGATGGGCTTTTAAATGCTTTTATGTATGTTTTTACGCACCTTCAAGCAATATATTTACATTTAGTTGTATCTTTATGACTTTTAGTTATTAAACAAGCTGAATTTACACTGAAATTTTAACTTTTTATTAAACAACCAATGGTTAAAAATAAATATAATAATAATAATAATAATAATAATATATCGTAATTTAATTCAATTTTTTAAATTTGGAGAGTTTATGTGATATCATAGGATCAATGATAATTGATGTTAAGTAAATCGCGTTGCGTAGGATATTCTAAAAGGAGTAGTTGAAAAATACAAGCAAACAGTCGAATTTTAATATAATAGATTCATGCTCATTTTTCTTTTCTTAAAATTATGTGATTTTTAGCAGAAAACTCTCATCTGTATATAATTGATACTCATGCTTAATAACCAGTACAGATTTTTTTAAAAAAGCATTTATATTTTTCGTTTTAAATATGGCGTGAAACTCATCTACTTTCTATAATTACTGATCCTTGTATTATTAATGTACGGAATTGATTCACGCTCCTTTTAAAACATGTTTGATAATTCCGTTTTATTTCAAATATGGAGTCACTTTTTCCCCCAGAGAAATCTCTTTTTAATGATATAATTTTTAAATTCGTGGTTGTACGCTGTATAGTAAAGTGATAAGTTACATACTTTGTATTAATATAGTTCTTGTTAATTTTCTTTTCCTGGCAATCATGACGTAAATTTTAACAGAAAACTCACATTTGTATGTAACTGATATTCAAGCTTATTATTAATCAGTATCGATAAAAAATATTTCAGTTTTTCAAATTAAATATGACGTCCATTATCTATCTACTTTCATTATATACTGATATTCATGCTCCTTGTATTATTACGAATATTTGAAAATGCATGTTTTATTTATGACGTTATATTTGTCCAAGTATAATAACTGTTCCATGGTCCAGAAATCTTTTCTTAATAATATATAATTATTGTTCATTTTTCCTTCTAATTATAACGCAGTCTTTGACAGAAAATGTTTTCTCAACGTAACCGGTATTCATACTTCATGTACAATAACAAATACTCCATTTTTGCTTTCAAATATCATTCAATTGAAAAATAATTGTTGAGGAAAAATTGTTAATCCAGGTCTTGTATTTATTGGCAACGGTAATGCTTAGCAACGTAAAATGGTTAATTAAATTTTACGGGGAAAGTATTCATTGATTCTGTATGAAAATAAGGAAATTTTTATTTAGTAAGAAAAGTATTTGAAAAAACTAAATAAAATCTTACCTATATTCATTTCTGGGTTATAATCCATCTATATGCAAAGATACAGGGTCATAAATTTCTCAGTTTGGACGATTACTTCAGCCAAACATTTACACACCAGATTTATAATACTATTAAGATGGACTCCGTGATTGTGTCAGAATGTTTCGCCTTGTTGATCGGATATTTTTTTTTCTTTTGAGTTTAATTTTAAGCGATCATCAAAAGACTCGTCTTTAATTGATTTTAACCCGATTTAAAGAACGAAGCAAACACATAATGTAATTCAATATATTTATTTTTCATCACGTAAATGCGACGAAGGTTATGCCTTATTCAGATTCTGCTCCTGCTGAAACTTTGTTCTGTGTCTCCTGCGGTGCAGTTCCTGCAGCTGAATCCACCGGAGGATTTCCTGGAGCTGAATCCTGCGGCTGGTTTTCAGGCATCACTCCAGTTTCCGATCCAGATGAACTTTCATCATTTGAGGTCGGAGGGGGAGGTCCGTGATGACCCCCATGATGATGCCCATGGTGGTGACTGTGTACTTCAGCAATAATAATCGCAGATACGAGGAGAAATAGCACGCAATATTTCATCTGTAAAAGAAAAAAAAAGAATCATAAACCAGGTAGGTAAAGAGACAGTGTGTGTGTGTACAGTCGCTTCAAAAAGGATGGCAGAAACTTTTAGGTATGGTAGAACACATCAAAACAAATAACACTGACAAAAAAAAGGTTTTATGTTTTTTAGTGTTATTTAGCATTCTGATTCAGAAAATAACCAAGAATTTACCGTATCAGCTCTAGATTTTAGGATTTCGTTCATCTGACGAAACCCTATGCGTCTCACTCCTGTGTCTGTCTGTCCATCACAGAGTTTGTACTTTGAAACTGTATAAGTTAGAGACTTGAAATTTTGCATACTTATAGCTGAATACCTCATGTCACACGACAAATCATAAAATTTTGAAAAGGTCTTATATTATTTTAATTAAATTAATTAATTTAATGGCATTCGACCATTTCTGCGATTTTCTTTGATCTTAATGCAGAATCTTAACTTCAATCTTTTTCGCGAAGGCTAGATGGTTTAGTGGTAGAGCGTTTTCCTCCTAGCCCAAAAGTTCTGGTTGACGGAAGTGAAAAAATTCGATTTTTACATTTCATTGTCTGATGAATTTAATTAAAAGAACTTTCGTATTTTTTGCCATTTTAAGGGTTTTTTCAGCAAAAATTAAATAATATAATCAAATATAAGCAAAATTTAAATTAAATCTTTTTAGATATACAAACATGGGTTGTTACAAATGTCTGAAAAACAGTTCTTGAATATTTTTAATTTGATTTTAAAAAGTAGCTTCGTTACTTTATTATTAAATTTAATGGTGCTGCCATCTATGTTCTTATTGATAAAGTGTATTGATAAATGATAAGAATAATTATAAATTAATGATGTGGACTTATTAATTAAAGGATAAAGTGTTTTGAAAGGAATACTAAACGAAACCCTTTGTGCGATCTTCGATCACATTTACCCACTTGTTTAGGTATGGCTAAATTTATAAAGTCAGACAAGAACATTGAACAAGAGAAGATTGGCTTCCGAGGGAACATATAGTGGTTGGAGTACAAAATGTGATTAATGAATCTTTAGTAGCACAAAATAGAATCACTCCACCACTACATATAAAGCTAGATCTGATGAAATTATTTGTAAAAGCTTTGAATAAAGACTCATCGAATACATAGCACAAAGTTTTCAGGATAGCATAGAAAACTTAAAGAAGGATTTTTTATGATTAACAGATCAGACAACTTATAAATGTTCCATATTTCGTACCACCAATGAATGAAATAAAATCATGTGCTTGGACTTCATTTGTTCTTGTTGGGAAAAACTTTCTTGGCAACAAAAAGGTTGACAACTACAGACAATTAATTGAAGATACACTGTAAAAGAATCTGTAATTTTGACAGAAAAATGTTGTATTTGCCACAGAAAAAGGTTTTTTCGTGTAAAAAGTGGGGATTTTGTAATTTTTATATAAAAAAATGTTTTGAAGAAAATATACAGATATTTTCTGTAAATAAAACAATATTCTCCAAAAAAAAAAAAAGGAAGAACTGTTTTTTCCACTGATGTCATGAGTGTTTCATATATGCGGTGCTCTATCTAATGGACTCGTGAACGATAAACATTTTTCTTGAGTTAGTCTCTAAAATGCTCTTAAAGCAATGAGGTGGCAGAATATTTTTCTGCATTTAATATGTCAATAATTCTCTTTAGTGTAACAACTTTTGTATTTAAATTTAATTTAACTTTTTCTTTCTATTAAATATAATAGTTCCAAATATGAATGGATCTCCTAAGTGATTAATCTGGCGTCCACATATCAAACTGGACAAAAACACAAATGAATTAAAGCTGGATACTTCCTATAAATTTAGAATAATAATGAAAATTAATATATATGATCTTTATCATATATCAGTTGTGATCAAGTAATAAGATAAGGGGTATAAGTATGATAAAGGATGATCTTTAAGCAACTCAAGACGTAAAATTAGCTGTAAGTGACACTAAGTAATCTTTCTAATGAAATTTTATGCAAATACTTTCTAAAGAAAATATTAAATTATCGAATTAAGACTTTTCAAGACCACTCAATCAAAGAACATGCAGGTGTTTTTCAGTAGCGAAAAGCTGGTATCATATTTGGAGTAATGTAATTCATGTTTTCAAGAAATACAGCAAGATTATGATTTTTTTGCACTGTGATATATAAAAATACCTAATTTTTGCGTATTTACCATAGGCTTGGCTAAATACCCGGGTATATGCCCAAAAAATAAATACCTACTTGCTGGGCACTTACTCTTCCCGCATCACTGTCTCAGGAGGAGTCGACATGTTTCAGTGAGTGAAAATGACGTCATATTTAAAATGAAGCGAGCATTTTATTTGATAAAAATTAACATTTCGATACGACTGCGTTTAAAAGAAAAGACAAATTTCTGAACTTTTTACTACTTATGTTCAAATGCAAAGTTGTAGCTGGCAAACGTGACGTAATGTTTGGCAATATATTTATTAATAACCTGTTGCGCGTTAAAATATTTTTAAAATGATGAACATAAATATGAGAGGTGTGTATGTAAATTTTGCGACGGTGAAAAGGACGTTATGTTTAGATTTCGCTGAAAAACAAATGATTTCGTCAAAGTGACGTAATTTTTATTAATGTTTCACTCAGTAATACCAAAGATCAGAACCTCAATTGATAACTTCTACTAGATGATCCGTCCGGCGTTGCCCGTTCCTGTCAAAAAATAGTACGAAATGCGAAATCACTCTAAAAATCGCTGCACGAAACTATTCCTCTGATAACCCTTTCGTCTGCCAGAAAGTAAATAGAGAGACTGACCTCTAAGCAGAAGTAAATTCAATACGACCTCCTCAAACGTCATTTGATTCACAGCGGTCAGATTTTGTCCAAAATTAAGAAAAATTACCGTCCGATTTTCACAAAGTTTGCAATTTCGGAATCAGAAGAATAAATTACGGTATGTGTTACGATCAATATGAATAATGCGGCCATTACTAATAATAATCGGTTATTATTAATAATGACCGGACATAATGACCGGTTATTATTAATAATGACCGGATTACTGATATTGACCGTAACATATATACTGTGAGTTTCGAATCGATGCACGGTGGAAGATTTGCTGATTCTAGCTGGCCAAAAGTCGATTTTTCAAAGTTTATCCAACTGGATTTTTTTTTTTTTTTTTTACCACATGTACCTTATATGTGCAGGTGGTGGACACTGCAGATGTTTTTGATATAAATGCAACCGTACTGCCAGTAGGTGAGTATGAAGTTGGCGTTTATTAGATCGATGATTTCTAGTATATTGTTTTAATATGTGAATGTTGATGAAATTGAAAGAAATTGTACGTTATGAGTGTTTTAGAGCAAGGCATGTACTTTATTTTTTTTTAATTTATATGCATAATTTTTTCATTTGTCAATAGTTATTTCACATTTAATGTTTTTAATGACTTTATGTATTTTTAATAAATTTCATTTTGAAAATTCAAAAAGTTATATGATAAAGCTAGATAAATCTCAACTTTTAATTTTAGTAAATAGTTTAGAGTCTTAGATATTGGATAAACGTTTACTTGTCTGCTTCTATCTGCTTCCGTAGATTTTAAAGTTGTTTTTATCATACAAAGTCTAAAATTATTATTATATTTTTTATTCTAAGAACACTTTTCTTTTTACCAGGGTCATCAGAATGTAAACCAATCACACGAATAAGATTTTATAATATTATACAGCAGCAACAAGCTTCCACATTTAACGAAAAAATCGAATTGGCTGAAAATGTTTTGTTGACAAATGAAAATTATAACGAAGTACAAATGAAAGTTTTCAAGCAGGAAATGATTATACAGAAGACCCAGTTTAGACAAAAGTGGACTGCTGTACCTAGAGCACATGAGAAATTTCTGAAAAAGTATGAAACTTGGCTGCAAAGCAGTTTTGAAATACCTCGTTCAATGAGCACTCGTAACTTACTGAGGAAAGCCAGAATGAAGAACTATTAGATGGTGAATTGTCAGAAAATTTCTACGCAATTTTCTTATTCGTTTGTATATATAAGTATTACTCTTTAATATTTATTTTGTATCCCAATTTCTAATAGATTATTATAAAAAATTACATTTATAATTTGGTATCATATAATAAATATAATTCTATCGCTTAAATCTTAATAATATTATAAAAGTTCATAAATATTGTCCTTTTTAGTTATCAAGTAAAAGATTAACTCATTCATTACATGTTTTAAAGCTTTAAATAATTTAAATATTTAACTGAATGGTACATCATAGTAATATAATTAAAAAAATCACATCAGGGTGGCTAGTGGTCAGGGTAAAATACGGTCAAAAAAAGTGATAAACACCAGTATATTCTCATAGAAAAATTCATGTAGATTATTCGATCAAATAATTACCATGAATTATTTTATAAAAATATACTGGTGTTTTTAACTATTTTTGACTGTATTTTTCCCTGACCACTAGCCACCCTGCACATCTAATGTACTACATTAATAATTTTTAATTAAATATAATGATTTCTTATTAAACTACCGTTTAAAATTTCATATATGTTCTTTAAATCAGCCTAATATATCGTTTATATAAACGAAAAATAGATTTCATCAAATAGAAGTTGAAAAATAATTTTGGCCAGCTAGAATCGGCAAATCTCCCACCGTGACCAGTTCAAAACTTGCTACAACAAATAACGAAGTCAGCTAAATTTAGGTTTGATTTTTGAAACAAACCATTCGTTACCATCGGGAAAAGAGAAATAACCGCTTTTTTGCTCGTATCTTAGAGTTTTATATATTACATTTTACTGATTACTTATACAAACAAAGTTCAATTTTTTGAGAGCTGGAAAAGTTGAAGTTAACGTAAATATTACTTTGGGAACTTCGGTTGAAAATAATATTTGTTTTAAGTGTTAGACTAACCTCAGTGTAAGATTGATTCTTTTATGGAAAATTTTTTGTACGTTTATTATAAATTCAATCTGACTGTTTCTTTTTAGACCTTTTCTTTTGTCAAATTTTGACGGGATCCACTTCGTAATGATTAATGTAGAAAAAGATAATTAAACTATACTTTAATATATATATATATGCACCAAATGCTAACTCATTTTATAATCAGAATTTCAAAATAAAAAATATAAATAAATACATTGAAACAGCAAAATATTTGATGTAGTTTCAGAATGGTTGCAACATTGGAATTCCGTTATTATTTGCAGTTGAATGATTACAGTCTGTCTTCTCCAAAATATTGTCCAAAATATAAGAGAAAGGAAAAATAACAGTAATAAAATAACAAAATTTATAAATAAAAAAATTAATATTTAGAATACAGAATTAATATTTAGATCATTACAATGTTGAGATTGTATGTATATTAATGAAAACAGATGTGATAATAAAATGAAATAAAAAGGATGAATATTTAAAACTAGAGACCAAGTAATTGATTTTTTTAATTATGTGTGAAAACAGTAAAGGAAAGATGATAAAATTACAACATTTATGAAATAAAGGAACAAACATTTACAATTTAGTTTAATTAATTTTTTTTCGTAAATAAATAAAAGTAAAGGAAAAAAATAAAGAAATTATTAGAAAGAAAACTGCCCAATTAAACTGATGGCATTGTGCTCACAGGCTATTCACACTAATTGTATATTATACTTTTAATTCAAAGTATAATGCCCTTCGAAAATAAAGAAATCTACAATAAAACTGTATATCAAATTTAAAGCAAATCGGATAATTTTGCATGAAAAACCCATTTATCTAAATTAAAGGGGGGGGGGTTATCCCCCCCCTCTGTACTTAATCAATGAAATCCCAAAACTAATCAGTGAAGCGCCTTATCAGAATGAACCTATATACAAAACTTGAAGCAAATCGGATATTTCTACCAAGAGCTATCGCGTTTCGTACATACAGAACCTGCGGGCACATTAGCTCACTCGCTCATTGCCTGTGAGCTAAAAAGGAATGTGATACGAGAACAATATTTAAAAAAATAATGAAAATAAACATTTACAATAATATTTATGGATATTTTTTTTTAAGTATGTAAAATGTAAAATGAAGCAATAGTAGTAAAATAACTATATATTTATGAAATAAAGGGAATAAACATTCACAATACAGATTAATTTATTGATTGTTCAGATATATATAAAAAAAAATGTCAAAATATTTATAAAAACAGATTTTTAAAAGAGATATTTTGTTAGTTAAACTTTGCAAAATTTGGGAGCTTTTATATATGTTTGGTAAATTTAAGAAACTGACAAAAAACTCTACAATCTTCCGGAAAATTCCTTGGAGTTTGCAGCCATAATTTGGTAAAATAAAGCAAACCGCTCTATTCTTATGAAATCTGAGAAAACAAGCAATGTTTAAAATAAATTGTTATCCTATAAATGGGAACGACAACAACAATAATAACAAGTTGGAAATTGTACTTGTTAACATGACAAATGAGGTGCGTTCGTACTATAACTAGTTTTATAAATATACAGATCTTGGTGCAATAGCTGTTGCACGCTTATGCAAAAATGCATGAATACAAAATTTATTTTATGTGCAGATTGTCATATTATAGATATTCATTTTATTTTACGAAATTAAGTTTCACTACACTTTTACAAGACAATTCTTTGCAATTCTGTTACATTAAAATTATATTATGCGCAAATATCCAATACAAGACAATGTAAAAAAAATCACCGTTATTATTTCAGTGAAAAAAAATGAATTATATCGTATTATTATGGTACGATTCATTTCGATAATAAAGTAAGTACATTTTATCTTTTGTGACA
The DNA here is from genome assembly GCA_963931845.1 of Maratus michaelseni. Taxonomy (NCBI): domain Eukaryota; kingdom Metazoa; phylum Arthropoda; class Arachnida; order Araneae; family Salticidae; genus Maratus; species Maratus michaelseni. The sequence goes on along the minus strand of OZ007593.1, from coordinate 11,378,916 downwards.
TTTGCTGAAAATTCCTATGGGAAACCTAAGCCCAGTTTTGAAAATTTCAAAACTTGAAATCCATATTTAAACTCTTTTCCATTTAGTATATATTTCTCCGGAAACATTTATCCATAGATTATAAGATTACTCTAATTAGAAATTTTAGTATACAATTTCGGTTTTTAAATTCAATAATACAGAAATAATAGGACTCCATCTTAAATAGGACGTCATCACCATGGCAATCTAGAAGCATTACCTGTGATGGGATATCATTGAATTAATGACGTAGGATAGGATTTAATAGAATGAAGAAAACTTTTATGAATATCTTTTTAAGTTTTGATTCGATTTTCACAAAATTTGAAATGACTCGACAAAATTCTGCAACGATTCCATATATTAAATTTCAAACCATTCGGTTGGTTAGTTTTTGCGTTGCTATATGCGGACAGACGGACAGATCAGACGACGACTCTAGGTGCTACGTATTTATATAATTACGAAAGCACCTAAAAACTTTTCTATTGACGAACGAAAATATACACAATAATCTATTCCGAGTTTCTCATGATTCCGAAGAAAGTTCATTATCTTTAGAAACATCAGAAACCAATATATTTCGAAGTTTAAGGAATAATTTAGCAACAAAGTTTCTGTTGCTGTCTCTGCTTTTCGGAGACGTTTCCGAGTAATTTTCTGAAACCGGAATATTGTTTTACAATTTGCTCAAGTAAACATTTTCAGCTGCATAATTGAATTTTTACATACAAGAGTAACAAAATAAAATTAATTTTACGTTAATGTTAATGACGTTTACTTATCTTGTTTGTCTTTAAAACATGTTTTTAGGTGCGTTCGTAATTATGTAAATACGTAGCACCTATAGTCGTCGTCTGGTCCGTCCGTCTGTTCGCATATAACAGCGCAAAAACTACCCAACCGAATGGTTTGAAATTTCATATATACAACCGTTTCAGAATTTTGTCGAGCCATTTCCAATTTTATGGAAATCGAATCAAAACTTAAAAAGATATTCATAAAAGTTTTCTCCATTCTATTCAATCCTATCACACGTCATTAATTCAATGATATCCCATGATAGGTCATGATTCTTAGCTGTCATAGTCATGACGTCCTATTTAAGACGGAGTCCTCTTATTTCCATATATTATTAAATTTAAAAACACAATTTGTATACTAAAATTGTTTAATTATAGCAATCCTATACTCTACCGGCAGTTTTTTGGATAGATGTTTCTGTAGAAATTGATATTAAATAGAACAAGAACGAAAAATCATGCGTCAAGCATAGATTATGTAACACTTTCCAACGCTTCCAAAATAATTTTACAAACCATTACCGTTTAATAAGCTGAAAGATAACATCTAAGTTAACAATTTGGAAAACGCATAACCTATTTAAAAACGTAATTTCAGGAATTTCCAACACATACAATATTCGGAAAAATATCCGAACACTTTTATTCAGCCCTGTATAGGATCTATAGATTTGTATATATACTACATAGGATGCTAAATTTTAGTTCAGTTAGGAAACGCGTAGCACAGTTTAAAATTCTCCTTCTGGTGTTTCTGTTCATAAACGGAAATGTGTTCGCGAACTTTTGTGCTGCCCTGTATATGAAATATAGAATTTATACACACCCAGTAATAGACAAAAAGTGAGTTAAATTTAAAATCGCGTTCAGCAACTTAAAACGCACTTTCAGGAATTATTGTTAACAGACAGTGGAGAATTCTTTTGTGTGTCCCTGTCAATGAACGATGACTGCTATACACACACTATTCTGTAGTAAGCCTCTTGTAATGCACCTTAGATATATACAGTGTCTCACAAAAGTGATGGGACACTTGTGCTTTATAAAAAGAAACTGCAATAAAATAAATAAACAAACATGTGCAAAAATTTTTTGGGTGTGTTTCATATTTAAAGTTAGTAACAATTATTACATAACATACATTTTGTCAAAATATTAAAATATTAATTTAGTAAAAATACAATTGTTCAGAACGGAGCAAAAAATGGCTCACATAAGTGATGGGACACTTACTTTTCCATCAAATATTTATCCAAAAATTTTACTTTTTAAAAGGTTTTAATATTTTGTTGGATTTCCTTTTACTTTTAAAACATGATTTAATCTTTTTGGGATGGATTCGACTATTTTTTTTGTGATTTCTGGAGTGATTTTACCCCATTCTTCTTGAAGCACCGATTTTAGTTGTTGTTTTGAAGAAATGGTGTGTTTGCGAATTCTTGATTCCAATTCTTGCCAAATATTCTCTATGGGATTTAAGTCTGGAGATTGTGGTGGTGTTTTTATTATTTCAGGACAGTTATATAGCAGCCAGAGTCTAACGTTCAGAGCAGTGTGCTTGGGGTCATTGTCCTGGTAGAATTTAAAATCGTTATGAAGGTTCAATTTTCGTGCTGAAGATTTCAAATTTTGCTTTAAAATATCAATATACTTGTACTGATCCATTATACTGTCAATAAAAACAAGATTACCAACTCCAGCGGACGACATACACCCCCATACCATAACTCCTCCTCCACCATGTTTTACTGTTGGTACCAAGTTCTGTTTGCGAAGTTCTTCCCTGGGTTTTCTCCACACCAAGATTCTACCGTCAGAACCAAATATATTAAATTTACTCTCATCAGCAAATATAACTTTATTCCAGTAATCAGAATTCTTATTTATGTTGGATTTTGCGAAAGCTAGTCTGAGTTTTCTATTCTTTTCACTTACGAAGAATTTTTTCCTGGCTACTCTACCGTGATATCCAGCAGATCGAATTACCCTTCTAATAGTTTCAGGATTAACAATTATTCCATATAATGCTTGTAAATCAGCAGCAACTTTTGAAGCACTAATTCTTGGATTTTTTTTAATATTTCGAACGATAATTCGCTTTATTCCATTGGATAGCTTTGATGGTCAGCCAGGTCTTCTTTTATCCTGAATCATATGATTCTTTTTATATCGTTTAATGATATTGAAAACTGTTGAACGACTCAAGTTAACTGTTTCAGCAGTTTTTCTAATAGATTTTCCACGTTCAATATGCAAATTAATAACTAATTTTCGAATTTCAGGCGAAGTTTCTTTTCGTTTAGCATTCATGACTACACAGAGCTAAAAAACACAAAAATTCCAAAACAAACTGGAGAGAAATACTGCAGACGATTTTATAAATTATTGCCAATTGCTTTTAAGTAAAAATAAAACCCCAAAAAATATTTTTATTGCTTATTTCAGACGATTTTTGTTGCATATATAATGGTGTCCCATCACTTATGTGAGCTATTTTTTGCTCCGTTCTAAACATTTGTATTTTTATTAAATTAATATTTTAATATTTTGACAAAATGTATGTTATGTAATAATCTTTACTAAATTTAAGTATGAAACACACCCACAAAAAAAATGTGTACATGTTTTTTTAATTTATTTGATTAGTTTCCTTTTGTAAAGCACAAGTGTCCCATCACTTATGTGAGACACTGTATATATAAATTTCAATGCGTTTAAAATAGTGAAACATTATTTAATTAAACCGCAAACGATTTTTCTCCGTAGACGTAATGTAACGGAATTCTTTTGACTGTCCCTGTAAATGAACGATGACTGCTTTGCACACCCTATTCCATATTAAGCTTCTTGTAATGCACCTTCGTGATATATATCAATTACAATGTGTTTGAAATAGTGTAACATCATTAAAATAAACCGCAAATGATTTTTCCCCATAGACCGTCATGTAACGGAATTCTTTTGAGTGTCCCTGTAAGAAAACTATAAGTGCTACACACTTCAGTTGAAATAGGGAACGTGCTATAGATAAGGACAATAACATACAAAAATTGCAGAGCAATCCGAGCCTGTTTACGGGAATTAGAGCACGGACAGACGACAGACGGCCAGACAAACCGAAGTCATAAACACTTTTCAACTAGGTTGGAAAGTGTTAAAAAGAGTCTCAATAGGGATTTCAAATTCTGGAATTTTCAAAGCTAGGCTTCCGTTTCCCATTGAAACTTTCAGTCAATGTCAACAAAAGACAAAATGTTGCCATCTTAAAATGTACTTATTTTATGACGTAAATTAATCCTATCGTAATAACAGACGATATAATTCATTTGTGATATAATAACGATGATTTTTTTTTCATTGTCTTGCATTGGATATTTGCGAATAGTATAATTTTAATGTAACAGAATTGTAAGGAATTGTCTTGTAAAAGTGTATTATTGAAACTTAATTTCATAAAATAAAATGAATATCTATATAATATGAAAATCTGCATCACATACACTGTTAAAAATTTGCAACAATCTGTCCAGTCATTGGACCATTTTTATAAAAAAAAAAAACGGTAACATAATCGTAATTTAACTCTATCCTGACCATATTATTGCCTATATTATGGTCAGAATAAAGTTATGTAACCGTTTTCTATAAAAACGGTCCAATGACTGGAGAGTTTGTTGCAAATTTTTAACAGTGTAGAATAAATGCTGTGTATTCATGTGTTTTTGCATAAGAGTGCAACAGCTATTGCACCAAGATCTGAATATTTATAAAACTAGTTACAGTAGGAACGCACCTCATTTGTCACGTATGACGTACATTTCTAACTTGTTTGAATATACAAATGTTTACTTGAGAAATAAATTAAGAAACCTCTGCTTTTTTTAACATTTTCCAACATAGTTGAAAAGTCTTTATGAATTCGGTTTGTCTGTCTGTCTGTCTGCCGTCTGCCTGTCCGTGCTCTAACTCGTGTAAATATATATGTATAGTCCTGCAATTGATATATGTTATTGAGGTTTACTATGACATGTTCGGTATTGAATAGGAAGTGTGTAGCACTTACAATTTTTTTACAGGAACACTCAAAAGAATTCCGTTACAGGACGGTCTATGGGGAAAAATCATTTGCGGTTTATTTTAATGATGGTATACAATTTCAAACATATTGAAATTGATATATATCACTGAGGTGCACTACAAGAGGCTTACTATAGAATAGGGTGTGTATAGCACTTAAATTTTTTTTACAGGGACACTCAAAAGTATTACATTGCATTACGGTCTATGGCGAAAAGTCGTCTGCGGTTTATTTTAAGAATGTTTAAACATTTCAAACAAATTGAAATTTATATATGTGACTAAGGTGCATTGCAAGAGGCTTGCTATAGAATATTTAGAGTATAGCAATTATCGTTCATTTACAGCGACACACAAAAGAATTATCTACTGTCTGTTAACAATAATTGCTGGAAGTGCTTTTTCAGTTGCTTAACGCGTTTTTAAATGTAACTCATATTTTCTCTTACTTGGTGTGTATAAATTCTATAAATCATATACAAGGCAGCGTAAAAGTTCTGGAATACATTTACGTTTATTGGGGGAAATTCCAAAAGGGAAATTTTAAACTGTGCTACGGGTTTCCTATCTGAAGTAAAATTTAGCGTTATGTGTAACATACATTCAAATCTATAGATCCTATACAGGGCTGCACAAAAGAATTCGGATATTTTTCCGAATATTGGGATTATAATAATTCCTGAAATTGGGTTTTTAAATATGTTATGCGTTTTCCAAATTGTTTACTTAGATGTTATCTTTCACCTTATTAAACGGTAATGATTTATTTTGGAAGCGTTGAAAAGTGTTATATAATCTATGCTTGACGCATGATTTTTCATTCTTGCTGTTACACTGCAGTGGTTAATAAATATTTTTTATTCTAAAAGTATCTTCATGTTTAATACTTCAAACTTACAAACATACTTTCTTTTCTTCTATCTTACACACACAAATTCCATTTCATTATATTCACATCCATCCTTTACATAAAATCCATATAATTACATGCAGCAACTTCCAATACAAACTAGCTACAGTATATAGTAAAATAAATATAACAGTTCTTTTTTTATTTTATCAAATAAAATTTATAGTCACTAATGGTGAATATTCCATAATCCGGATTGGGATTGATTGTACCTAGAGTTGCAAAAAACCCACAGTTTTTGAGGGACGGGAATTTTGGGGAATAAACCCGGAATTTTAGGGAAAGTTGGATTTTTGAAAGTAAACAAATCCAGTAATTTTTCAATTTAATTTTTTATTTTAAAGAAATTTCAGATACTGTTCTGAAAAGTTTAAAATAGGCTTTTCATTGTGAATTCACAAAACTTAGGATTTTGCGCTCTAAGTTTTTATAATTTTTATATATAATAACTTATATAATAATTATTTATATAATACTATACATATCATTTGCTTTACAACAATGGCCGCTCTGAATTGAAATGGTTAGGATTTGACTGTTTCTTTAAAAATTAAAATTGTTCAATTTCTGTTAGGTGGCAAATTTACTATTCAGGCATACTCTATATTAAATTTCTTGTGAGTTGCAGTGTAATTTGGTATTGATATCTTTCAGTTTTGTTCGTTTTCTTTTTTGTTTACATTGTCTGAATCTGAGAACAGGAGAGATGTTTATATTCATGTCAGGCAAGATGAATCTATCAACTTCCTCTCGTACTTTTTACCTATACAGGGTGATTCATAAAAGATGGGCAGAACTTTAAGGGGTTATAGTACACTTAAAGACAAATAATATTAAATAGGAGACTAAGGGTCCCAGACGTATTCCCAAGGAGATAGGGGGCATTAAAGTTTAGGGTCCGAAATTTCAAATGATTATAAAACATGGAAAAATTGGTCGATTCGTTTGCGGTTTTTGCAAAAAATTTTCTTTATGCCAGTATTTTCTTGAAATAAAATTTTAAAGTTCAATTTCAAAAAATGCCGATAGGGGGCGCTTTAGACTTTGGAGTAACAAACAACTATTTTTTAACGTTATTTTTTGTATTTCTTTAAATGATTTCGAAAGCTTAGACTTAAACTTAAATTTTGATCTAAAAATCTGAGTCCTAACGAGTAGTTAAGTAGCGTAAACTGAAATTTGAAATTTGAAACCCTTCTCCCCCCAGAACAAAAATCAGTTATTCCCGATCTTTGTGTCGTAGATTAGGCTCTAACTACTGCCGCGTTTTGCTAAAATTATTCTTTATGTCAGTATTTTCTTGAAAATAAATTTTAAAGAAAATTTTCAAAAAATTCCGATAGAGGGCGCTTTAGACTTTGGAGTAACGAACAACTATTTTATACCGTTATTTTTTGTGTCTCATTAAATGCTTTCTAAAGCTTAGACTTAAATTTTCAGCCCAAAATCTGAATCGTTAGACGTGGTTAAGTTTCTGGGGAGAGGGGTTTGAAATTTCTACTCCTCAGCACAGTTCAGTTTACCATGTCCACACATTGTGTGCTGTGATACGAGGTAAAAAGACACAAATTAGGATTATGTTACCAAAGCATATTTATTAACATGTAATCACAATAAATGTTCAAAATTGTGACCACCAGAGGTTATGCACGCAGAACAACGGCGACGAATGGAACGGCGAACATTCGCGAAAACATCAGGCTTTTCGAGCACTTCCCCTACAGCGGCGGAAAGTCTGGCGACCAGTTCCTCGGGGGATTCAATGGGTGTCTCATACATAAGAGCCTTCAATCGTCCCCAAAAAAAGAAATCGAGGGGTGAAAGATCTGGCGAGCGAGCAGGCCAAGCAACAGGACCACCTCGACCAATCCATCTGTTCGGAAATGTGATGTCCAGATAGTTGCGGACGTCTCGTACGTAATGGGCTGGCGCTCCATCGTGCTGGAACCACATGACCCGCCGGATGCGTGGAGGAACAACGTTTAACAGGTCTGGCAGCACATGTTGCAGAAATGTGAGGTATGTTTTACCGTTGAGGCGTTCAGGAAGAAGGTACGGTCCGATTAGGTGGTCTCCGAGGATTCCTGCCCAAACATTGATGGAAAAGCGTCTCTGATGAGCATGTGGATACGTAGCATGTGGATTGACATCCGCCCATACATGTGCATTGTGTGTGTTAAATGTACCTTCACGTGTGAAGGTACATTCATCGGTGAAAAGCACAGTTCGTCCAAAATGTGGATTTAGCGCGTTCTGCTGCAGAAACCAGCGGGCGAATTCAATACGATTTGGATAAGCCCCTGGAGACAGTTTCTGGACTCGTTGCACATGAAACGGGAGCAAATGTTCATCCTTCAGTACCCTCCAAGTCGTGGACTGTGAGGTATCCACCTGGCTAGCCACTGTTCGTGTACTTGTACTTGGCTGCGCCGCTACTACATCCAGAATGGCTTCTGCAACAACTACTGATTCGTCCTTTTTTGCACGACCTGCATTCGACCGGGAAGCGAGAAATGATCCCGTCTCACACAACTGTCTGTGCAAGCGCTCGAAAGTTTAGCGGTTAGGCAACCGCCTGTTAGGAAATCGCTCTCCGTACATTCGTTGTGCCTCTGCACCATTTCCATCTGCCGCTCCGTAAATTAAATGCATCTCAGCCTTTTCCTTATTCGTGAAGGGCACCATCTTCCGATTCATTACTACAGCGACTTACACTTGACTCACCGTTCAGTGGTTTTTATGCCTGAATCGTGTCGAAATTTTGCATACGTGTTCTTCTTCTTCCCCATTTGACATTTGCATACTTTCTGTTTCCTTCTTCACCCGGTGACTAGCGTCAGGAATGGAGCTTTAACGTTTGCATGAGCGACGTTTCCAACTGTGCCAGTGCCTTTATGAGTGAATTCCGACTATGCAGTCCTTGAGGAAAGTTGTATTTTTGCCTCGTATCACAGCACAGAATCGTTGGGCATGGTTAAGTAGTGCAAACTGAACTATGTTCAGAAGTTGAAATTTGAACCCCCTCCCCTCGCTACTGAACCACGCTCAGCGATTCAGATTTTGAGCTGAGAGACACAAAAAATAACGGTATAAAATAGTTGTTCGTTACTCCAAAGTCTAAAGCGCCCTCTATCGGAATTTTTTGAAAATTTTCTTTAAAATTTATTTTCAAGAAAATACTGACATAAAGAATAATTTTAGCAAAACGCGGCAGTAGTTAGAGCCTAATCTACGACACAAAGATCGGGAATAACTGATTTTTGTTCTGGGGGGAGAAGGGTTTCAAATTTCAAATTTCAGTTTACGCTACTTAACTACTCGTTAGGACTCAGATTTTTAGATCAAAATTTAAGTTTAAGTCTAAGCTTTCGAAATCATTTAAAGAAATACAAAAAATGACGTTAAAAAATAGTTGTTTGTTACTCCAAAGTCTAAAGCGCCCCCTATCGGCATTTTTTGAAATTGAACTTTAAAATTTTATTTCAAGAAAATACTGGCATAAAGAAAATTTTTTGCAAAAACCGCAAACGAATCGACCAATTTTTCCATGTTTTATAATCATTTGAAATTTCGGACCCTAAACTTTAATGCCCCCTATCTCCTTGGGAATACGTCTGGGACCCATAGTCTCCTATTTAATATTATTTGTCTTTAAGTGTACTATAACCCCTTAAAGTTCTGCCCATCTTTTATGAATCACCCTGTATATGATTAAAATATCAACTTAATTATGTTATTTTAATTTTTCTTAATATTTCTGCAACTTAAACATTTTACTGGTTTTCATGTAATCTGTGCCATTTTTCTGTATTTATGTTATTGTTTTTGTTTACATTTGTAAAAAAAAAACCATTTCGCTTAATTAAAAATTTCCATGTTTAAATTGGAACTGAATTGGAATTTCTGAAAACTCCCGGTACTTTTTAATATTTCCTTCCCAAAAAACCCGGTTTATTTTCGGGAATAAACCCGGTTTTTTCCACCCTTTGCAACTCTAATTGTACCGGATTTGATCTTAAAAAAGTCCTTCCGGCCTGTACCGGGAGGAAAAGGTATCTTTCATTGTAAAAATTCAACTCATTTTACTCAAACACCCGTACCTAATATGTTTGGAACCCGATTATAGAAGATTCAATCCCGGATTTCGTTAATACTGAATTTGAATGCGAATTTAAGCATGAGAGTTTACAGCACAACAAAAATCAGATGGTTTCAAAATGTCAGCCACCCTAGAATTTCAAACTGCATATCTTAGTCATTTTTAAGATGAAGCCAAAACAAAAAAAAATTCCGTAATCCTTGTATCACGATCTAACATTTAACGGTAACAACATTTTTAATTTTTAATTTTTATACATCTTCTTTGATTTTTTTAAAATTATCAAAAAAATTAATTGGCCACATTTTAAAAAGAAGATGGCGCATGAATCTGGCCAAAGATCTCAGTCGGGACCTTGGTATGTTCTGTACACAGGATCAGTCACATTCATATCGGTTCATAAATACGAGAGTTACATTATAACAAATATCAAATTGTTTGAAAATCTGAGCCATCCTAGAATTTCAAACTGCCCTTTCTCAGCCATTTTTAAAGATATAGCCAAAACAAAAAATGTTCCAGAATCCTTGTATTATTTGTAACATTTAACGGAAACAGTTTTTTCAATTTATAATTTTTTGTACACCTTTTTGAAATTTTAAAAATTTAAACATTTTTAACTGGCCGCCATTTTGAAAAAAATGGCGGATGAAGCTGGCCAACGAACTCGGTCGAGATCTTGATATATCCTATTCACATATTCAGTTATATCCAAATCGGTTCATAAATAAGAGAGTTACAACATAACAAATGTCAGATATATATATATATATATATATATATATATATATATATATATATAAATCAAGATTTAAACGGAGGGTGGTTCTGGTGTCTGGGGGTCATGATCGGTGAAAATATACCAATTTTTTTTGGAGTTTCTTTCCTCCGAACAGCTGCAATACGTAGCTTTTTGTAATGAAAGCTACCTAGAATCTATTTGGTAGGTCCAAAAGTTTTGACGGTATTAAATTTTTTTTGAGACTAGCAAAACCAGCTTTGTGCGCGCGGTGTTTATATGGTGTTTGTGTTATGACCTCTACCTATTAAGGCAGTAAGTCAGCGAACTTCCCATTTATCTTCATGTTAAAGGTATGGGTGTAGGATGTATTAAAATATTTCCTCAGAAAACTAATATTTTTAACTTTTTTTTCTGCGTACTCTTCTTAAAGGGTGTATCTTTCTTTATTAGTTGTCAAAATATTCCTAAAATATATACTTCATTTATAATTTTATATGTTAAAATCTTAGCGAAATGGAGAAACTTTCTGGAACACATGCAAAATATTTCCCAATAACTTAGGCAATTAATTTCTAAATTCTAATGATTGTATCGGCAAATTTTCAAAGCTATTGGATATATTTAAGACCTCCATATCGAAAATTTAGCATGTATACGTTTAAAACCATTATTCAAATGTGCCATTTTTAAGTACGTTTGTAATTATATAAATACGTAGCACCTAGAGTCGTCGTCTGGTGCGTCCGTCTGTTCGCATATTACAGCGCAAAAACTACTCAACCGATTGGTTTCAAATTTAATGTATAGAATCGTTGCAGAATTATGTCAATTCATTTCAAATTTTATAAAAATTGAAACGAAACTTAAAACGATATTAATAACAGTTCCCGTAAGGCATGGTGACGTCACGGCGACGTCATTGTGAAGTCACACTGTAACTTTGTGACCGTCGTCGTGACGTCACGTGACGTCGATGTGAAGTCACTGTGACCTAAATGTGAAGTCGTTATGGCCGTTTTCAAGGCTTTCTGTGACCTCACAATGTGACTACTTTGTGAAGTCACCGTGCGACTTCAATGTGAAAAAAGTGACGAATGTGCATCGGATAGGGTGACCAGATTTTACCCGAATCCTATCCAGATTGTTCGGATCGACATTTTTTTATGCTACATATTTGTGACGTTTGTGACGACACTGCACCGGGTCGGGTGACCAAATTTTACCGGAATCCAATCCAGAAAGTTCGGATCGATCTTTTTGGATTTGTTTGGCTACAGAATAGATTTGGATTAGTGGTCGGGTGACCTGATTTTCGTGAACCCGAACTAACCCGAGTCGGGTATAATGTTTTTACTGTAAGTCTTGTTCGGAATAGAATCTTGCATACGACAGAGTAACCAGATTTTATCAGAAATTGGTGTTACGACACAATTTCTGATGTCGGCTCGGATCTAGAGTCATGCACGAATCCGGTTATATACTTTTTGAACATGGTTGAATGTCTACTTGAGCATGAATGATGATTGACTGAAATTATATTTTGATTCAACCCATATTCTTACCCTAACCCAACAACAACAACAAAATCTGTAGGCCCACAACCCGACCGAACCTGATAAATGATTTCGTATAGATTCGGATAACAAGATTTTACGAAATCCGGATAAGATCGACGATAAGGATTGGATCGGAAATAATTTTTATTGATGCAACTCGCATTACAATTAAAACTTTGCATCTGATTGGGAAACCGGCTAATGTAGCCGTTAAGCAAGACAATTATAAATGTAAAAAACGCATACTAATATAAAAATACCGTAATTTCGCGCGTATGCGCCGCACCCTAGTTAAGTCTTTTTCAAACCGGAAATTTTATTGAAAATAAGAAGTCAAATAAGTTCTAAGCAGAAGTCACATTTTATTTAAAATAAATTCTGGTAGGAAATCGAATTGTCTGAGGTACGGTGTATACGCGCGAAATTACGATAATAGATGAATCCATCAAAAATTATAATAAAAGTAAATATTTTAATAATATGAAATTCTATTGTGCAAATAACAACTTTTTAAATTAACTCCTACTTCTATTTATTTTGTGTAACCACGAAAAATATTGACAATAATTAAAACTATGCTATTTTGCTGTTAAGTATTGAAGTCTTTAAATGTGCCATATTTCCCTTCTCTCAGTAACACGAAACTTTCTGACACATTTATGAACAAATTTTTAAACGTGTGGCACTTGCATGCCTGATTATTAAAGTGATTTGGAATGAATAGCGTTTTCCATTTTTTAGATGTTATTCCATTTTTAGTCCTCCTATAAGTACCAAAATATGGCATGTATATATTTAATCCTACCCTAGCTTTGATCGACACATTACCAAATAAAATGGAATATGTCTGACACTCCACACATTCATATGCATTGACTACATTCAAGAAAAAGAAAAATCATTATCATCAACCTAACCAAATTTTACTGCTTTTTTCTGATTATTTGGCTATAATGTTTGATAAATTAATTAGAATTAAACAAACTGTATTGCCTGATATTTTTGATTAAATTATCTTTCCAGCGGTATAAAGCTTTTATGGTATAACTAAGAAATATTGGGTGTCATGAGCCATCAAACTTACAAAAAAAAAAAAAAAAAAAAAACATTGTTCCCAAAAGGTTTCCACAATTTTGGCCATTACTGTATATACAGCTAGATACGAGATTCATTGGCGATTTCAGCTGTTATGTGACATGTTTTGTTATTCTAAAATCATCCCATTTCTGGAAGATTCAGAATGGAAATTGAAAAAAAAACTATGAATTTTTTGAAGGGTCCTATGTTTTAAGGTGAAAAAATTATAAAGGATTTTTTAAAGGACTCAAGTTCTTCTTGAACTGCTTACATATCATATTTTCTATGTTAACATTTTAATGGTAGTCACTGAACATGAAAATATATAAAGAAAAAAGTATCAGAATGCAGCCATTACATTTTGAATACATTATTTTATAAATTAAATTTCAATTTTTCCAATTTGAAAAAATTTAAAAATACCCCTTCAGAAAAAAACGGAAAAAACCCAGTTTTTTCCCCCCAAGTTTCCGCTTTTTTCCCGAGTATTCCCATCTCTAATCTTATATATTTAATTAATAAAAATATCAACACAATGTATTCTATCATATTCTGGGGTCCAGATTTTAGATGATATTTAAAAAAAATAACGATACGTTTAATTTATTAAGGATGATTTTGGAAAAATATTTGATTAAAGTTGCCCTTTTTGAAAGAGAAAAACAAAAATTTAACCTACAGATCAAAATAGACTATTATTTATAATTATATTTTAACCCTTTGGGGCTCAACAACATCGATTTGAAAAATATATACTCACATGATAGAATACATCATTTTACGAAAGTAAAAACTAATTAAAAAAATTAAATCATAAAAATAAAAATTATTGGCTAAAAGAGTATTTTTCATATTTGTAATAAACAGAAAATTACATAGCTACTTCTCATAAATATTGTCATTTTTTAATACAAAATTCTAAAGTGTACGAACTTACCTTTGTAAAAAATCTATTTTTGAACGTCTCTGGACTTTTAAATGCAACAAAATTTAGTTTACAATAACGGGGTGAAACTGTTCAAATGATAAATAAGACTTTTATATGAAAAATTAATTTAGCATTGTCGTATGTTGAGAATTCTGTGAACAATTTATATTAACTTCTGTGTTGAAAAATAACAGTAATAAATAAAATCGCCTTTTTAAGCTCACTGTAAAAAACTTTGACTTTTGGGTATGTGTACAGATATGCAACACGGTGATACAAAGGGTTAATTCATTTTGCAACAGGGTTTGAATGCAGTAAAATATATTACTTAAAAACAATATTTTGGTTATTAAAAATATAATTTTATTAATTGATTGTCAAATTTATAATTTTATTTAGGAAATTATATATTTATATAAGTAATAGATCTTACTAGGGATTATTTTTTGAAAGCACAGATCGTAATTGTTTATAATGACACAGCACCACACCTACTCTGTTTGGCGTCTAATGTGAGTCATTTTTTAACGTTTTACTGCAGATTTTAAATGCATCGATAGTGATACATATATGTATCATATGACGCCGATGAAGGATCTATCTGGTTTGATATTTGGTGACGGGACAATAACCACAATAACCTTCTGTAATTCTGATATCATCATCAAGAGAACAAGTAGATTTAATAGAATCTGAATAGACAGAATATGACAGAATATGATAATTAAAAATAACATGCCCCTGTTAATAATAAATGTTTAATAATAGTGCCTACATATTTTGAAATTTATAACTATAAAATGATTCAGGAAATGAAACAGTAACATTAATCATCTGATTAAAATCGTTGACATACTGCTATTTATTTTTTAAAAATAAACATTCTAAATTTAATAAACTTTATTTTTATAAAAATTAAATTAATGAAATATATAGCTTTTTTAAAAAACTCATATGGAATTAATTGAAAACTTTATAATTTAATAAAAATATAACAAGTAAAATAATATTTCTTCATACCAATTTTCCTTTGTCATCATCTTCAATATTCTGTTTTGATATACGAAAGCTTCGCTTCTTTCGGCGAAAATAATTCGTCCAAATCTGGTACAGTATCATTGACCGGACTCAAATTTCACCGCGCCAATAAAAACTGTACCTTTCTCGAACGTAATTTTCAATCAAATATGTATATGCGAAGTTCTGTGCAGGTTTTTGTTAAATTTTAATTCCACATTCATTATACACGTCTATTGTCCAAGTACTTCATTCACATCCCACTTCCATCCCTACACTGTTATGTTTTACTTATTAAGAATTTCGTACTCTGACGTCGATCTGCAGACGATATTTTCAAAACATCTGCCTACTTAGAAGGGCAGATGATTTTTTTTTCTTTTTATATAGTTTAGGTTAGAGTAGAAAGTTAAATACGGAATATTTTTTTGAGACTCTCTCCAATTAAAATTTATTATTTGAAGAAGTATTTTTTATGCATTTGATCTTAATTTTTTCGATTAGTTTCACAATAATTTCAATTTAAATGATTTGTAAGTTCCTTTTTTGTAAACTAAAACAATGATATTATAACATTTATGGCATATCAAATAAAACATTGTTTAAATTTTGGAGTATATAATAAATATTTTAATGGGCAATAATGCAAGGTCGGTTAACAAAAACAGTAACATTTGTATCACGCGTAATAAATGCAAAATATGATCATAAAAAATAGAAAAGGTTATCGCGGGAGATGGGAGGAGGCATTTTTCCTTTTTCAACCTTTCTTTTTTTATTTATTAATATCCTGTAGAATAAAACAGCTTGTAAAATAGCAATATTTTTTAAAAATAAATTTCTGATAAATGAAAAGGGAAAAGATAAATAATTATTTATGTCATGCGTTTTGCATACGTTTCGTATATTTCATTTTATCTTCGGAAAATGTTAAATTTATTTAAAAAGTATGAAACAAGTACCAAAATATATATTGACAGAGGTACTTAATCTACTTAAACACTAACAGAAAAACAATTATTATTGGAAATATACAAGGGTTTTTATTATAATAGATGTTTGTTTATCACAACCTACTCCCCTTCACAAAAACAAATCTTTAATTACTCCATCTGTATATTATTTTCTGCCGTAATTTACAATTGAAACAAATAGGGGATCCAACCCGGGTTCCTCGGGTTATAGAATAGAGCATATATATAGATAGATATATTCTGAAATTGAAAATTCTAATTTTGCATTTAATACTTTTTTTAAATTTTACATTTAATACATTATTTTAGATTGTCCACTAACAACACCAAAAATAATTTTCATATGAAAATTATCAATTATGTATTTAAATAAAGTTTTAAAATTCATTAGTGATACTTTTGTATTAGTCGCATGTCAGGTTTAAATTAGTCGAAAATATCGCCACCTGTATATATATATATATATATATATATATATATATATATATATATATATATATATATATATATATATATATATATATATATATATATATATAATTTTGTTTGTTTGTTTGTTCTAATAGTTTTAGTGGTTTAAGCGAATAGTTTGATTTTATGTCTATTAAATTTGTGTTTTAAAAGAATATGAAATCCTGTTTTTTATGAAGTTTTTAATTTCTATAATGAATATTAGTCGGAAATAAACGCTGAATTATGGGAAATTAATTATTGTAACATTTTGTATTTAAATATAAACATTTTAATCCGTTTTGATTGGAATGCCCTCAATAGAGAGATTTAAAAATAAAAACATGCTTGAAAATTATTTTTTAAAACCATAAAGAATAGTAAATTGCAGTACAGTTTCAAGCATATTGAATTTGAAAACATTTTTTTTTTCCTGACGATTAAATATCGAAATTGTGCAATGTTTGGAAATTAAAAAAATCACAGTAAAAGCGTTATTTAATGTTCACTTGTTGCCACCGTCAACATACCGTCATTGTTACTCTCATATATGATATCGCTCTATAATATAGATTGCTGTTCTAATTTTAAAAAAGTTGTTAGTTTTTCACATAATATGAAAAGCAAATGAAAATGTGTCTTAATTTTAAAAAATTGTTCATGGAGTACATGCAGAATTATGTTTGTATTATAATTTATAATTTCATATTGATTGAAATTTATCTATTTACGAAGTATTTTCCTGTAGGTCGATAAATAAATAAATAAATAAAATTATTTTTAGGGGTCATAAAAATCACTCAGAATCAGACCTTTTAAGTGCATAGGCATTCCTGATAAATATATTTCTCCTCTTATTCATATATATATTTCAAATTCCCATTTTGGTCAAACTGTGACTTCAAAACATAGTGGTCTTTTGACCACACAGGTGACGTAACGTTTGTGACTTGCAGTAACGTCACAGTGACGTCACAAAAATAAAAAATAAATATCAGAAACATGTTTTTTACATTGAATATTTATTTTATAGTGTTTTTGCAATTTTTTTAAGGTTTCTAAGCAATTCACATTTTAGTCACAGTGTGACTTCACTGAATGGTGGTAATTCGGTCACATATGTGACGTGACGTACGTGACTCACAGTGACGTCACTGTGACGTCCCTGTGAACATACATGCTATGCGGGTTATCTTCATTCTATTAAATCCTATCACACGTATCTTACTCAATGATATCCCATGACAGGTAATGATTCTAGGTTGGCATAGTGATGACGTTCTGTTTAAGATGGAGTCTTATTATTTCCGTAGGATCGAATTAAAAAAACGAAATTTTTTACTAAAATTATTTAATTATAGCAATCCTATTATCTACCGACAGTTTTTTGATAGATGTTTCCGGAGAAATAGATGTTAAATGGAAAAAGAGTCTCAATAGGGATTTCAAGTTCTGAAAATTGTAAAGTTAGGCTTAAGTTTCCCATTGGAATTTTCAGTGAATGTCAACAAAAGATCAAATGTTGTCAACTTAAAATGTATTTATTTTATGACAGAAATGAATCCTATCATAATAGCAAACGATATAATTCATTTTTTAAGTGAAATAATAAGGACGATATTTTTTTTTTTTTACGCTGTCTTGTATTGGATATTTGCGCATAGTATAATTTTAAACAGAATTGCAACAGAATTGTTTGTAAAAGTGTATTGAAACTTAATTTCATAAAATAAAAAGAATATCTACACTGCTAAAAATTTTCAGCAAACTGTCCCAGTCATTCGACCGTTTTTATAGAAAACGGTCATATAACTGTAATTTAACTCTATTTTGACCATATTATTGCCCATAGTACGGTCAGAATAGAGTTAAATTACGATTATGTTATCGTTTTCTATAAAAAAGATCAAATGACTGGACAGTTTGCTGAAAATTTTTAACAGTGTATAATATGAAAGTCTGCACATAAAATAAATTTTGTATTCGAGCATTTTTGCATAAGAGTACAACAGCTAATTGCACCAAGATCTGAATATTTATAAAACTGGTTATAGTACGAACGCACCTCATTTATCCCGTTTGACGTACAATTTCCAACTTTTCATTTTAGTTAAGAATGAAATTTGAAAATCGTCTGAATTCCCATAGGAAAACATTATGACATCAAAAGAAATGGTCTATATTTTTCGAACGAATGAACGAAATTTAACCAAAAACTATACAGCTAAATCCGGGTGCCTCACCAACATATCTATCAAAAATCAACCTATTCGGTCACTTTTTTGCGGCAGTTATCACGGGACAAACAAAGAAACAAACAGACAAATGAACAGAAACCAAAATCTTTTCGGGTTTCAACAGTAAAAGGTTCAACTGACGCGACGCGACGTTTCGTCAATAACAGATAAAATAATGTAAAAACAACTTACTTTTAAACTTTAGGATCAAGTGAACTGTTGAAAATTTTACCTTCGACTGAAGCGGGTGTTTCTCAGATTTTTCCAGCTTTATATACAAGACATCATGTTCCGTCGAAGAAAATGACAAAATCCTTCCTACAAATAAGTATCTATAAACAGGATATATTTTTGCATTGTTCTTATGTAAAAATGCGTTTTGATGGTTATTACTATTTCTTTTTATCTAACAGTAGAGTCGACAGTCGTGATAGACATTTTATTTGCGCGATGTAAACTTGAGAATTCATATTTTACACGAAAAGCAAAACAAAATTTAAAAAAATAACAAAAAAGGAAATGGCAACGACGTCATTTTCAGACGATAAATTACGAATAATAACAGATCATAAAAGAAGGATTGTACTTGAGAGTTGCAATGCCAAAACAATGAAGGTTACAGAAACTAGTCGTATGTGCCAATCCCAAAACTTTCTTCTATCTCACACAGGTTTCGCATACACTGAAAAAGAATCAGCACACCCATTTATATCAAGGTCTAACTGAAACTCAAGTTTTATTAAATTCTGTGCATTATTTCTTAAGATAGGACTATCGCTAAAATCGTGTCAATCCTGCAAAATGCTGCATAGCAGCGCCACCTGCTGGGAGATTTTTACCAAAAACTAATCAGCTCCAATTTATGTCAGAGACTAACGGAATATAAAGTTTCCGAGTAAATTCCGAGCTTTACTTCTTGAAATACAGCTATTGCGGAAATCGCGAAAAATGCTGCATAGCAGCTCTACCTGCTGGGTGATTTTTACCCAAAACTAATCAGCACCCATTTATATCAGGGACTAACTGAATATAAAATTTTATTAAATTCCGAGCATTCGTTCTTGAGATAAGAGCGCCCACAAAATTTTTGTCACAGGCAGACAGACAGAGTCACAGACAGACATGTTCTAAAAACAGTCAAATCGTGTTCAGGATCTTCTAAAACGTGTAAATCCTTCGAAATCCGGAAGTCGAAAATTTTCATGAATCCAATACCTTCTTCTTGTAAAGATAGAAGAAAGTAAAAAGGCACTCAATCCTAATAATGAAAAGAAGAAGAAGGTGTATTATGGATAGATTACGGAATAGTGTGTCAGGTATCCAGGACTATCAGGTCCAGGATAAGGTTCAAAATTAAGATAGGGCGCACGTACGTTTACAAATTATAATATGTTATAGTACCATAGTTTCTCATAACGAAAAAAAGTACAAAGAAGTTTATTTAAAATAAACCTGAGAATGTTCTACCCTACACCTCCCCCCTCTCCCCGAGTTTTCCAGCTTTCTTACAAATAAAAAAATTCTTGCAATTATTTTTCTTAGAAAAGATAAAATAAACATTTTTTAGACTTATGCACACTAAAAGATTTTTTCTTTTTTTTCTTGAATAAGTTACAAAATAAGTAAATAAATAAAATAAATGAATTTTAGGTGTGTTCGTAATTATCTAAATAACGTAGCACCTATAGTCGTCGTCCGTCCGTCCTTCAGCATAAAACAGCACAAACACTACCAACCGAATGGTTTGAAATTTAATATATAAAATCGCTGCAGAGTTTTGTCGAGTCATATCAAATTTTATGAAAATTGAATCAAAACTTAAAAAGATATTAATAAAATATTCATTAAGTAATTTTAATTTTTTTACAATTGGTACTTGCTTGTACCTTGTTCCTTGTACCCTTTGCAGCTTCCGGGGATTCATCGTGAAGCGACCGAGATGGATTGCCAAGTTATATGACATGCATGAAGTTGTAGTCGCCTACGACATATGTGACATTTTATAACCTCTATGACCAAGTTACAGTCACATTCTTCATTCTATCAAATCCTATCATACGTAAATAATTCAATGATATCCCATGACAGATAATGATTCTAGATTGCCATGGTGATGACGTCCTATTATTTCCCTATGACTGAAATTAAAAACCGAATTTGTATACTAAAATTGCTTAATTACAGCAATCCTATAATCTACCGACAGTTTTAGGTAGCTTTCAATACAAAAAAGTCCTTCCGGCCTGTACCGGGAGGAAAAGGTACCTTTCCTATATCTTCGTTTTAAAATTTTAGCTAATGTTACACGAAAACAGCAAGTTAAAATGCAAAGAAACGTTTACAAAAGATTCGTTAATACTGAATTTGAATAAGAAATTCGCCAAATTATTGAGCAATAGCCAAATTGGCTTCATTTATGAAGACTTATTTTGGTCGCCAAATTTGGCGATATTTCGCCAAGTGTCGCCAAGTTTGCCAATTTTGTCACAAATGTCGCCAATTTTGGCGCTAACGGCTATGAATATATAGTTTTATGCGTATGATTGGGAAAATTATTACAACAATGAAAGAAAATAATTTGCGAGTAATCGCGTTAATGTGCTGTTTTGTTTCAAAATGTCAGCCACCCTAGAATTTCAAACTGCTCTATCTCAGCCATTTTTTAAGATAGAGGTAAACCAAAAATGCTCTGGAATTCTCCTATCAAGGCCTAACACTTAATTAAAAAATAAATTTGAATTTTTAACTTTTTTGTATATTTATCTTAGTTTTAAATTTTTAAATGGCCGCCATCTTGAAACAAAATGGCGGACCAAGCTGGCCAACGAACTCGGTCGAGACATGGGTGAGCTTAATACACACAATTAGTTTCATCAAAATTGATTTATAAATACGAGCGTTATCGTATGACATAGGTCAGATATATATATATATATATATGGATATATCTATATATATAAATCAACATTTGAACGGAGGGTGGTTTTGGGGTCTGGGGGTCATGATCCGTGAAAATATATAGAAATTTTCCGGAACTGCTTTCTTCCGAACGGCTGCAATAGGTAGCTTTATACTTTTTTGTATTGAAAGCTACCTAAAAGTATAAAGCTACCTATTGCAGCTGTTCGGAGAAAAGCAGTTCCGGAAAATTTCAATCTATTTTCACCGATCATGACCCCCAGACCCCAAAACCACCCTCCGTTCAAATGTTGATTTATATATATAGATATATCGATATATATATATATATATATATATATATATATATCTGACCTATGTCATACGATAACGCTCGTATTTATAAATCAATTTTGATGAAACTAATTTTGTGTATTAAGCTCACCAATGTCTCGACCGAGTTCGTTGGCCAGCTTGGTCCGCCATTTTGTTTCATGATGGCGGCCATTTAAAAATTTAAAACTAAGATAAATATACAAAAAAGTTAAAAATTAAATTTTATTTTTTAATTAAGTGTTAGGCCTTGATAGGAGAATTCCAGAGCATTTTTGGTTTACCTCTATCTTAAAAAATGGCTGAGATAGAGCAGTTTGAAATTCTAGGGTGGCTGACATTTTGACAAGACAGCACATTTCAAAAATTTTCATTGCTGTAATAATTTTCCCAATCATACGCATAAAACTATATATTCATATCCGTTAGCGCCAAATTCTCGTCAAACTTGGCGACATTTGGCGAAATATCGCCAAATTTGGCGACCAAAATAAGTCTTCATAAATGAAGCCAATTTGGCTATTGCTCAATAATTTGGCGAATTTCTTATTCAAATTCAGTATTAACGAATCTTTTGTAAACGTTTTCTTTGCATTTTAACTTACTGTTTTCGTGTAACATTAGCTAAAATTTTAAAACGAAGATATAGGAAAGTTACCTTTTCCTCCCGGTACACGCCGGAAGGACTTTTTTGGATAGATGTTTCCGGAGAAATAGATATTAAGTGGAAAAGATTCTAAATATGTCAACAAAAGATAAAATGTTGCCAATTTAAAATGTACTTATTTTATTACGGAAATGAATCCTATCATAACAGACGATATAATTCATTTCAATGAAATGATAACAGTAGGAACGCACCTCATCTGTCACGTTTGACGTACAGTTTCCAACTTGTTACTATTACAAATTTAGTCTTGCAGTCTCAGATTTCAGTTTGCATTTTCTTGTTGTCTGAGTGCAACGAAGACTCATACACAGCGCAGTATTACTTTGCCCCATATATAGCTACGATGGATATTAAAACCTTTCGTCAAGCATAACTCAAAAAATATTTAACGGATTTCGTTCAAATTTTTACAGCAGGTACCTATAAAGGTGACAACGTCGTCTATTTATTACCAAGAATAAGTGTCAAACCGTTTGGAAGTTATATTAAAAAAATAGATAAAAAAGCACAATTAAAGTACATACGTCACTAAATTTTGTGCGTACGTCATTTTCACCGGCGGGAGATTTTCGTAGACAATCGGAATTGAAAAGTTCATGGAATACATGGAGATAAAAAATATGCAAGCACTAATATTCAGCACAATAAAATATATTTCAATTTAATAAAAATGGAAAGTTAATCTGGAATTCTTTCTGTTTGAAAAGTATTAGAGATTAGTAAGAGTAGTATTAGTATTAGAGATTTGGCGTAAATCACACCATTAGCAGCTTTTTTATTTCGCGTGTGTATGTTAGGAACAATTCTTTGATGTTTAAATAAAAGGTTTCGATTTGTGGCATTATTTCTTATTTTCTTTTCCTTTTTAGTATTTTAAATGGAATTAGTGAAAGGCGTGTATTTTAAATTAAATGAGTGAAAGAGGTGTATTTTTAATGTATGTATTTCAAATGAAATCAGTGAAAGATTTATATTTAAATGAAATGAATGCAATATGAAGATGTTATGAGAAAAATATTTGGCGATTTATCAACTGCGCCAAGTTAACATAAAAGTATCAATACATATGTGGGTACTTCTCTATTATCCCGTCGACCACTTTTCATAACAAAAAACTATCGCCAAATAAACGGGAGAACGTTGTCATTGAAATATCAAAATACATAAATAAATAAAATATAAGAATTTAAGGACACAATTGTTATTTTAATGAATGAAATAACTAATAAATCAATAAAACATAATGAAAAATACACGCAAATGTCGCGTTAAAAACCACTTGATGACGTAACAAACACGTATAATGCTTCTGATATCAAGTAAATGGGACTGCATTTTTGGCGTTTAATCTAACAGTTTGGCGATAGTTTTTTGTTATGGAAAGTGGTCGACGGGATAATAGAGCAGTACCTCTATGTGAAATGAAACAAGGCACAGATGTCATATACGCAGCACGTTGGCGCGATTTTTCCCTCCACCAGCGTGGGGAAAACTTTGTTTTTGAATATTAGTTACAAATAGTGTGACAAATAGTACACGTGATTTTTTATTTCAATATAAAAGTAAAATAACGTAATAAATGAAACAGCTTCTATCATTTTAAAAAAGGAAATAAAAATAAAATAATAGTTTGATATAAATAAAGGCGCGGATGTCATATACGCACCACATTGGCGCGATTGCAACAAAATGGCAATTTTATGCCTCACATGGTAACCCGGTTATTTTGTTTCAATTGTTGTTTATTAACTTTTATTTTTTATTTTAATTCTATAAATTGTTTTTATTATATATATCAATATTTATTTATATCAAACTATCATTTATTTATTTTTATTTCCCATTTTTGAATAATAGGAGCTATTTCATTTATTACGTTATTTTATTTTTATATTGAAATAAAAAATTACATGCTATTATTGTATGGTATTTGTAACTAATATTCAAAAACAAAGTTTTCGCCAAATTGGCGGGGGAAAAATCGCGCCAATCTGGTGCGTATATGACATCTGTGCCTAAATTAATATTGATATACATATAAAAATAATCTATAGAATTAAAATAAAAAATAAAAATAAACAAACACAACAAACAGTTTTCGCCAAAGGGGCGGGGGAAAAATCGCGCCAACGTGGTGAGTATATGGCATCTGTGCCGGGATTTTTACCCTTTTATCTGTGCTTTCGGAAATATAAAAAAATTAAAAAATTCTTATATCAGGTGTATAATGTTTTGCATTTTTATACGGACCACTTCTCCATTTTAAGATTTTAAATGCTATTTATATCAGATATTTCTTTCTTGAGATTCCCACAAGTTTTTTCCGGTAATTTTTTTAGTTCGCTTATTAATTGTTTACCATTTGCCCCCCTGGCAATAACAATTATTTATCACAAAAAATGGGTACTTCTCTATTATCCCGTCGACCACTTTTCATAAAAAAAACTATCGCCAAACTGTAATGCTAAATAAACGGGAGAACGTTGCCATTGAAATATCAAAATAAATAAAATATAAGAATTTAAGGACACAATTGTTACTTTAATGAATGAAATAACTAATAAATCAGTAAAACATAATGAAAAATACACGCAAATGTCGAATTAAAAACCACTTGATGGCATAACAAATACGTATAATGCTTCTGGCATCAAGTAAATGGGACTGTATTTTTGGCGTTTAATCTTAGTTTGGCGATAGTTTTTTGTTATGAAAAGTGGTCGACGGGATAATAGAGAAGTACCCAAAAATGGCTTAGTTTTGTTAAATTTGTTTGTTATGTATTTTCATTTCTTATTAAAATATCGAAAATGGCAATAAAATTTTATTTTAGCACCGTACTTAATTTTTTAAAATGGCTCAAAAACATGGTTTATTAAACGTATATTTGTAAATATTTTAAAAAACATGTTTTTCCGCTCTCTAGAAAAATTTGTAAGATTATACAACTGCCTTTGGCACCAACCAGTACATGATACGGAACTTTTCCCTATTCAGATACACAGAAGAGGTTGGTCACAAACAAGAGTAATGCTAGCAACAATATTGTTTTAACTCTATAAGAGTTAGAAACAATAATGATATTAAATTCCCCGATTAGCTTAGGGCCCGATTACGGAACTTTCTCCTAGAAAAAAAAAACTGTAGAAGTCTTTTACATTTGTTTCGAATGAAGCTCGATCAACAAAGTATTAATTGATAATACAAACAACACTAATAATAACATGGGGACAAAAGTTTGAATTTAAGTGTATATGCTTGGAATCCTCCCCCCCCCCCCAACCACCCACCAAAAAAAGAAAAAGAAAGTTACAGAAATGAATTTAAAATGGCGTGAAGCCACCCTTTCTGACATAAGAAATTGGCTGCGAACCCGATTACGAAACTTTCACTTAACTTAATAACATGTATCTAATAGCCCTGAGGACAATTCCCCTTCCCAGTTATACGGACCTTGGGGCTTTTTTAAAAAGCTTGACGCAGTTCGGGTTGAAGAAGTTGAGATTTACTGTTAAATGACATAAACTACTATGAAAATAAAACTGGTGAATTAATATGCTGGTTTATGTATGTATTTAAAAATATTGCATCTGATTACACTCTTTAGATAAATTACTCCTGTTTGCATTTAATAACAGATAAACGGCTTCCGTTTACTAAATTGTTTAAATATTGGGAAGAGTTGGCGAGAGATAGATAGACGTGTAAACAAACGGGTAGAGAGACGGATAGCGACAGAGATAAGCTAACGGGTAGCGAAACGAATAGACAGACGGGTAGCGAGGCAGGTGCAAAAAAGGGTTGACAGAGGGGTAGGGAGATGGGTAGGGAGACGGGTAGCGTGGTGGATAGAGAGACGAGTACAGAGACGACTTGACAGATGGGTAGAGAGAGGGGTATATAGACAGACAGACGTGTTGATAGACGAGTAGTGTAACGGGAAGCGAGACAGGTAGAGACACGATTAAAGAGTCGGGTAGAAAGACAGACGGATACTGAGACGGGTATACAGAAGAGTAGAGAGACAGTAGACAGATGAGTTCGGAGAGAGACACAGCTAAGACATACGAGTAGTTAGACTGGTAGACACGTTTGTAGCAAAGCATGTTATCAATGTGGTTTGAAGTATACGAGTTTCTATAAATAGTTATACAAATAAACAAAGGAAAATTTTTTAATTCAAATATTAAATATTTAATTTAATATTTCAATATTTAATATTTTAATATTTTATTTAGATATTTGTCACAAAGAAAATGTTGCAAAAATTAAATTAAATTTGCGTTAAACTACGCTTGCTAAAATACGCTATTGGCTGCAAATCTGATTATGTGACTTTAAAAATATCGTTTTAAAAGATCCGACGGTTTTTTTTTAAGTTTTGAGCAATTCCCGCTTAAGAAAATGAGATTATTTGCCAAATGTTATAAAAAAATGCATATGAAAACATAACAATATATGAATTTATATATGATATTTTGTAATTATATCATTTAATTTGCTATTTTTCATATGTTGTATCTTCTTTATATCGTAATTGTTAACTTTATGTTCTCAGCAATATCACTCAGACTAATCCCTTTGAGGGAAGTCGTAGTTTAAATTGTGATTGAAACTAATTTCAAAATTTAAAGGGAAGAAAAACAACTTTATAACTTTCATCTGCTATCGCTACAATTTTTTTTTTTTTTTTTTTTTTTTTTTTTTTTTTGTGTTGTATATCCACGTTACACAGTACAGTAAAACCTTTATAATGGACTGAATGGCAAACACCTCTATTCAACGAACACTTGTTCAATACCTAAACAACTATATACACTCGAGTCTCTATGTAACAAAATCCATTGCTCCAGTCAAAAAATTCGTTATATAGATAAATTTCTTATAGAGATAATAACGGAAAAATTCCTATTTAATGCGTAAATATATATAAAAAAAATTTTGGAGTGTCTTTAATTAAGATTTTGAAATGTTTAACTACGAATATTAACTAAATATTGTATTTTTTAAATATTTAAACATTTTCATAAACGAAAAATAAACATTTATTTGAAAGTACAGTCAAAAGGTCCTTCCGGCCTGTACCGGGAGGAAAAAGTAGCTTTCATAGTCCATGTTTTTAAAAATTCAACTCGTTGTACTAAAACACCCGAAACTAAAATGCTTGGAACCTGATTATAGAAGATTCAATCTCGGTTTTCATTAATACTAAATTTGAATGTGAATTTCAGCATGAGAGTTACAGCATAACAAAAATTAGATTGTTTCAAAATGTCAGTCAATCTAGTATTTCAAACTGCCATATCTCAGCCTTTTTTCAAGATAAAGCCAAAACAAAAAATGTTCCAGAATCCTTGTATCACCCTCTAACACTTAATGGAAACATTTTTTTTCAATTTATAATTTTTTATACATCTTTTAGAATTTAAAAAAAAAAAATTATTTAACTGCCCTTCATTTTTAAACAAGATGGCGGATGAAGCTGGCCAACGATCTCGGTCGAGACCTTGATGCCTATGAGAATAATTAATCTTTCAGAGTAATTATTGAATGAGAAACAAAAGGGGAGGGAAAAAAAGGGTTTGTTTCATGCATTGTACCAGTACCAAATTGTAAATACAGTGACCTCTCACTTATGCGCGATGTTCGGTGGTTGCTTTTTTCGTGCCACTGTTTAAAACAGTAAAATTTTTAATTTCTGAATTTGAGTATGGGTGTTACTTTTATAAATGTTTCTGGTGACGAGGTATGTTAGCTATGTGTCACGTGTGGGCGAGAGGTTACTGTATATAGTGTATTTCAAAATGTGATTGTATGTAAATAAAATTGTTTGAATTTTATATTGTAATTATACATTGTAATAATTTTTAAAAATATATTATACCACTAAATGTTATTGTATACGTATTAATGCATTCAAAATGTACAATTGTAAATAATTGTCATTATAATGTTAATCTCAAAATGCTATATAAATAACTATAACTAAAGTTTATGTAAAATATCAATTATTGTAATAATTTTAACGTTCGCCCAGCCTTGTGGTAAAATTGGGTAACGTTTATACTTTGTAAAATTGTAGTTTAACTTGTAATTATTGTAGCTAGCGCCGGATAGTAATATTTTTCCTCCCTAGGCTGAGGGGTTCGTACTGGCCATTAACCAAAAGCTGGTCACTAGGCTGGGCGCTGTCTGTCTGTCAGGAAGTCAATATTTAAATTGGTTTAAATAGAAGGTGTACACGATTTAAATTCAGAATTTACAATCATCTAATTAAAAAGACATTGGGTATTTCAGGTGGCAATAGCCCCTTTGAAAGTATTCTATGTCAAAAAAAAATTCCACAAAAAATAAAACTCTCATTTTGACAGTGTTTTCTGAAATATATTCTGCCTTTACCGGAAAATGGAAAACGCCCTTCGATTGCATAGTTTCTGAATAACAGCACCTGCGGATTTCGTGCGTTTCCGAACAAAAATGAATTCAGGAATGTGTCATAAAGTAGCTTCTTTGGATTTGAGAACAGCCTTAAACGCAAACGATAAAACAGTTTATTTAAATTTACCGCTTGGTTATTAATAGTTTATTTAAGTTTACCGCCAGTTTCACCGCTTGGATGAGTTTTAAGTCGGACAATAATTTTGAGTGTGAAACAATTTTAATCAATTTAATTTTTTTTTCTAAACAGTATACGATCATTATATTTCATTAAATACACATGTAGATGTATATGACAAATCTGTAGTTATATGAAAGTATTTATTTAAGTTAAACTTACTTAAACTAAGTTTAGCAAGAAAAATTTAAAAAGTTTTTTCTTAAAGATTATTTATTATAAAAGCGTATTTTTTGAAATTTTATTGTGTAGCCAACCAGTGATAAATTGCGAAAAAAAATTTATTTTCATTATTTGTTTACGGATGATATACAGAGATTTCGCAGTATATATATATATATATATATATATATATATATATATATGTTACGGTCAATATGATTAATCCGGTCATTATTAATAATAACCGGTTACTATTAATAATGACCGGACATAATGGCAATAAAATTTTCTGAAAAAAATCGTTATATGGAAATAAATATTTCGTTATATGAAGATTATTTTTAATGCAATCATGGGAAGAATTCTCAATAATTAATAATACATGCAATCAGAATTAATACATCTCAATAATTAATAGCCAGTTATTATTAATAATAACCGGCTATTAATAATAATAAATATTATTAATAATAACCGCGGTCATTGTTAATAATAACCGGTTATTATTAAAAATGACCGGATTAATCATATTGACCGTAACATACATATCATCATGAGAAAAATATTTCGCAATTTTTTCAAAATTTTATGAGTATGCCCTGTGAACTCCATACTGTTTCCTAACATATAGATCCCCCCCCCCCCCAACCTCCTGTTATTTAGTAACGCAATTCACCATTATGACTATTAACTTGTTTTCGACGAAAATAGATTCGAGTTTTCGTGACTAATGTTTCGTAAAAATACGCAGACTACTATCTTGTTATTTTAAGACATTTTCATCCTCGCTATTTCGTTTACATCTTCGTACGATTTGAACTGTCAACGAAATTTATGGAAGGCATTGTTGCGATTATTTTAGTATGTAACACGATCTATTCTTTACAACGGAGAAAAAAAAATATTGAATTACTTCACAGTTCTTAAAAGTCAGGTTTAATCGCATAAAATTTTATGCGCCACTTAATGTACGTCTTAATAAATAAATATATATATATATATATATATATATATATATATATATATTGAGCAATATATCATATTTATTGGAATATATTCGGTATTTCTTACATACTAAAGCAAAAGCGGGGATTTTTTTAAGCTCATTTACATATATTTTTAACACTTTTCGACGTGGTTGAAAAAAAGCAGACGTCATAAACACTTTTTAACGTAGTTGAAAAGTATTTATGACATCGGATTGCCTGGTCGTATGTCCGTGCTTTAACTTGAGTCAATAGATTCGGGCTACCATGAAATAGTATGTGTCATTGATGTTTACCATGCCATGTTCTTTATTGAAAATGGAGAATGCAGCATTTATAGTTCATTTACAGGGTACACTCAAAACAATTCTGTTACGTTATGTGGTCTTACAGGGGAAAATCTTTTGCAATGTATTTTAATGATGTTACACTATTTCAAACATACTGAAATGGATATACATCACTGAAATGCATTTCGAGATGCTTACTATAGAATAGGACGTGGATAGCAAGCATCGTTTATTTACACACAAAAGTTAGGGACACACAAAAGTTACAGTAACTGTCGATGAGCGATAATGGACTGAAATGCGTTTTAAGTTGTGCTATGCTTTTTTTCAGTTTAACTAAATTGTTGTATGTTATCGGTGTGTATAAATTTTATAGATCGTATACAGAGCTACACAAAAGAGTACAAGTACAATATCGTTTATTGACGGAAGTTGCTGAAGGGGAATTTTCAACTGTGTCATGCGTTTCTTAACTGAGCAAAATTTTAGTATACTAAGTAGTGTATGTAGAAATCTATACATCCTGTAGAGGGCTACCCAAGAGAATTCGAATACCTTTCTGATTATCGATGGTAATTGCTGAAATTGAATTTTCAAATGTGTAAGCGTTTTCCAAAATCAATACTTATTCATGCTGCCTCCATTGGACTTAGTGGAGGTTGAGGATGAAGTGGACTTCTAATATGCATAGGAACCTTTACACACTACATAAACTCTAACCTTAACAATTTAGTTATTCTTAATGGAATTATACAGTGTTATTTAGTATTTTTAGCATATTTTTTTTCATTGTTTACTCTTGTATTATTATTATTCATTCATTATTGTTCATTGAGTACTTACTTCTATCCATTATTATTATTGACTTCAGCATCTTACAGTATTATTACATGGTAGTATTATTGCTCAGTATCGCATAGTAGTATTTAGTACTTCTAAGTAGGATTGGTAAATTGTATTTTCAGAATTTGTATTTTTGTTATCTTGTATTTACAGAACTTTATTTCAGAATTGCATTGTATAATTATTGCTCAATATCACAAAGTATAATTTAATAATGCTCAGTATAATTACGTAAACAAACCTGCTAGGTGGGGCTAGTTGAGCTTAAGCCGAAAAGTAGGCCACACCGCCAGGTTTTACCTTCACCTTGTCTTTTCACTTCCACTTTCAACTCTAAAAATGCAATTAAAACAACATATGCATCCTAGTTGGCAATTCACACAACAGTTGGGTTTAAGGAGTCAGATGATCGAGCAAAATGAATTGTGAATTTCGTCAAACGATCGTCGTAAAAATTGAAAAATTCGTCGATCGGTTTCTCAAACAATCTCGAATTTCGTTTAACTACGGGAACATGAATACTATTTTCGTCAAACGATGGCGGAAATAGAAAATTTCGTCTATCAGTCATGGGTGCTCATTTTTTTCTCTAAAAATGTGCGTACAGGTGCTTATTTTTAAAACTCAAATGTTGTTACTCATCCTGTCTTAATATTATAGAAATTTATTAATATTGTGACAAAAGAGAATTTTGCCATTATTTACCCAGCATCGATGACATAAATGTATAATTTGTAGAAATGGCATATCCCCTTGATTGGTAATTGAATGTTTTAATTGCTAGAATTTTTATTGAAATTGCTTATAAGGTGGGAACACTTTTCACGGCCTGGACATTTTATCACTCAGTTGGTTTGATACCTTAGCCATTTGAATAGAAATCCAATTGGTATTTATTAATTTTAAACAGTCATGCATGTAAATAAAATTGACCAGTATGGCAGTTTTTATCGTTTTTTTTTTTTTTTTTTTTTTTTTTTACTGACACCCTAATGTTTTGCCATTTATTTCAGAGGTGGCGTTTAGACACCTGGGGTGGCTTTTGCGAACACAACCTTGTCCGACAGACTGGAACAACGAGGAATGAACTCTGTTTTTGAAAAGTTGTAATTTCTCTTTTTACACGCAAATTCGTGTTTTTTCCTTTAAATTTCCAATATTCTTATACTTTCCCTGATTAAAATGTGATATATATAATGTTTTGATATTTTAATATTTGTTATATTTACTGTCCAGTAAAGTATTATAAATTCTAATAAAATGTGTATATTTTTTAGTTGTTTTCCATTCGTTATCGAGCATTCGTTTCAAGTGAAATAGAGTCTTGATTTATTTTTGTGTTTATCAGCATTGGCTGCATAGAAAAATGCATTGCTATAATTATATTTTGTTTATGTACAGGGTGTTAACTCTTATTGCAAAAGTAATCCCTCGCTTATATGTCTGGGCAAGTGACTGAACAAAAACGACGCATAAACGAGAGAGACGCATAAATAAAATTCAAGTAAAAATTAAATTTCAAATAAATGTTTTAAAAAAATTAATCTTTAAAAACAAACAGAATAATATATATATATATATATATGTATATATATATATATATATTATATACATAGATGGTTAAATGTTTACTAATTCAAAATCTAAAATACATTACATCTCAAAATGTTAATTAGAGCCCTTATTTTTTTAAATAGTCTAAAATTGAAGTTTTGTTATGAGCTCGATGTCTGTCCCTAAAAATAGC
The DNA here is from genome assembly GCA_963931845.1 of Maratus michaelseni. Taxonomy (NCBI): domain Eukaryota; kingdom Metazoa; phylum Arthropoda; class Arachnida; order Araneae; family Salticidae; genus Maratus; species Maratus michaelseni. The sequence continues at coordinate 11,345,480 of OZ007593.1, read as the reverse complement.
TTTTACGGTTTCATTGAAACGTGAATATATTGAACCAGATGCATCAGTTCGTTGGGTGTAGTGACGGGGGATTTCCAGAGCATCTATTGCCTTTGCAAAAGTCGGTGGATGTGTTTGTACGTTTTCTTCATCTGATTCATCTTCAATCTTTGATTTCTGCGACTATTTCTTGTATGTCCCCCATTTCTGCAGTTATTACATTTTCATCAATATCTACAAAATCGTTAAAATGAATCATTCCCCAGAAATGGCATTCCATTCTTCATCTGAAACTGGTTGATATTTGGCAGAAGTTGCATTCATGAGAGATACATTCCACGTTGCGATACATAAACCAAAAAAAAAAAAAAAACTTTGCATCCTTATATCTTTCCGAGACTGCCGGAAATCGAACGTATAACTGAGAGAGACGTATAAATGAGAGATTACTGTATATATTTCCCCATTTAAGTTCTATCAGTTACAGAAATATGTTTATTTTTTGTTTTAAAAAATATCTTGTTTTTATTATTTTACTTTACTTTAAGCAAAAATAATAGTGATGATACTTAAACTTATATTTATTTTTATCAGTGTTACTTCTACAGAGATCAGTAAAAGAATTTATAGATGTAAAAGTTTTCTTTTAAAATTTTGAAGTAATAGTTGACCGCCGACATGGATCCCTGTATAGTATTTTTTTTTACCCTGTGTGCAATTTTTCATATATTCAGATAGCAATTGTCAGAAATATTTAATTATTATTAGATATATACTTTTTTTAAAGTACCTGCAGTTAAAAATATTTATTATTTTCTGTTTTCCACTATAGTCCTTTTATCTCTGCGGGTATTATCTAATACCCGTGTATATTTTTTTTAACTTTTGAGCATTGCTATTTCCAAAGGGATTGGGGAGGGGGAATTCCAAAACTGAAAAATTTACAGAAATTTTGCACCTACTCAGAAGAGGGTTTAATTCCACAGACTACCACCACCTTTTTAGCCAATGTATCATAACACATGGGCTGAAAAGCTCCCGGTCTGGCACACAGAAGGCGTTGCAATCGCCGAACCGATGCTATTTTTAGTAAATACTAACCTTTAAAAGGTATCAGAAAAAATGTTATGACGATTCGCCGTGTGGATAAAACGTTAGAGTGGTTTTAGTTGTACGACTTTGTTGATAAACAAAAAAATGGATAAACAAGAATTTCAAGAATTGTTATTGGAGGGGAAAAAACACTGTTCAAACAAAAGCTTGGCTTGATAAGCGTTATCTGGACACTGCACCAGGTAAATCAACTATTATTGACTGGTTTGCTGAATGTAAACGTGGTCGTACGGACACCAGTGATGCACCACGCAAAAGAGGTGAATACTCCGGAAACATAAAAAAAGTCCACAAAATCGTTTTGGGGAACCGCAAAGTGAAGTTGCAGGAGATAGCTCAGACTCTGAAGCTATTCAAGGAACGCGTAGGTTTTATTTTGAATGAACATTTGTCTATGAAAAAGCTGTTGTCAAAGTGGGTGCCGCGCATGTTGACTTTTGACCAAAAACAACAACGAGTCGATGATTCTGAGCACTGTTTGGAGCTTTTTCGTTATAAAATTATGTTATTTATCATTAAATTATTATTTTTATTTATTTATTAAATTATTATTATTAAATTATTATTATTAAATTATTATTATTATTATTATTATTACTAAATTATTATTATTTATTTTTAAAGTTATGTTATTTATTAAAGTTATAAAGTTATAATGTTATAAAGTTATGTAAAAAAGTTGTGTTTTCTTTATTAGACCGGGAACTTATCAGTCCATGTGTTAACATATGCCTTTTTCTTTCCCCTCCACTCAAAAATTCTTGATTGTTTGTTTTCCCCATATTCCACATGTAAATGGGGGAATCAATAATAGTTGATACTATGGTTTTTTTCTGAGTTGGTAGTGGGTATACACATATCCCTAAACATTTTATGGATGTAACGAGAAAGGTAAAAGAAAAATAATAATTCATACTAAACCAACTTTAAAAGTATTGTGTAGATATTTATGCAATTTGTTATGTTGCATGTGTAATTTGCTGATAACAAAGATATTTGCATTTACTACTCATATACTTTTATTTAACCCTTTATATCCTGAATTAATTTTCCAGCTACTTTTTAATTATATTTTTGCATCATTGGATAAGTTTTGGTGCAGAATAAACATAGGAAAGAGGAAAATAATTTTTATAGTGTTTTGGTGGTTAATTATATATATGCAACTGTAACCACCATAAATTTTTTACCTTATGATATAAAATAAAATAGTAAATTTCAAATAGTAAACTTCAAATAAAATATAGGAAATGTTCACCTGTAGAGTATAGAAAACAATAGCAAATAATAGTACTAAATAACCGGTAATAAACCACTAAAATTACTCAAATGAAGAACAACATGCATGTCAATTCTATTGCAAAATGGATTTCGAATGTAGCGTGGCAAATGTAAAATCTCTACAATGCAAAAAAAGAGGATATGTGCTTGAATTTGCCATCTCCTGCCTGCTGTCAGAAATACACTCTTTGTGCCATTGTGAATACCGTTAGGAAAAACGGTCATATTATGAATATATAGGTGTTTTATTAACCCCTTGGGGACGAGCGACACGAATACGTGACGCATAAGATGCTCAGAATCCTCGATTATTCCCACCAGTTATTTTATTTATTTATTTTATTTTATTATTTATTTATTTTTTTTTTTTGTAAAGTTTTCCTTATCTAATCATAGCTTTTTTGCGATTCAATTAGGTGAAATTTTGCCATTTGAAAGACCGATGTTAACAGATTAAAAATTCTGTAAAAGACACTCGTCGCGAAGGGGTTAAAATGGTACTTATAAGTACCGTCAGGATAAAAAAGGGTTAAAAGAAATGCAGCTCAAAGCTTGCTTCCTACCCCCCCCCCCCTAAAAAAGAGAAAAATTGAGCACTTGAATATTTTACTCTTTTTACTTATTAATATTTACTTAAAAAACTAAAAGACAAGCATAATTAGTGAGCAAATGGGAATTAATAATATAGTAGCATAGTAATTAAAAAATATATATGTGGTGTTTCAAGTTGTCATTTTCAAGTTATCGACAGATTGTGATTATCAATCGTCCAAACTAATTATTAATGCTATTATCACGAAATAAACATTTTAATTATTTTAGATAGAAGATTAAAAATAAAAAATATATGCAGAGTTACGATTATCAATCACATTAAGGGACAATGAGAGTAGAGAAGAGGCAATTTCATAAAATATAAAGTTTCAACAGGCTAAAAATTTTGATTGATAGTTTCAAATATTAAATAAAATGTAGTATAAGCCCTTTCCTTTCCTACGTCTCTGAATGATGATTATTTTTACAGAAATTTTTAATCACACTTCTATCTCAAAACATCAAGCTCTAATTGATATAAATTAAGGCAGGTCATAATTTTAAATAAAATATGCTTCTTAAAGAACAATGTTCTATTCATAACTGAACTGCTTTTTATATGATATATATGTTATAGTTACAGGGTGTTTCAAAAATGACCGGTATATTTGAAAAATCCATAAAAACTAAACGGGCAGCGATAGAAATACACCGTTTGTTGCAATATGCTTGGGACAACAGTAAATTTTCAGGCAGACAAACTTTCGAAATTAGTTACAATTTTCAACAACAGATGGCGCTGCAGTCTGGAAAAATCTAAACCACGATATTTTCCACATATCCACCATGCGCAGCAATAATATGGCGTAGTCTCTGAACGAAATTACCAGAAACCTTTGTAAACGTGTCAGGCGGGATTGCTTCACATGCAGAAGAGATGTACTGCTTCAGTTGTTCAATTGTTTCTGGATTGAGGCGGTACACATGGTCTTTCAAGTGTCCCCACAGAAAGAAGTCACAGGTTTACAAAGGTTTCTGGTAATTTCGTTCAGAGACTACGCCATATTATTGCTGCGCATGGTGGATATGGGGAAAATATCGTGGTTTAGATTTTTCCAGACTGCAGCGCCATCTGTTGTTGAAAATTGTAACTAATTTCGAAAGTTTGTCTGCCTGAAAATTTACTGTTGTCCCAAGCATATTGCAACAATTGGTGTATTTCTATCGCTGCCCGTTTAGTTTTTATTGATTTTTCAAATATACCGGTCATTTTTTAAACACCCTGTATATTGGTACTAAATTTAACAGAATTAGTCGAGTATGAGGAGTAATTAGTCAAGTATGAGGAGTAATTAGTCAAGTATGAGGAGTACTTGGTATCACCTACATATTAAAAGTTACTTTCTTAAGTTACTTAATTTAGTTCTATGTGAGTAGTATTAAACTCAGACCGAATTTTACCATGCAGCCTTCCAGTTTGTTCATATTTTGGTGGATACAAAGATTTTGCTTACAAAATTTGAAAAAAAAAAGTTTTTTATTTCATTAAAATAATAATAATTAAAAAATATCAATTACAATTTTTATTTAATTTTTAATATTGGCAATTTTTTTAATTATTAATGTTTAATATTAACTTTTTCAAATACTAATTTTGAATATATTATTATATTTTAAATAATAATTTTTAAAATTGAAATTTTTATTTAATATTTATTTTTAAATTTTAAATGTAATTTTTTATATTAAAATTAAATTTAACCCATTTTTACAAAAAAAAAAAAAAAAAAAAAAAAAAAAAAAAATCGAAAACGCAAACGCAAAGCAAGATAAAATAAAAATATAGTAAGTGTATTTAATCTCTAAAGTCCAAATAAATATATTTGTCTGTGCTCCTTTAAACCAGCCAGTTTAAAAAAAAATGTATATAAAATTTTAATATATTTTTTTATTTTGTGAAAATAATAATTTTTAATATTTAATAATTTTTTTAATAATACTATTTAATATATTTAACAATTTAAATTATTTTAGTTTTAAATGTATTTTTTATTTTAATTTAATTTAATCAATCTTTACAAAGAAATCGAAAGCGTAGAGCAAAATAAAATAAAAATATGGTCTTTGTATTAATCTCCGAAGCCAAAATAAACTTATTTGTCGGTGCTTCTTCAAACCAGCCGGTTTCCAAATCTAACTACAACAAAACAACAGTATACAGCCGGCAACCGATAGAGGGCGCTCATCCGAATAAACAGCTCGTAGGACTGCAGCGGATCTTTGGGTGAGTCCAGATTTGACTCACCATGTCAATTCATCAAGCAAGGGATTCGACTCAGACTCGACTCCTCAAAATGCCTTTCCTAGACCAGCAGTACTCAACCTTTTTTTCTCGCGGGCCGCAAACATATATTTGCGACGTTAGGCGGGCCGCAACACACTTGTATAATAATGTAAAAAAATATAGATTCCTATTGCAAATGCCGCAAAGCTTGTTTTGAAATAGTGGTATAAAACTTTTTGCTGTCAATTTTTTCTGCGAGAAATATTTATTCCTAATAAGTCTTATTAGCTATATGATAAGTATAAAGCGTAACACTATAACAATGCAGTAATATCAAATTCTCAAAAAAAAAAAAAAAATTAAGGGATTTTTTGTAATAAATCAGTTGTTTTCGCAATGCAGAAACTTTTTTTTTAAATGTAGATATAGTGCAAATTAAATTAATTTGGAATAATGTTTGCTTAGTGTTCAGGATTAAGAAATGTATACACAACTATAGCAGAAGTAAAACTACGTGTAAAAAGAACTTTGACTTAGAAAACGTCATTTAAAATATTTTAAGGTAATTTTGAATTAGTGATGATAAATAACAGGAAATTGTCTTCCCATGAAAAAATATAAAAGAGTAGAGAAAATATTAGAAATTTTTATGCACATCTCAATTAATTTTTTAATTAGGGATTAGTGATTAAGTGTCTCGGGCCGCACATGAAAGGTCGCCGGGCCACTTGTGGCCTGCGGGCCGCAGGTTGAGTATGACTGCTGTATGTAGTGCTCCTTTTCTTAATTAAAATGTTATCCGTGAAGATAACCTTATAAAACACCTATGGGAAAAATTTTGTATAAGTACACGAAATGCTTTTAAAACATTTCATATAATTTCATTAAATATTTCCGGTGTAAGACTATTCTTTTTATCTACATGTTTATTGTGGAATGTTTTTGCAGGCAGAGGGGATTCATTTGCTTTACAAGTTGCTTTTTGTAAAATTTCCTTCTCAAAGAAATATGTCGTAGTGAACAGTAAAAAATTCCAGAAATGTTTTAAATGTTGATTAGTTACGGAATAGATAGATATTCTTTGGGAAGGAGACTGTAAACTTTGGCGGTTTGTATGAAGTGCCTTTAGAACATTTTTACCATGCTTCCAGTGAGGGGTGGTGATTAGATTCCCGTTGAATATGGCTTTGGGAATACAGTGCTAATGTTAAACCTATCTAAGAAAACATCTCCATTTTCTCAGTCGCATTTGCATATTTTATGATTTTTTTTTTTCTTTTAGTACATGTTTAGTGAGATCACAGTAAATCGTGCCAGCTGATTACATTTTTCTTGCTAATTGGTATGATATTACTGTCAATTTTGGAACGTGAAAAATAAAGGTATTGTTTCATTCACAGTTTCCTACAAATCTATCTATGAAAAATTGTGAAATTTTAAAAAGATCGCATCGTATAACTTAAAACTTAAACTTTCAGACTTCTTTTTTTTTTTTTGAGGGGGCGGGGGACATTTTTATACCAATCAGGGAATGTAAAATCAATGGGGAAGCTTTGCGACTTTTAATGTAAATTTGAGCGAAAATCACCACCTCCAATAGGCCACTCCCATCTCCTATGACGTCTGTTTCTAGGAAGGATTATTTTCTTTTCAACTTTGACGTCTGGCTTTTTAAACTGAACTACATGTTGTGCATCATTATCTCAAGGTACAGTGTCTAGGAGTATATTTCTAGACACTGTACTCAAGGTAAAGGAGTTTTCTCTCTATAAAGGAAGCAACTTTGTAAGTGTACGTTTAAAACATTTTACCGACAAACCACTGTTTCGAATGAGCAAAAATGTAGACATAAAAATTTTTGGAGGTGGTTTTAGGGCCCATAATTTTATTCTTGTCTTGTTTTACATTTGTTTTTTAACTGACTTAAAAAAAAAGGAGGAGGTTCTCAATTCGACACGTATGTATATGTATATAATACATATCCTCTTTAATAAATCCTATGCGTTGCTGACGACTGGGATTTTCTGTAATTGTTGCCACAGATTAATCTCGGAAAATGAAACATTTGAAGTTACTGAAAAAATTAATTGCTCGAAAAGTATTTGTTAGAAAATTGTTAGACAAACTGCGTTAGAAAGGTAAAAAATTGTATTTGTCTTGATATAAATTTCAAATCCACTGATTACGCCATTTTTCAAATATTGAACTTCAAAAATTACCAAATTTCACAATGGAGTAGCATAGCGAAAACTTCATGCGTAAAAAAATAATGATAACAGCAATGTGTCGGCACGAGTCACAAATCATAGTAGCCTTATATTACCTGTTAAAATATAAAAGTGAATTATGATGTCACGAGTGCATGATTTTTATTTAATTCTCGACAAATACTAGATGCGCCATTTCTTTTTAGTTGGGAATAATATAGGTTAATTCACGTTATTAAAAATGTAGCTATAAAACATATAAATCAATGGAAAACGGCAAGTAATAAATTGTAAACGTATAATATATAAACCGTATTAAAAAATACGGTACTTTTCGGTTAGCCGGGCGCCAGTGATATATGTACATATATAAATACATATGTATATACATATATATGTATATATATACATACATATATGCAGTGACGGATCTAAGGGGGGGTTAGCCGGGGCAGCTGCCCCGGGTGCAAGACTTGGAAGGGCGCAAAAATAAGGAATCATAAATGATTAAGAATAAAGGAAAATCAAAAAATCACATGAAGAAATATTCAATTTTATTTTGTTCAACTGCGGTTTACTTTCGTTGTATAAGGATCAGAAATAAAAAAAATAAATTAATTTGTATTACATTATACAAAATATCACATTGCCACCAGTATTTTTAAGAAATTTTAATTTATTAAAAATTCAAAGATTTTGCGTTATCTCTTTTGCGACATTGTTTAATGTTGTCTTACAGCCTGAGAAGTACTTTATTTCGGTTATGTCTAAAAGACATTCGGGTGATTATTACCGAAAGAAGACTAAAACAAGAGAAGAGGATAGAGAAGGCTTCACAGCTATCATCTAGTATGTCCTCATGGCTTAAGCCAAGCGATATTCATGAAGGTAAGCTAGAGGTCTGCGCGGTCTCGGGCCGATTTTTATTTAGGAAGCTCGGGCCGGGCCGAGCTCAGGTTTTACTTTATTTTGAAAACTCGGGCCAGGCCGGGCTTGGTTTACACTACTTCTGGGCCAGGCCTGGTCTTTACTTCTTCCGGGCCGGGCTCGGGCTTTACTTTATTTTGAAAACTCGGTCTAGGCCGGGCTTGGTTTACACTACTTCCGGGCCAGGCCTGGTCTTTACTTCTTCCTGGCCGGATCGGACTTGAGCCTTTCTTAATTCTGTATATTCGGACCCGGTCGAGCCTGGTGTTTACTCTTTCCGGTCTATACTTTTTTCTTCAGACTTGGTTTGGTTGGGCTAGGCTTCGATCTAAGTCGTATGAAGATCATTATGGGCCGGACTTAATCCATGCAAAAATCAGTAAAATGTGTCCCGAGTCCTGACGCAACAATCAAGGACGGGTTCAGCCCTCCATTAAACGGGGAGACATGGCTGCTTTTTTGGACGGTGCGGGGTGTCACATATCTTAATAAGCAACTTTTATATTAAAGGCTGTTGCCATATCCAAAATGGCTACTTTTCCGAAACTTTTAGAAAGTCATTTTCATTCGTAAATACAAAAATATTGTATTAATATTTGTGAAAATATAAAATTTACACATTTTATTCAGATACCAAGAAATTGAAGAATTTCCCATTTTCTTATAAAGGCAAAGAATCATCCTGAAAATGAGCATTTTAAGCCAATTTTTAAAACTTGGAAGTTACAGAAACGCCGTCATGAAGAAGCAATTGGCTGCTGTAGCCTGAAATTCAGATTAAAACACCTATTTTATGGAGATTTCCTCGAAAGTTTCTTTGCCTTTATCGAAAAATGGAAAATGCTATTCAATCATATTTGTTCTGAATAAGTGCACTTGCCTTGCATCTGAGATTACAATTGACTTCATGGATCTTTCAGAAATTACCTAATTTGGATTTGAGTAGAGCTTCAGGCAGTCAAAAAGATTCTCTTTGTTGATAAAGGGGAAAATTTAAAAGAATTTAATAGATATTTTTAAAATTTTCTTTAGAAATTTTCTTCGTTCAGGGAGGACATTATGAACCACATGACCTCTTCCTTGGATCAGCCGTTGGCAACAATCTTTGTAAAAAGTACAGCTAATTTTATTCGTAGAATAATGATCATTTGAAATTATTTTCAACCCTTTATGTCCCAAAATATGAATTCATGGAAATTTCATCTTCTAAAGTATTTTTCGTGATTTTTTGAAACCACGTTAGAGGATTTACATAATCATTTAATAAATTTTAGAAGAATTTTGCCAATTAAAATTAATAAAACATACTTTTAACTTTTATACCGGGCCGAGCCTGGCTCGGGCCGAATTTTCAGATTTTTTACCGGGCCAGGTCGGGCCAATCACTTGTTTTACACGAGCCGGGCCGGGCTCGGGCGGAACTTTTAGCTTTTACACCGGGCCGGGCCAATCACTTTTTTTTTGCATGTGCCGGGCCAAAATTTTTTTGTACGGATCGGGCCAGGCTTGGGCCTGGAAATTCCAGCCCGTGAAGATCTCTGAGGTAAGCAACCAAGTTACTTGTTTTTTTATACGTGCTACACCATATATGTATTATTTCTGTTCTAAAAATCTCCTTTTCTATGCAGTAAGTGAGTTGATATGTAGGAAAAGAATTATAAATCGATTTTTTAGTAATTTCTTCTAAATTTAGATATTCTTGTAATTAACAGACATTTTTGTCTAAAAAATGAAAACGAAACTTATACTCTGTTCAGAATTCAACATGTTCTGGTCCTTTAAAGTCATTTTATTTATGTAGTTAAAAATGTGTTCTATCCATGGGAATCAATCAATTTTATGTTTTTATTTATGTATATCAGTTGTTAATCAGCCTTTTAAATTTTGATTTCCAAAATATCGCACCTATACTTTTTAAAAATTAATTAAATCTTTCACTAGAAATGTTTATCTAATAAAATATGTTAACTTAAGTTGTGCTTCACAGTCACCTCACTTGTACTAATTTTGAAGCAAAAAAGTACATTAATTAAATTTAAACGGCATAGGTTAATATAGCAATAAATTTAAAAGTTACTTTTAATCGAGATCGTCATGATTGTTTACATTTTTTGATTGTTTTGATTGTTTGACTGTTTACATTTATGTTTATATTTTCGCTTAAAATCTCCTGTTTCTTTTTACGTACAATAACGAATAAAGTTTATAACAGTTCTACTGTAATTTTTAAAAAGTTATAGTTATTTGAAAAAATGTTTCCAGCTTAAAAAAATTGCTTGCTTCTTTATTTCTAATGTAATTCAATAACAAATATTTTGAAACTTATTAATGGAGCATTTACTCAGCAACCAAGTATAGCTGACAAAAAACTGAATATTATTACTCTTTCAAGAGATAATTTTTGGCAGTTAGACTCATGGTCATCACTTTAATTTTAATTCGTTATGTAACCGTGAAAGTTGTAACGGAATATTTAGTGCGTGTTTTCAGATTTTTATATATAAAATATTTATTTTTAAACTTTTGTGGTATTTGTTAAATTTTAGACTTGTTTATGCAGTAATAAATGAGAAAGATCAAAGTATCCGTTTTAGCATTTAAAGATTATTATTAGAACCGCGAGAAATTTTACTAAAGTATTATAAAAATATTTTATATCAGAATTTTTATTTAAAGCCATTTAACTTGCATATTGAATTTTTGTAAAGCATACATGGTTGGAGCTTGGGTAGGCCTTCTCATCTAGCTGAACCTGGGAAACATACATTTAACTTATACTTATTTTATAAAGAGTTTCCTGATACGAATCGACGTGTATTTATTTGGTAATGATTTTTTTCAATGACCCATTAACGCAATTCTGTTTTAAGACTTTAAAACAAGCCTGCACATGTTGACTTGGAGAATTTTTATCAGCGCCCAAGAGTCGGGCGATCGCCACATCGCCGCTCCTTTGAAACTACCATTGTTATACATAGATAAAGTTACTGTTTCTAACCGATATATTTATATTCATAGTACATTGTTTGTATAAATAAGAATATTGTGTATATTTTTCAGAAATTTTGTAACATATAAAATGAAAAAAGAAACTCCCGTATACAGAATTTGACAAATCCAAGTGATTTGAATTCAAAAGGCTCACTTTACATAGGAATTGAAAGGAATTGAAAGAAAAATGAAGGGGAAACAAGAACGAAAAATCATGCGTCAAGCATAGATTATGTAACACTTTCCAACGCTTCCAAAATAATTTTACAAATCATTACCGTTTAATAAGCTGAAAGATAACATCTAAGTAAACAATTTGGAAAACGCATAACATATTTAAAAACGTAATTTCAGGAATTTCCAACATATACAATATTCGGAAAAATATCCTAATACTTTTATTCAGCCCTGCATATGATCTATAGATTTGTATATATACTACACAGGATGCTAAATTTTAGTTTAGTTAGGAAACGCGTAGCACAGTTTAAAATTCTCCTTCTGGAGTTTCTGTCAATAAACGGAAATGTGTTCACGAACTTTTGTGCTGCCTTGTATATGATCTACAGAATTTATACACACCAAGTAATAGACAAAAAGTGAGTTAAATTTAAAATCGCGTTCAGCAACACAAAACGCACTTCCAGAAATTATTGTTAACAGACAGTAGAGAATTCTTTTGGGTGTCCCTGTAAATGAACGATGACTGCTATACACACAATATTCAATAGTAAGCCTCTTATAATGCACCTTGGTGATATATATAAATTTCAATGCGTTTAAAATAGTGAAACATTATTTAAATAAACCGCAGACGATTTTTCTCCATAGACGTAATGTAACGGAATTCTTTTGACTGTCCCTATAAAGAAACTATAAGTGCTATGCACACCCTATTCCATATTAAGCTTCTTGTAATGCACCTTAGTGATATATATCAATTACAATGTGTTTGAAATTGTGTAACATCATTAAAATAAACCGCAAATGATTTTTCCCCATAGACCGTAATGTAACGGAATTCTTTTGAGTGTCCCTGTAAAAAAACTATAAGTGCTACACACTGCAGTTGAAATAAGGAACATGCTATAGATGACGGCAATAACATATAAAAATTGTAGGGCAATCCTAGCATATTTACGGGAGTTAGAGCACGGACAGACGGCATACAAACCGAAGTCATAAACACCTTTCAACTAGGTTGGAAAGTGTTAAAAAGTATTTTTAATTAAAAGCGATGAATGAGTTGAAATGTTTAAATGCCTTCGCCTTGGGAGTAGGGGGGGGGCGCAAATCTACAAGCTTGCCCCGGCTAAATTTTAGTCTAGATCCGTCTCTGCATATATGTATGTATGTGTGTATGTGTATATATGTATACGTAGATATGTGTGTGTATATACATGCATATATGTCACTGGCGCCCAGCTAACCGAAAAGTACGAAAAAATATATATATATAAGTATCCGTTTTTATGTTATTTTAGGATATTCCAGGTAAAGGTACAGATTACTTTAAAATACAAGGTTACATTCACCGATATATTTTGTTTGATTCAAGGTTCTTTTGGAGAAACCGACCAGCGCAGCGGGCGTAGTCTGCTAGTATATGTATATTCACCGATTACTCCGAAACTACGCGACTGATTCATGTGACTTTATTATTATTATTATTGAAAAAGGATACTCTCGAATGGGTCCCACTGGAATTTCATCGAAATTGGTTGAGAACTTTTTTTTTTAGAAATAATAATAAAAATAATAAAATGTTTTCTTTTCAACGGTTTTTATCAACTGACGTACCGTTATCTATTTGCACCGCCCACTGAAACTGAAACTAAACTAACTACTTCTAGGCATTGTGGTCCCTACACTATTGAAGTAAAATTCCCTAGATTCTCAAACCACGTGACTTGGGAAGATTACGGTATTTTGATAGGCTGGCACTGTTTTATATGACAATAAACAGGTAAAAAGAAATGGCAGATGAAGGCAACAAAACTGATTTTGTTCACATAAATGTTTAGAAATTTATTGTTAAAAATACATAAACAGAAAAAGCTCGTCGTTGAAGGCCACCGTAATACTTACCCATCATGGATATGCATGATGTAAAATATTAAAATAAAAAATGTGTCAACTACTTATAAAATGCATTGCCATTCGAATAAAATCGTGGCTCGATGACGTCCTAAACTTTAAAGGCTCGATGACTGAATTGCATAAAAGAAACATCCTTATAACTCCAAAAACAATAATCACTTTAACTAGCGGTTTATTGCATCTGATTAAGCGTCTCTTCCAATTAAAATAGATCTTTGAATTGAAAATTGGATGAAATACAGGGTCATGAAAAATCAAAGAGCGTGGAAAATAGGATGACAAATATCTCGGCAACTCATTATCCGATTGACTTTATGCTTTATGCAAAATTTATGTTTTTTTATTGTCTTTTATATTCAAAAAATAGTTCCGGTTAATCGAGGTTACTGAAATTAAAATGGCTTCTTCCCATTATGACATACTAAGTACATACTCAATTTCAAGTCTCTATCTCAATTTTTTCGGGAGATAGAGCGTTCACAGACACACAGACGGACGGCAATTTTTTTTTTTTTTTAAAAATAGGTTTTTCGGCATCTTCCGTGTCTGAAACGTGTGAATCCGTCAAAAAAAATTTTTCGATTTTCAAAACGATTACAAGACTTGCCCTATACTACGTATGATGGGTAAGTGAAAGGCAAAGTTTATAGGGAGAAAATCGAAATAATGTGTAGCTCCGCCTAAATCCATTCCCTTTTTAGTATTTTTTATGTATATTTGTAAATATTTACGTGTGATATCCACCACACAACTTGAAGCTAAATAAATATATATGACACGATCAACCATAAGGAATGTTTAACACAAACAAATATGTGTAAAAAAAAATTTATTTAAATTAAAAAAAAAAACATTGCTTTCACAGAAAGAGGTATGGATAGTATGTTTTCAACCTTTTAAGAATACATATCATCGCTTGTTACACAATTTTTCACTGAAAGAAATTGTAAAAAAACTACCAAATTATAATTCTTTAGCATCCTTAAAACATATTTTAAATTAATTAAATACGGTGCAATGATTTTTAAGAAAAGACGCTTTTTGCAATATTCAAAAATTAGATATTTTTCTCAAATAATATTAATGCAATTTACATCTGTATTCAAATAGTACCGCGGAGACGGTGCTCGACCTACTTTGTATAGCTAGATTTTCTGCACTGATGCTTTCATTCGGAAAGAATACATATAGGCCCAGCGAAATCCCAGCGAGCGGGATTTCGGAGACCTCTGGATTCTTTCAGACAGTCGCAGCTCCCTTCAACACCTTCAGAATTGGAACAAAACTAGTATACTAGTTTTGTATTGTCCAATATATTGGACAGTTGGAGATAATACTTACAGTTGGAGATAAAACTAGTATTTTCATCCTTCTTAAACTTAAAATCATATCAAACTCCATGATGTTCATTTTCAGTGGATTCCATCCCATGTTGACATTTATGGCAATGAGCAAGCTGATCGCTTGGCCAAGGAGGGTTGTTGTCAATCTATACCTTCCTCTTCATCCTTACCTACTCAGACCATCAATCTAGAGTTATATCTGAAATTTCAAAGGAGTGGAAGGTCCCTCCCAGCCACCAGTGGTACGCGGGCAAAGAGCCGGGCTCTTCGTTCGCTATCAACTGTGACAGAGCCTCTCGAACGGCGATTTCAAGATTGGCAAGTGGACACACAAAAAGTCTCTCGTTCTTTGAGGGCAGAAAGGTCTTCAAAATCTGCACTAAATGTCAAGCTTAACAGACCTCTGCTGAACACATCCTGGACTGCTTAGGTCTTTCCAGAGAAGACTTATATGCTTCCCCCCTTCTGGTTCTGGACTTTCTTAGGATTAACGGAATATTGGATCTTGTCCGACTTCGTCGGACACTTGGAGGATAAGCCACAACAACAACAACAACATATCGTAAAGATGATGGGCGGTGTTTAAATATAAAATACAGCGAGGGTGGAGTACAGATGTAACAAAAACATATTAACCCCTTCGCGACGAGCGTCCTTTACAGAATTTCTAATCTTTTACCACCGGTTTTTCAAAACAAAAATTTTCGCCTAATTAAATCGCAGAAATGCTAACATTAAATAAGGCAAACCTTACAGTAAAAATTAACTGGTGGGAATAATCGAGGATTCTGAGCATTTTATGCGTCACGTATACGTGTCGCTCGTCCCCAAGGGGTTAATAGGTTTCTGGCGTATAATCCGTAAATTAATTCTGATAGCTTGATATTTTTCGAAAATATTTGTTCACTAAAGAGCAATTTCTGATAAAACAAAATCAGCAAATTATGTTAAAAGGTATGGATATGCTTTAAGCAAATTTTACACCTTCTTATCCGACATCGCTTTTATTATTCTTCGATAGTCCTTGACTGGTGTAAACCTCTTTTAAAATTATTTGCGATAAGAACTATAATAATAATAATAATAATAATAATAATAATAATAATATAAAAATACTTGAATAAGGAGAAAAGAAACTGGAATAAAATACCAATTTGCATAATTTGGGAGAAATGCTCACTATTGTTATATATAATACTTAAAAGCTATGCAATAAAATTTCTTTATAGGATCAGGATGTTTCATTTTTTAACAGATCTTTTCATCTAAGATTCTTCTGTTTTATATACATTATACTTCATTACGGGTATAATTATAACGAATCCTCCATATGCTCTCTTCTTCCGCATGAAAGACCATATGACGTTCATTTAAAATTTCTAGTGATTCCAATCACTAAAAAACTTTAAGAAATCTGCTGATGAAATCGGCAAATGATGTTTCTATTCTAATTTTAAGAGGCTGGATGACAAAATAGGCATTGGCCTTAGCTGGAGCAATTAACATCTGTATATCTATATGGAGATCATTTATTAGCCATATAGGATTCCGAGAAACGAAAGAGAGGTGCGAGATTGCTATTTCTGACACCCCCCCCCCCCCCCTGTTAACCAAAGAGTTGCCCGAAGACAATTTCTCCCATCCCTTCATCACACACGTCACATTTATCACTTTCTCATGTTCATTCTCAGAAAAACACAGAAGACTAAAAAAAAATTCCCCTTTTCTCTAGATTTTGGGAAAGTATTGTCCGTCTTCTGAAAATTCCACAGAATAAGAAAGAATTCCCTAAATCTCCAAATAGACTTGAATTTCCCTAAATATAAGGATATTCCGTTAGATCTGAGAACGCTAATGGTTTAACTAACAGAAAGATTTCATTTTGTAAACTACAGGGAGAACTTACTGCCACACAGGCGCTGACCTGTTTTATTTAAATGAGATCTTTACCTTAATTGCAAACAATAGTGATATTTAATACTTTAAAAGATTGATTTATTTTAGCGGTGTGAGTAGGTTATATTTATAGTAATAGTGTTGTGTCTCCAATGCCGAGTCGCAATATTATTCATCGAATTCATTGTGATTTTGGTTTCATGTGCTAAGAATATTTCAGTAAAGAGCATTTGAAAGTCCAGAATCTGCAATTTAAGGTTAAAATTCAAAGCATTTAAAAAAATAAAATAAAATGGAATTCTGTTCTTGGGTTTGAATGACCGTTTTAGAAAGGCCTGAAAAACTCCTTTAAGCATCAGAGGAAAAAGAAAAATCACAATTACAGAAAAACACGGAATATTGAAATAATTATAAATGTATAACTAAATAAATAAAGAGAAAGAAAATTTCACAATCAAAAGACGTTTGAGTCATCTTTCTATTTCATGTTCAGAATTTCATAAAATTGTTATTAATACATTATTTGTATTAATATTTACCATGATGTTTCTTTTGAAAAAATTATATCTTCTTCATTTTCGATTAAATTTTCTCAAAATTGACATTAATATAAATACAGCTAATTTTTCACGAAAAATTGCTTTTGGATGCATTTTGATATTTAATATAAGACGAAAATATAGTCTCCGAATACAACATATCTTCTTAATTGAAGTGGAAATTTTGGCGCCTTGATCCCTCATTTTTTATTACTCTCTGTTCGGCTTAGGTAATTCTACTAAAACGTTTTCATAATGAGTTGACTACGAAAATGTTACATTAAAGAAGAAATTACACTAATCAAAATTTATATAAGGAAAAGAAAAATGTAATTTTAATAGCATATTTGAAACTAACAATGGAAGAACTAAATATTTTCTTGTTATAAGACAGTTAAATATACAATTACAAGCAGTGTTGAATTCAGACCCTTTTCTCCGGGAGGGATTTATATGGCTCCGGGGGGGGGGGGGGATATTATAGAGTTCCGAGGGGAAAATTACACTTTTTGACCATTGAAAGCATAAAATTTCAAATCTTCCGGGGAGGACAGTTCAATGCTCCGGGGGGGATATTCCCCCCGGGCCACCCCTTGAATTCAACACTGATTACAAGACCTTTTTCACGTCCATTCGAAAAATTCTATCTTTCGGTCATCTCCCACTGGTCTATTTTTTGCATACCACCCACTATTTCAAAACAACAACTTTCCTGGTAGTTTTATACAGCATTTCCAATATTAATATGAACTGCTGTTCAAAAATTAAGGGGCAGTGACCGGACGCTTTCGCTTTTTACATGGTTTGCTGAATATCTATTGGAATTCTTGACAAATTGTCCTTGAATTTCGAGAATGTAAAGCACATGTTTTACTTTAAGAACAGTAGAAACAGTATACTGTAATTAAAAAATTAAATATTGAATATTTGACGAGATATGGGCATTTGTATGAAATAATTTTTAAATAATTTTTCATGATTTGTTAGTCAATTCCTTCGAGCAACTCATATAAAAAGACCAGTTAAATATCGTGATAACGCAGAAAGATGTTGGCAATACAGTTTTTTCTTTTTCTCGTTTAAGGCAGTATTTATTTATAGAAAGGTATGTTTCATGTTTCATTAGGATGGGTTTCGTTTTACTTTATTTTTTTTTTTAGTCTCCCGTTTTAACCTCTCCACCGATTTCTATAATATTTATTTATTTATTGTTTTTATCTTCCATTATATACAGGGTGATTTTTGTTTTAAGTTGTGAAAGTAAAACCCTATAACTAAAGAACCACTGATTCAAATGACCTGAAATTTCACCAGTATGCTCCCAAAACAATGGGAATTTTTTAGATGTGGTTGAAAAAAAAATAAAATCGCACCGACAGATTGCGCTGTATATGCAGTGAAGTCGGGAGACGAGCTTGCACATGACACACGCACAGTGGTGATAAAAACGTGAAACACGCATACTTCGTGTTCATTATTCTACTGATATCCTCGCAATGACCGTGCCATTGACGAGCCGTGCGTCGTTAGTGAAACTGTATTAGAACAATGACAGCGCAGCAACTGCTCTTAGGAGATTCAGGACATTTAAGAAAAGTTCCAATGGCGACAAAAGGCCTACGGAAGATGGTTTCTGAAAGTACCGTCCATTGTTTTCCTCCCACTGATGATTTTTTGTTTCTGTTAACTTACAGCGCCATCTGTCGGTGCGATTTTAAGTTTTTTTTTTAACCACGCCTAAAAAATACCCATTGCTTTGGAGGCATACTGGTCAAATTTTAGGTCCTTTTGATCAGCGGTTCTTTTGTTATAGGATTTTACTTTCACAACTTTAAAAAAAATCACCCTGTATTTGCTATAGTTTGATAATAGTTTTCATTTAAGGCTTTTCTCAAATTCAAACTGGCAACTTTCTGACAAATTCCTGAATTTATTCTATTCGTAGGAGCGTAAAATTACCAGGTGCTCTGGATAAAAATTGTCAGAAGTTGAATATCGTTTGGTTTTTTCCCCTTAAATATGCGAAGGTTTCTTTTTAGAGGATGCCGTGAAAGTGAGTGTTTTGAACGGAATTTCCGGATGCGATAGGCTGTGAAGCGTCGTCGTGAGACAGCAATTGATTATAACACGAGATGTAATACTTTCATCGAAAAATGAAAACACTGTTCGATTACATATCACTTCAATAGTCATTCCTGCCATTTTCGCGTTTTTACTTAAAAATAAATCGAAGAATCGATCAGAACGTTCCGCGGTGTAGAGCGAGGAAGAATATTTTTTGTCTGAAACGATTTTTTTTCTTTAAAAAAAAAAAATAAATAATGAAAAATTTAGAAAAGCAAAGAAAAAGAAATATATATTTCTGTATATGTCTTGTAATATTATATTTACAGTCATTTTATTAAAGAAACAAATTATCTTTACAAGCAGGAAAGGTTTGAATAGATTTAATAGATTTTTTAAAAAAAAGTGTTTTTAATGTTAAAAATTGTATTCTGGAAAAAATAATGAATAAACAAGTGGGTAAGTGTGATCAAAGATCGCTCAAACGGTTTCGTTTAATATTCCTTTCAAAACACTTTAACCTTTCTTTAATAAATTTAAATGAATTTCATTTAGCAAAAAAAAAAAAAAAAAAAAAAAAACTCATGTTTTTTGTTTTTTATAAAGTAAAAATTTACCGGTCTATTTTTTCGTTTTTTCGAGTATCAAAACCAGCCCGATAGCGGGCGAAGTTGTCAAAATGTTAAAATATGCAAATATTTAACTAATCGGATTTTTATCATGATTCAATATGTTTCTCAAACTCGCATATTTACTATTCTCTATTACTCCTATTGATACTCGCTTTGTATTATTCTCAAACATCTGAAAAATTCGTTAAACTTCCAATAGGACGTCAGATTTTCTTTTTAATTCTCTAATGACGTGATATTAATCTGCTTTGTGTACATACACATATTCATACTCCTTGTATTATTGAAAAATCTTTGAAAATTTCCGCTTTATTACCACTATGAAGTCAATCATTTTTATTTCATATTAATCTTTTTTTCAATGGGTGAAACTTTTTATTTCATTTTCATTTTTCACGTGGAAATCGTCTGATAGAAAATTAATTATTGTAGAAAGAATTTCATCGTGGATTTTTACTTTTTGGCATGTGCTATAACGAAAAATGTTTAAATTTAATAGGAAAAGACTGTTAGAATTTTGGTTTTTTATCTCTATTTATTAAAATTATACGAATTTTTCAAATTTTAATATTTTCAGCTCTTCACAGCTGATATTCTGATTTATACACAAAGTTTCAACTCTATAAGTTACATAGTTTCCGAGAATGGCTCTGTGACAGACAGACAACGCAGCGGGAGCAATAGGGTTTCGTGAGATGAACGAAACCCTAAAAATACACATTTATTTGTTACACATTAATGTTTAAAAATTAAAAAACTTTCAAAAAATTATAAGTAAATCACATTTTGCATGCAAAGGCATTAACGTTTTATTTTAACTGTGATTTATGTCCGAATATGAGAATAGATATTTGAAACATGAAATTTTTATGGAACTTTGTAAAGAAGGAATTCAATTTCAAAAACATATAATATTTTGACAAAATGTTTCTTTTTTTTTTTTTACGTTTCTTCCGTTGTATTCGTCAGGGAGTTTTCTGAAATTTTATTCTTGTTTGATATTTATTAATTTACTTCTGGAAATTTAACCCAAATATATATTTTTTTCTGTTTCTTAAAGACATATTTGAAATTATAAGCCTAATTGCCAATGAGTTTAATGTTTTTCAATTTTTCTATTAAACTACCGCTTATTTTTTTCTTTTAACCCTTTATATCCTGAATTAATTTTCCAGCTACTTTTTAATTGTATTTTTGCATCATTGGATACGTTTTGGTGCAGAATAAACATAGGAAAGAGGAAAATAATTTTTATAGTGTTTTAGTGGTTAATTATGCAACTGAAACCACCATAAATTTTTTACCCTATGATATAAAATAAAAATAGTAAATTTCAAATAGTAAACTTCAAATAAAATATAGGAAATGTTCACCTGTAAAGTATAGAAAATAATAGCACTAAATAACCGGTATCAAACCACTAAAATTACTCAAATGAAGAACAACATGCATGCCAATTCTATTGCAAAATGGATTTCGAATGTAGCGTGGCAAATGTAAAATCCCTACAATGCAAAGAAAGAGGCTATGTGCTTGAATTTGCCATCTCCTGCCTGCTGTCAGAAATACACTCTTTGTGCCATTGTGAATACCGTTAGGAAAAACGGTCATATTACGAATATAGAGGTGTTTTATTAAAGTGGTACTTATAAGTACCGTCAGGATAAAAAGGGTTAATTCGTGCAAAAAAGTAAAAAGGATTTCAAGTCTGTAGATGATTTATTTGATACATCGTTTTGATGGCCAATGTATTATTTTTGACATAAAATATAATTTACCCCGCACAGCATAGTTATTATCCTGTAAATCAATTAGAATTTCGCCCTATGCCCAATCCATGGGAACGGTTGTGGCCGTGACGACGCACTTCGCCACACCTAAATTACAACAAGAAATTTTGTCTACAAAGGATTCCAAACAGCTGCTGCACTATGCAGAGGAAGATATGGTTTCAGAGTCTTACAGCTCTGACTCAAATGATGATGATAATACTGTTTTTGAGGAATTCGAGCCTACGTGATTGTAAATGTATTTCTGCTCGAAACTTTAAAAATTTTACCAACTGTTAGTTTATTGAAAATTTTACCAACTGTTAGTTTATCGAACATTTTACCAATTGTTAGTTTAAAGATTGTTTATATTTTAATTCTAAAAGCATGTGTTTATTTCTATTAGACGTTGTGTTATAGTTTCATTGAATGATTTTAATTATACATTTATCATCATATCACTCATTTTTATTTAAATGTGTTATTTTCATTCATCTTGTTTTTATAAAAAAGTTTTAAATCTATTTTATATTTCAATTTCATGTTCTTATTTGATCCTTTTTTTTTTGCCGCAGCATGTCCCTAAAGGGACTTTGTGCCATAAAACCCCAATCAACCAACCAACCAACCTAAATTAGTTTTGTTCATAAAGAGTTCAAAGAAAATCTTTTAAATGGAATATATATATATTTTTTTTAATTTAACCAACTTTCATTTATCTGAGTACATAATAATAAATATATTTTTTTCTTAAATATCATTTTCATATTTAAAGAAAGAGTTTTGCTGTGACATGGATGGTAAAAGAGAAACTAAAAAAAAAAAAGTCACGCAGTTTAAGGTTGAATAATTCTAAAAAAAATTTCGTGCCTAAAGAAGTTTCTCCAACCTTACTAATAAGGTTGTTTAAGCTATATAGAATTATTTAAAAGATCAAACTGATTCCGTAACGGCTTTTTCTCTTTATGTTGATGAATCTTATTAATTTCTGGTACTTCTGAGAGGAAATACCTTTACCGTTATAAAATAAAACGAAACAAGTTGATTGAATGCAAGTAATTTGCACTAAACCTGAATAAAAGAAAACTTTATAAAAAGAGTAAAAAATTATTGTACTCACACCACTAAAATCTAATTCTTATTTATTTAAGAAAAACGAACGCATTTTGAATCGCAAACGCTTTAATTTCAAGTAGTGGATTAAAGTAAGAAGTGAACGGCGTCGGTACGGCCAAAGAATATAGAATAGATAAGAACTACAGCTTAGAAAAAGCGTAACTGTCGCCATCTATCGCTAGCTTTATCATAACATTACAGATTGAGATATGTGGAGAAAACAACCATACAGGATTACGCGGCAAGGCGGGAACTTTGCTAAACCTCTGACGACCTTGACATGCGCGCGCATTCTAGACGAAAACAATAAGAAGACTAGTCGTTGGGGGCCACCGTAATACTTACCCATCATGGATATGCATAATGTAAAATATTAAAATAAAAATGTGTAAACTACTTATACGCATTGCAATTCAAATAAAATCGTGGCTTGATGACGTCATAAACTTTAAAGGCTCGATTACTGAATGGCTTGAAAGAGGTTTTTCCTTATAACTCCAAAAATAATAAGCCTATTAACTAGCGGTTTATTGCATCTGATTAAGCGTCAAATTTCCAATTAAAATATATCTTTAAAGTGAAACTTCGATGAAATACAGGGTCATGAAAAATCGAAGAGTGTGGAAAATAGGATTCCAAATATCTCGGCAACTCATTATCCGATCGACTTCATGCTTTATGCAAAATTTATGTTTTTTTATTGTCTTTTATATTCATTTCTTGAAATAAACAATTTCGAAAATTTTTATATACCTTTTATCAGAACGAATATTTCGAGAGTTCGAAAAAAATAGTTCCGGTTAATCGAGGTTATTGAAATGAAATAGGCTTCTTCCTATTATTACATACTAAGTACATAACAAATTGCAAGTCTCTATCTCAATTTTTTCGGGAGATAGAGCGTTTACAGACACACAGACGGACGGCAAATTTTTTTTTTCTAAAAATATGTTTTTCGGAATCTCCAGTGTTTGAAACGTGTAAATCCGTCAAAAAAAATTTTTCGATTTTCAAAACGATTACAAGACTTACCCAGAATACGGGGTAATCGGGGTAACCTACGTATGATGGGTAAATAATAAGATCAATTTTTAACTCTTTTTTTTTTTTTTTTTTTCCTTAAAAGTAATGATTCACAGAGATACAGCTGTCAATTAATTGAAAATGCAGTTTCGATTGCCCATTAAAAAGAAAACACATGAAGTTGAAATATCTTGTTTTTTGTTTCTGTTCTTAGCAGAATAAAACAAAAAGAATTTATTTCATACCATCTGCAAAAGAGACAAAAAAAAAAAATTCTTAAAAGAAAAAATATATATTTGTTCAATTTATTGCTTAACAATTTTTTTTATTGTTTTTTCTTTTAAGCTATAATGCAAGTCAAACTTTTTCATATAGATATTTATTTTTAATGGAAATAGAAATACAATAATATTGATATTTAAAAAGAAAATATGGCTTTCATTATATATAAAATCGAAGTGGGGGGCGGGACAAGAGCATTATCTCCTTAAGTCGTGTGTTTACAACAGAAAACAGCTGAAGCTTATAGCAGATATGTCACAGTATGAATGATGGAAAAAAGCGCAGACATTTTATTCTGGTTTCGAGTCAAGTGCGCGCGCATGCATCGCTGCGCTTCATCCCTGTAAAGTTTGTTTTGCAGCAACACTTTACCCGTCATGAACGTACGGGTCCCAGTTTTACATTAGCCCTATGGAAGCTGTCATTCTTCATGTTCTATTTCTTTGGTTAAAAGGGTGAAAATGTCTCATGACTTAAGCTGCATGTCGCTCTGTCTTGTCAGTGTGCTGCCTGCCTTTCGCTAATATTTTCATTTTATGTTCAGATTCAGAAAGAACGCCGTACAGACGTTCACTTCTTACTTCAATTGTTCAATGGATAATTTGCAATGAAAATATTTGTCATATAAACTGCGTTCATTTTTCTTATATAAATAACTAATTGATTTTAGTGGTGTGAGTACAATATTTTTTTTTCTGTTGTTGTAATGTTTTCTTTTACTCAGTTTTAGTGCAAATTACTTAAATACAATCAACTTGTTTTGCTTTACTTTATAACGGTACAGTTATTTATTCTTAGGACAGATAAATGAGTAACAAATAGAACGGAATTTAATAAGATCCATCAAAGTAAACAGAAAAAGCCGCTACGGAATCAGTTTGATCTTTTAAATAATTCTATATAGCTTAAACAACCTTATTATTAAGGTTGGAGAAACTTCTTTAGGCACGAATTTTTTTTTAGAATTATTCAACCTTAAACTGCATGACTTTTTTTTATTTTTTAGTTTCTCTTTTATAATCCATGTTACAGCAAAACTCTTTTTTTTAAATATAAAAATGATATTTAAGAAAAAAGATATTTTTTATTATGTACTCAGATAAATGAAAGTTGATTACATTAAAAAAAAATATTCAGTTTAACACTAGAGTGGCCGGAAATTTTACTCACGTTTTATAAAACTATTTCACAGCAGAATTCTTAATTAAAACTATTTAACTTATCCATTTAACATATATCTGTGAGGTATATATTTAGTTTATTTTTAAAAGAATTTTCTGGTTCGAATCAGAATAAATTCATTTAGTAACGGTCAAAACGACCGCTCATGGCCGTTCTAGTGTTAAAAGATTTTCTTTAAACTCTTTATGAACAAAATTAAATTAGGCGGGGCAAAGGGGGTGGCCACGGCCACAACCGTTCCCATGGATAAGGCATAGAGCGAAATTTTAATTGATTTACATGATAATTTATTTTAATTATTCACATTTTTTTATCATACATTTTTAAATCACCATTCATATTACATCACTAAATTATTTTCATTCATAAATGCAAATATTTTATTTAGCAGATCAAACAGCGTTTTTTATTTATCATTAAAAGTAATGCATCTTAAAATAAAGTAAATAAAATGAAATCAAAAGACAATATCCAATTGATGTTTAAACCTAATTTTCAGGTTACGACAATCACAAAAAAGTGATCACAAGAAAACAATCGACAAAAATGAAATGTATATATTATTTATTAGAAAACAAAATATATTATTAGAATTTTTACTGTTGCACTGAAAATATGTGAAATTTTATCGAGTGTAGGAAAGAAATTCATCTCGCAAAGTGTCATAAAAATACATTCTTTTTCTTTCTTTCTGTTTTTTTAGAACACATTTTAGTTGCATTTACGGAATATCACAAGAGCACACCTTCCTATCGAGCTTTATTTGCAAATCACTGTTTTATAAGAACATGATCTATATTGGATATATTTATGTTAAATGTGAGAAATACTGTTGCTGATAAGTTCTTTCCAAACCATCCGTACTTCCTAAGGTGGGTCGACCCCTCAAGCAAGGGATTCTACTCCGAAAGATGAGTCGAAATGCCCAGCCCATCCCTACAAAGAATCACGTACGAAGGTGCGCGGGCACCTTAAGTTCTTACCCCATGGTCTAACATTTTCATTTTATATTCAGAAGGAGCGCCGTACCAAAGAAATAGAACATGAAGAATGACAGCTTCCATAGGGCTAATGTAAAACTGGGACCCGTACGTTCATGACGGGTAAAGTGTTGCTGCAAAACAAACTTTACAGGGATGAAGCGCAGCGATGCATGCGCGCGCACTTGACTCGAAACCAGAATAAAATGTCTGCGCTTTTTTCCATCATTCATACTGTGACATATCTGCTATAAGCTTCAGCTGTTTTCTGTTGTAAACACACGACTTAAGGAGATAATGCTCTTGTCCCGCCCCCCACTTCGATTTTATATATAATGAAAGCCATATTTTCTTTTTAAATATCAATATTATTGTATTTCTATTTCCATTAAAAATAAATATCTATATGAAAAAGTTTGACTTGCATTATAGCTTAAAAGAAAAAACAATAAAAAAAATTGTTAAGCAATAAATTGAACAAATATATATTTTTTCTTTTAAGAATTTTTTTTTTTGTCTCTTTTGCAGATGGTATGAAATAAATTCTTTTTGTTTTATTCTGCTAAGAACAGAAACAAAAAACAAGATATTTCAACTTCATGTGTTTTCTTTTTAATGGGCAATCGAAACTGCATTTTCAATTAATTGACAGCTGTATCTCTGTGAATCATTACTTTAAAGGGAAAAAAAAAAAAAAAAAAAAAGAGTTAAAAATTGATCTTATTATTTACCCATCATACGTAGGTTACCCCGATTACCCCGTATTCTGGGTAAGTCTTGTAATCGTTTTGAAAATCGAAAAAAAATTTTTGACGGATTTACACGTTTCAAACACTGGAGATTCCGAAAAACATATTTTTAGAAAAAAAAATTTGCCGTCCGTCTGTGTGTCTGTAAACGCTCTATCTCCCGAAAAAATTGAGATAGAGACTTGCAATTTGTTATGTACTTAGTATGTAATAATAGGAAGAAGCCTATTTCATTTCAATAACCTCGATTAACCGGAACTATTTTTTTCGAACTCTCGAAATATTCGTTCTGATAAAAGGTATATAAAAATTTTCGAAATTGTTTATTTCAAGAAATGAATATAAAAGACAATAAAAAAACATAAATTTTGCATAAAGCATGAAGTCGATCGGATAATGAGTTGCCGAGATATTTGGAATCCTATTTTCCACACTCTTCGATTTTTCATGACCCTGTATTTCATCGAAGTTTCACTTTAAAGATATATTTTAATTGGAAATTTGACGCTTAATCAGATGCAATAAACCGCTAGTTAATAGGATTATTATTTTTGGAGTTATAAGGAAAAACCTCTTTCAAGCAATTCAGTAATCGAGCCTTTAAAGTTTATGACGTCATCAAGCCACGATTTTATTTGAATTGCAATGCATTTTATAAGTAGTTTACACATTTTTATTTTAATATTTTACATTATGCATATCCATGATGGGTAAGTATTACGGTGGCCCCCAACGACTAGTCTTCTTATTGTTTTCGTCTAGAATGCGCGCGCATGTCAAGGTCGTCAGAGGTTTAGCAAAGTTCCCGCCTTGCCGCGTAATCCTGTATGGTTGTTTTCTCCACATATCTCAATCTGTAATATTATGATAAAGCTAGCGATAGATGGCGACAGTTACGCTTTTTCTAAGCTGTAGTTCTTATCTATTCTATATTCTTTGCTTTTAACAACGAAAAACCGGTTTGAATATCAGAATTTGTCTCGTGTCTTGCGCTACATGTCGCTCTGTCTTGTCAGTGTGGGGCCTGCCTAAGTCTGTGCTCTGTCGCATCAAAACTCCGAAAAGCGATCTGGGCATCATGTTGCCCATGTCCGGTTCTTCAGAACTTTTCGTCACTAACATAATATTGTTTAATGCTGTCACCCTCTATAACAGGATAATAAAATTCAATTAATCCTTCCAATGCTTCTCACTAAATTAAATCACGTTTTATAAAATAGATTTTGTGGTACAATAAATTAATTATATAAGTAATTTATTTTAAACTACACAATGCATAGTTGCCAACTTCCTGATTTTTTGAATACCAGTAAAATCTTACAAAAAATTTCGCTTTATTGAATTGCAGAAATTGTCCGATTAAACAAAACAAATAATTTTTCATGAAAATATTAGTATGAAAAAAAAAAATCGGGAGATTGGATACTATGATAATGTAGTTAACAGAATTTCTTTTCCTCGCCATCTAGAGCAATAACATCATCCTCTTTAATAAAAAGCTATGCGTTGCTGACGACTGGGATTTTCGATAATGGTTGCCACAGATTATCTCGGAAAATAAACATTTGAAGTTGCTGAAAAAAATTAATAGCTCGAAAAGTATTTGTCAGAAAATTGTTAGACAAACTGCGTTAGAAAGGTAAAAAATTGTATTTTTCTTGATATAAATTTCATATACAATGATTATGCCGTTTTTCAAATATTGAATTTCAAAAATTACCAAATTTCACAATGGAGTACCAAGCGAAATCTTCACGCGTAAAAAGATAGTGATAACGGCCATGTGTCCTGACGTATACTGGCTATAGCACGAGTCACAAATTATAGTAGCCTTACTGTTCTGTTAAAATATAAAAGTGAATTATGATGCCACAAGTGCATGATTTTTATTTAATTTTAGTATAATCATCTTAGAAACAAGGTATTGGAATTTTTTTTTCGAATGGGACTAATAAATTGGCCAATACTGTATACTATTTTGAGTTTTAAAGAGGAAAGGTGGGAGAGCGCTTTATATTATTTAGGTTTCGTCAGGAACTTTTGGTCAGAATTGAAAGTTTAATACATCAAACCGTAAAAAATTAAATCGACATTAAATCGGAAATAACTATAACGACTGTCCTTCAGTTCCCCAGGTAGCACAGAGATATCGGCCAATATCCACGGCAATATTGGCCAATATTTCGAATATCGCTGAATGTCGAACGTCAAATTTACAACATCTGCCGATATTCACAGACATAACTTAAAATTAGTTTGAAAAAGAAAGCATTCAAAAGAGCTTTTTGCATTACTTATGACATCATAGTACAGAAATAGTATTCTAAACAATAAAATTTAATAATTTTGCAATTTTTAAAAAACTTGACTTTTTAATGCCTTATTTTTAATATTTGGTTACATTGGCCAATGTTGTAAAAATGATATTACTATTACAACATTCAGGGATATCTATCGACATTCGTAAAAAACACTATCATTTTTCGGTCATTTCAAGATATCTGTCGACATTCCGCATATCTGACGAAATTTGTAACCTTGACGGAAGTGAAAGGAAAGTTCTAAAGGACCACCCATTTGTGTAGTTTTCGTCAATGTGCATTTGATAGACGAGTCGGGCATGAAATTTGCACAGAAAGAAAAAGTCTATATAATAATTTTCTCTAGGAATGTATAGTTATTTTTATATATAAGAAAAGCATGTGAAAATTTGTGCTTTATAAAAAAAACTAAAGATACTATACTATATTTTTATACTATGTATTTTATACTATTTTTAAAAATGTTTTTACAAGGAAAAAATTCAATTTATGTAATTTTTAAATGGATGCTTGTTTATCTTTTTTAAAATGTTTCGAATTTCCGACTTTTATAAGAATTTTATTTTTTATTATTGTAAGAATACAAGTTTAGTTTCAAAAGTAGGACACTGATTTTTTAATTAGGCACTATTAATAATAAATATTTTATATAATGCATCTAATTAATTATTATTATTATATAATAAGCTTTTAGGACTAATTTATGTGGTGTTAACTTTTCTGTAGTGTATTTTTGAAAAAATGTACACATATTTCTGACTTAAAATTAATAAAAAATATATATTTAATTTCTCACAAAGCAAAATTCAAAGTAATGGGGTTGTTAAAACTTTCTTTATAGTTTTGTGCAAGGGGAACACATGATTTTTAACATAGCAAGCTTTAAAATTTCGTTTAAATTTTTAAGTTTTTAATTTCTTACTTATTTTAAAATATTTTTTTACAAAATTTCCAACAAACTCAGTAATAAAAGTGATATTTAAAAAATCATTGCTAAAAGAACGTAAAAAAAAATATGTCGATTGTGATTGAAAAATATGAGATAATTAAATGATAGTTTTGTCATTTGTTAGACATTTTTAATTCCAGTAACAGAAAAATCTGTTCCACCAGCTTTTGTTAACAGCTCTTTATAACAAGTTTTTCCCTGCGTTTCCAGCGATCATACTTATGTACTTGTGTTTGCTTTTGTCTTGTTACCGATACTAGACTTTCCTAAGCAGAGAAATCTCATTTTACAATGAGGGATTTCTGTCCACCATATCTGGGGTGCAAAAAAGAGATTGTTATTCAGTAATGAAAAAATAAGTCATTTAATATCAAAAAATGTTATTCAGGAATGTTAGAAAAATATATCGCTCAATATCAAATGATGATATTCAGCAATGTAAGAAAAAAATATCACTTAATGTCAAAAAATGATATTAAGAAATGTTGGAAAATATTGGCCAACATTCACAGATGTCAAAAACTAATATTCACAAATATTATTGTAGGGGGGGGGGGGGGCATTTAACGTTGGCCAATATCAAATTTTGATATTGGCCAATATCTTTGTGCTACCTGGGTCGTTTGTTTAGATTTTCATTTAAAAATATAAAATCATTCAACATTGATTTTAGGTATATTTAAGGTAATTATCACGGGCCCGGGCAACGTCAGGCATGTCAGCTAGTTTAACTTTCAGCTAGTTCAGCCTTCAATAGTTTCAGCTAGTTTAGCCTTCAATAACTCTTGAATAGAGATTTTCCAAGTCATTCTTGGTCTTTCCCTCCTTCGTCCACCTTTCGGGCTCTATTCTAAACACTGAGCTCTATAATAATACGGAGAGCTAACACCGATCCACTTTCTGCCGCAACCGCATCACACTTTCAGTGCGCGTAAGTAATGAATCCTCCACTTTTCTTAATATTACAGGCAATTTTTTTAACTTTTCCGTGTACTTTTTGTCACTTTTAGTTATTTCTACAGCTTTTTCATATTTTTATGAGCAATATTTAACATATTTTTCTTTCTTTTTTAATGAGCTAATATAAAATTTCCTTTTTAACAAATATCAAATTAAATATTGGCGATGAATTTAAATAAAACCTGTAGTTTTTACAATAAAAAATGTATATCAGTGAAAATTGTAAGCAACTTCGTCATATTTTTAAAAGATAATCTAATTTGAAAATATCAACCCCATACCATTCTATGGGAGAAAATCTGTGTTTTGCCAAAGATTTTCCCCTGAAAATCTTTGGCATTGTATTCATGGGCGGACCGCTCAATACAATGTATTAGAATAGGAATAAGTTAGCTCTCCGTTTTATTGTGGAGCTCAGTGGTTATATCTGGAGCTCAGTGTTACCAATTCACAGCCGCCATATTGTTGTAAAGCAAATGATATGTTATAATAAATTATGAAATCTTAGAGCGCAAAATCCAAAGTTTTGTAAATTCATAATAAAAAACCTATTTTAAACTTTTCAGAACAATGTCTGAAATTTCTTTAAAAAATAAAAAAAATAAATTGAAAAATGACTAGTTTTGTTTACTTTCAAAATTTCCAACATTCCCCAAAATTCCTGGTTTATTCCCCCAAAAATTCTCGGGTTTATTCCCGTCTTTCAAAAACTGAGGGTTTTTTTTTCTTTTTTTCAACTTTACTTAAATCTAAGGCTCTGCATAAATCTACATTAGGGAAGTGGTTACTTTGGTTGTCAGGAAGATATATAGTTTTCGGAAAAGAGAGAAGGATTTAGCGGGCGGCCCAGGTAGCACAAATATATTGGCCAACAATGGCAGCTCGTGACTCGGACTTTTTGGGGGCAGTAAATAGATGGGGCACAAAAATTTTATTCTTTTCTTACAATTATTTTTTTTTTTTATAGAAAACTTTTCCTTGTTTTAATGGCAGAAATCTTTATTACTAAGTGAATAGAGGCAAGTGTTAAGAATCTTCATTAAGTTTTTTGGGGAATTCGGATAATTCGATTTAGTGTAGTGCCTCCCTCTCTCTTGCTGTAAGCTGCTTTAGGCAAATTTTCTTTTACAAAATAGTGGTAAGAAAATAATAAATTTCGCAACCATGCATTTAGTGCCCTAAATAAAGGCAGTCACAAGCCACCACTGTTGGCCGCTGTCAAAATATAATATGGGCCAATTTCAAGATTTGATATTGGCCAACGCTATATGACCCCCCCCCCCCCCTTCCCCTACTAAATGATATTCATGAATATTACTTTTTGACATCTGGTAATGTTGGCCTATATTTCCCAACATCTTTTAACATCATTTTTTGGCATTAAATGACATATTTTTTTGGCATTAAATGACATATTTTTCTGTCATTGCTGAATATCATCATTTGACTTTGAGCGATATATTTTTCCTTTTCATTACTAAATAACATTTTTAACACTTTCCAACCTAGTTGAAAAGTGTTTATGACTTCGGTTTGTCTGGCCGTCTGTCCGTGCTCTAACTCCCGTAAATATGCTCGGATTGCTCTGCAATTTTTATATGTTATTGTCGCTATCTATAGCATGTACCCTATTTCAACGGAAGTGTGTAGCACTTATAGTTTTTTACAGGGACACTCAAAAAAATTCCGTTACATTGCGGTCTATGGGGAAAAATCATTTGCGGTTTATTTAAATAATGTTTCACTATTTTAAACGCATTGAAATTTATATATATCACTAAGGTGCAGTAAAAGAAGCTTACTATGGAATAGGGTGTGCATAGCACTTAGAGTTACTTTACAGGGACAGTCAAAAGAATTCCGTTACATTACGTCTATGGAGAAAAATCGTCTGCGGTTTATTTAAATAATGTTTCCCTATTTTAAACGCATTGTAATTCATATATATCACTAAGGTGCATTACAAGAGGCTTACTACAGAATAGTGTGTGTATAGCAGTCCTCGTTCATTTACAGGGACACACAAAAGAATTCTCTACTGTTTGTTAACAATAATTCCTGGAAGTGCGTTTTAAGTTGCTGAACGCGATTTTAATTTGAACTCGCTTTTTGTTTATTACGTGGTGTGTATAAATTCTGTAGATCCTATACAGGGAAGCACAAAAGTTCGCGAACACATTTCCTTTATTGACAGAAACTCCAGACGGAGAATTTTAAACTGTGCTATGCGTTTCCTAACTAAACTAAAATTTAGCATCCAATGAAGTATATATACAAATCTATAGATCATATACAGGGCTGAATAAAAGTATTCGGATATTTTTCCGAATATTGTATATGTTGGAAATTCCTGAAATTACGTTTTTAAATAGGTTATGCGTTTTTCAAATTGTTTACTTAGATGTTATCTTTCAGCTTATTAAACGGTAATGATTTGTAAAATCATTTTGGAAGCGTTGGAAAGTGTTACATAATCTATGCTTGACGCATGATTTTTCGTTCTTGTTAGATATCAAACAATTCCTTTTTCGTACCTTCTTCTAGACACTGTAGTTATAGGTTCCTAGACTGTCAAAGTAAAATTCCCTAGATTCTCAAATCACGTGACTTGGGAAGAATACGGTATTTTGATAGGCTGACACTGTTTTATATGACTATAAACAGGTATGTTAAAAATACATAAACAGAAAAAAAGGCAAAGTTTATAGGGAGAAAATCGAAATAATGTGTAGCTCCGCCCTAAATCCATTCCCTTTTCAGTATTTTTTTTATGTATATTTGTGAATATTTACGTGTGATACCCATCGCACAACTGGAAGCTAAATAAATATATATGACACAATCAACCATAAGGAATATTTAACACACACAATATATGTGTAAATTTTTTTTTATTTAAAAAAAAAATTGTTTTTACAGAAGGAGGTATGGGTATGTTTTTCACTTTTTAAGAATATATATCATTGTGTTTTACACATTTTTTCACTGAAAGAAATTGTAAAAATCTGCCAAATTATAATTCTTTAGTATCCTTAAAACATATTTTAAATTCATGAAATACAGTGCAATGATTTTTAAGAAAAGACACTTTTTGCAATATTCAAAAATTAGATATTTTTCTCAAATAATATTAATGCAATTTACATTTATATTCAAATCGTACCGCAGAGACGGTTGTCGGCCTACTTTATATAGCTACATTTTCGGCGGAGTTTAAATATAAAAAACAGCGAGGACGGAGTACAGATGTAACAAAAACATATTAATAGGTTTCTGGCGTATAAACCGTAAATTAATACTGATAGCTTGATATTTTAGGAAATTTATTGTTCACTAAAGAATAATTTCTGATAAAACAAAATCAGCAAATTATGTTAAAAAGCATGAATATGCTTTAAACTTTAAACAAATTTTACACATTCTTATCCGACATCGCCCTTTATTATTCTCAGATAATCCTTGATTACTGTAAAACTCCTTTAAAATTATTTGCGATAAGAATAACTATAATAACAATATTAATAAAAATCCTTGAATAAGAAAAAAAAACTGGAATAAAATACCAGTTAGCATAATTTGGGAGAAATGCTAGTGAGATAATAAAGTCATGGAGTGGGTCAGAGATTGCTTTAGATTAATGGTGTTTGTCATGAAATGTTCGCCCTATCGCGGGCGAAATCTGAATCATATTTAGTGAGGAAGTTGTTGGCTTTTCCCTTACATATTAAAGCAAGAAACGTATATTTTAAGTTTTGTTACTATTATTCCTGAATAGTATAGAATTCCTCCACACTTTTTGTTTTTTTTTAATGATAAATATATTATAGCCAATCTTGAAAAAGATTTCGTAAAAAGATTTTGGCAATGCTAAGAACGAAAATGTAAACAAAAAACGAAAAGCGCGAAACTCGCATCTTTAACATACGAATGGTTAAGTAAAGTAATTTCATTCTTTTCAAAACACAAAAGTAGTTATGCCAAGAGATTTATCTACTTTTCCTCTATCTCAGAGTGCTAAACTCAAACTTTCAAATTGTGGTTTTATTACTGCTGACGATTTAAAAGACTTCAAACCAAGTGAACTCTCCAAAGGTTCCATAAGTTGCGCTTATTCTTTAGTTATCTTAAATAAGTATTTCATTTTAAACATTACCATAAAATAGAATCTAATTTATAAATTTGTATGTGCATTATGGAACTTATTTTATACGTATAAATTCTACATCCAATTTTAATTATATTTGTTTAAGAAAATTATTTTCTTTAACATGAATCAGATTGCCTCTAACAGAAAATTAACGGTCTGAGGGTATTTTTTTTCTCCAATTTTAACTTTCATTGCGTATGATGTCTTACACTCACACACCGTTTTTTTTAAAAATCGGTTTTAAAAAGGAAAAAAATCGTCAAACTTTGGGGATTTTTTTCTTTTAATGATAACCTAGCTATTATGCTTGTAAACAGTAGTTTGGCACGGGCTTGGAAAGCGCGCCAATCAAAAAGTTGCCAAACATCAGTGCTTGAGTATAACACATCTGTTCCCTTTCATTTTAACATATGATTCTATTTAATTTTGTATTCAGAAAGAAATCATTGTTCTGAGTCTAATGATCTACATTTGATGTGATTTTATTGTGAACAATCTGAAAGGTGGTGTATAATTTTTTGATACTTTTAGATTAGTTGGGCACAGGTGATAAATCTCCAAATATTTTTCCTATTGCCATTATTCGTATTACATTTATTTCATTTAAAATGTGAATCTTTCACTCCTTATGCATGTATTACAAACATTTAAAATACATGCTTTTCACTCATTTCATTTAAAATTATATTATAATAGTAATAAAAAATGGTACTTTTCTATTATCCCGTCAACCACTTTTCATAACAAAAAACTATCGCCAAATAAACGAGAGAATGTTGCCATTGAATATCAAAATAAATAAAATATAAGAATTTAAGGACACAATTGTTATTTTAATTAATGAAATAACTAATAAATCAGTAAAACAGAATGAAAAATACATGCAAATGTCGAATGTAAAACCACTAGATGACGTAACAAACATGTATCATGCTTCTGACATCTAGTAATGACATCTAGACATGTTTTTTTTTGTTATGAAAAGTGGTCGATGGGATAATAGAGAAGTACCTAATAAATATACCGTAAACGAAACATTTTATTTCAATATCAAGCATTGTTTCTAATTTTCACACACGAAAAATAGAAATTGCTATTGGCAAGATTTGCACCTAGCTAACATAAAACTACCCCCCCCCCCCACTTTTTTTTTTAGGTAGATTTCGTAAGAAATACTACCTATTACATTCTCCCCTAAGTTGGAATTCCTGAAAAATTTTTGCAGATCTACACCGATCAAGATTCCTAGAACAAAAAACCTCCTCCAGTTCAAAACTTTATATATCTAAATCTATCTATATCACTTTCTTATGGACATGATAACTTCCATAATTCTACAGAAATCGCTTCCAAACTAATACATAAAATCTCGGTCAAGTTCGTTCATGGGCAAAATCGAACCAAGGAAGTGGGTGGGGGGCAAAATGGGATCACTTCTTAATTTTCACACATATTGAAACCGTTTGAAGTTATTATTACTTCTAGGGAAAGGGCCAAAAATTTATGTATAACAGATTTTTGATTTTATTAAAAATGCTCCCAAGGGGAAGAAAAAATAGGGATTTCAGAAGAAAAAAATTCATAACTTCGTCAAGTTACAAGATATCAAATCTGCTTAAATTTATTATAAATCTTCTTAATATTATTTACAACTTTTATATTGACAAGTTTTTTTATAGGACCAACTCTTACAGCAAAAACAAAAAAATCCCTGACGGCTCTGCCTACAGGCAGATGTATATTTCAAAGTGGGTGGCCCCAACTGACGCATCATGGCAAATATGTCTTTCTTCTGCAATTCCCAATAAACAGTCGCCTCACGGTCTGCGTCTTCGAAATCTACCTGTGCCTGTAGGCCGAGTCGTTGGGGATTTTTTAAAAACAGGATTGTACATTACTCTTTTTTTTTTATAGTTTATCTGCAAAAGTAATTTTGCCTGCCTTTTTAATAATTGCAAATATCATTGCAGAAACTGGTTTGACACCGGAAGAAGCCCTTGATGTTCTTAATGTAGTCTTTCCCGATTCCAATAAACAAAAATCGACAGAAAGATTGAGTTGTAGTGCCTTTGATGTGCTGTCTGAAGAAAGAAGCTCTTTGCCAATATCGACGTCATGTAGTGCTTTGGATGCTATCTTAGGTGGTGGCATTACATTGTCAAAAGTAACAGAATTGTGTGGTTGTCCTGGAGCTGGAAAAACACAGCTATGGTAGTATTTTTTTTTTTTTATTAATCTTTTATATGCTTTGTGGGTACTTCTCTATTATCCTGTCGACCACTTTTCATAACAAAAAACTATCGCCAAACTGTAAGATTAAATGCCAAAAATGCAGTCCTATTGACTTGATGTCAGAAGTATTATACGTGTTTGTTATGTCATGCATGTATTTTTTATTATGTTTTACTGATTTATTAATTATTTCATTAATTACAATAACAATTGTGTCCTTAAATTCTTATATTTTATTTATTTATTTATTTTGATATTCCAATGGCAACGTTCTCCCATTTCTTTGGCGTTACAGTTTGGCGATAGTTTTTTTATGAAAAGTGGTCGACGGGATAATAGAGAATACCGTTTTGTGTAATAGTTTTATTATTTATAGCTTTCAGAAAATATGTTTAGCTCAGATTGAACTATTTTATCCTGATTGGTTGCTTTAAGCTTCTAAAAGTAAAATTTTTAATCATCATATTTTAATCTTTTTAGTAATTAAAAGTTGTAGATAAATCCGATAAAACAGCTTTTTTGCAAAGCTAAGATACCTGTTTTTATTTAACTTTAAAGTTAATATGTTTAAAACAAAGCTATAAACAATATTAATATGATTATTTCACTTCAACATGGGGCACAGTGGACCACCCATTCCTGGGGCACAGTGGTCCACAATCCACTCTGCTTCTGTAATGCATAATGTTCAAAATATTTAATAATTGCTTATTTACTATAAATAAATATTGTTTAAAAGTAGTTATTTAACTGTAAAATAAAGTAAGCAAAGAAAAATAACAATTTATTTAACAAAGTAAGAAATATTTTGTTTTGTATTTACTGCCTTTGATAAATATAACTGTAGTCTAATTGGTGATGATTCTATTCAAGTAAGATTCATGATACGCAAATTGAATGGAAAACAGTTTTTTTTTTCCAGAAACTGTAGATGAATCTATTGTTAATGTCAATGATTTCATAATATTGCTCCCAGATCCAAAAGTATTTCAGGAAAATTCCAGGCTCAATCTTTTACTCATAAGTATTTTGGAATTTCATTTGCAAATTTTAATGTGCGCTGACTTTTTGTACTTAAGTTATAACTTCAACTAAATTGCAATTGTTCCTGTATTAATCTGTTATTATTTTCAAAGTATAATAAAAAAAAATGTTTCTGTTTCAAAATGTTACTTGTAAATTTATATTACTATGTTATTTTGAGGGCAAAGGGAAAATAAAAAAGAATTAGATTAATGAAAAATAGATTTATATTGTATTTCAGATAATACCTAATAACGGTCCACTGTGCCCCGGTGGGTGGACCAGTGTGCCCCAGAAGTGAGGCACACTGGTCCATTTTACAAGTGCATATAAATTTTTTTTTTTTTTGAAAAATGTATTGAAAACTATGCTATGAGAAAATTATGACAAATGTATAAAGGTTTAAGGAATATTCAGAAATATTTTCATGCAGATCGGTTTGTCCATTAAAGAAAAAAAAATTTTAACTGAAAAAATGGTCCACTGTGTACCAGTCTCCCCTACATCTTTCGTAATTCTTGTGTCCTTGAAAATCTGTTTAAATTAAAAATTTGACATTACCTTAAAGATCTGATTTATAGGCTTTTATAGGAAAAGAGAAAACACTGCTCAATTGATTTCTATAGGGAATAACAATAATACATGCCAATTTTATCTACTTACGAATAAAAATGACTTCATGAATGTAAAAAGAAGAGCCACAGAATGAGCAGAGTTCAAGAAGAAAAACTGATAGAATCACTAATGTTTATTTTCATATAAACTGTCATTAGCACTCGCAAGCAATTGCAGTCTAAAAATTTGCAAGCCTACTGCTGATTGACTTAAAAGAAATATTCATTTTGCGTTTGATCTTTAAAAAAATAATAATAAATAAACATTCCAATTTAAAAAGTCCTTCCGGCCTGTACCGGGAGGAAAAGGTAGCTTTCCTATATCTTCGTTTTAAAATTTTAGCTAATGTTACACGAAAACAGCAAGCTAAAATGCAAAGAAACGTTTACAAAAGATTCGTTAATACTGAATTTGAATAAGAAATTCGCCAAATTATTGAGCAATAGCCAAATTGGCTTCATTTATGAAGACTTATTTTCATCGCCAAATTTGGCGATATTTCGCCAAATGTCGTCCAATTTTGGCAATTTTGGCGTTAACGGATATGAATATATAGTTTTATGCGTATGATTGGGAAAATTATTACAACAATGAAAGAAAATAATTTGCGAGTAATCGCGTTAATGTGCTGTTTTGTTTCAAAATGTCAGCCACCCTAGAATTTCAAACTGCTCTATCTCAGCCATTCTTTAAGATAGAGGTAAACCAAAAAAAGCTCTGGAATCCTTGTATCAAAGCCTAACACATAATTAAAAAATAAATTTGAATTTTTAAATTTTTTGTATATTTATTTTAGATTTTAAGTTATTTTACATCTTTAAATGGCCGCCATCTTGAAACAAGATGGCGGACCAAGCTGGCCAACGAACTCGGTCGAGACATTAGTGACCTTAATACACACAATTAGTTTCATCAAAATCGATTCATAATTACGGGCGTTATCGTATGACATAGGTCAGATATATATATATAAATCAACATTTGGACGGAGGGTGGTTTTGGGGTCTGGGGGTCATGATCGGTGAAAATATATCGAAATTTTCCGGAACTGCTTTCCTCCGAACGGCTGCAATAGGTAGCTTTATACTTTTTTGTATTGAAAGCTACCTAAAAATGTACCCTATTCTGATTGGCACCATAACAGGTCGTGGCACACATGGTCGTGGTAACATCCAAATATAAATCTAAAAATATCACAAGTTTTCTTTTAAAATAGCATCCTACTGCTACTATTACAAAGAGAGAAAAAATGTCTTTTTCTCTTTCTTTCTGATCAAAATAGCATTAAAATGACTTAAAATAGAATAAGTAATTTTTAAGGGGGTAAAAGTTATATTTTTTGTTTCTGTACGAGAAATAAAATTGCCAATTTCATAAAAATAAATAAAATTGCCAATTTCGGAAAGAATGAGCCCGAGCCCGAAGGCTGGTATAAAAATCGAGCCCATCTCATTTCTGCTCAATACCACAGAATTTGTTCATTGTTTGGAGGTGTCTTCTTTCAAAAAGTAAAGGCATTTAAGGTGTTGGGAATTGAGAAAGTGTTTGTTAAATAAAAGCGTTTGCTATTCGTGAGTGTCCATCA
This sequence comes from Maratus michaelseni, assembly GCA_963931845.1. Classification (NCBI taxonomy): domain Eukaryota; kingdom Metazoa; phylum Arthropoda; class Arachnida; order Araneae; family Salticidae; genus Maratus; species Maratus michaelseni. The sequence continues at coordinate 11,304,657 of OZ007593.1, read as the reverse complement.
ACACTACATTCTTTCATTTAAATTAGGTGCCTCATGAATGTTTGATAAGGTCTCAGATTAATTCATCATTTGAATAAAATGTGATTATAGATGTAGGAACAAATTTAGAATGTTTAAGCTTAGTGTTTTTCATTTTCACTAAGCTCTTTTCTGCAACTCCTCCTCTAATTTATGAAAAACATACAATCAAGAAAGAAGAAAAAATATATCAATCTTTGACTCAAAAATTCTATTCCCTTTTCAGAATGAAATGAGATTACAGGGTTCCTATGCGACTGGACAATATGGAAAACAGAGAAAATGACAAATGCTCAAAAAGTCTGGGAAAATTGCATTTTTTTTACTAAAACCTGGAAAAGTGTGGGATTAAAAAAAAAAATAATAATATGTGCGATCATGTGTCAAGATTCTTCCGAATTCATTCTGCAAAAAATTCAGATTTTTTACTAGCAAGTAGTATTTTTGCTACATTCATATTTTTAACATAATGATGTTTTAGACGTACAAATTTGTTGCTAAATAGGTGAAACTTCTGCGAAAGGAATATTGAGCCATGTTAAGGTGGCTAGGATGAGATATCATGAATATTTCAATAAGAAAAAGAAAATTATAAAACAAGCAAAAAAGGAAAGCTGTAGCTAAAGTTAAATTGTTAAAACACAAAAAATTGAGTGTTGCATAACAAACTGTTTCTAAAACAACACAAACAAATGACATGGTAGTAGAAATGTCAAAAAATATTTGAATGGTTGATATGTGAAATCTAATTATATCAATAAAATGTTACTTTGAATCCATCCAAATTGTATATTTTTAATTGTTTTTTATTGTTTATATTTTAAATATAAAAAAATAGATTACTTTTATTTTCAGAGGTATATTTAATCATTAAGATCTAGAATTGCTAATTGCATTTCTAAAAATGTCATGAATTGAGAGCATGGAATAGTAGGAAAAAATGGTCTGGAAAAGTCGGGGAATTCTGTTATTCAAATAGAGTATGAACCCTGGATTAGCAATCTCTTGATGAAGTCAAAATGATACAGTTGAACCTCGAAAATCCGGACATCCAAAATCCGGAAATCTCTAAAATCCGGACATTTTTCCGATTTTCGTTTTATTAATTTTCAAAGTAGAATAGCTCAGGGGTGATTCTGGTCCAAATTTTCCGAAAAATTAAGGCCATGATTTCCGAAAATGAATAAAAATATCGGTCATAAATCCGAAAATTCGGACATAAAATGTATCGGTATTTCGGCAAATGATCGCCGAAAAAAATCAATCTCGTCATTCGTTCGAAGAAAAGTCGCCAATTTTGTCAAAAGATCGCCGGAAAAACGGGACTTTCGTCAGAAAATCGCGAAAATATGGCAAATTTGGTCAAAAGCATTATGAAAAACAGCAAATTTCGTCAAAAGATCACGAAAAAACAGCAAATTTTGTCAGAAACATTGCGAAAGACAGCAAATTTCGTCAAAAACAAAGCGAAAAACGGCAAATTTCGTCAAAAGATCGCGAAAAAACGGCAGATTTCATCAAAAACATTGCGAAAAAAACGACAAATTTTGTCAAAAGATCGCGAAAAAACGGCAAATTTCGTAAAAAATCGCGGAAAAAACAGCAAAATTTATCGAAAGATCGCGAAAAAAGGCAAATTTCGTCAAAGGGATACATAAAAAAGTGGCGGGAGTGGACACCCCCCCCCCCCCTCTGTTGTAACTTTTCAGAAAATTTGAGACGAATTTCAGATTTTTTTTTTTTTTACTCAAAATTACCCCCGGAATAGCTGTAATTTCCATATTTCTCAAGGAATGCAGTTACATTCTTTTAACTGAACACTAAATAAATCTATATGGACTTATTCTGGTATATTTTTATACCACCTGGCCATTAATTGAAGAGTTTTAATTATTACAAAAACTGGCATGTTAAAAAAACAGACATAGAGTTCCCTTACTAGAGAATTTTGCACTCTTTATTAACCCATGAGAACGTACAGAACCTGATACGCTGATGACTGGACTTATAATTCTAATAAAATTTCTCAAGTACGTACAGTTTGCAGTTAAATTAAAAAATAACTAAAAAAAACAAAAACAAACAAACGTGCAAATTTGTTATCACTTGAATATTTTTCTTCTCTCCCTGTCGAAACAGAACTAAATGATCGACCTAGTAACCCATTGCCCTATGACCTTGATGCACTCGTCTCGTTTGGTCATTTCCTGAATCTGTTTTTGTTACTTTCAAAAGAGTTTTGAATGCAGAAAAGAAAAAGAGATAACAAGAGTTTTTTTTTCTTCACTTCTTTCTTTCTTTTTTTTTTTTTTTTTTTTTTTTTTTGTAATAATCTTATGATGAATAAAAGGAAAGAGTAAATTCTGAGCAAGAAATGTTTTTAAAACATATTTTATTATTTTTTTTCGTCACTAGGAGATTCTGAAAATACCACAAATTCTGAAATCAATAACTAAAATGTTTTAAAAAAAAAATCAACTTAAAAATACTTTGTCAGTTTCGCCGTATTTTTTAATGAATATAAATAATTTTAGGAAGTGTCTATTGTGTACTGTATTTAAATTTATTGTGTTTTGATACGTATATTTAATTTCAGCATGAGTATTTAGTGTATTATTCCTATTTTACTAGGAACAGCATGCGTATTAGTCCGCGGTCCGCCATTTTGTTTCTCAAACGATATCAAAATAAAGGTAACATCTGGCTAAAAGACATACAATAATCACAATATGTATGTATCATTTCATAAATACTTCGACGCAAGCTGTTCCAAATAAATAAAATCTTTTCAAAAATCTTTTAGCCAGATGTTACCTTTATATTGATATCGTTTAAGAAACAAAATGGCGGACTGCGGGAAAATATTTTTTAACAACCTCTAAAATCCGGAATCGTTACGGTCCCGACGATTCCGGATTTTCGAGGTTCAACTGTATAATTCTTTTTTTTTTACTCTTCTCTTTTTTTTCCCACTTAAATTGCAGCAATGCAAAAAAAAAAAAAAATCTTGGTTATTTCATTAATTTACAAAAGGTAAATGTAGAAAATTGAGATTAGTTTAACAAAGAATTTTGGAAATATTGTGAATGCTGTATTTTGTGCTATTTTAAAATACTTGTTGTTCCGTAGTATTGAAAATCTTCAAAATAGAGATTATGCCAATTATCTCTAAAATGGCTGATGATAAAATCCCTACACTCCCAAATACAAATTAAATACAGATTTTAAACGTGGCTTTTGTTTTACAAGAGGTTGTATACATATTAAATTGCAAAATTTAATTTTTTATGCAGTCCATGGGTCCTTTAAGTTAAATATATTTAGGAAAGTTTTCTCCATGTCATGACAAAAAAAAAAAAAAAAGTGGGTAAGTGTAATTGAAGATTGCACAAAGGGTTTCGTTTAATATTCCTTTCAAAACACTTTATCCTTTCTTTAATAAATACAAATAAATTTCATTTAGCAAAAAAAAAAAAAAAAAAAATCATATTTTTTATAAAGTAAAAATTTATCGGTCTATTTTTCTTGTTTTTTTGAAAATCTGAACTGGCCCGATGGCAGATGAAGCCCGCTATTATACTCTGTCATAATACTATCTGTCATGTGGACTAAATTCGATATTTAAAAAAAAATCAATTTAAAAATTAAACATGTTGTATAGAGACCTTCAAAATGTTAAAATATGCCAATATTTCCATAATCAGGTTTTTATCATGATTCAATATGTTTCTCAAACTTATATGTTTACTATTCTCTGTTACTCATATTGATACTCTCTTTGTATTATTCTCAAACATTTGAAAAATCTGTTATGACGTCAGATTAATTTTCTTTATAATTCTCTAATGACATCCTATGAAGCTGCTTTCTGTGTTTACACATACTCATACTCCTTGTATTATTGAGAAATGTTTGAAAATTTCTGTTTTATTACCAATAGGACGTCCTATTAATCTTTTTTTCAATGGGTGAAACAGTTTATTTCATTTTCATTAATCACGTGGAAATCTTTCATTAGAAAATGAATTATTGTAGAAAGAATTTTAGTGTGGATTTTTAATTGTTGGCAACTGCTATAATGAAAAATGTTTCAATTCAATAGGAAAAGGCTGCTAGATTTTTGGTTTTTTATCTCTCCATATTAAAATAATACGACTTTTTCAAATTTTATGATTTTGAGCTTCATAGTAGATAATCAGCTATAAATACACAAAATTTCATGCTTGTAAGTTATATAGTTTCTGGGAACCGGCTCTGTGATAGACAGACAACATAGCGGTAGTAATAGGGTTTCGTGAGAGGAATGAAACCCTAGGAAAGTAATTCCACTCTTCTATGACAAAAACTCACCCTAGGTCACTACTAGTATACTTTTGGATTTTATGAAATTTTGGAGCTTCCCAGCATTAAAAATGGACACATGAGTTCTTAATGCCAGAAAGCACTGAAATTTAATAAAATTCAAAATATCATAAAACTTGGGGTGAGTTTTGGTCATAGAAGAGTAGAAATTTTAATGTTTTACCTGTCAGAGCATGATGAAAATGTTTCTATAGAACCTATGGACTGTATAAAAAATAAAATTTTGTATTTTAATGTAGTGCTAGCTGCGTGACAGCTTGATATGTTGCATTTAAATTGCATAATCTCTTTCGTTTGCTTAGGGAGGGGGGGGGGATAAATGAATTTTAAATGTAAATTTAGAATATCTAAATACTGATTTTATTAAATACAAAATTTCAAGTAAAAAACTATATTTCATTGTAGGTATCGAAAGATTTCTCGATAAAAATACACGTTTTCAATGTTTATTATAAAGCATTTTGTTCTTTCAAGATCAGTTTGAGTTTCATCTTTGCAATCTATATGCAGTCAAGCATTGTTAGCATCAAATTGGTTAATGTGAATTTTTCCTTAACATAATTAATAATTTAGTCCCAACAAATAAGATGGTATTATTATTTTAACGGTTAACACACACACACACACACACACACACAAAAAAAAAAAAAAAAAAAAAAGTGGACCTTTAGATTTCATTTTAACAATATTTGTTTGTAATTATATTGTGCTGTCCTCTTAAAAAAAACCCACACTGAAATGTTTCCTAAAAAAACCCACCCTAGTACTACACCAAATATTTTATTAAAGTCATTTTTTTTGTTTTGTTCTGTTTTTATGCACCATTTAGAATAATAAAAATAGTTAAAAATACCTAAGGAGTGCTTATTTAGTTTTAAAATAATTTAAATTAACAATTGCTGACTTCTGGCAAAATACGAGCTTTATTTTTACAGATTTTCTTTTTATAATAGAATTTTAGAATGATTTATATTTTTTTAATGTTAAACCAATAATATGTAATCAAATGCTTCATTTTCAGCTGATTATGTTAGGTGTGGGTTGTTTTCAGGTAACATAGGTCATTTTTTGGAAAAGTGTTTTTTTTTTTTTTTCAAATTCTCGCATAATTGGCTGCCATTTTTTAATAAAGTGATAAAATGAAAAATGCACAACATTAAAATCTTAGAAAAAGCTGTAATTATTTAGCCATGTTCAATATTTATAAATTCTTTATTAGACTTTATATCGAGAAAATTTAAAAAAATGGGTTTTAATTAGAGGACAGCACAATTTTATATGTATAGTTTTTTTTTTTTTTTTACTAAATTTAAGTGTATTATGCATTATGAACAATGTCTAAAATTTTGTTTAACATGGTTAAGTGCATTTTTATATTAATTTCTAAATGTAGCATTAATTAAAAATGCTTTATCAGTTTTACGGTGGCTTCAATTATTATACTATTGTAGATTAATAATTTCAATAAAAAACAAAATATTCATACTTTTCTATAAAGTAGCATATAATGACACAGTTATGTGAATTTTAGAAATTGCAACTAGAAGTTTTCATTTGATGCCTAAGATATTTATAGTAGGTGTCATTTGACGCCTACCTTTCATTTCCCAATTTCTATCACTGTTCATACTTCTTGGTATAGAGGGTTAATTTATATCAATTTTCTGTATTATAATGATAATCTGTTTTATACATGTAGTGAACAGTTTTGATTGCATGAGAAAATATTTTCTGCATCATTTAGTGATATTATATTGATTTATGTAACAGTTTGCAGCTGTGCACCAACGTAACAGTTCCAGCACGATTGGGTGGAATAGAAGGCGAGGCCTTGTTTATTGACACTGAGGGAAGCTTTGTCATACAGAGATTAGCTCAGATAGCAAATGCTAAACTAATCGCTTGCAGAATTAAAAATAAAGGTACTGTTAACCTTTCATTGTTTTTCTTTTTAATTTCATCCTATTAAAACTGTTTAATTGTCATTTATGTTCAGCGTTGTCTGTCTTTTATTGTTAGAAAACGTAGTGTTGAATACTTTTGCTATAGTGTTTATTATAACAGTATTTGGGCAGTTTGCAAAAAGTGGGAGATGGACTGGACACACATCATAAAGTTAATCTCTGATAGCAAATGAATTTAATTTTCATTACTTGAAGATTTTTTTTTCAATTCCTACTATTAGTTCACACTCTCCCTATATATATATATTTATATATCTTGTTCAAATTTTCAATCGTTAATAAAACACTTTTTATTCATTCACTTAAGTTCAAATACATTTTTTTAAACTTGTAGGGGATGACACTTGATGTTAATACAGTTTTTTCAAATATTAATTCATTAATTAAATTTAATTAATTTTTGCCACTCAATATTGTGATTCGGTCATATGTATATACATATTTATATTAATTGTAATTATTTAATAAAAAGTAACTAAAATAAAATTTTTCTTTGTTGACCTAAGTAGGAATTGACTTGATTTTTTTTATTTTATTATACTTGTTTTTAGTAATTCTGTTCAGAGACAAGAATTGACATAATTTATTGTGAAAGTGTTCCATAGTGGTTCAGTAGGTTCTTGAAAAAGAGTTAGTGCAGCAGGAATGCTCTCATCCTGTCAAAGCTTTGTCACTTTAGTATCAGCTACTCTCACACAAGCGTTAGTGGCTCTTTTTCTGAAGTACCCCATGTTGTTCAAAATAACCCTAGCTGACACTACTAGTAAAAAAATTAGTAGCTATTTTGAATAAAACAAATTCTATATAATTTGTCAACATTCCCATGGTGGCAAACATCAGAAAGCGTGGTATATGTACTAGTATATGGTCCGATCTAACTCATTTTAAAATTTCAGCTCCAAGAGATTATGAATGCATAAGTAATCAATTGAAAAGCTACAAAGAACAGATCTTGAATCTGAAAATTTAAAGATTTATAAAATGTTTATAGTGTTTCTTTTTTTATATATATTAATTGTTATGTGTTTTATCTTGAAACTAATATTTTATTTTATTGCTCTCTTCTATTTACATAACATTACAAAATAATGTGCAGTATTTATTAGGTACCAACAAAAGTATCAAAAAACTATTAAAATACAGCGCTAATTGACGATAAATAAAAGTTGTAAAACAATATTTTGAAAAATGACACAACTTTGGTTTTGAGCTCATTAATTATTTATTATTTAGGTTAGTAAATTCATTGTTGCAGAGTCCTAAACATTCTTTAACTTTCTTCTTGTATTTCAGGGGTTCCCAACCTTTTTTCTCGCACGTACCCCTTGCTTAGACTTTTTATTTATACATGCCCCTTTTGACATAAACCGGTCCCAAATTATGTTTTGGTTTTGTTCATTAGTAGCATTTGTATGCTAGTTCACAATAGATGCAATTATCTTTAGAATTCCAGTTTTTGATTCCTTATCCATTTTGAACACAATAATAACATAAAGTCACTCAAAACAATAAATATAAACTAAAGATTTTAAATTATATTAAGCACGCATAAATAAGGAATAAATCTACACCCATTGGTACACTTTAATGAGTTTATGATAATGCTGCCCATTCTCGAACACGGCAACAAATGATCAACCAATTACCGAGTTTTGGCATTTTCCTTCATTTTATGCAAATAGCCTATTTTACTTTTGGTACAGATCTTTATTCGCATACGAAAATATTAGAGTTTTGTTTATCTATTTTCATTTTAACTTTTTGCGTTTTCCGCCATTACCAATGTAATTTTCACGTACCCCTAGGTTGGGAGTCGCTGTTGTATTTCATTTTTACATATATATTCATACTCCCATATATTTTAGGATTTTTAAAAATAAAGCTCTCTAGCAGTGTGCATAAACTTGATTAATTGTTGAAGATGAACATAACATATTAACAAAAGTCAATTTACAATATTTTTTATATTCAAATAAAAACTGAAATTTTATGTTTATAGAAACTCTTTCAGAGTTTGCGAAGAATGTAAATTATAGATTTCACATATTTTAGCTTATACTATTATTTTCAAATTTCTTTAACTTCTCTGGACATAATGTCTTCTGCTTCATAGGGAATGATTTTGACTTGCAAAGGAGTGCATTGTACTCATAAATTTCTAGAAAAACTTTGGAAAGAGAAATTACTAAATTTGAAACTGTTACTTCATTTTAAAAAAAAGAAAAAACTAAAGGTAATGGATCTATTTTAAAAGATAAGTATTGCATTCAATTGCTTGCAAGTGAAAATCAGTCCCTATGAAGCAGAAGAAATTATGCCCAGAGCAGTTAAAGAAATTTGAAAATAATATAAGCTAAAATATATGAATTGATAAAATACACATTAAAACATGCTTAAAAGGTGACGAAAAAGATGTTAAAACATATTTATTTACACCAGAGATCTTTCGATCGTAAACGTGATCATCATCAAGGGGAACTTTTGACCGAACTGATCATCTCACTGATGATCAGTTCAGTCAAAAGAAGGAAAAAAATCTCTTTCCATTCAATCATCGCAATTTACAAGTGTGACTATTAAGTTTGGCCAGTGGTGGCAATAAAGTCAATCGCCAAATTTTCCATATTACGCGCTGATTGGCGATGGGTGAGTGCTAATTTTGTCCTACAGTGCGTTGCATTTATAGTTCTTTTATTGGGACACTCAAAAAACTCATTACATTGTGGTCTGTAGGGAAAAATCCTTTTCAGTGTATTTTAATGATGTTATACTATTTCAAACATATTGAAATTGATATACATTATAAGGAGTGCTCTACAAGATGCTTAATCTGGAATAGGGAGTGTGTAGCATTTATCGCTCCTGTACAGGGAGACATAAAAGTATTGGCTTATAGTATTGTCTATGAGCATGAACAATAATTGCTAGAAGTGTGTTTTCAGATGTGGTATACTTTTTTAAATTGAACTATTTTTTTGCATATTTTTGGTGTGTATAAATTCTGTTGATCCTATACAGTGCTGCACAAAAGAATTTGAGTCCATTTCTGCTTATTGGTGGAAATTTATAAACTGAAATTTTCAACCGTGTTATGCATTTTGTAACTGAGAATTTATTACATTTTGGCATACTATGTAGTATATATACAAATCTGTATATCCTATACAGGGCTGCACAAGAGAATTGAGATAATTTTCAGACTTTAGATGGTAATTGCTAAAATTAGGTTTTTTAAATATGTTATGCATTACGAAGTTGTTTACTTAGTTAGACATCATCCTTCATCTTATTAAACGGCGAAGTTTTGTTACAGTGTTCTGAATGTGTTGGAAAGTGCTTTATAATAATATTCTTGATGCATGATTTTTCTTCCTTGTTTAGCTTTATCTTAACCTTCCTAACAAAATCCAGTAGCCGTCGTGAATCCAATTTGTTAACTTTTCTTTTTCTTCACGTACCGATTTTGTCAGGTTTTGTTTCTTCTCTTGATTGACAAGAGAAGCACTCTCTTTTTTTGTTACAGCCATGCTTCAATCACTGGTACCACAATTTTCCATTAACGACTAGCTAGGTGTTTGATAAACCAAACGTTAGGAAGACGCCATCCACAGACATTGAAAACACTTTGAAATGTCGCCCAAGATGTGTGGGAGAAATTGGACACGACTAACAGGGAGACCACAGGACATTTGGGACACTGAATCGCCTAGCACAATGTTTGTTAGTAGAAGGCCAAAGGTTAAAAAAAAAATAGCCTTGAATTAATGAGGCTGTCAACTCCAAAAATGAAAACAAATTTAAAAATTTTTAAAAATCAAAATGCAGGTACATCTACTTAAAATGTTTTGTCGCTGTGAGAGAAGAATCTCCATGGCCGAGTGGTCAGACAAGACCCATGCTCTCTTTTGGCTTCAGATTTTTCATTTCTATTTTTATTCATTTAATAATGCTTCGTCAATTGTCTCTTTTTTTAGGTGCGTTCGTAATTATATAAATACGTAGCACCTATTGTCGTCGCTTGGTCCGTCCGTCCGCATATAACAACGCAAAAACGACCCAACCGAATGGTTTGCAATTTAAGATATATTATCTTTGCAGAATTTTGTCGAGACATTTCAAATTTTATTAAAATCGAATCTAAACTTTAGGAGATATTAATAAAAATATTTATTAAGAAATTTGAATTTTTTTTTTTTTAATCGGTGCTTTTTTGTTATAGGAGCTTCCGAAGTTGAATCGTCCAGCGACCGAGATACTTATTTTAGGACAGAAATGAATCTGCAGACGATATCATTCATTTCACAGAATTAAAAATCAGAAAAGATCTGAATATTTATGTAACTAGCTATAGTACGAACGCACCTCATTTGTCACGTTTGACGTACAATTTCCAACTTGTTTCAAATGGAATGATGAAACTAAATTTTGATATTATTAATACTTATCAGATTTATTTCAATTATTGGAAAGAAAATGTATTTAAATAAGATAATATGAACTCTTTTAAATTCAATTAATTATTTATTTATTTTAAAAAATACTTTGAGTTTCGGGCACGAGAAGACTATTGGGCTGGGTCACATGTCCGAGAAAATTTGATTAGTGGGTCATTTTTGGGTCACTGTAGGTCAAGCTAATTTTATCTAAAAAACGCTCAGACTATTACTATTTAGAGTAAATTTTGCATCCAATGGTTTTTGGGCACGAGAAGACTGTTGGGCTAGGTCACATGTTTGAGAAAATTTGATTAGTGGGTCAATTTGACCATGTGTCATTATGGGTCAAACTATTTTTATCTTAAAAACGGCTCAGAGGATTTGAACTAAATTTAGTATCCTACAGTTTTAGGGAATAAGAAGACTGTTGGGCTAGGTCACATGTTCGATAAATTTTAATTAGTGGGTCAGTTTGGTCATGGGTCATTATGGGTCAAGCTATTTTTATCTTAAAGATGGCTGAAACAAATTGAACTAAATTTTGTATCCTACAGTTTTTGGGCACGAGAAAATCATTGGGCTAGGTCTCATGCTCAAGAAAATCCAATTAGTGGCTTATTTTTGGGTCTCTGTGGGTCAAGCTAATTTTATCTATTTGATAAAGTGATAAATAACCAAAAGAATGAATTTTGTTGATTTCAAAAATTGAAACAATTTTTCACAATTACTAATTAAAAATCAAAACAGAGAGATGCTATAAACAAAACAAACCAAATAAATTTTGAATAACTAAAAAATTAATTAAGTAAATGAATAAATTTGCCAAAAGGTATCAACAAAATTCTCATTTATCACCATACCGCTTATACCCAACAAGTGGTTTGACGAATTGGAACATTGTTATGGTAAATTAAATGAAATTCATTAAAACTTTATAGAACAGATTTGAATAGAAAAAAACAAAAAAAAGGGTCCTGCAATCCTTCCAGAATTTGAAAGGCACAAAAAAAAAAAGGGGAAAGAAGTTAATTAAAATAAGGATATAGATAATTAATTAAAGTTATAAAACATGATCATATCAATGTACCAGTTTGCCAGAACCATGCGAGTGATTTTGTATAGTGGTTAGTACCATACCAAGAAAAAAAATAAGGTAGATCAATTTTCTTTTAATAAGAAATTGGTGTGATTTAATTACCTTAAATGCAGCAAATAAACTTTAAGAATTAAACATAGGTAATATAAAATTTTTCTTTTACAGTTATCTACAATTCTTTTACTTCAATTAAAAGCAGGTTAAATTTATTTTATTTATTAAATCTCTTTCTCTATAGAGGAAAATAAAAAGTACTTCACAATATTTAAAAGAAGCAATTTAATATTTAAGGAAAACCAAATTAATAAACATTTTTAGAAACAGATCCAGAATTTAAATTTACTTCATTAAATTTAATTCTTTTAATAAGAATAATACAACATCCTCAAAAACAAGTAAAGAATTTAAATTTTACTTATATAAATTTTTATTAACAAAAGAAGGTTACTTGGAATTTCAATTTCAGTAAATTCATCTTAGAAAAGAATTAAATATTAAATAATTACTTGCTCTGATTATTTAAATAATTAAACAAAACTCATTATACTTCAAACAGTAAAATTAAGTAAAGGTTTAGTAAAATAAAGAATGAACTTCCATAAAGTAGTCAAACAGATGAGAGACTAACCAATAGCATGAATATGAGTTTATTAATTAATTAACAAGTATATTAATTAAGACACCGTCACGTATGTATATCAAGATTTTCTCATTGTAGAAACATAGAAATAACACAAGAATAACATTTTTATCAGTAGAAAGGAAATAGTTACCGAGACTTCCTTGGCAGACTCGACACTCGAAGTATCCACTATAGGAACAAATCATTAATGTTATTACTGGATTGATAGTTTTATCTTTATAAACATTGGGCATTATTTGAAGAAATTTCAGGTAACCCTGGACATCTAGGTGGTCCTTTTCTCCTCCATTTCACAATATGGATCTAGGAAGCAGTATATGCTCTTTCCTTAAAGATGAATCTTAACGCAGGAATCTCGACGTGGAAAAATGGATTTCGGTGGTGTAGAAAAATGACCGGTCCTTCCTCCCGTCTTAAGTGACTGTCATAACAAAAAGACGTCATCAACCAGCGCTGACGATACCAGCTCTCTATTCCGGGTTTTTTTTTTTTTTTAAAGACGATTGCTCGACGTTTATATATATTTAACCATCTGTGATTCCAAACTCCTTATCTGAGACAAAGTTTTCCTCTTAGCTGAGAGTATCAGTTATGAGTAAAGTATATTTTTACTCTCTTCATTTCTTCATCGACTATATCTCGGGGAACCAGATACCTTTTTTCTTTACCGGACCTTCCAGTTACACATTTTTCGATCGAATGCCTCTCAAATTCTCTGGCCACCACCAGGAAAACTCCAGGGGGGGGGGGGGGAGAGAGGAAAGGCCTCAGCCTTCCCCTAAAAAACTCATATACCGTATCTCCCAGGCTACAATCTCCCGCGCTAAACTATACCAGGGAAAAAAAACATTCCCCGCGAATACGTTACGTAAAACCATTGGTCGTCGCTCTCTCTCGCGGGTGGAACTACTTCGCATAGGGGTGATGGCATGTGTACAGCTGTTCCGTTTTCGCTCCCTTCTTTCGACCTCCCACGTGAACTGTTGTTTACATAAAACGGAATAATTGGGCTCGTAAAAACGAATAATAAAACTTTAACAATACGGGCCACTATCTGCCGCCCGAGTCCTGCTTTTTCCACGAAAGATCTACAGAGCAGATTAAGGCGACCAACACCGCTAAAGTTGTTTACGAAAAAACAGCAAAAATGGAGTCATAAAACTCCTGACAATACAAGCTAATATACGTTGTCTGGGAAATGGATTTTTATTGCCCAAGTGTCCGAGAGCATTTGAAAATTTCCCATGGTAACAAGGACCACCCCAGTGAAATTATAACTTACAGGGGAAATATAAAAATTATGATTTTAAGTAAAAGAGACAATGAATTTGTTTTAGCTTAGACATTTAAAAGAAAGAAAAGGTATTTTAACTCCATTATTTCAGACTAAAATAAAGAGAATATTAAATGAAAAACATTATGATTATTATAAAAGGAGGGGGGGGGGGCTACAACTTATATAGAAAAAATAAAGAAAATATGGAAAATTTAGAATAAATGAAAAAAACCTACCCTAACATGACTCTCCCTTTACCGCAAAAAAAATAAAAATTTTTTGATAAAAAAAAATTTAATTTTTTGAAACGTGCAGACCGAAACAGAAAAAAAAAATTTCGCAAGGGTTACTGGGCTGAGAGGTAGTTCACAGTACACTGGAGATTCCACAATATAAGACCTAACCGTTCGAGCAGGCCAGACATCGGTCCGAAGAACAATCATGAATTATAGAGTGAAGTCGCCGCTGTCAGATATACACTCCGGAATGTACACTAAGAGCTGCCCACCATGAACCACTCCCAAGTAACTGCTGAAATACCTGACGACTAGAACTGGGAAAACCACAAGGGGGTAACAAGACACCTAAGGGGTACTGCCTTCTAAGGCGGGGAAAACTGCACTTTGTTTCTACATAGGACACCTTCGCTGCATAACCATTTCTAACTCCTGATACCGAATCCCACCTATAAACATACCTGTGCTTGCTCCGAATGCCATTACTGTCACTGTATATTGCAACTCCTAGCAGGTTCTACTTATAATACGTTAACCTATCTACCTATATGACCAAAATTTTGCCAAAAAACAAACTAAATTATTTACAAGTTTTTTTTTTTTTGAATTTTGGAAAAAGATTGCAAGAGTGTCGAGACTGCCAACTGAAAAACAATACATTACTCATAATAATATATACAACATTTGCATAAAATCATGATAAATTGGCCAGTTCGATGTGAAAACAAAATCAAATTACAACATACATTTACCTATATCAGTACTACTGGCACATACAATAACCAAAAAAAAATAAGCAACTGGGTATTTACACATGTAATGGACTTATGACACAACATATTTCATCAAAGTAATCGAGTAACAATATACCGAAGTTTAAAATAGGATAACAAATGCAAAATGAACCCCAGAATAAAGTTAAAGTCTGTAAAAGTGGTGTTTGGGGTGTAGAATAAATGTATATAAATGCTGTGGTAATTTTACCACATTCAGGTTCCGTATAGCGCAGTTTATTTTTTGTTTTCCCTTCTCTCTCCTTTTATTTATTTATTTTTTATTTGCCTGGCAGACTTTAATCATAGTTTTCCTTTTTGTTTAAAAATTATTATTTGATTAAGTTATCCTATTTAGCCCATCGGCTTCAAAACGTTTATTTAGTATTCTTTATTTTCAATTTCGTCTTTGTGACGTCAGGTTGATTTCATTTCATTTTTAACAAATCAGATTCATATTTTTTTCCGTTTGTTTTAAATTTTAATTATACCCTCCCTTTGGCATATTTTTAGCCCTATGTTGGCATTCCTTTATTTTTTTTTACATCTTCTCAATGAAGCTTCCGTGCGTGTATTGGCAGTTGTCATCTGTTTGGCGAGTTTTTCCATGTTACGGCAACCCTGTCCTTGCGCCAATGATAGGTTCACATTTCCTTTGAATTTCGGAGTTGTTCTTTGGTTTTGTTGTTGGAGATGGAGTGTATTATAAAATACGTAATTTTGTGTGTCATAGATGCATCATATACATATTAGATTATGTTATGTCAGCTTGTATATTGTAATAAGTATGATGTGGACCTCAATCTGGTTAATTTTGTCTTGTTCGTCGAATTTTCAAGGAAAAAATGTTTTAAAATTCATCAGCTTTCCACTGGTTAGTTACGGGATGGAATTATTGATAAATTAACATATATATTGGTCCAGTTGAAGTGGATATAGCCAAACTAATATTGGCATATCACGTTAAAAATTCTCACAATTTGTATTAAGAAAATAGTGGTAGCAACATGAAGATTATTGATAAGTATAATTTTTCTTGTTCTTATTTGGTTTTACATCGCATTGATATACCTTTTTTTTTTACAAGTTAAATCTGTTTCTGTCGCACAAATAAAGCAATTGGTGTATTATATATAAAAATATATTTTACTTAACCTTTTATTGTTATTCAGTGAACATATTTTTGAGGATAAAATATATCTATTTTCGTCAAAAGAAAAATAAACTGTTCCTATAGTTAATTAAGTCTCCTTTTTTTTTTAATGTAATGTTGTTGTTATTTTGTGGATAAAAATTAAAAAATATATTAATCAACTAAGTTATTTTTTTGAGCATAGAATCCTCTGAAGAAACAAAAATAGAAAATATATTCTGTGTGCTCAAATAATTAAAGATATATGTTCTTAAAAAAAATAAAGAACAGATACCTGGGTATACTAGAACATTATGAATTATAATGCAGCTCACCCTTTATTCTTTGAACTAAAAAAAAAAGAATTTAATAAAATCACAACAAATGCAGTTACAACAAGAAAACATTGTGCATGGGAAAAGTAGTTATGTTCTTGTGCTACCCACACGTAGACTGAACCAGCCTAGAATTTTTTTTTTTTTTTTTTTTTTTTTTACTGGAAACATTGTTTTCCAAAGAAAACCCAGACAGTGATGATGCAGTATCATCAGACTACCCAATTTACCTACCCAAAACCAAATAAAAACAGATGTGACTCATAACACATAGTCACAACAAAACAAGGTCATAATTCCCATAGAAATAAAAAGGCTTATGTGTATAGAGAATATATAATTACTAATTTTGAAGACATACACACAAAAAAAAAAAACACAATTTGGAAGCAGAAAGTAAATTTAAGATAATCACAAATTTTAAAAGGTAGAATTTTCAGGAAGAAGAAAAAAAAATATTTACAAAAAAAAATCACTACCCACTAGGATTAGATAAAATACTACTCTGCTGACATTGCACTAGAAGAAAAACAAAAAGGAATTTCATGAATGAAACCAAAGGGGTAAATTGGTATGTCACACCTAAGTATCAAAATAAAAACTATAATATGCCAAACTACATTCCTAGACTAAAAGTGGTATAAAAACACATGAAAAAAAAAATTTATATACATAATTAGGAATCTATAATATCGTACATGTGTGCATACGATGAAAAGTGCCAGCCGACTCAGCCTAACACTTGCTGTTAAAACAAGGAGGAAAAAAAAAAATCGGACATTTTCAAAGTACCCAGAATACCTCTTAAATTTGAAGAGAAAACTGCACAAAAAGGTGTGCGGAGGGGTATTTACTAATATAAGTAGCTAAATACCACTAAAAAATGTATGTATACACGACACAGGGTGTATAAAAAACACGAAATCGGGTTTCCGATTTTCGCTAAGTGAACCAAAACAAACCATGTTTGGGTCAAAAAACGCTAATATATACGATGAAAAATATATAAAATTACTATAAAATGCATTGCAACACATAAACACATATAAATATTACGAAATAAAACTATAAATACACATAGATAAAAGAATATAAGGAAACTAAATTTTATAAATAGGGCGAGTTCGTCTTTCACGTAGCCCGTAAGCGTCCTGCGAAGTCGGCTGCGGTCGATTCAATGATTTCGACTTATTCGGTTTGTTAATCGAATTTTCGGCAACGCTAGCTTCGCTGGTCGTTGCTGCTATTTCACACTCCTGTACTTCCCTTTCCGATTCATTGTTCTCCTCCGATAGAACTTCCTCCGCTGATTCACTTTTCTGCTGATGGTTATCAGCTGAATTTTCAACCTCCGGAGTTTTGTTTGAGTGAGGAGGAGGGGGGTCGATCTCGGCTGGATCGCTAGCTGAATTCGCTTGGCTTCCGTGAGTGCTGAATTCATTTTGAGTAATCGTACCAGGGTTGCTCTCTTGAGTGTCCGAACTTGGTATAATACAGTAATCGCGATGGCGTCTGCGCTGAGCGAATTGCTCTGCATGGGGAATCGATTGCTGCACATCGATAGGTGGATCGTCAATTGAATCTGGGACACTCTGTTGTTGTTGTGGGTCGTCGGACCAAATCGGGAGTCTGTTTTTAAAGGCAGAGAGGCGATCCACATGGACAACTTGAACGTTTTTGGGATTTGCAACAAGGGCGATTTTAAAATTTACCTCATTTAATTTTTCCAAGATAGTGAAGGGGCCATTATTCAACTTACTTAATTTTTTTGTTGTACCAGGTGCAATTGCTGGAGTGAAAAGCCAAACCAGATCACCAACTTTTAGTTTTTTGTCAACAGCTGTCTTTTCTCTATACTTTTCTTGATTCTCTGACATAAGACGTTGAAAGCTGTTTCCCGAATTCGAAAGTCCGAAACAGTTTCGATTCCATTCAAATAACCCTTTGTGAGTAATAATAGCTGTTTTGTATTTATCCTCGGGACGGATAGTTTGTTGAAAAAACCCACTAGTTAAGTCTAATGTGGAAAAAAAATTTGAGCCTGATAAGGCGTCAACTGAGTCTGTGATGTTTGGTATGGGGTAGGCATCTTTCATTAGATTTTTATTTAATTTTCTAAAGTCAACAGCCAGTCTGTAAGATCCGTCTGATTTTTTCACAAGAATGACCGGCGAAGCAAATTCTGAAATAGATGGGGAAATTATATTGGCCTGTAGTAAAATATTTAGTTGATCTTCCATTTCCTGTCGTAAGTTATGGGGGACTCTGTATGCTTTACATTTAACCGGTTTTTCTGAAGTTAGATTAATTGAATGGGGTATGGTGTCACAGCCGGGTAAGTCTAAGACAGACGCAGCAAAAACATCTTTATTTTCTTGTAAAAATTCTTGCATTTTTGATTTTAAGGGGGGTTCTAAGTGGTCTAAATTAATTTCGGAACTCCAACTAAGGTCAGCATGGTCAAAATCTGCAATTGGAGGGGGAGTATTGATATTACAGGCTAAATTACAATTATCTGGAGTTACGTTAGAATTATCAATACATTTTTGAACTTTTGCTACTAAAGTACCCTTATTTAATACTATATTGTTATCAGAAAAGTTAGCAAAGGATAGAAATAGGCCATGTTCTTGGGTACAAATGGATCTAGAAATTAAGAGGCCTGCATGTAAATTCTTAGCAAAGGGCTCTAACATTAAAATACTATCCTTGTCATTGAAATTTTCCTTCGTACATCTGACTTTAGCTAAAATTTTAGACTGGGCTGGGATTTCAAGTTTATTACACAAAGATGCCATACTGATATTACACGCCTTTTTCTCAACATCATGTTTACCTGTATTTTCACTAATATTATTTGCTTGCATTTCCTCATTTTCAGTAAATTCATAACTACCCATTTCAGAATTATCACTAAACTGCTCCCCAATATTTGCATTTACATTATTTACACTATAAAATTCTGATTTGATTTGAGAAATACATTGTTCAAAATTTTGAAAATTTTCCTCACATTGTTTACTATTTCCCGAAGCAATTTTATCAACAGTAGTACCACCCGGTAATTCTTCCATCATAAAAACCTGGCAATCACTATTACTTTCATCACATACCCTGTTACACCTTTTATCAACATTATTTTCTTCGTCACTACTATTCTGACTGTGATGAACCTTCCTTATCTCCCTACTATTCCCTAATTTAATTTTCTCTGCACAGTTTCTTATTTCAATATCTTTCGAATAGTCAGGGGTACTACTTTTTGCTATCAATTTAGCCTCAGTTTCAACTTTATGATCTATGGGATAGTTATTTTTGCAAGTATTTACACTAGAATTGTTATTATTTACATTACACATACATTTACATTTAGCACAATTATACACATTAATAGGATTATTATATACAGGTAATTCATAACATTGCACGCATGGGTCACTACTCTTACCTTGTTTGTTTACCTTTGTTTCCTCTAAACACACATTACTGTTTTTGGTACAAGGAGGGGTAAGCGGGGTTTGTTTACATAGTGTTTGCTCCGAAGCCTGAAGAGAAACAGTATTTGTGGCACAATCAATGATTGCATTGTATTGTTTCAAAAAGGGCATACCTAGAATGGCATCAAATTCCTTCGCCAACTTGCCCTGCACTACAAAAAAAACAGTTTGGCATTGGGTGTTATGGAATTTAAAATTCATAACTACTTTTTCAGTAAGAGGAACTTGTTCTCCAGTTACTGTCAGAATAGGCGTATAACATTGTTGCACATTATAGTCTGTGAGTGAGTTCAAAATTACACTGCTTAAGAGATTAATCGCAGAACCTGAGTCACAGAGGGCAGTTATGTTAGTATTACCTATAAGTATACTGGCAGTTGGCAAGTTATAAGACTGCGGAGAAAAAACACTATATACCGCAGGTGGGTCGGTGGCCTTTTTTGGAATCAGTTCGACTACCTCTGATTCAGCCGATCCCCGTTTAAATGAACATTCTCAGTAACAGTGGGATTATTAGTTGCATCATTTGCTTGCTGACCCTCCGCATAGTTTTGTATTCTGTTCCTACCACTTCTGTTGCTGTTGTAATTATTTCCTCTGTTTCCCCTGAAGTTTCCTCTCCTGTTGTAACTTCCCCGGTAACTATTGTCATGTCCTCCCCTGCTCCTAAAATTATTGCCTCTGCTCCTATTAAAATTATACACATATTGGGGGCACTCTCTAGCATAATGACCGGGTTGGGAACAATAAAAACAAGTAACATTTCTACTGGGGACTATTTCCTGGCTCTGCACCTCTCTCTCTCTGCTTTTATCACTTATTAGGTTGTCAAGTTTGGAATTTAGAGCCTCAATCTGTATTCTAAGAGTTTCTATTTCTGCATTGTTGTCCCTAGTTGGCTGAGTAGCTGCACAAGCTAGATTCTGCGGGAAATTTTGTTGATATAAAAGGGGGTTTGGTTCCTCATGTAAAGTGTAAAAAGGATTTACACTGTGGCACGCTCTTTCCTCCAGGAGAGCAAAAGTTAAAATTTGCTGTGGGGTTTTGGGATCTTTGGTGATGACACCCTTTCGGATCTCAGGTGCAAGGTTGTTTAAAAGCATAGAGTGAAGCATGGCTTCACGGCTTTTGTTGACAATGGCATCAGCTACTCCATCAATAACGAGTGCCTTTGATGAGAGGTCAGATGCAGCATCAAAAAACTCTTGCACTGACATACCTGGAGTTTGCTTAAAGTTGAGGAATTTGGCAAGTGCAACATCAGGAGTAGGTGTTTGGACAAATTTATTTTTTAAAATACTTAATAATTCCGCACTAGTTTTATCTTTGTGGGGCTTAACTAATCTTGCCGCAGTACCATTCAAGCGGTTAAGGAGGGCAAATTTTTTCTCACTATCATCCCAAGCAAAAAGGGTGGAGAGACTATCCAGTTTCTCTGAAAAGTCAGTAAATGAGACTGAGCTAGCCTCTCCATTAAATGGTGGTATGTTGCACAAGTTGTCAACTAACGAATTTTTTTTCTGGAGCTCTACCAGCTCCTTAGTAGGATCTCCTTTATCCATAATTAAGTCAGATAGATACACAGAACTCCCAAAAAATAAAAATAGAAGGCAGAAAAGGGGAAAAATGGGGATTATAAAACTCTGTAGCACAAGAACATCACCAGTTTCATTATACAAATTTTTTAAAAAATATCAATATTATAGTTGAATAGATATTTAAAAATATATAGAGAAAACTTTTACTAGGTAAATATATGTAAACAATTTCATAATAAGTAAAAACCGATACCCAGTTGCTCCAATCATATAATGTAAAACAAAATTTACAGTAAAAAACAAAAGTTTTAATTCTTGGTAACCGCAGGAATGTTTCTACACGGCACCATTTTCTTGTTGGGGTATTTGATAAAGTGATAAATAACCAAAAGAATGAATTTTGTTGATTTCAAAAATTGAAACAATTTTTCACAATTACTAATTAAAAATCAAAACAGAGAGATGCTATAAACAAAACAAACCAAATAAATTTTGAATAACTAAAAAATTAATTAAGTAAATGAATAAATTTGCCAAAAGGTATCAACAAAATTCTCATTTATCACCATACCGCTTATACCCAACAAGTGGTTTGACGAATTGGAACATTGTTATGGTAAATTAAATGAAATTCATTAAAACTTTATAGAACAGATTTGAATAGAAAAAAAACAAAAAAAAAGGGTCCTGCAATCCTTCCAGAATTTGAAAGGCACAAAAAAAAAGGGGGAAAGAAGTTAATTAAAATAAGGATATAGATAATTAATTAAAGTTATAAAACATGATCATATCAATGTACCAGTTTGCCAGAACCATGCGAGTGATTTTGTATAGTGGTTAGTACCATACCAAGAAAAAAAATAAGGTAGATCAATTTTCTTTTAATAAGAAATTGGTGTGATTTAATTACCTTAAATGCAGCAAATAAACTTTAAGAATTAAACATAGTTAATATAAAATTTTTCTTTTACAGTTATCTACAATTCTTTTACTTCAATTAAAAGCAGGTTAAATTTATTTTATTTATTAAATCTCTTTCTCTATAGAGGAAAATAAAAAGTACTTCACAATATTTAAAAGAAGCAATTTAATATTTAAGGAAAACCAAATTAATAAACATTTTTAGAAACAGATCCAGAATTTAAATTTACTTCATTAAATTTAATTCTTTTAATAAGAATAATACAACATCCTCAAAAACAAGTAAAGAATTTAAATTTTACTTATATAAATTTTTATTAACAAAAGAAGGTTACTTGGAATTTCAATTTCAGTAAATTCATCTTAGAAAAGAATTAAATATTAAATAATTACTTGCTCTGATTATTTAAATAATTAAACAAAACTCATTATACTTCAAACAGTAAAATTAAGTAAAGGTTTAGTAAAATAAAGAATTAACTTCCATAAAGTAGTCAAACAGATGAGAGACTAACCAATAGCATGAATATGAGTTTATTAATTAATTAACAAGTATATTAATTAAGACACCGTCACGTATGTATATCAAGATTTTCTCATTGTAGAAACATAGAAATAACACAAGAATAACATTTTTATCAGTAGAAAGGAAATAGTTACCGAGACTTCCTTGGCAGACTCGACACTCGAAGTATCCACTATAGGAACAAATCATTAATGTTATTACTGGATTGATAGTTTTATCTTTATAAACATTGGGCATTATTTGAAGAAATTTCAGATAACCCTGGACATCTAGGTGGTCCTTTTCTCCTCCATTTCACAATATGGATCTAGGAAGCAGTATATGCTCTTTCCTTAAAGATGAATCTTAACGCAGGAATCTCGACGTGGAAAAATGGATTTCGGTGGTGTAGAAAAATGACCGGTCCTTCCTCCCGTCTTAAGTGACTGTCATAACAAAAAGACGTCATCAACCAGCGCTGACGATACCAGCTCTCTATTCCGGGTTTTTTTTTTTTTTAAAGACGATTGCTCGACGTTTATATATATTTAACCATCTGTGATTTCAAACTCCATATCTGAGACAAAGTTTTCCTCTTAGCTGAGAGTATCAGTTATGAGTAAAGTATATTTTTACTCTCTTCATTTCTTCATCGACTATATCTCGGGGAACCAGATACCTTTTTTCTTTACTGGACCTTCCAGTTACACATTTTTCGATCGAATGCCTCTCAAATTCTCTGGCCACCACCAGGAAAACTCCAGGGGGGGGGGGGGGGGGGGGAGAGAGGAAAGGCCTCAGCCTTCCCCTAAAAAACTCATATACCGTATCTCCCAGGCTACAATCTCCCGCGCTAAACTATACCAGGGAAAAAAAACATTCCCCGCAAATACGTTACGTAAAACCATTGGTCGTCGCTCTCTCTCGCGGGTGGAACTACTTCGCATAGGGGTGATGGCATGTGTACAGCTGTTCCGTTTTCGCTCCCTTCTTTCGACCTCCCACGTGAACTGTTGTTTACATAAAACGGAATAATTGGGCTCGTAAAAACGAATAATAAAACTTTAACAATACGGGCCACTATCTGCCGCCCGAGTCCTGCTTTTTCCACGAAAGATCTACAGAGCAGATTAAGGCGACCAACACCGCTAAAGTTGTTTACGAAAAAACAGCAAAAATGGAGTCATAAAACTCCTGACAATACAAGCTAATATACGTTGTCTGGGAAATGGATTTTTATTGCCCAAGTGTCCGAGAGCATTTGAAAATTTCCCATGGTAACAAGGACCACCCCAGTGAAATTATAACTTACAGGGGAAATATAAAAATTATGATTTTAAGTAAAAGAGACAATGAATTTGTTTTAGCTTAGACATTTAAAAGAAAGAAAAGGTATTTTAACTCCATTATTTCAGACTAAAATAAAGAGAATATTAAATGAAAAACATTACGATTATTATAAAAGGAGGGGGGGGGGGGCTACAACTTATATAGAAAAAATAAAGAAAATATGGAAAATTTAGAATAAATGAAAAAAACCTACCCTAACAAAAAGGGCTCAGACTATTTTGACTAAATTTTATATCCTACGGTTTTCGGACACAAGAAGACAATTGAGTTTGGTCACATGTTTGAAAAAATTTGATTAGTGAGTAATTTTGATTATGTGTTATTATGGGTCAAGCTATTTTTATCTTGAAAACGGCTCAGATGGTAAGAACAAAATTTAGTATCCTACGGTTTTCGGGAAAGAGAAGACTATTGGGCTAGCTCACATGTTTGAGAAATTTCGATTAGTGAGTCATTTTTGGGTCACTGCAGGTCAAATTTATTTAATCAAAAACAGCTCTAACTATTTAATTGAATTTTGTAACTTGCGGTTTTTGAACACTAGAAAGTCATTGGGCTAGGTCAATAATATATCGAGTTGAACTCAAAGCTAATTTTGACCGAGCATATCTCGGTCTTCCCTGCTCGTTATTTACTATGGGACATTTCAACTGTGAATTATTGAGGAGAATGCAAAGCATGTTATACAAGGTTAAAAAGTCAATGTGGAAGATAAAAATAGAAAATTAATAACTATTTTATTTTAAAACAAATATTAGCATGTATATACGGAGGATCAATCATACCAAAAATAACATATAGTTATAAAATAATATATATACCTCAGAAAAATTAGTTTTAAGAAATTCATTCTGTTTGTTAGATATTTATATTTAACCAATGTTGTTACGGAAAAGGATTTTTTTAATACAAATAACTCTTTTTAATCTCATTTCAACAAGCATTGTATTTTAATAATAGAAATAAATCTGATGAATGTTATTAATATCAAAATTTAGTTCCTGTTAACTGGTATAATTCGAACAACAATTTTACCTTCTCATTTGTTGTTATAGAGACAGCTGTGAGTGACTTTACAATTGAAAGAATCTTAAAGAGCATCTACTATTATCCTTGCAAATCCTATACAGAGGTTATTGCCAAGATAAATCTTCTACACGAATTCCTCGAAAAGCACAAGAATGTAAGTTTGTAGCCTCTTTCTGTTTTAAGTGCAAATGTTTTTTATTAAATTTTACATCCTTCTTTATTATGTATAAGGACCTCTTTCATATGAAATTCACCAAGTTTCAGTTTTTAAAATTGAAGAGTTTTCTTTTTTATGTTACATTTCCTAGGGATGTAATGAGTATTCGACCACTATTCAACTCTCTGATTAATCAGTGCTTTTGTGGAATATTCAATTGGCCAAATACTTCGCCGAATATTGTTGGATATTTAGCTAAATACATTCATCTTTGTTTTCTATGTAATGCTTCTCTCAAATACAAATTGGGATTTTCTGACACATTCATGAAGCCCTTTTCATTCTTAAATGCACAAAATTTTAAACTGTTCTGATTTTGATACTAAGAAATCAAATAGAATTCTCTATAAAGGCTTAGGACCTTTAAGAAAATGGTATCAAAGTTTGAGATTAAAACCAAATTTCATAGACATGACTGTCGGGGATAGGTCTTAATTGCGGAACAATAAATTACAACTCAACAAACTCAGCACATATAGAACTAGTTGTTGGGGGCCACCGTAATACTTACCCATCATGGATATGCATAATGTAAAA
Source organism: Maratus michaelseni (assembly GCA_963931845.1). Lineage (NCBI taxonomy): Eukaryota > Metazoa > Arthropoda > Arachnida > Araneae > Salticidae > Maratus > Maratus michaelseni. The sequence continues at coordinate 11,278,792 of OZ007593.1, read as the reverse complement.
TATTAAAATAAAAATGTGTAAACTACTTATAAAATGCATTGCAATTCAAATAAAATCGTGGCTTGATGACGTCACAAACTTTAAAGGCTCGATTACTGAATGGCTTGAAAGAGGTTTTTCCTTATAACTCCAAAAATATTAATCCTATTAACTAGCGGTTTATTGCATCTGATTAAGCGTCAAATTTTCAATTAAAATCATTCAATAAATAATCTTTTATATTCATTTCTTAAAATAAACAATTTCGAATATTTTTATATACCTTTTATCAGAACGAATATTTCGAGAGTCCGAAAAAAATAGTTCCGGTTAATCGAGGTTATTGAAATGAAATAGGCTTCTTCCCATTATTACATACTAAGTACATACCCAATTGCAAGTCTCTATCTCAATTTTTTTCGGGAGATGGATCGTTTACAGACACACAGATGGACGGCAATTTTTTTTTTCTAAAAATATGTTTTTCGGAATCTCTAGTGTCTGAAACGTGTAAATCCGTCAAAAATTTTTTTTTCGATTTTCAAAACAATCACAAGACTTACCCTATACTATGTATGATGGGTAAGTAAAAATGAAAAAAAAAAAAAACACTTGGATATTAATGTTTTTAAATTTCATGCACATATTTCAAAATGGCTTTGTAGTTGTGTGAGAAAACATTTTCATTGTTCAGCAGTAGTTTTTTAATATATTTTTTAACAGCCTTAAATATATTTAATACAAAATATTTCAGAAAATTCAAGATCATTCCTACTGTTGGTCGTTGGTCAAGTTGTAAAACACATGCTGGTTCAACTTTTAAAAGTTTTCTTAAATATCTATTCTTTACTTTATACAAATTTGTTGACTAATACAAACACCTACACAAATTTTATTTGACTAAGGTCTGTGGCGTTAATTATTTCAAGTGCTGTTAAAATGTTTAATTATTTAATGGATGGATGATGAGATAGATCATATAGGTTATTAAATTACTATTGAAGAGGAACTTGAAATTTGTTGGATATTAAAGAAGGTGATCGTATAAGTTAAATGAACTGCAGTTGTGATTATAAGTGCAATAGACCCAGCACAATAAAGTCTGCTTGCGTTCTTTTGGTCAAACTTTTGGAAGAAGAAAACAATCAAATTAAATTAATCTAATCTTGCTTAATCTTGTAACTAAGACATGTAGACAAAATGAAGACGCTTCTTTAAAATATGATTCCATCTTCATTTATTTTCTTGGAGAGAATAGGAAGGTAGAATTTGGTTGATCACTGCAGAGAAGAATTTATAATAATTCCACATCTTAGGAACGATCGTTGAACTCTAAAATATTTATATTAAAACTGGTCAACTTCCATAGATTATTTTGAGAAACTAATTTAAAACTTTAGGTTTTTTTAAATTACTATTTAATTCATTAAATTCAAATTATAAACTTCAGCATCACAGACTTTTAAGAATATCAAATAATTCTAATGGCCAATGATCCCCTAAATTCAACGCAAAGGCCAAAGCTTGGATCGGATGACACTTTCAAAAATATTTTACGGCATTGTTTTCATTAAAATTCTTATTCTGAAAACCAGTGACATTGGTATTTATACCAATGACTGGAGAATATAAAAGTAAATGCTAGATTATTCAAAATTTATTTGTTGATTAGGGAATAAAAAGGCAAATAAAAAACTTATTAATATTTGGTAATTAAAAGAAACATTTTAATTTGAGCAAAACAGACACACCTTTTTTGACTGCAGTGCTTATGGCGAGTAAACGTGAAACACAAGGAGCGAGCTCTGAAGAAAAGCAACAGTGCTATGCGGCGCATGCGTAATACACACAAGCGGAGCGGCTGTAAGCAAGGCAAGCTCAAGGCCAGCATTTGCGCTGAAACGAAACTAAAGATAGGTGCAAAGAGAGAAACGTACTCTCTGGTGAAAAATAATGACAGTGCATTTCGGCAGCCGATAAACAGGTTTAAAGGAATGGCGAACTATCGGGGAAAAAAATTAATAAGTTAGTGCGTAATAAAATACAAAACTGTGCTGAGCTGAAATAAAAAAGTAAATAAAAATAAAGAATGTGATATTTTTATCACAAGGTCTATTTCAGGAAGTGTCTCATTGTGAATCATGAAGTGATGGAGAGTATATACATTGCGAATGTGATATTTTTATCACAAGGTCCATTTCAGGAAGTGTCTCATTGTGAATCATGAAGTGAGGGAGAGTATATACATTGTGATTGTGAATGGATCATTAATTTTGAATGAAAGAAAAGGTAAAACTTATCACTCAATAGCAGAAATGGAGAGTTTTCTGTATGTTTTAATGGAATATCAACTTACCATCCTGACTTGTTGAAGGCCCAATTTGATATGTCCAAGTAAAAAAAAAATAAAATCAATTTTTTTATTTTCTTTTTGTGATGAAAGAAGTTTTCTTAAAAAAAAAAAAAAAAAAAAAAAAAAAAAAAAAAAAAGATAAATTTAAAAAGTGCAATTAACAGTGGTAATGAGTTCTTATATTATATAAAATGTGCATGAATTGTAAGTGTGCATAGATAAAATTATGCAGTTAGTATTTAAACTTGGTAAAAGTCATATTTTATTATTAGCATGAAGGTGTTTGAAATATTACAAAAATACATCAAGCTGTTAAATTTATTTTGCATACAAATAACAAAAAAGAACCAATAGTAATTTGTATTTCTAGTTTTAAATTAATATGTATATGCAATTAATATATATATATACAGTAGACTCCTTCAAATCCACAAACGTCTAAAATCGTTTCAGATGTAAACAATGAAATTTAGAGTTAAGATGTAGATTAAAAATTCAAGTTTATATATATATATATATATATCATTCTGTTCATATTTTAATATGTAATTCTGGTTAATATGATTGAACTCTTGCTTTCTCATGAAGTATACATTTATCTCTGAAAATTTTCAAAATAGCGTTGATATCAGTGGCGACCGTGATTTTTTTACCAAATACATTTATGTATTAATCAAGCTTTTTTGGTTAATAAGTAGGGCTAAACATGAAATAAAACTTTGTTTATTTAGTTTACTTTGTTTAGTTAGTTAGTTTACTTTAGTTATTTTAAGATTTTGTTGTGAATTGTGAGTGTACATTTATAAGGAGAGTTTCACTGAATAATTAAAAAAAAATTGTCTCATCATTATTCATATTTAGTTATGCATAATTAATTATTTACTTGATCTTTATTTATAATTTTTTGTTTTAATTTTCATAATTTTTCTTATTTTACTTTATTGTAAGCATTCATTATAATTTTCATTATTAAATTCAAATGACTGTTCAAAAAATGTAAACAAAACAGTGACCAGAAATCCACAAAATTCTAAAATCTGCACAACCTCTGGTCTCAAGCTGTGTGGATTTTAGGGAATCTACTGTATATATAAATTAATATGCATATATACATTTTATATAATCAAAATGCCAGGGATCGGAAAAACTACTTTTTGTTTGTAGCGAGCTACAACTACAACTACTTTATGAAAAATGTAGTTAACTACAACTACAACTACTTGTTTTAAAAAGTAGTGACTACAAACTACTTTTCAAAAGTAGTCACTACTTCGCTACTTTAGCTACATCGCTAATTAAATACACCTTAAACGATTTTTCCCCATAGACCATAATGTAACAGAATTCTTTTGAATGCCCCTGTAAGCAAGATATAAATGCTAGACATTTCATTTTCAAATCTGAACATTCTATGGTAAACTTTCATGGCAATCCGAGTATATTTACGAGAGTTAGAGCATGAACAGACAGACAAAGCGAATGCATAGACATTTTTAAATTATGTTGGAAAGTGTTATAAAGAGGAAATTTGGCAAAAATTGTAATAATCTTACAAATTTATGAGAGTGGATATAGCACAGTAGCGCTTAAGGTGGTTCTCAAATTCCTTGCTCAACAACGCGAAACTTTCTGATACATTATGTGACTCATTTTTAAACACAAAGGCATAAAATTGGCAGGTCTGACTATTGAAGCGATTTGGAATCGAAATGAGTTTTTCATTTTTTGATAAATAAATTACTTATTGGGTTATGTTATAAGTGATTCGTGTGACGTTTTTTCCCTTTCCCCTGCTGCGGCGTCGGAAATGCGGTTGAAAACGCCGACTTTGACAGTGTTTTCTGAAAAATCTCCTGTCCTTACCAAAAAATAAAATAAAATAAAGAATAGTGGAAAACGTCTTTTGGTTACAAAGTTTCTGAATAAGAACACCTGCATTTTCATGCGTTTCCGAACAAAAATGAATTAAAGAATATGTCATAAAGTAGCCAGTTTGGCTATGAGAACAACCTTAAGAGCGGATAGCCCTTGGTAAATTTGAATATACATTATTTTTTTAAAATTGAGCTAAATAGTCCTATTTCTTTACAATTTAAATATAGTTCCTGAAAACAATTTAAAAATTAAACAAGATCATATAGACTTGCATAAGTTAAATCCTAGCTTTTCTTTTCTTTTCTATCTCTTTTTGTTTGTTTCCCTTTGAAAACCCGAATTTCAACATACTGGGCTTTAGATTCATTCTGGAGACAAAGATAAAGATATTTCCTTAAAACACGAAGCTAACCAATATCAAATCAAATATAAAACATTATAAATCAATTATTTTAGCGATAAAAAAGCTGTGCAGCTAAAGTAAAAATAAATAGCCATAAAAATAAAATTAAGCATTCTTGGGCATTTTTAAAAATAATATATTTTTATTTCCTACCTTTGTTTTATCTATTGGAATCTTCAAAAGGAAATATGCAGTAAATTAATTTGTATGTGTACATTGGACAAATATTTCACACCGATCAAAAGACGTATTAATAACATAATTTTTTCCGATAATAAACAGTTCTATGAGAATATTTTATGAACCAGGGATCTTAATTCGAAAATACTCTTTTTAATGATTTATGAATTTTAGTGAATAACGATTTAGATATTCGGTGCGAGATGCGATCCAGTAATTATTATTAATAAAGAAAATGCTAACTCACCTCTATGTTCAACTTCAAGTTGTAAGCAGATGATTTTGATACTGATAACTTCTTATTAATTGAACAAAGTTTACATGTTACAGAATAATTACCACTTTCTTGTTGTTCTATAACCTCAAAATATTCATTATATGCCGAGCAGGGCAGTTCTATATTATTTTTGTCTGTCATTCTATTACATTAATCTCAAAAGAAGCATCCCCACATCAAAACACAAGATCTAATAATGAGTAAGAAGACAAAGGGTTGCCAGCAAGAAAATTGATTTTTTTTATGAGTGAGTACTTTGCGGTTTTATCAGCAAATCCATCAAATAATAGATCACGGTCATTCTGACACTTTACGTTTCAGCTACTAGTGTGTTTGAAGGCAGAAATCATTCCTTCCTAGTGCACTTTTAATAATAAAATGCGTACTTGTTCTTTTTCTGTGCTTTTTTTAATATATAGATTTTTTAATTAGAGTTCTAACGATTTTAAACTGGCAGGAAGCGAGCAGAAATTTTGTTCGAAGGGGAATATTTTAGATGATTGATTTATTTATTTAATGTTACCAGACAGCAAAGAATACGGAACTTTAAAAAAAAAAGAAGAGTTTCAAAGTTTGTATATGGAGAGGTGGGGAAGATTTTAGGGACAGGGGGATAATTTATAATACTGATTATTTATCTCGTCACTACAGAGCACTATTTAGGGCAGAAGATTTTTTTTTTATATAAAAATAAAAATAACTTAAAGATTTTAGATTTATTTGTATGCTGGCAGGGCGGGGGGGGGGGGGGGGGGGGGAGAGAAGAGTAAATTATGGGAGGTTAGGGGACAATAATTTAGATGGTTACTTATCATATATATTATTTCTCCTGTCAACATCCCTTTTTCTCAGAAAACACGAAACGCAGAACGACGAATGAGATGGCATATGGAAGGATTTTGAACTGGCTTCTGACATAACACACTTAACAATTCGTTAAAACATGTTTTTGATTAAAATTTGCTGAAAATTAAAAATAAAATCGGCATTGTTTTCATGAAAGAAATGAAAGGTTTTCTTCATAGTATCGTTGCCACAAAAATAAAATACCACATTATATGATGCTCAGCAATTATTATAAAAAGCATCGCACGGGTTTATTTTATATTTATGATTAAAAAGCGAAATTTAAATTGAAATGTTTAGATTTATATTTCTATGTCCCATGTTTTCCCGAAGTGGATGACGTCATCCTCTAATGCAATTAAAATACGATTGTTATTTTTTTTTCTCGCGCGTGCATTTTGAAATCTTGGATCAGTTTTTACTATAACTTTGATGGAATAAATTAGATGATATGCTAGCTTGACTAAAAACTAAATGTTGTTTGCAGATATTTTTATCCTTACTTTTTCTTTAGATGTTTAAACCTGCATCTAAGAAATATTACATATTGATAAAAAATGGTACTTCTCTATTATCCCGTCGACCACTTTTCATAACAAAAAACTATCGCCAAATAAACGGGAGAACGTTGCCATTGGAATATCAAAATAAATAAAATATAACAATTTAAGGACACAATTGTTATTTTAATGAATGAAATAACTAATAAATCAGTAAAACATAATGAAAAATACACGCAAATGTCGCGTTACACTTGATGACGTAACAAACACGTAGAATGCTTCTGATATCAAGTAAATGGGACTGTATTTTTGGCGTTTCATCTTACAGTTTGGCGATAGTTTTTTGTTATGAAAAGTGGTCGACGGATAATAGAGCAGTACCTAAAAAATATTAGATTTCAGTACAAAATCCTCGCACGAGCCCTCTGGTATATTATTATTAGGTAGAAACGAATGTGGCCCTTTTTTTAAATGAAGAGTTTTAAATATTTGAAACTGTATGCTGGAGGAGGGAAGCGTAAATTTTGGGAACAAGGAAATAATTTTTATTATAAATTGTGATTAGAGAGCAACAAATGGAGTGAAAGATTTTATTTTTGTATAAAAATACAGATTTAAAATTTTTTTAAACTCCTTTGTATGCTACTAGGGGAAAGCGTGAATTTCAGAGGTTAGGTGATAATTTAGATGATTTATGTTTATATAAATCCGTTCTTTTTCTTTCTTTCTTTTTTTTTTTATAAAGATTTTACATTTTTTTCTTGCTGGGGGTGGGAGGCAAAATGGAGAAGAAATTAGTCTGATAAAGACTTAACATAGCCAGATGACTATATTTTCGTAAAAACAATCGTATAGTCATATAAAAATACATTATATTGAGAAGATTTCTATGGATTTAAATAACATTACACGAAGTTTCTGACACCCAAACTGTGAAAATGAAAGTTAATTTGTGACCATGCCTGTCGTCTATGGAGAAATATATGACACCGCAACTGAGATTTGTCGCTGACGTTCACAAATTGTTGCAGAGAACATATTTCGCACAAAAGAAACGAGTTGTGATCACGTGATTTTAAGATTGGCCCTTTTTACCTCCCTAAAGTAGCGTCAAAAGTAGCATCGATGCTCGCTACAAACTACTGATATTTTGTATCGCGCTACTCGCTACACTACAAACTACTCGAAAAAGTAGCGGCTACTGTAGTTTCGCTACTTGTAGCGCGCTACTTCCGAACCCTGCAAAATGCATATATTTGTTACTATTCGGCCATTGAATATTCGGTATTCGTCCTAAAATTTGACTGAATATTCGTTATTCGGCCAAATTACTATTCATTACATCCCTATTATTTACTCATTTATTTTAATAACAAACTTTAAAGAAAGAAAATATCAATACCGTAAAATCCCGTTAATCTGCCCTTCCTGATTAAGCGTGCCCCTCCCACTTTGTAAACAAATTCGAAAATTCAGAAAATCCCAAGAAAGCGCCCTCCCCAAAAGAAATTTCGCTGCGCACATCAAGATCAACACCAACAATTTTATTTCACAAGTGTTGTTTTTTTTTTCGACGGATCAGAAAGGCGTGACCATTCTTTGATGTATCGCAAACGTGTACAAACACAAAAGTAACATACACAACTTCAGCAATTGTCAATCTGAAGAAACAATATAACCAAACATTAGTTTTGCTCTAAATTTATCTCCATGGTGATATGAAGGTAATAAAAATATCGATAGTGAAAGTTTCTCATGAAATAAGTTAAAAAATGTGTATTTGATGCTGTGTGTGAAATATTTTGATTAAAAAAGAATCTATTTATTTTATCAAAGAATTTATAGTCGTATTTAACTTTTTTATGAAAACCAATCACAAAAAAAATATTGATTGATTGATCAGTAGATGGCACCACAGTCAAATTTGTTTGTGCTATCTTTGTGGTAGCAATGTTTTTCGTTTTAAAAATCTGGCAACACTACCAATTCATGCTGTATGTTTGTTATTTGTATTATTTATTTAGCATTTATACATATGAAATCATGATTTAAAAAAAACTTATTTTATCTCCCTAATTTACAACAGATGGCGACACTGCATAAAATGTTACTAGTTTTAGAAAGTATTTCAGGACATTTTCAACTGCAATTTCTCAGTGTTTTTTAATTATTTTAAATTATTAAGTTCTTTTTATTTTTCTGTTACCATATTAATGAAAGATATTAGTGTTATTATTTATCTAAATGCATTCCAGTTTCAAAGCTTCTGAAATCCAGTATTTTCTATAATCTGAAATCGCCATTAATCGTGAAGTTAGACTGTTTTTCGACTTTGTATATAATTTTTTTTTTTTCAAAATGTTTTTCTTTTGTCATGTTATTAAAATATAGCATACTTTGCGACGATCGGCCATTAGCATCTCCCCTGCCCCACCACCACCACCACCCCTGAATATCATATACTACAATTTTAATACCGTATAAACGCCCCCCTCTTCCCCTGATTATTTTGCAATTTTTTGTCGTGTTTAGGGGGGGGCAGATTAACTGGATTTTACGGTATATCTTTTTGTGTCCTGTATCTTCGCTGATAAGTTTTGAAAAAATGGAAAAGAGAATAAATGCTTTTCCTTTCCAGGATTTCTGTATTTCAATTTTTTTTCTCTCATTTTAATAATTATTATTTTGTTGGTTCTCCGTTATAGGGTTTCTCCTATTAGGTTGAATAAAATAGATGAAGTGAGGATCAGATCCAGGTAAAAGGAACAGGTACTTTAAAAGACTTGTGAAAGGATTTTGCATACCAGGGCATTCTCATTTTGTGTCAAGCAGTAAGACCCATATTTAGGATGGCAAAGGCATTGAAATTAAACTAGGAATGGACTATTATATGCCAACACTATAAAACATATTGTTTTATAACAGTATTATTTACAGAAACAATCAATATTAAAACTGTGTTTAAGTTTCTAAATTTTACATTATGTACATATTTACAATGAAAGGGCATCCTTCCAAACTACACTTTATGTTCTACACTTTCTTTTAGTAGCAGCACTTTTAGGGCTCAATGCCTTTTTTACACATGAAAAAGCAACATGCAGCATTCTGTGCATAAAGGACTTGATTGGTTGAATCATGTATCTTAGCTCCTATTGGGAATTTCTAGAAAATTCCTTCAGATTATGAAAGCCAATTCTTTTGCCAAATGTTGCCAAAATTTTTGTGCCAAGCATGTGTTTTGGCATTGGTGATCTTGAAAGTCAATTTTCCCAGCCAACATTTTGCCAAATTTGTGACTTTGTTTTCTACCAACTGTTCAACAACTTAATAAGTTTCAACCTTCATTCCTATTGAAATGCATTGACTCGTACTGACGCCAAAATCATGCACTCATCAAATTTTCTCGAACATGTGACCTATCCCAATTGTCTTTTCTCATACCCCAAAACAGTAGGCTACAAAATTTAGTCAAAATCGTTAGAGCTGTTTTTTAGATAAAATTTGCATATACACACACATAATAGACACCAGACTTGCTCTTATTATAATATATGATAAGCAGCATCTGTATGTAAAATAAATTGTATAAATATAGAAAAAAAATTGCTTGTGTAAGAAAACATTAGATTGTACAGAAAATAAGTGTGAAAAATGTCCTGCTCTTGCCAAGTCCACTTTCTTTATCTCACCAAGGCCCCCTACTTCCTATAACAGAGAAATCCTTTTTTATCTGTCTTCTTTTTATGATTTTACTCTTGTTTACTGTGATCTTTTTATCATTACACATTTCTGGGATTTATCAAAACATCAAAGTGTAGAAACTCTTGTATAGTAACCGTAATTTTTATTTAACTCTAAATTTAATTTTATAATTGATTGTGTTTTTCTTTCTTCTTTTGAGTCAGATTCGTTTGATTGTAATCGACAGCATAACCTTTCATTTTCGTTATGGCTTCGATGGTTCGTATGCACTTCGCACGAGACTTCTGAATGGCATCATGCAAGTTTTGATAAAGGTTGCTCAGGACTATAAAGTGGCTGTAAGTATTTCAAGGGTGGAAAAAAAAATCTTTTTATTAGGTTGATTTCTTTAGAAACAGACCATTTGCAATTGCCATATATTCTGGCGTATAGCATGCACTTTTCTTACAAGAAAGTTGAATGGAAATTACAGGTGCACTTTATATGATGGTTATAAAAATGAAAGATTAAAAATTAAGAAAAAGATCCTAAAAACTAAGATTTCAAATTTAAAGAACATGTTATTTATTTAGAAAAATGATTTCCGCTATCAGATTACATGAAAAGTTATACTTTACAATAATCTTTATTTTATTTTTTTCTATTTATATGATGACTGTTTCTTTGCAGAGCACAATGTGCATGTTATACAGCGAATACACCTAAAAAGAAGTCTGAAAGTTTAGGTGCGTGTTATAGGCCAGAATATATTGTATTTCATTTATATATGTAATGCAAATATGGTCATCACAATAACATTAAAAGCACTGAATCAATTCGAACCTGATTGGGACAGCGTATCAGTTTTGCCAGTATCATGTATTAGTTTGTTAATCAAGTGTTTAGCTCTTATAGTTCATGTACAAGAACACATAAAGCATTAAATTGCAAAATTTGTCATTATAACAATGTCCAAAATGCTGAACCAATTCAGACTTAATTGAAACTGTATAATAATCATGCAAGTATCTTGTATGAATTCACTAATTAAGTATGTTGCTGTTAATAGTTCATTTACACGCAAAGTTTTTAATGGCAATCATTGAATAGTTGGGTTATATTACAGTATGTGGGTGATTTTTAAACTATGATTTCAACAATTTTTTATATAATTGCATGATAGTTAGCGGTTTACATTTGGTAAGCCACATTTAGAATTTCTTTGCAAATGACCTTTCTCACCAAAATAGTGATATTAGAAGGAGTGAGACCAACTTGTTTAATTTGTATTAAATCAGATGTAAGAGGGTAGTTTCATAAGTTTTCGGCCTGGCACACAGATGTGCAAGTATGACCAAATGATGTTTATAAAGTATGATCCTTTAGATGACATTCTGCAAAATTTCAGACGCATGAATTTATAGGCATTTTCTAAAAATGGATAAAATTGAAGCTTGAGCTGTCATAAAATACTTTGTTATAAAAGATTTTACCCCCACGGACATACAAAAAGAGTTACATTCCATTTTAAAGGTTTTTTCCCCTTCATATTCAACGATAAAAAGGTGGGCTGCCAAACTGAAACATGGTTGGACATCCATTCAAGATGATGAATGCTCAGGATGTCCAAAAACCACTACAACTGAGAAATTCGCTTAAAAAATTCACAATGCTGTATTGAATGATTGCCAATTGAAGGTACGCAAACTTGCTGACATTGCAAACATCTCGATAGACTGTGCCCACTACATTTTACATGCTGTTTTGGGTATAAAAAAGTTTTCTGTTTGATGGGTGCTGCGTTTGTTTAACATTGACCAAAAACACTAAAGAATGTTGAGTTTTCTCAAATATATTGACTTGCAAAGGGATTACATTGAAAAATAATTTTGTGAAAATCTTGTGCTTCCTTTGTAAGGTGAGAACTCTTCGAACCACCCTCATATGGCACATTAGTAAATTTTTTTTTTTTTTTTTTTTTTTTTTTAATGACAGTTTAAAAAATTATTACATATATTATGAAAATTGAATTAAAAACATATACACCAAAAAGTATTACTGTTATGTATAAACACTAATATATGTTATATATTTTCTTAAAATTTTAACAGTTTACTATTCGGCTAGCTGAATATTCAGTATTCGGTATTCGGCCAAAATCACTATTTGGTACATCACTACTTTTAATATCAGTATCCATTTGTTATTAGTCATTTATTGGGCCAATCAGATATTTCAATATTATTTCATTATTTACACATCAAATTTTAACAGCTTACACAGATACATGGTAAAAATATAATTATAATATTTTTCGAGACTTTTACTTCTAAATTAACATGCTTTTTTTTAATGAAAATTTGTCAAATTGAATAATTATATTTACTGAAAATATTCCTATTGTTCATGTTTGTATTTATTAGAATTTAAATTTTTTTTTCGAGTTATGGTGTAATTGAATTAGACTTTTTAGCTAAATAAATTTAAATTGTTAAACTCAGCAAGATTCATTTGAATCAGAGATTTAGCAAAAACTACCTAAGTCACTGATTCAAAGATTTTCAGAGCTGTTGACTTTGAAAGCATGGTAAGTCCATTTTTGTTCCTTATTGAATAGGATGAAAAATATTTTAAAACCCATCAGACTTATTTTTATTTTTTTGTGGTCTTATTTTATGTCAATTTAATATGCAGTAGTGGTTATCCGTGTCAGCTTAAAACAAAACACGGTTTTGGTAGGCGCCCATGGACTTGGGCCTCCCTTTCGAATGCAATGATGGGTTGAAAACATAGATTTTCTTTGAATGGAATATAATTAGAATAACACAAAATTAAATGTTTTATTTTGTTTACCTATTTGTTTTATTTCACTGTTTCATTCTTCTTTTGAAAAGTTGTAATAAAACAAAGAATAAATGAAATTTTATAGGAAAAAGGGGAGAGGGGGGGGAATTTTGTAATAAGTTGTATGCAAAATAATTATAAATTATGATAAAACACTGTTTTACCAAGATTGCCAATTCATCATAGTTGTAGCAGAACTGTCAGTGGTGCTTGTTACTAGTACGCAACATAAAAATTAAAAAAATTCTAATCAAAATGGATTTTTTTAAAAATCAACGCGTTTGAAATATCTGATTGGCCCAATAAATGACTAATAACAAATGGATACTGATATTAAAAGTAGTGATGTACCAAATAGTGATTTTGGCCGAATACCGAATACTGAATATTCAGCTAGCCGAATAGTAACAGTGAGGCCGAATACAGAATATTCAGCCAATGGAATAGTAACTATTTGGCTGAATACCGAATATTCGGCTGGATGAATATTTTTATATTTCAGAGTTTAAAAGTATTAAAAGTTAAATTAAAAATTATAAAACATTTTTAAAATCAAAGGAAATTTTTGAATGAATTAGAAGAAACTTTTTACAGTGATATAGTGTTTATTTGTCAGGAAGGGACTAAAGTAAAACAGTACAATATATTAAAATGGTGGCAAATCAGCAATAATAATTTTCCTGCTCCTTTTGATTTGGCAAGGAAGTTTTTAAATGAACCAGTCAGCATGTGTCTGGAATGGGCAATCATGATCATATTCAGAGGTTGTAAATATACAGGGTGTTCATATATCTTTCTTGGAACAAATTTTCTGCGTAGATAATGTGGTCAAGGCAAACATTTTTTGAGCAAGAAACAATATCTTAATTCACTTATTCCATCAAAAATACAATACATTCAATCAAAAACACAGGGTGTCACCTTGAGCTGAAACTGAATTTTCGTTCACAACTTTAACAACAATGAAGATATTTTAGCGAGATTTGCATCATATTTTAATTTTACATGTAGTAAATATGATGATATTATTGGAAGCATCTGAATTTTGGCCAGTGACACAGTATAAGTAGTAGTGTCAGCTCATTACCCCCTATATAAGCAAGCCTCCACACGGAAAAAGTGACGTCGCTGAAGTAGACCATTGTAGATGTCAGCGCTGAATTTGCGCCGATGTTCAGCACACCTGGCTTTTAGTGTTTAGCTTTCTTTTTTCTCTATAGATGATTTTTTTTCTTTTGACTGAAGCCAGGTTTCATTGATTTAAATCATGATTTCTTTTTTAAAAAATCATTAATTTAAATAAACTTTTTGAAAAAATAAAAAAATTAAGGTCAAGATGTTTTGTAATAAATATTATGTTTTAACAAAAATACATTGTAAATTTAATGAGTGAGAAAGATTGAGAACTCAAAATCCATGCTTTTTGAATTTTATTTAAACCAAATATCACACTTTAAAATAAAAATCTTAATTTTAAAATACAGAATCTCAGCTGAAAAATGTTAAAAGATTAATGATTATATTATCTATTGAAAATATATCTAAATCTTATGCAATTTTTATAATACTGAAACATGGAAACTTATGAAGATATTGAAAATATTAGAATAAATAAATATATATATAGGTCATTTAAAAGTATTTTTGTTGATATTTATGTAGAGATCTTATTATTTCTTTGTGCACATGTAAATCAAATGGTTCAATATTCCAATGTGGTTTTTTGAAAGACTTAAAAAAAAGTTTTTTTTTTTTTTTTTAATCAAATAAATCCAACTTCTATTCACTCTAAATTCTGTAATTGCTTAGGAACTCATAAAGTTGGAAAATTGGTGTTTTTTTTTTTTTTTTTCAAACATTTTAATAACAAAGAATAATACTTTCAGATCCATTGAAGTTTATAACAAAAAATCATGATCATTTTAAGTATATGTGATACATGCTCCAACTTCATTAAATGAATATTGTATGTATTCCAAAATATTGTATATAATCTGGAACAGATATATGTTTAAAGGAATACATTTTCAAATTCTATTGCTCCAATGCTGTTTCTATTGCTCCATTCTTTTAACTGTATATATATTTAATTGTTTATATGATTACAAAATTTCATATTAACCAAGTGAATGAGTTTATATTTTTCTTAAATTTCAAATACATTTAAATGAGTTTTTCTAATTGTTAATTTTAACAATTTAGTAAAGGTTATTTTATTTTAAAATGTATAATTTTAAAATTGAATTTTGAATCATTTTTTTAATCAAAAAATCTAATTTAAATTTAAAAAAATCAGATTTTTAAATTAAAAAAAAATTAAAGAGTTACAAATCCTGATTAAAGCAAAGAAAAAAAACTGCACAAAATTTCATTATTATAATAAATACGTTGTTGTATTTTAATTTTACACAAAAGTTGTAGTGTGTGAAGGATGCCTTACAGGTGTTGCGCTATAAATTGTAAAGAAAATTATAAAGATGGACCAAAAGTTCCCGTTTTTACGTTTCCATGGAGACTTACAGCGAAGATGGTTGCAAGCACTTTACCGAAAGGATTTCATAGTAACTCCAAACTCAAGAGTAAGTTGACCTCATTTGGAACTTATATATATTTTTTCTCTATTTTATGGTTCGTAATTGTTTATGCAAAATATTTCTATTCAAAGCAAAAATGCACCCCCCCCCCCCTCCTTAAAAAATAGATCTGGCAAGTTTGTATATCAGTAGAAACATAAAAAAAGTTTAAAGCTGATATAGCATAGTTTTATGAATTGTTAATTAAATTTAGATAAAAATGGTTATAAAACCCTAGAATTATATATTATCTGAACTTACATATGAATTTTTTAATTTTAAAATTTATTTTGAAATTCTGAAATCTTTCATAAAATGAGGATAACATTAATATAAAATAGAAAGTTTTGAAAGTGACAGAACTGAGCAACACTATAACTAAATTAGAATGTATATATGCAATAAATAATTGCACATAGAGAATACAAAATACCCAAGGAATAATCACTATATATAAATCTTAATGCAGTAAAACAAATTAATGTTATTGTCAATTTTTGAGCACAAATGCAATTTTGAAAAGTGTTTTAAATTATTTATTTCTTAGAAGCTAATAAAATTTAAAATACTTAACAGAAAAAAAAAATTAACATGATTTACATAACAGATAACTAAGTTTAAAAATAATATTTCATTTATTAAAAAAAAAAAAAAAAAAAAAAATACATGCGTAATAATAGAAAAGAATGACTGAATGAAGTGTATGAAACTTACATGTAATTCCCCCCCCCCCCCTTAAAAAATAGAGCTGGCAAGTTTGTATATCAGTAGAATCATATAAAAAAAGTTTAAAGCTAATCATAGTTTTAAATAGTAATAGTTTAAAGCTAGCATAGTTTTATGAATTGTTAATAAAATTCACATACAATTGGTTAAAAAAAAACCCCTAGAATTATATATTATCTGAACTTATATATGATTTTTTAAATTCTAAAATTTATTTTTAAATTCTGAAATCTTTTATAAAATGCAGAATCAATTAATGTAAATTTGAAAGTTCTGAGAAAGTGGCAGAACTGGGCAACGCTATACATAAATTGCACTGTATGTATATGCAATAAATAATTACACATATAGCATAAAAAATTTTATTTAAAAAGTCAAATTTAAATTTAAAAAATCTGATTTAAATAAAACTGCAATTTTAAAAAGAATTTAACATAATTTAAAACAACAGACATATTGAACAAGGAAAAACAATAAACTTGGTAATTGTAAACAAACATTTAACAGAGAGGGAATTTCGCCAAAAAGCACCAATCGGTTAACAATTTAAAAAAAAATTTTGGTTCATTTTACGACTAATTTACTTAAATGTATGAAAATTAAAGAACTTACTCATGTATTTTAAGAGATTTGTGAATATTGAATAAAAAAGTATTTTTTTGGTGGAATTTGGGATAGTTCAGCTTTTATTGTTAGATTCCGGTAGTAAACAAATACGATAAATTATGGAATGTAACTTAAGACACATTTTTACTTTGAATAGTCCCAAATATATTTTGCATAAACAATTACGAACCATAAAAGAGAGAAAAAAAAAAAGATAAGTTACAAATGAAGTCAACTTACTCTTGAGTTTGGAGTTACTATGAAATTCTTTCGGCAAAGTGCTTGCAACCATCTTCGCTGTAAGTCGCCATCTTTTGGAAACGAAAAAACGGAAACTTCTGGTCCATCTTTATATTTTCCTTTACAATTTATAGCACAACACCTGTAAGGCATTCTTCACACACTACAATTTTTGTGTAAAATTGAAATATTACAACGTATTTATTATAATAATAAAAGCCAAGCAACAACTAAAACAACACGTGTCTACATGCTTTTTCGCCTTCGAATGAAGAAAGAAGAAAAAGCCAAGCTAACGTGAAATGCATTATGGGGAAAAGGATAAACGGTAAACTATGGCAACCAAGCTGAATAGCTAGTGTGGACCACTTAAGATACGTCATTTCAAAGTACAGTAACCGGCAGGGCGGTTGCTTATATAGGGGGTAATGGTAAGCTGCACTCTAAATAAAGGAATATCCAGCTCAGTGTTGTTTAGATATGAATGGGGGCAATTTCTAGTACTTCTCGTAATTCACATAAATCAAAGTAACAAACGAAAATTCAAATTTGACCTGAAGTGAGATGCACTTTATTTTTGATTGAATAAGTATGTTGCAATCCTGGTTTCCTGGATAAAAATTGTCTTCTTGATGTCTATTGTCACCTGTGAAAGTTTTTTCCTTTTGTATAGAAACATGATGTTTGCAAAAAAGCAAGCAGATTATTTACTAGACAATATTCATGAATTTGCATTTATTTGTACATCATTAATTCCTATGAAGGTCATATTTAATGGTTAATTTCCTTAAGTGACACTTTTGAAACAGCCAATAAATAATGTAAAAGCATTCTCTTTCATCGAATTATAATTATATTTCTAATTATTTTGAATATCTTTATTAATTGATAGTTAAAAGTAGAAATTGTGAGTTTTTAAAAAGTTTTTTTTTAAAGTATTTGGTTTGGCCGAATATTTCGATATTCGGCAGGCTGAATAGTTTGGTATTCGGCCAAGCCGAATATTCAGCAGACCGAATAATTTGATATTCGCCTAACCGAATATTCGGTCATATGGCCGAATATTCGGTGCATCCATAATTAAAAGATATTGATTGTAAATGCAATGGATAAAGAACTGCAGTTTCACAGCGTTTTGGCCTATTTTGACAACTCTTTATGAGCACATGATGTACTGTTTTTTACTACTACTGTTTTTTTCAACTGTCATACATGAGTGCATGGGTTACAGAGAATATCGGGTGATTTCTCACCCAGACCTGCCAACCTTTGAAAATGAGAAATAGTAGCACACCAAATTCAATTTTATCTGAAGGTTGGTTGGTTGGTGGCTGTTTTTTATGCTGTAAATTTTAAGCGAGCAAATACTAATCAATTAAACGCATGTGTATATCCATAAGCACACAAAGTAGGAAACTCTTTTGTTTTTGCTAATTTTTTTTGTTGCGGGTGGGATTGATTAAACATAATTATTCCTATTCAATTAATGCTCTGTCCACTCCTAAGCCAAATTTCTGAACTTCACAGTGAATTTTCTGAAGGATTCCAAGGCAGTTGGGGGGAGGGGGTGATGGAACTACGGGTATATCTTCCAGAGAAAAATGTCTGAGTTAGAGTCCTTCATCAGGTCGAGTAAGCTGATACAACCGGGAGTGGGGGTGTCCACTCCCGCCACTTTTTTTTGCATCCCTTTGACGAAATTTGCGTTTTTTCGCGATCTTTTGACGAAATTTGCAGTTTTTTTTTTTTTTCAAGATTTGTTGATAAAATTTGCGTTTTTTTTTTAGATATTTTTTGATGAAATTTGCCGTTTTTCGCAATGTTTTTGACGGAATTTACCGTTTTTACGCGATTTTCTGACGAAAGTCACGTTTTTCCCCGCGATCTGTTGACAAAATTTGTCTTTTTTTGCGATATTTTGACGAAATTTGCCGTTTTTCGCAATGTTTTTGACAAAATTGGCCGTTTTTTCGCGATTTTCTGACGAAAGTCACGTTTTTTCCCGCGATCTGTTGACAAAAATTTGTCGTTTTTCCGCGATCCTTTGACGAAATTTGCCGTTTTTCGCAATGTTTATTGCAAAATTTGTCGTTTTTTCGCAATCTTTTGACGAAATTTGTCGTTTTTCGTAATGTTTTTGACGAAATTTGCCATTTTTTCACGATTTTCTGACGAAAGTCACGTTTTTCCCGCGATCCTTTGACAAAATTGGTGACTTTTTTTCGAACAAAAGACGAGATTGATTTTTTTCGGCAATCATTTGTCGAAATACCGATACATTTAATTTCCGAATTTTCGGATTTATGACCGATATATATTTTTTTTTTCGGAAATCGCCTTAATTTTTTGGAAAATTTGGACCACAATCACCCCTGAACGATCTTTTGACGAAATTCCCATTTTTTCAGCAATCAGTTGAATGAAATTCACGTTTTTTTCAACGATACTTTGGCGTAATTTGCTTTTCCCCGCCAATTTTTTGACGAAATTCGCGTTTTTTCAGCGATCCTGTAACGAAATTCGCATTTCTTAGCTCGATCCTGTGACGAAATTAATGATTTTTCGTGCGATCCTGTGACGAAATTCGTGATTTTTCAAGTGATCCTGTGACAAAATTAGTGTTTTTTTTTTTTTTTTTGTTTTTTTGTTTTTTTTTTTTTTTTTGCAGAAAATCGTAGTTTTAGACAGATTTTCGTAGCATCGTAGTTTGTGGTTCAAAATCGTAGCAACTACGATTTTTTCGTAGCAGTTGGCAGCTCTGCGTCACCTGTGGGCAAGCTAATTGAAAAATGCCTTCAAATGAATGAATTTATAATTGTGTTCTAAAAATATTAAAATGTTGTATCGTCATCAGAAATACACCTTTGTACGTCATTTTTATAATTCTAGCCTACCAGGAAGTGGGTTAAAAATCAATTTACAAAATTTCATCTTTACAAGTTGAGTTAAATAAAAGAGTGCAAAAATGAAGTGGACATGCAGTTCTTTGTAAATCACCGATTCATTCCTTTTTCAGGTTGTTCTGACAAATCAGATGACAACTAAAATCGATCCTAATGGTGGCGGTTCTCACCTGATTCCTGCCCTGGGCGAAAGCTGGGGTCATGCCTGCACTGTGAGACTGATTCTCTCTTGGAGCGAAGAGCAGCGGCAGGCTCACCTCTTCAAATCCCCTACAATGCCAGAAGCCAGCGTCTCTTACAAAATTGATGTGAGTTTTTATTTTTTCTCCTGTAAGTGTTCAACTTAATGTATTTGCTCGCGTATGAGTCACCTTTTTGTAATATGTTAGGAAAATTGTATTTTGGCCAAATATATTTGTTTAATAACTTAAAGATTGTCCTGTAAATATTTTTGACTAACAGTCTTTCATATTGTCAGTGTCCCAAGGTTGGGTTTTAACAGCTGATGTCCCCAAATATTCCCTCAAAGCACTAAGAACCTTTTATCGAAAAACAGCAGGCTTGTTCACTTCCATTTTAAGCAGTGTTGAATTCAAACGCTTTTCTCCGGGAGGGATGTCTATGGCTGGGAGGGGAGGGAGACATTGTATAGTTTGGGGGTGGGTGGAAATTGTACTTTTTAATTATTAAAAGCATAAAATCTCAAATCTTCCAAGGGTGGGAGGATACTTTTGAATGTTCCAGGAGGGAATGTCCCCCCTGGGACATCTCCTGAATTCAATACTGATGTTAAGGATTCGAGCATGTTTATCATCCTCATTTCTCTCTGTAGAAACTTTTGCTTGATATATTTCATCTAAATCTCAAGTTAAGTAAAATGGTACATTTCCTAAAATACTATTTACGTCAGGAGAACTGAAATTAACAGAACCATGACAACCATTGTGCTGTATATCATAATCCACACTAAAAGCATTAAAATAATAAGAAACATAATTCTATTTAACCTATTTGTAAACAGTTAAATGACTTTGAGCTTCTGTATGTTTTTGTAGGATGTATCTTACAACCATTATCTGCAGTACCACTTTTATAAATAACTAAATTATAATAATTAACACCATGAAAGGAAACACATAAATTATCATTTCTTAAATTTCTTCTGTGACTGGAAATCATCCTTGTAGTCACTGATCTCCTCCGGTAAATTCTTATTTTCCGCCAATGTAAGAGACCAACTCATTGTCAGTACATTCTCCAGGATCTGCAGTACAGGGACATAGTTTAAAGACTTCAGAACATTCAAATACTGGTGGTTTGGCTCACAGTGCTCACATTTATATAACCTAATATTGCAACTGTTATCTAAATATATCTTATCAAATCTGGCATTTCATTTATAGCTACAAATAAAGGACCATTCCAGATTTGCTCAATTTTGAAATAACTTGTCACAATTAATTTTTAACGTCGAATTTGCATTGAAGAGCCTTTGATTTCTACCGAAAAGGATGACGATCAGCCCAAATTTTAAGATATTAACCAATTTAAATGAAATGGCTTACCACATTCATGAAAAATTGCTGATTTTTTTTTCTTGAACAAAAAAATTATAAATTAATAGTGTTTCAACCCTATTCTAGATAAATGGTGAAATGTGCGTAAAAATATATGTATGGTCAACAAATCATTATTTTATGGGAAATTTCAATGGAATGTAGATGTAGAGTGATTATAAGGTATCCCTTACAAGTTTTCTACTCACTTTTGCATAATTAATAATGTAGTGCATTAAAAAATAAAGCTAAAAACTAAATTTCAAATGCATGAAATTATTTCTTTTTTAAATAGTTACAATGCGAAAGCTGAGTAAAATTTGGTATTTATAACCATGCCAAAAGGAAGCTGTTTTCTTAACACTTCCTTCAAACCAACATTATGGTCTATAGAATCAACTCGATCTTGCTGGAGGAAAATGTATTTTTGCTTAAGCAACTTTTCTGTGATCAAAACAAAAATGTTGTGCGTGTTTCAGTGTTTGGAAAGGCAAATAACCCAATATAAAGACCTTGCCGCCACCACAGGTATGCATACGTATCAAGGACATGATTACTGCAAAAGCTGCAACCTTGGACCTGAAAATGAGTAAAATGGTTTTTAAAAAATTCTTAAATCTACTAGAAAAGATTTCATTTCAAGCTTTGATATCTATGCAATAATATCTGTGTAATCTATGTAATGATATCCTGTACTTTTTTGTTCTTTGAAAACAGCTGCTTAAATTAGCTATGCTGTAGACTAAAATATTTTTAATATTTCAAATTTTAATTACTTAAACGGCATATAGCCAACAGAGTGAAAAAAGTATCCAAGCCGGAACTCGAACCCAGGTCATCAGTATAGCGCACTGACGTTCTATCAACTAAACGACTTGGAACGATACCCAGCCTGGCATTTCTCACTAACACATGTGTGGGGAAGATATTTTTCCAAGCATTTTTTTGTAATTTTTTATTTAATTATATTGTAAAATTGATTTGAATTTAGTTACTGCTCTTCATTTTCCCTCCCGCCAACTGCCATTCCGGCGTTTTGTTTACGTTTTTTCTTCCACATCAGCTCGGTTGAGCTGTTTTGCGCCGCTTCTCGGTCATGGATCGTATTCGGCAATTTTGCTTGCGATCGCATTCTTTTTCCTTTAAGTTAAAAATGTTGTTTCAGTTTAACTAATAAGTAAAAAGCCATTTTTAAAGTAATTTTTATACTTAAAGTAGTTTTCTAAATTCTTGATAATATTTAATAAATTTTATGTAAATGAAAGGAAAAATGTTAATTATTTTTATTTTTCAACTTATGCAAATCGCATGGTCGTTCCTGATTGGCCGATAGGTTTTTTGTTCCAGTTTAAAGTGACAGCGATTTCACTTTCGTGGTGTGTGAGGTACGATGAAGTTTCTGGCTGCTCTCGTGATGTGTTTAGTAAAGTCTGAGACGTATTTTCCCCCAATTTGTATGAAATTTGGCAGAGATTATGGTATATTTGATTTATAATGGCACTACGCTTGTTTATAAGGTTTAAAAATCGTCAATGGACCTAAGTTCAAGTCACTTAATTCTTCAACATTGTCTTCATTATTTTTATTTCTGGAACAGTAAGTAAATGTTCCAACATGTGGTTTTTGCAAAATAAAGTTATCTTCTATGGAATTCCTCGCATCTTTATTGGAAATTTATGTAAGTAAAACATTTTACACATCTTAATTACAATTTTTAAGATTGAATGCTTTTTAATTTGATTCTTAAAGTTTATTACACAGTTTTCAAAGAATTCACTCATTTTTTCACTCTGTTAAAATACCTTGGGTTTTAACCCTACTGCCGACAAGAGGGGCACCAGAAAACCCACAACATGTTGACAAGGCTACAATCGCAGCACAAAATGGAATATTTTTCTATAAGCCACCAACTCTGGGGCAAACACGAAACTAAAGAGAATCCAGCATCGATAATTGAATAAATCTATTTTAATATTTGGAAATTTTTCAATAGAAAATTTCTCATGCCTTGCATTTATATTTCAAATTTTAATTGCTTAAAAGACATATAGCAAATTTAGTAAATAAGTATTCAAGCTGGGATTCGAACCCGGGTCATCAATAATTTACTCAATTATTGATGCTGGATTCTCTTAGTTTCGTTTTGCCCAAGGGTTGGTGGCTCACGGAAAAATATTCCATCTTGTGCTGCAATTGTAGCCTTGACAACATGTGTTAGTGAGGAGTGTCAGGTTGGGTATCATTCCGAGTTGTTCAGTTGGTAGAACATCAGTGCGTTATACTGATGACCTGGGTTTGAGTCCCGGCTTGGATACTTTTTCACTAGCTTGGCTATATGCCTTTTAAGCAATTAAAATTTTAAATATTATGAATGAGAGAATGAAATGAGAAAATTTCTATGGAAAAATTTCCAAGTATTAAAATAGATTTAAAATATTTTTATTAGAATTATCTTGTAAGAAATATGTCAGATAAAGAGATATTTAAAGTATTATAGCATCAAGCAGGAGAAAAAAAAATTAACCTGAGACTATGAGCATTTTTATAAAATGCAAAGAAATTTTCAAACACTCCTGATTTTTTTTTTTTTTTTCTGGACTTAATTTTGATTTGATGGGGGAGGAGATGCTGTAAAGCTATTAGGCCTTAGGCACCATACAACCTTCATCGGGCTCTGTACTTATCCAGCAACCCTTACTCATTCAATATATGACAGATAACCCTAAAAAGAACTTTGCTTCCAAACAAAGCTGAGTGCACATGCCATGTATTATTTTTATTTTTTGCTCCCATCTGATAGGGCCATCGTTAAAATATATTGCTAAGCACAAACTGTCAAACCTTGTTTTTAAGGTGTATGATGGTAAATAAATCAAAATCCCGTCTTTTCATGTTACATAACTTTTTATATGTATTTTAACCTCTGATGATAAGAATTTTTAATTTTAGAAAGATGGCATAAAGGATGTTTCATCATGATATTTGGTAATCTTTAAGCTGGTATGAACTAGTCACTCAGTTAGTTGAAACAAGAAGAAGAGGAAACAATTTTTATCACTATAGATATTTATTTAACAAATTTGTACAAAAGTTTGTTTTTTTAACACATGTTATAAAGTACAAAATATTCGTGTACAAATGTAATTTCTACATTTATAAAAGAAATGTATATAATAGTATAAATAAATAATATATGTTTTTTATTAGTTTTCTTTTCCTAAATGTTTGAACTTTTTCTGCAGTCCATGAAATTACCTTTTATTTTATTTATTCTTTATTTTTTCCATAAAGGTAAAAAAGTCATTCAGTATGTTTAGCACCTTCTCTTTTACGTAAGGATGCATACATATGTCCAGATAATAGGAAAATTCCATTTCCTCGTTCGTTTCTTCCAGGTAAAACTTGGGTGAAGGCAAACATGTCCCATCGAGCCACCGGATAATCCTCCGTGTACTAAAATAATGAACGGAATCCATTAAAGTTTGAAAGAGAGCATGATTAAATAAACTTGTATTCTTTGATAAGAAACCTTACCAAAATAATTCTAATATCTGCATTTGAATTGATATAAGAGGGATTCAGAACTAAAGGGAATCAAGTCTTATTTTTTTCATTCAACCTCATTTGAAGTGAATTCTTGCCCTATAGATGTGCCGTAAAAAAAATGAAGTCCTATGTTGAAAATGTGAGCAACAAATGGCACTCAACTCCTATGATTCTGATTAAAGTGCAGGAGAGCCAGTTAACTTCACTTCCAAATATCTGTGAATAATATCTCTTGACCCACTTTAATTGTGAACGCCTCCTATAACAATACTGCAAATAATATTCCAGGCCATTTTCATAACTAAATACAATATTTCAAAATATACATTGATGTTTAATGTAAAATAAAATCTATACTAATAAAAGAAATTTTCGCTCTGTGATGTAAAGGTGACCATAAGCAGTCGCCACTCGGCAATTAAACTTGAAAAACTGGCGATTAAAAATATGGAAAGAACCGGCCAAATGTAAGATATACCAATTTTCTTTTTTCTTTAAAATTCATGATTTTCCTGCATCTGTACGACAAAATTAATGATTCTTCTACATTTGATTGACAAAATTCAGGATTTTTCCACACCCAATCGCCCAAATTTATGATTTTTATGCATCCAATCGACAAAATTCATGGTTTTTCTGCACATGATCAATGAAATTTATAGATTTTTATGCAACAAAATTCATGATTTTTACGCTCCCGAAAGACAGAAATTCATGATTTTTATGCTCCCAAAAGACAGAAATTCATGATTTTTACACTCCCGGATGACGAAATTTGCAATTTTTTTTCGAACTAATTGGCGAAATACACAATTCCTGAAGATGTTGGCCGCTTTTGGTCTGCAGGCCACAGTCTGTGTAATATATATCATGTTGTGGTTTATTATTTAGTGTATAATCATACCTATTTATTATTGTCAGATCTTAATTATAGACAAATATTTTTTTTTAATAAAAGGTACTTATGTTGTTAGCTACACAAGTACCTAAGCTTAGTGGGACTTATGTAGTTAGTTACATAAACATGTTGTGTATAACTTTGCTGTTAACTTATTTTAAGCGCATGTCCAGAACCCGATTTAGGCAGCTAATGAGAATGTAGAACCATTTCAATGAAGAATGTGCTTATTTTACCATTCTGTTGTAACTTCTATCAACTAAACCATTTAGTTTATTTAAAAACGAAATGCATATTCTGAAAGATCACACTCTTATGTCTCAAATACCGCAATCAATTTGAAAACAAAAATTATGTTAACCCTTTGAAAAACATTTTGAAAAAGGTAGTTTTACCAGAAAGATGTTTTCTCCCTTACGGCAACACCCCTCAAGGGTGTAATTTTACAGGTACAGACAAACCAAAAATATGCTCTTAAAGCTGAAACCTTCTAATCGACGATATAATTGTTTTTTATTTATTTTATTTTTTTTTTTTAAATACGATTTTTAACCCATTCAAAAACAGCGCCAAATGCAGGTCATTTTGAGTCTCCAGAGATGATTTATTTTCTTATGCTAAAAATAACTAAACATCCATATTTCAACACAATCTTTTTAGAGCATTTTGGTAGACTAAATTTACATCATCTACAACAATTTCTAAATGTTCAGACGAGAAATATTTAAAAAAAATTATAAAATCTGAGAAATTTTTGGAGAAAATGCATAATAATGGGTGTTTTTCTGCACAGCCACAGTCGACTTCGGGTCACATTTTCACTATTTAATATGCATATATTTTCACATAATTTATCCACAAAAAAATCGTATATAATGGTTTTAGCATAAATCAATATAAAAAAAATTAAATATTTTTAAAGAATTTACCTTTCAACAGCATTCTTGACAAATATCAAAAATATCAACTCGGCTCTATTTAATGATGATGTCACAAGTTCATCTTCAGACTGATGAGCTAATTCAATGTACGGAAAAACATAGTTCTCCAACAGTTCCTCTTTCAAGTACTCGAGATTTGACAGAGTCATCTGTAGTTGGAATTTATATAAACATTTATTTTCTAAAATATTATAAACTCATTTCTTTTTTTCTTTGGTACTTCTTTTTTACAGGGACCATAGCATGAATGAGAAAACAACAAAATTTACGAAAGTTTATCAGATTGTTTTATCTTTATGAAATAACTATAAATGAATCAAATGTACAAGCAGTTTGCTCAATATTTCTACCCTTTAATACATAAACAATTTATTTAATGCATACTTAAATAAGCCATATTATAATGCACATTTGCAGTGTTAAAATCCTCAAATTTACTTTTGACAATAAAAGCAAAAAAAGATATTTTAGAGCCGTTGAACATATTCATCCTATGAATAACTCGTTTCCTATGTGCAACTACTTCAAATCAATGGTGGATATGAGGGAGGGGGGGGGGGGGGGGGGTTAGGCAATGATAAAGAGTCTCCAAGCTAACATATCTAAGCTAACAGTTAATACTTTTTAACATCTTAAGTGCTTAAAACAATACATCCTTCACCGAATCAAAATTGTTAAATACGACTATTATCAGAAAAGCTATTTAACAAATTTATAATATTAAAAAAAATGCTTTTACAACTTTTCTGGTTATATAATGGATGAACAAATGTGTGTCTGACAGCCAGAAATGAGTTTTTTTTTTTTTTTTTTTTTTTTTTTTTTTAGAGGATAACAATTGAGTTTTTAAACAGCTAATCATAGCTCCTGATTAAATGTTTCATCAATAAGTTTCAAAGTTTTCTTTATTGGACTGCTTTAGAAATAAAGACACAAGTAGTTTTATATGTAGGAAGTTTTTTTTTTAAATGTAGGTTACAATAATTCTGGATATGGAAGTTACATTGTCCTTGGAACAGGTATAGACGACAATAACAAGTCTGTGCAATATTTTTCCTTCATGAATGGAGAAAGAATTGTTAAATTTAAGGAAGAAATATAGTTTTTTTTCTCTTTTTGTAAAACTTGCAAAACATCCTCAAGCTTTTCTAATGCACAAACAACAATTATTAGAAAAGCTGAAAAGAAGTGTTTTATTGGAATTGGTTGTTCTAAAAATATAACAAATTATAACACCTTGTAATAATATATTTCTTTTTAATGCTAAAAAGTGTAAGCTAACAATATAATATACAGTAAAATAACTTTTTTTTTTAGATTGTTGACATGTTTCGGCTCACTCTGAGCCATTTTCAAAAACAAATGAGAATATTCTATAATTGCACAGTCTTTGAAGTTATTATGTACATTATAATAAATAAAAGTACATGAAAATTAAATGATAGCATTTCAAATAACTTCAAAGATCGTGCAATTATAGAATATTCTGATTTGTTTTTGAAAATGGCTCAGAATGAGCCGAAACACGTCAACAATCTAATAAAAGTTATTTTACTGTATATTATGTTGTTAGTTTACACCTTTTAGCATTTAAAAAATATATATTGGTTGTTCTATTTAACGTAAAGGTAAAGTTGCATGAATGGTTACATATATTTGATTTTTTTTTAACGGTTATTGGAATGAAAAAGTCTGTATAATAGGTCATTGTTATATCAAACATCTACTGTATATGTACTGTTGAGTTGTTCTTTGTCCAGAGGGATTGTAAATCCAATTCACAATTGTGGAAATCCCAAGTTTGAAATATCGCCCCTCCCTTGACATTTTTTTTTTTTTTAACATATAGTTAGCTGCCTATTGATCATTTTCACAAATTCTTCTGGAAGTTAAGATACCTTTCTCTTGGGAAAAAAAAAAATATAGCATCTTTTGCTGTTGCTAAAAATAGTGAACATCCTGCAAAATAAAAAAAATCCCTGATGGCTCGGCCTACAGGCACAGGTAGATTTCGAAGACATAGACCGTGGGGTGCCTGTTTATTGGGAGTTGCAGAAGAAAGACCTATTTGCCATGATGTAGCATTTGGGACTGCCCACTTCGAAATATACCTCTGCCTGTAGGCAGAGCATGCAGGGATTTTTTTGTTTAAATTTTTTTTTTTTGCTGTAAGAGTTGGTCCGATAAAAAACTTGTCAGTATAAAAGTTGCAGATAATATTAAGAAGATTTATAATAAATTTAAGCGGATTTGATATCTTGTGAATGGACGAAGTTATGAATTTTTTTCTTCTGAAACCCTGATTTTTTTCTCCCTTGAGGGCATTTTTAATGAAATCAAAAATCTGTCATACATAAATTTTTGGCCCTTTTCCTAGAAGTAATAATAACTTTAAACAGATTCAATATGTATCAAATTTAAGAAATTATGGGGGTTTTTCTGTTTTCACAAAAAGCCCCCCATTTGCCCCCCCCCCTCTTCGTTCATTTTGCCCATTAACAAACTTGAATGAGATTTTATGTATCTATTTGGAAGAGATTTGTGAAGAATTGTGGAAGTTATCGTGTCCATAAAAAAGTGATATAGATAGATAGATAGATAGATAAAGTTTTGAACTGGGGGTTGTTTTGGGTTCTAGGAGTCATGATCGTCGTAGATCTGCAAAAATTTTTCAAGAATTCCAACTTAGGGGAGAGTGTAATAGGTAGTATTTCTTACGAAATCTACCTAAAAATGAAGAAAATGTTAGTAGAGAAACATTTCACGAGCTACAGAATAGAAAACTGGTACTATGTGCAGATGAAAAAACTTTTCTTGGGTCACCATTTATTTTCTCGATAGTTTGAGACTGGGATATGTCCCTGGAAAAAAGAAGTACCTTTCCTTTCATTGGATCATTCAAAAATCTCTATTAACTATACAAACATACTTTCAGCAAAGATGCCAGAATTTTTTCTTCACACCTACGATAGTACTGCTTCATTTGAGTTGCTTTACCACTCTCAGTTTTACAAGCCAATCTCTCCAAGCTCTTCAAGAGAAGTTCCAGAGATGTGTAGATGTTAACAATTTTTTCAATTTTTTTTTCCAGTCTCGTCTCAGCTTCTTCAAAAAATATCTAATGAAAGGATAAAAGAAGCAACAAAAAAATCTCTTTGAGAAAATGGCATTGATTGTTTGTGAAAAATTTAAATGTATGAAAGCCTATTTTCAACTTTTATAATGTTAAATTTTTATTCAACTAGGATTCATTTTAACATTGATATACACCGGATGATTCAAAATAAAATGCTGATGACAAAACCATATTTTCAACTACAAAATCAATTCTAGGTATTTGTTTGGCTAGGAGCTGTATACCTATTAAAACACGAAATTTAATTTTTTATAGTGTGCTTGTGCCCTATAAGAAAAATTTAGAAACTTTTTCAAGTTATCCTATTTAGTTCAAAGCTTTGGGGCATTAAAAACAGATAGATGATTTTTTAATGCTAGAAAGCTCTAAAATTTCATAAAGTTTAAAATACCCTAATTTGGTGAGTTTTGGTTTTTGAAGAATGGAATTTTTATTGTGTTACTTCTTAGAAGAGGGAGAAATTTTTTCTAAATATAATTTATAAGACTCAGGGACTGTATAAAAAAGGTTACATTTCATATTTTAGTATGTACTAGCTGCAAGGCAACCCGATGTGTCGCATTTACAATGGATGATGGAGTCTCCGCATCTGCCAATTTAATAACACCTTAAATTCTACTAAATGTCATGAAATCAAATACAAATTGGACTTCTGCTACACCACTCATTTTGAACTTCATTAACTTGAACTGAAATTTATAACTATCGTGTGTGATTTTCTCATATGAGTTGTTACTTTTGGATACCTTTAGCCCAGATACCCTGTATATATATGCAATAAGAGGGATGCCAGGTTAGAACTAAAAATGGTTTGTATCTCTGACAACAGACAATAAAGGAAAACAATATCTCTTTTTTTTTTTTTTTTTTTCCTTCTCTGACTTCCTATTGCACAACATAGGACATTTTTTTTTTTATAACTAGGGGGCTCTGCCCCCTGCTCGCTATGCTCACCAACCCCCGTTCTGATTTCACAGCCTCTTAAAACCTGGTAATGTATCCTGTTTTAAAAAGATGATGCTGATGATATCACGAACGGCGACTTTCTTCTGTAATCAGGTTATAATGCTTTTTCATTTAACTGGTCATAATGCTTTTTCATTTATAATATTTATGTGTAAACACAATTTTTATGACGTAATTATCTTTATTTCCTGCTTTCAACACGTGATCATTTAATTATTATTTTAAACTTTCATTATTGTTTTTAATAGTCTCGCACAAATACATTTTTTATTTGAGATAAAACATAATCCTTCACGCTTATTTAGAAATTGGCAACAATATTAAAAAAATGACTTTTTCAATGAAAGATTTTTTACTCTATTTTTAAGGATTTATCAAGTTTTTATTGTCCGACCGTGATAATTTTTTTAATTTCTGAAAGCTTGTTATATTTCGCGTCTGGTGGTATGATTTTCGAATCCGTAGGATGGCTAGAAAAAAAGTAATAGCTCCTCAAAAAAGTCCCTAGTAAAAAAGCGATGAGAATAACCCGGAATATCTATGCAGAATTTGATTGGTCCATTTCGTTTTTGGCTCAGTTCCAGATTACTTTTTTTTAATATAGAAGGAAACCGATACTTTAATAAGTATCCATCTTTTAATACTTTAAAGTACTATTATTATTATTATTATTCTAATAAGTAAAATCATTATACAAATATAATAACTTATTAGGATTACCCATTTTGACTGTTGTTTTCAAAAATAATTATATACAAGTTTGGGGGTTGCTTAAAATGAAAAAAAAAAATAAAAATAAATAGATAGAGGACTTTTAGAAATTTACAATGACTAAATTGATTAACAACTGTTTTCAAAAATAGGCATTTCCGAAAAAGAAAAAAAAAAACCCAGTAATTATGGGTATCCCTAAAATATGTCGGGCAATGCAGAAAACAATTTTAATATCACCTCACAGGTTGGAACTTCACAGGCATCGCATGAATTAAATTCAAATAAATCACAGTGTGACATAGATTCTATACGTTTATCTACCTCAGCAAAGACATTTTGAACTTGATTTATGAGATTCCTGAATACTGATGCTGCCTATAACAAAAATGTACAAATTTATTACTTATGCATAAAAACAACAAGCATAATTATTTTTTAAAAAATTGATTCAAATAATGCTAACAAATTCGTTGCACAAAAGCTATTTTTAACCTTGTTGATTTGTTATGTATAAAAATGGATACTAAGCCAAATCTAATACATAAAACAGCCTATTTCTCTTGTTTTTATCTTTTGTAAGGTAACATTAAACTAAAAAATGACACTAGATGATGTCACAACCTGTGCTATTTCTTTGATCTTTACTTCTAAATATAGCACACAATTTTAATCTTTACAACATCGAATATAACCAAAAATGTTCTTTGAAGGGATGTTTGTTTTGAAACTTTAAAATAATTTATCAATTTTGAATAATTTTATAATTTACTTTCAAGCATGATTTTTTAAAGTTAAAATGTCAAATCACAAACAATCATTCGTTTTTTTTTTCCCCCAAAGTTTAAGTTGATTTATTATTATTTTAATGTTATGAAAATATAAAATGCCAAACTAATGTGCCACTAAACTTTTGGTCATTTTTGAAAAATTAAAATCAACAAATTATTATTACTTTTAAATATTATTTTAACACATGAGTTGTTTTGAATTGGAAAATAAACAAACATCAATATGCTTTTATTGCATTATTATTAAATATATGTGAAAACAATTGATTATTTTTTTTATTAACAGATTTATTACATTTAATAATTTTTGTTCGATTGCCCGCTAACAACACCAAAGAAATTGCTAAAAATTTCGTTATCTACAGCAGTTTTTTTTATTCTGATAATTTCAGCAGTTTTAAGCGTTTATTTCAATTACATGTCTGTTAAATCTGTGTTTTATTTATACTATTTTATTTATTCCTTAATCAAGTTTTAATTTCGTTATTGTATATTAGCTGGAGACAAATTCTGAACTTTTTATATTGTTTAAAGTGCAAATGGGTTTGTAATCGTCTGCAAGCAATATAGATTTTTTAAAAAATCATGCTTGAAATTTAATTTAAATGCTATAATAAATCAGTCAATTAAGATACAGTTTTCAAACAGGTTGCATTTAAAAGTAGATTTTTTTTTCGCTATATAACGGTGCAAAAATTAAAAATGTACAATGTTTAGAAATTTTAAAAATTGCAAAACCTGAATTTCATCATCAAGTGTTGCCATTCGCAAAATGACGTCAGCGTTACGCACGGACACGTTTGTCCTTTATAATATAGATAGATAGCAGTATTTTAAGTATAAAGCAGTTAATGGTAATTGGAATTCTGCCATATTTACAACATTCCATAGGATTTTAATGAATCCAGATGTGTTTAAATTACATTTAGCACAGTAAAATTATTATTCAACCTTTCAATTTTAATATTTTTTGAAATAATGAACACTTTATTGCATTGAAATCTATTTAACAGAAATGGAGTGCAAATTAGATCTACAAAACACAAATTTGTAATCGTAACAATCTTGCATAGTGAACAATTACAGAAAAGCAATTTTTTAAGTTAAAAATAATACAAAAAAAAGTATTTACTCTTCTCATATTTTTAATGAATTCCGAAATCTCTGATGATTCCCATGGAACACTGTTTTGACCAAGATCTAATACAGAGCATACGTTTTCAGCCGGTAGTCCGAGAATTGAAATCTGAAAAATGAAATTAAAGCATTATATACTAATCGTCATGATGGCACATGTTTCAATAGCATGGATTATGATATCAATAGTATGAGAATTAATATTGAAAGTCAACCTCCAGAGAATTGTGCATATTTTATTTGTTATGTATTACCCAAGCCAGGAAGAAAAGCTGCATCAACGAAGGCAACGACAATACCAATTACAGTAACCCCCCTCTCCATTTTTTTTTTTTTTACATTGAAACTGCATTATTGATATTATAGAGTGGCTATATTAAAGACAGAAATATTTATATATAATAAAGATATAAATATATGTATTACATTCATAGATCTACAATGAACTCTCGTTAATGCAGACTTCTAAGGGAAGCCATTTTTTTTTCCTGCATTAAACAGTGTAAACATTTGAATGATGCAAAATAATCCCTTTAGGGGGAAACCGTGCCAGGCTCACGAACAGATTAATCTTCAAAACAGCTACCTGATTTTATAGCAGAACTTATGTCCAGCATGTACTGTGGATCTGTATATATTGGTCATGTTTCACTCACTTCTGGGTCTGCACAAAACATTGCCAGTTTCATTCTTTCTTGTTTCACTGAAGCTGGATTTTCACTTCACGAACTGGGAGTAATTGGATCTGATGGCATCGTTACTAATACAGGGTGGAAAAACGGTCTTAATTGTACAGTTTAAGAACAAGTTAACAGACCACTACAGTGGGGTGTGCGTCATGAAATGCCATTCCAGCATTTGTTTCAAACTTTAGATGGTGAAATGACTGTGCCAAAAACATTTTGTGGTCCGATTGGTAAACAGCTCAATAAATGTGAAAAACTCTCAGTGGTCTACAGTAGGGGTGCACAACCTTTTTAAGCGAAGGGCCACTTACAAAAATGACTGGGTTGTCGAGGGCCACCATCAGAAAATTTTTGTTTCGAGGAGGTGTGACCCGGGGGGGGGGGATCAGATTAAAAAAGGGAGGCTAATTTTAAAAGGAGGGTTAGCTCCCTATACTCAACCACCTCCTTAGTCAGCATAACCCAATTCAGTTGGAAAGGATGGAAAAAACTTGCAATTTTTTTTTCCATGTGCGATTGACAATATTCATAGTTTTTTCCTAGTGATTGACGAAATTCACGATTATTACGCACACGTTCGGAGAAATTTGTGATTTATACACACCCGATCGGCAAAATTTCCAATTTTTTTTGCATCCGATCGGCAAAATTCGCGATTTTTACGCATACGATCGACGAAAGTTACGATTTATACGCACCTGATCGGCAAAATTCGCGATTTATACGGGCCGATCGGCAAAATTCGCGATTTTTATGCATACGATCGACGAAATTTACGATTTATACGCACCTGATTGGCAAAATTCACGATTTATACGGGCCCGATCGGCAAAATTCACGATTTTTACGAAGGCGATCGGCAAAATTCACGATTTTTAAGCAGACGATCGGCAAAATTCACGATATTTACGCAGGCGATCGGCGAAATTTATGATTTATACGTACCCGATCGGCAAAATTCGCGATTTATATGCACTCGATCGGCAAAATTTGCGATTTTTACGCACCAGATGAACGAAATTTGGCAAAATTCTCGATTTCTACGCACCTGATCAGCGAAATTCGTGATTTTTTCGCGTCCGATCGACGAAATTGATCCGCGGGCCACAGGTTGTGCACCCCTAGTCAGTGTTGAGTGTGTGATTCCAGAAATTGACAGGCAAATTTTAAACAAAGATCAGCTGTACAAGCTGGACAAAATTTCTGCTATAAAATCAGGCAGCTGTCTTGAAGATTTATCTGTACGTGACTTCACACACTTTCCTACCCAAGGTGATTAACCAAGGCGTCACAAAAGTCGTCGGCTCCAATTTCAGAGATAGTTTTCTAAGAACTACACTTATCTCAGGATCATTAGTGCCTTGTTTTTCAAGCAAATCTTACCAAAAGAATGTAAAGACAAGTAAAGGACTATATGTCTTTATAAACTGAATATTTACACAATCAGAAAAATAATTTTTGGTTTCAATGGAAATTTGTCAATTTTTTTAAACGTAATGCGCTACTAATAAATTGTAAAATGTATTATTTTTTTCATTTATTTATCTTTCATATAGTGTGTTATACTAAAGTATGTTTAAATCTACTTGTTCTAGAAGTTATTTGATTTATGTCGATTTATTAGAAAAATGATAAAAATCGTATATTTTCTCAAATTTTAGGGCCAATGCGCTACCGCCAGACGTATGTTTTTTTTTTTTTTTTTTTTTTTTCCATTTGACTAAGCTATTATAGAGGCAAGTTTTCCACAGTATAGCGAATCAAAAAAAAAAAAAAAAAAGTTTTTTTCCGCCCACCCTAATGTGCATTGCAATCTCTTTTGCAACAAACAAATTTAATGTTAGGAGTTCCAAACTTTAAACATGCATAATGACATTAAACATCATTCATATAGTTGAATGACTATTTTCATTTTGTTTCTGGGACAATATGGGTAATTACATGGTATGGGTGTTTTTTTTTTTTTGGGGGGGGGGGGGAGGATGGAGACTGTGAATGACTCTACCATTCTGCATAAAATGTGTTCAATCTCTTTCTATGAATTACACTCAAATTATACGTAATTTCAAGGATTATATAGGAGAAATAGATAGGATTAATTAATAAAAAATAAAAAGAAAACTGCCCAGTTAAACTGAGGGCATTGAGCTCACAGGCTATTCACACTAATTGTATATTATACTCGTATTTCAAAGAATTTGAAATAAGCCCCTTGAAAAATAAAGAAATCGACAATATATTAAGGGGGGGTTATCCCCCCGTTACCCCCTCATAGTTAACTAATAAACCCCTTAAACTAATCAGGGAAGCGTCTTAACCCAATGAACTTATAAATAAATTTTGAAGCAAATGAGATAATTCTGCATGAAAAATCCATTTATATAAATTAAGGGGGGATTACCCCCGCGTTCCCTCCCTTTATACTTAACCAATCAATCCCGAAAACTAATCAGGGAAGCGCCTTAACACAGTGAACCTATAAGCAAAATTTGAAGGAAAACGGAATAATTCTGCAGGAAAAACCCATTTATATAAATTAAGGGGTGGATTAGCCCCCCGTCCCCCCCCCCTTTATACTTAACCAATCAATCCCAACAAAAACTAATCAGGGAAGCCTCTTATTACAATGAATATATATATATAGAAAATTTGAAGAAAATCGGATAATGCTGCATGAAAAACCCATTTATCTAAATTAAGGGGGATTAGCCCCCCCCTTCCCCCTTTATACTTAACCAATGAACCCCCAAAACTATTCAGAGAAGCGCATTATCACAATGAACCTATATACAAATTTTGAAGAAAATCGGATAATTCTGCTTGAAAAACCCATTTATATAAATTAAGGAGGGATTGGCCCCCGTCCCCCCCCCCCTTTATACTTAACCAATCAATCCCGAAAACGAATCAGGGAAGCGTCTTAACCCAATGAACCTATAAACAAATTTTGAAGCAAATGGGATAATTCTGCATGAAAAACCTATTTATATAAATTAAGGGGGGGTTTAGCACCCCCCGTTCCCCCCCCCCTTTATACTTAACCAATCAATCCCGAAAACTAATCAGGGAAGCGTCTTAACCCAATGAACATATAAACAAATTTTGAAGCAAATGGGATAATTCTGCATGAAAAACCTATTTATATAAATTAAGGGGGGATTAGCCCCCCCGTTCCCCCCTTTTATACTTAATCAGTCAATCCCAAAAACTAATCAGGGAAGCGTCTTAACCCAATGAACCTATAAACAAATTTTGAAGTAAATGGGATAATTCTGCATGAAAAACCCATTTATATAAAATAAGGGGGGATTAGCCCCCCCGTTCCCCCCTTTTATACTTAATCAGTCAATCCCGAAAACTAATCAGGGAAGCGTCTTAACCCAATGAACTTATAAACAAATTTTGAAGCAAATGAGATAATTCTGCATGAAAAACCCATTTATATAAATTAAGGGGGGGGATTAGCCCCCCGTCCCCCCCCCTTTATACTCAACCAATCAATCCCGAAAACTAATCAAGGAAGCGCCTTAACACAGTGAACCTATAAACAAAATTTGAAGGAAAAAGGAATAATTCTGCAGGGAAAACCCATTTATATAAATTAAGGGGGGAACTATCCCCCCCCCCGTTCTCCACCCCACCTTTATACTTAACCAATCAATCACAAAAACTAATCAGGGAAGCGCCTTAACGCAGTGAACCTATAAACAAAATTTGAAGGAAAACTGAATAATTCTGCATGAAAAACCCATTTATATAAATTAAGGGGGTGATTAGCCCCCCCCCATTCCCCCCTTTATACTTAACCAATCAATCCCGAAAACTAATCAGGGAAGCGCCTTAACACAGTGAACCTATAAACAAAATTTGACGGAAAACGGAATAATTCTGTATTAAAACCCCATTTATATAAATTAGGGTGGGGGGATTAGCCCCCCCCCTGTTCCCCCCTTTATATTTAACCAATCAATCCCGAAAACTAATCAGGGAAGCGCCTTAACACAGTCAACCTATAAACAAAATTTGAAGGAAAACGGAATAATTCTGTATTGAAACCCTATTTATATAAATTAGGGGGGATTAGCCCCCTGTTCCCCCCTTTATATTTAACCAATCAATCCCGAAAACTAATCAGGGAAGCGCCTTAACACAGTGAACCTCTAAACAAAATTTGAAGGAAATTGGATATTTCTATGAAGAGTTATCGCGTTACGTACGTACATACGTACATACATACATACATACATACATACAGAACCGGCGGGCACATAAGCTCTCAGGCTTTGATAGCCTGTGAGCTAATAAAATTGTCAATAAGATTGGAATTTTCATTTATGTAATATGTTCTTAAAAAAAAGAAATATACAGTGGAACCCCGATTTTACGTTTTTCACGGGGCCAGCAGAAAAAAACGTACGAAACGGGAAAACGTAAAATCGGGGTCAAATAGAGAAAAACACTTTAAGAAAACAAATTATACAAAAATAAACTTACCAATACCATATTACTATTTAAAAAAGTATTTTATTCTTTATTGCATTTTCTTTTTAAGTATAATTTCACATATACTCTATTTGCAATACATGCAAGTTTTTGCTAGGTTTTTTTTTCGTAATTTTCATGTCCAGTTAAAATTTCTTTAAAATTTTTAAACTCGCAATGGCCTCTGCCGATGAGGGCACGATGTCTTATGGATCTTCATCAGTATCATCCTCACTTCAATATTGCGAAATCAAATCGGAAATAGTCTGAATGTCTGTGGTAGCGATAACATCCTTATCGCAATCAATGTACTCATCAACATTGATATCTACAAGTATAAATTCATACTCTTTTGCGTAGTCTTCCATACAAAGCTCTTCCGGCGGCGCTTCGCTGTTAATTTTGGATTTTGAAAATTCTCCCTTCAGAAAAGCATTTGACATGCATTTTTCATCTACACCATTCCAAGCCGATGAGATGAAATGAAATGCATCCAGCACATTTAGATTCGTTTTCTAAGAATCTTGAAGCTCAACTGAATCAAGTGAAAAAAAAAAACCTTTTCTTACCAGTTTCTTTCTATAATCCATTTTGGAGGATCTGTTTATTCTCGAATTACGTGGCTGAAGTAAACTGGTACAGTTGGGTGGGGAAAATTCTATACGCATATCCTTCAAATTCAGATTAACATGAGTGCACTGGTCTACGAATAAAATTATTTTTCGCTTTTGTAAGCTCATTTTTATATTCAATTTTCTTATAAAATCTTCAGAAAGATTTAGCGTCAGTCAAGTATTGTGGTTGGCATTGTAATCTGTCGGTAAACTTTTAATGTTTTTGAAGCATCGGGGTTTCTTGGATTTACCAATCACAAAGGGTGTTAGCTTTTCAGTTCCGTAATAACAAAACTGTTAATCGCACTTTTGATAGCTTCTGACTGTGCCACGTTTCTCCTTTCACGGTGTATGTTATATCAGGGAAGAGATTAAAAAAAAAAAAAACTATCCCATATCATCTGCGTTAAAGATGGCTGTTTTGAATAACTACACACAAGAGAAGGCAAAGTTTTTGTCCATCCATTCCTCAGCGACCTCAGTATTTACTCCATCTGCCTCACTACAAATAAACTAGTAAAACAAATTATACCTCTTCTTGAATCTGTCGATCCAACCGTGATGCCATGAAATTCAGCATTTCAAGTCAAGAAGAAATTTAATAGCCTTTTTTTTTTTACAAAATTGAGCCATTGATTGGAATCTTGGCAGAATGGGCTTGTTTAAACCACTCGTATAAAATCTTTTCCAGTTCCCTAAAAGGAGAGGTTTTCAATGTTTTTCTTTTCTTTGACAGTTATTACAGTTTTTCTGATTTAAATTTCACAGAGATCTCTTGTTTTAGGATGGTTTGTAACGTGGAATAAGCGATAACGAACGATTTTACGCAATCCACTTTACTTCCTTTGGAAACTTTGGATTTTTCGATAATTTCTGCCTTTTCGGCTACAGTGAAACATTTTCTTTTAGACATCCTACTATCCTACTTTTTACTGGCAATCACTAAGAGATAGCAAAAGAAAGCCCCTCCCCCCCCCCCCTCCGATAACACATGACCAGAGTTGCCAAGTCTCCGGATTTTTGCACACCAGTAATTTTTTAGAAAAATGTCGTTCTCTTAAATCGCAAAAATGCTCTGATTAAATAAAACAACATTTTCTGTAAAAAATTACTGGTGTCCAAAAAAGCCTGAGACTTGGCATGTCTGCACATGACGCAGGTTAGGTCAAGTGCTGATAGACGAATAATAGTTCTTCGTTACTTTGAACTGTTTTTGGTTACAAACAACCAGTTCACCAAGTGGAAAACATTTTTGTTCTTTTGAAAAAGTTTCCATGAGTGAAAAAAAAAATTCCTGACGTACCACGTCTAAAATGACGTACCAAGCGGGAAACGCTAAGAGTAAATAACGTAAAATCGAGGTACTTTTAACATTATCGGAATAGGAATTTTCTGGGACCGACGAAAAATAACGTAGGAAACGGGATAACGTACCAAACGGGTTACGTAAAATCGGGGTTCCACTGTATATATATATATATATAGATAGATAGATAGATATGTATATGAAGTGTATTACTTACCTCATCTTCATTCAAACACGATATGCTTTTCTTTAAAAGATCTAAAATCATTCTTATTTCATGCCTGTGTTCATAATAGGATCTTTCCTGTGAATTAAAACTAATCAATAAAATAAACAAATGTTTAAATACAATACATTTTTCAAATATGAATTTTAATTCAGTCACATTATAATACAATCTTATAATTACTATTTTTTTTTCTAGTAAATATACATTTTTAGGGTTTTGTTCATTTCACAAAACCCTATTCGTCTCACTCCTTTGTCTGTCTGTCACAGAGTCTGTTCTCAGAAACTGTAAAAGTTAGAGACTTGAAATTTTGTGTGCTTACAGCTGAATATCTACTGTCACACTGGAAATCATAAAATTTTGAAAAAGTCTTAATGCGAGATATTAATTCAAAACCATTGAAAATTAGCAAAAAAGGAATACTTTTACTGAAACAAAGAAAGAAGTTCAATTTTGACTGAAATGGTACTCTGGTATGAGGGTTGAAACTGACTAATGAGCTTTCGTCTTTCACCTGCACCTCAAAAATTTTCATTCTCACTGTGGTAAAAGAATGAAACAAAAACTACATTTCTTTATACTGCAAGAATTTCAGCTCTATTAAACTTTTTTGAAATATTGCATTTATCAATTCGAAAATTATGCATCCACACATTTCTCTTCACGAGGAATCAAAATATGTAATTTTTGTAATCCTCCGATAATTAGAACGGAAATTACAATTCATTTTTTATTTAATTAGACAGCTTAAAAAATAATTTATTTGTGAAAACATGATATCTTAGCTAGACATAGACAGACATGTCGTTGGCAAGCTCTTGATAGATGGAAAACGACCACAGACTTTGAATGTACTCATAGTTTTAAAGCTCTATTAATTTTTTTTTTAAATATTGTATTTATCGATTTGAAAATTAGCCAGCTATGCTTATTTTTTAATGGAGAACCCATAAATCTAAATTTTATGAAGATCGCATAATTAGAACAGAAATTACGATTTAATTTTGCGTTAATGAAAATAAATTTTAATCATAGTCAAAAGCACCGGATTTTTACGGTAAACCTAATTGACAATGGCTTTAAGAATTAAAGAACCATTTGTAATATTTTTTTATCTTGGGGATGGGACTTTTTTTTATAAATATCGCATTTAATGAGCCGTGCCCTCTAGCGGTTGGTTTATTGTTATTTGACACCATTTTTCAATATATACATATCTAATGCCCCAATTTCTATAGAACTAATTCCATTTAGGATAAAGTTTTTTTTATATGAATATTAAACGAAACCCTTTGTGTAATCTTTGATCACACTTATCCACTTGTTTTTATTACAGTTTAGATGTTAATGACAATTGCTTTTTGCCCCACTCTTTCATGTTATTTGTGTATTTTTTAGAATATCTAAAAAATACTTTCAGTGCATATTTTAAATTGTTTCAACTTTTTTTTTGTAATATAAACTATTGAAATTTTACATTTTCACTAAATAAAATACTTTAAGGTAGAATTTTCAGAAGACCAAAACAAGCTTACGAGAATAACTTTGTTTTTGAAACTGAGTTTAAAGCATATTTTATGGGGTAGTAACCATTCAACAACATTAATATCAGAAAGTGATTCCATATGATTCAAAACTACCATATTCTTTCTGATCTCCTCCCCCCCCCCCTCCTATATACACTTTTCCTCCTCTTTGCAATTCCAGGAGTTGATGCAGGTTTGTTTTTGTTTACCTTGGATCCCCATTTTGTGAAATCTATTACATTCTTGTGAAAATAAAATTGTGTAAAGAAAGGTCAAATCTTGTTACACAAATTAAAACCAAGTATTTATTAATAATAACTTTTTTTATATCCTCCTGCCAAAGTTTTCCTTTCTGGTGAACTTATTTTGTTTACAAATTACACATTTCAAAAATAATTAATGAAGAGTTTACTCTAATTAGGAAATAAAATTTTGTAAAAGGGCCTTTTTCATTAAGAATTTTGCGTAGGGGCTCGTTTTATTAAAATGAATTTTATGAAGGGACATTATTAAATGGAGACCCATAAGAGCCCCCTGCCTAATAGCAGAATCTTTTGTGTTAATCTGCAGCAAACCAAAATTTACCTGTGACCCAAGAATGCTGGACAAAGCTTACTATCATAAGAAGTTATAGTAGATCATAAAATAAGCAAAATTTGCATTAACATAGAAAATATAAGAAAATACACTAAATC
Organism: Maratus michaelseni; assembly: GCA_963931845.1. Taxonomy (NCBI): domain Eukaryota; kingdom Metazoa; phylum Arthropoda; class Arachnida; order Araneae; family Salticidae; genus Maratus; species Maratus michaelseni. The sequence goes on along the minus strand of OZ007593.1, from coordinate 11,235,580 downwards.
TAGAGACAAAAATTAAATTTTATCAATTTTTCTTAAGCCGGTAGATTGGTGTGCAAGGTATGAAAAAATCTGCAGTGCTGCCGTTGTGCTGCACTGTTTCTGCTACTGGGGAGGCCTCCATTTTTTCCTGGATTGACACCCCAGAATTCGAAAAAATTTTAAGAGAATAAAGGATCATCTTTTTTTTCTTTTTACTTTGTTTTTCTCGCAGTTGAAACGGTTTAGATTATGTACATCATATAGCCAGGGCTCAATTGTCAAGTTTGGAGGCCCTGCGCACAAACTTGGTACTGCTTCCCTACTTTTTCCAGAGTTTCTAGTAAGTTTACAGAGCACTTCAAAAGAATTCTGTTGCATTATAGTCTATGGGGGGGAAACTGTTTGTAGTGTATTTTAATGATGTTACACTATTTCAGATGTATCGAAATTGATATACATTACTGAAATGCACTACACAATGCTTTCTACAGAATAGGATGTGCACAGTATTCATCGTTCATTTACAGAAACACACAAAATAAATGGGTTGCAGTACTGTCTGAGCAAGAATTGCCGAAAGTGGGTTTTCATTTGTTGTATGCATTTTTAAATGTCACCCATTTTTACGTCTTACTTTGTGTGTATAAATTCTAAAGATCCTATACACGTTTACATTTTTGCTTATTGACAGAAATTGCTGAAAGGAAATTTTCAACTGTGTTATGCATTTCCTAACTGAACTTAATTTTTGAGTACTATGTAGTATATATACATATTACATAGATCCTATACAGGGCTTCACAAAAAAATTTTTGCTATAACTAAAAAAAATGGAAAAAATAATTTGGCCTAAATTATTTTTCTGATTATAAATGAAAATAGCTCAAATTAGGTTTTCAAAAGTGTTATCAGTAATTTTTAAATTGTTTATTTAGACATCTTCTTTCACCTTATCGAACAGTGAAGTTTTTTTTTTTTTTTACAGTATGTGTTGGAAAGTGTTTGATAATCTATCTAGGCTTGCAGCATGATTTTTATTTCTTGTTTTATGACTACAGCACTGCATGTTTGTTACAAGTCAATAATTCAAGAAGTACATCTACATAAAATGCACTCACCTGTAGAATGACATTCGTAATAGACACTGGTATCTCAAATCCAAAGTATTCAAACAGCTTCGCTTCCATGGAGATGTCTTCCAGGTAAATCGGAAAGTTGACTTGGTACATTAAAACTCTTTGAGGATCACCTTTGAAATAATAAATAAGATTGTGAGGTTTTTGTTTTTTTTTGTTTTTTTTTTAATGGATTCATTTTCTATCAATCAATATTCAACATGAACAAGCAATGTAAAAAAAAAAATAAGTCAATTCCTACTTTTTAATCATAAATATATAAAATAAACCCGTGCAGCATTAATGTCCCATGTTATCTTTATTGAACTTTTTTTATAATTATCGTTGCGGTATTTTATTTTTGTGGCATCACTAAATTGAGGTAAATCTTTCATTTCATTTATGAAAACAATGGGAGAATTTTTTTTCTCCCATATAAAACTAAAATTAATTAATTAAAATTAATGAATGAATTAATATTTGAAAAAACTGTATTAACATAAAGTGTCATCCATTACAAGTTTAAAAAAATGTATTTGAACTTGATAGGATGAATAGAAAATATTTTTTTAACGATTGAAAATATGAACAAGATATATAAATATATAGAGAGTGTGAGCTAATAGTAGGAATTGAAAAATATTCCAATGACATACACACATTTCAATGCAACATAAAGAATTTATTTAATTTTTCATGTATCTTTTAAAGCAGTAGTTGCCAATTTAGTGTTTTTTTAACACCTTTTTTAATTGCAGAATTTTGTGATCAAATAAGGCAAAGATTATACAGTTCAGAGACAGAGGTATTAAAAAATCCAGTAAATTGTGCAACACTGGTTTTCAGTGTTATATTTTTCTAAAATGCAATCTAGAATTTCAAAGATTTTGATATTTGAGATAAATTCCTATTTGGCTCAAATTGATGTTTCATTTATTAAATTAATGTATCATTTATCAAATTAAATCATTTCAAGATACATTAATTTTGATATTTGTAGCCAAATTTCTATTTTTACTTTATTTTTATGAAAATAGTTGTATGAACTAATTTGAATTACTATGTTAATAATTTATTTTCACCAAGCAGCATTATACCCATTTACTAAACTCAAGTACTTTTAAAACTCCAATGAGATAAAAACATTTTTATTAAGAATTTTAAGAGCTAAATGAACTGGAATTTTTAAATATTCACGATAAATATTCATATTTTAAGAAAGTTTGACATTAAAGTTACACTTATCTTTTAAACATAGTTTGAAATATGCAACTTTTTTTTTTATAATTTGAAATTGGATGAAACATTAATCTTTCAAACTTAAAAAATCATGTAAAATTTTTGTTTTTTTATTTAAGCCTGAACTTGAAAAGTCGATTTTCCGATTTATTTATAAGTAGGACAATTCAAAATAATATAATGATAAAAATAAATCAAAATTATCATTTAAGTTTAAAATAGCATAATCGTTTTCATTAACATTAATTAAACAGACATACACACATACACCTATACAAAAATGAGACTTGTCAACCTGCTTCCAAAAATGTGCTGATGAATAAAGAGTACAACAAAACACAGCTTAAATTAATATACAATAATGTTTTGCTTATTATTATTTTTTTTCCTTTTTAAGAGAAATACAGAAATAGAATTTCACAATACATTTAAATATTAGGATAACCTGTTTTTTTTTTTTTTTTTTTTAAGGCCATATTATGGGTTAATAAAGTGAAAATTAAAAACCTACTAAATTAACTTAAATTGTAAAATATAGAAATAGCTATCAGAAATTTCACCAATTTGGCTAAATATTAATGAGTACACAATAATTTATTTCATTTAGATTGGAGGTTTTGGCTTAAGTATTTTAATCTATTCTATTTACTTGCAAACTTACTGAAGAAAAAAAACAAAATATTTTTATAGAAACGTTTATAATTAATACCAAAACAGTACTTTAGATTGTAAATTTTTTTTAATTATAGTTTTATTTATTTTTTTAAAGTGAAGTAGGATTTAGATTAAATAACAGTAGTTCAAAGCCTATATAAGTCTTGTGCTTGGGCTCATGTCAATCAGAAACTTTATGGCCCAAAAAATTTTGATCAAAAGTTTAAGCCCTTTTAAATGAATCTAAACTCATTGCTTAGCAAATTGCAGAAAAATAAATGGCTAATACTCGTGCAAGAATTTCACACTGCAGTATAATATATTTTAGCAATATCTAATATTTTTTAGATGCATATTCAGACATATACAGAAATATTAAGAATAAAAATATCTGCAAACAACATCAGTCAAGCCAGAATATCATTTCATTTATTCTTAACAGTAAAATCTCATCCAAGATAGAAAAAGGCATGCGCAAGTGGGGCGGGGAAGGAAATTAACAATTGTATTTTAACTGCATTAGAGGATGACGTCATCCTCTTTGGGAAAAATACAGGACAAAGAAAAATGAATTGAAATACACTTAAATTACCATTTAATTTAATATAAAAAATCATACCTTTTATGTTACACGTTAAATAACACTGCTTCGATCAATCAATACTATAGTTTTCTTCTAAACGCTTCAATTTCAATTTCGGTTTTTAATCATAAATATAAAATAAACCTGTGAGAAAATGTCACATTTTATCTCTTTTGTGCAATTTATTATTTTTTTATAATCATCGTTGGCCATAAAATGTTGCCACAAAAATAAGGTATTTTATTTTTGTGACAATATTGATTTAAAAAGAAGGCTTTCATTTCATTTATGAAAACAGTGCCGATTTAATTTTTAATTAACTGCAATTTTTAATCAAAAAACATGTTTTAACGAAATGTGAGTGCACTCTGTCAGAAGCCTGTTCAAAATCCTTTCATATGGTATTTATCGCATTCATCGTTGTGCGTTTTGTGATTGCATAGAAAAAGGGATGTTAACAACAGAAATGATACCTATGATATTTAATTTACAGAGATAACTTAATCTAAATTAATATTAAAAAATAAAGTACAATATTGTAAAATTTATGTAAAAAAATATTAAATTAGACTGTTCTAGCAATACATTATGAGCATGCATGAGGTGCAGTTTTGAATAAGTAAGAAAATATCTGACTTGTCTCAGAACTTGCTGCTTGTTCACAAATTTTTAGGACATTTCCTTGGAGAAATTTATTTAGTCTCTCAGTAGCAGTTATTTTCCAGGAATTGTGCTTTTCAAATTTATAGTCTATTAAAAGTTTCTCGGTCTTTTGAAATCGCTCCATGACCTGTGAAATTTTCCATAAAATTATATTTGCACTTTCTTTCAAAGTTAAATGCATTAACATTGCTGTGTATTAATTAACATACTAAGAAACTTATAAAAACATTCTACGATTTCTAAATATTAATCAATCTGATCAACATCTTTATAATCAGAAATAAGAAATTGCTTTTAAAACTAAAAATATCTAATATAAAATATTTTAAATCTCTCCAATCAAGAAAAAAAAAAAAAAAAAAAAAGAGATAGAGAGAGAGAGAGAGAGAAAAGGAACTACCACTGCTACTGTTATTAAAAACCAAAATTTCTTTTTATTTTAATGATAATTTATAAGTATGAATGAATCGAATTAGTAAAGTAATAAAATTTCATGATTTTAATCTTATCATATACGATGATTCCTTGAAATAAAACGTGTGATTAAAATAAAAATGTTCCATTTAAAACAAATATCTTCAGATCAAAATTTGTGTGTATTTCTAAATATTAAACTGATTAAAAAGTGCTCGCATTATATGAGAAATACAGTTTGAGTTTTATTTAGACGTAATTAGTACAAAACTGTTTCGTGCCATTTTCTGAGTGCGCTGTACCAATTTACTATTAGACAATTCTAATTTTCATTCACTTGATATGTTTCTTTCTCTGAAATGCGAATTAGAAAGTTTCTATAACACTTAAAAGGTGGTTTTTTAAATATTTTCCCTCACTCAGTAACTCCAAACATATATTCACCGACTCATTTTATGCATAAATGTAAGGAATTTTCAGGCATGACTATTGGGGTTAATTTGAAATCGAACAGTATTTTACATTTTCTATAATTGTATATCATATTGAGTTCTAATTAATTGCTGTCTCAAAACAACATTTCCCGGGTTGTAGAATCCAGAAACTCGGCTTAAAACGCCAATTTGGACGGCATATTCTGAATGGTATTTTGTCTTTATAAAAATATGAAAAATGCTTTCCGATTCCTCAGTCCATGAAGAAGAATAACTGCTTATTTTGTGCATGAACAATAACTTTGTGAATATGTCAGAAAGAAGCCAGTTTGAATTTCAATACTTCAGTAATTTTTAATTTTTTTTAAATAATTTGTTTCCTATAAAATATGTTTTCTCTCTCTCCTCTCTTTTAATAACCTTAGAAAAGTGAAAATATTGCAATAAAATATTGAAGAGACTTATCTAGCTTCATGAGAAATTAAATACAGACAAGTTCTAGAAGATACAAGACAAGTTCTAGAAATTGCCATTTTTCGTGCCTAAGCAGCAGGAACGTGCACTGGACATTGAATATGGCTAGTATTATGTGGTACCACTAGTTTAATTACTGTACTTTTCGCGCATTTTTCTGGATGTTGTGTTTTAAATAATGCGAGGCTAATTTCATATTTTTAGTACAATATTTTCACTGCTATTAACAGTTTAATAGACTTTTATCCAATTACTTTTTTCCAATAAAATTGTTAAACATTTTTCTGTAAATTTCCTATATATATATATATATATATATATATATATATATATAATAGGTATGAGTTTAGTAATTCGGAAAGTTTTTCCTTATTCATTTTCTACATTATTTATATTTACTGTAATTGTTGCAAAATGAAATTTCGTCAGCAACTGCACATTTATTTTCCATTGTAGAATTAAAAAATCATTGGCCACCGGTTAATTTCTGACGAACCCCCCTATATGTAGGTAGATGATAGATATCATTTAGATAGAACATCATGATTTGCTTCGAAATTGTGTACTTTTAATTTATTTTATGCCGTGTCTTATTGGTATGTGATATAATATAAATGATAAATTTTACTAAAATGTTTACTTGAAAACAAGCACTAATTTAAACTTCTCACGAAGTAGACACTCATAATAAAAACTGCTATTTAAAAAATATATATATATCATTAATTATCTTATTAGTTATGTATAAAATCTTCACTTAGCTTCAAAATAATCATTTCATAAATATAGTACATATGAAATAGACAGAAAATCAGACAGAATGTATTTATTTCGAAAAACAAAACAGAACTAGTCATCCAAATGTATTAAATAGGATATTGAATTAATATAATTATGTAAATCAATGGTGCCATTTATCAAACTACGTTTTAAACTTGCAATCTTTTCATTTAATTCTCTGTATTTAGTTTTCGATGCTGGTGCTCTTGAGCTCCCTACTCTGAGCATTCGCATAAATTGCCTCGTTTTCTTCTTGCACATCCTTTATTAAATAATTTCTTAATTATGATATGTATGGAATCCGTTTGAAGTTATTATTACTTCTAGGAGAAGGGCCGAAAATTTATGTATGACAGATTTTTGATACAATTAAAAATGGCACCAAGGAGGGAAAAGGGGGGGGGGGGGTTAGAAGAAAAAAATTGATAACTTCGTCAATTCCCAAGATTTCAAATCCGCTTAAATTTATTATAAATCCTCTTACTATTATCTAAAACTTTTATATTGACAAGTTTTTTATAGGACCAACTCTTATAGCAAAAAAAAAAAAAGAATAATAATAATAATTTAAAAAAAATCTCTGCTGGCTTCGCCTGCAAACAAGTTAGGTTTCGAAGTAGGCGGTTCCAACTGCCGCATCATGGCAAAAAGGTCATTTGCTCAGCAATTCCCAACAAACACGAGCCCCACGGTCTGCGTCTTCGAAATCTACCTGTGCCTGTAGGCCGAGCCGTCAGGGATTTTTTTTTAATAATTACGTGTAAATACATTTTTTATTTGAGAGGAAATATAATTCTTTGCGCAGTTTTACAAATTGGCAGAGAGTTAGAAGAAAAAAATTGATAACTTCGTCAATTCCCAAGATTTCAAATCCGCTTAAATTTATTATAAATCCTCTTACTATTATCTAAAACTTTTATATTGACAAGTTTTTTATAGGACCAACTCTTATAGCAAAAAAAAAAAAAGAATAATAATAATAATTTAAAAAAAATCTCTGCTGGCTTCGCCTGCAAACAAGTTAGGTTTCGAAGTAGGCGGTTCCAACTGCCGCATCATGGCAAAAAGGTCATTTGCTCAGCAATTCCCAACAAACACGAGCCCCACGGTCTGCGTCTTCGAAATCTACCTGTGCCTGTAGGCCGAGCCGTCAGGGATTTTTTTTTAATAATTACGTGTAAATACATTTTTTATTTGAGAGGAAATATAATTCTTTGCGCAGTTTTACAAATTGGCAACAACATAAAAAAATGACCTTTTCTAAATATGAAAAAAAAAAAAAATCTTGAAATAATGAAAATTTGAATAAAAAATTTAAAAAAAAAGAGCTCTAAAGAATTAAATTTAAAAAATAAGCGCAGTTTGCACACAGCTACACTCTAAAAACGACATTTTCAAAACTGATCAAAAAGTACTCAAATCTGAGCATGTTACATAGTGAAAATAGCTTTGAATCAAAATGACTCAAGTTTGAAACATGTATATATACTCATTTCTGTAAACATGCACACACTCAAGAATAAAACATAATGTACTCATATTTGAGTATGTCCATCTTTCAAAAATGAATATAAATTGACATCTATGTCTTTAGTTTTTAATATTTCCATGTTTCAAAAATGTGTTTCAACTGATTCTAATCATTTTTGAGTATGTCCATGTTTCAAAAATGATTATGAGTATAAACTGACCTCTATGTTTTCAGTTTTGAATATGTCCATGTTTCAATATTCTGAGAATTTTTGGTGTTTCAGAATTGAAAGCGTTGGGTCGTCCTATTTGAAACAAAAAGTTTCATAATAAAATGAAAACATCGACTTGCTCAGATTTGAAAGTGTCATTTTTCTCAGTGTAGCTTGAGAAGTATATCCCTACAAAAAAAAAAAAAAAAAAGAAAAGAAAAGAAAAGAAATTATGCATTGTTTTGTTCTTAAAAAACTTTTTTAATGGAACGATTCTGGCCGACTTTAATATTAAAAATCTCTTTAAATAATTCTTCGATTTAAAAACTGTCTATTTCAGTGTGTTTATCAAAGATTTCTCTATAATAATGCTATATAATTATTGTTAGTATAATAATTATTATTAGTAGTAGTATAATTATTATTATAGTTATTATTATTATTATTATTATCATCAATGCATTAAATATGCGAGATAAAACATTTCTTAATTATTTTAGCAAAGAAGATTGTTGCAAATTCACCATTAATTGTCAGAAAACTATACCAGTTTTTGACTTCTCTTTCAGACGCATATAAAATACAAGCATTAAAATTAAAAAATTTTGTACTTATATAAAATAAGTATGTTTTGAACGTAAAAAGACCACTTTCGTCTTTGCTGAAGAAATACAATTTCATGTAATTTTCCAAGTTGAACTGATAAGAAAGATAATCAACAAGAAAGGATTTATCTTAATGGTTTAGTTTATTGCTTTTCTTACTTAATGGTTGGAGAAGTGTCATCTTGAAATTAATAGTCACCTCGAACATCTTTGGACGAAATCTTGTAATTAGTGGCATAATCGTTTTTGAGGGGAAGATATTTTTTCTGAAAAGGGTTCGGAAATGTCCCATTTTTGAAGTTCAGTTTTTGGCGTTTCTTCAAACACGTTTTAACTTCTTTCCCTGTCATCTCCATTCGCTCGTAGGGGCTGTCAGAGGAAACAGCAGGGTATCTGGGGAATTTGTTCGGCGAAAGAGGACAGAATCACAGATGACATCTTGGCTGTGTGAATGAAGCAGATTTACTGTATGGCTCTCATTAAAAAAACCCTGAGTAGGTTTCCTGTTTTTGAAGTTTCCAAAACCTGTAGGGAAGAAACTTCGTCCGTAGGAGCAGAAGGACAAAAGGTTGTGATAATTCTCAGAATGACCGATATAACAGGAGAAAATTGGCATGAAAAGAAAATACCAGACTTCCTTAAGATAAAATCAACTGACCAGTTACCCTGGCAACAAGACTGGGCCGAGACCAGTTCCAGAATCTTTCTTAACTCAGCCACACAGTAACATGATGTTTACAACCATGTAATTTGTTGATGAACAGATATGTGTTTTTTACATTTAAAATATACATATTTCAGTTTATATACAACATAAAAAATACTTGCTACATGCATAATTTTATTTAGTTCTATGAGTAATTTTATTTAGTATTTATTTTTAGTTACCTATTTATAAGTCAGTCAGATATAATTAAAAAAAATTGCAGTTAACAAATTGCAGTTAATAAGCAGATTTGAAACATATAACTGAATGATAATAAGAAACATTTTTCATTTTTCTCTAAAAGAAGTGAAATTAAAAAAATAATTTCTGAAAAATTTAGAAAATCAAATTTTTTATTTATTAATTAATTTATTTATATGTTTTCCTGTATCTCTTAAAATATTATTTTAGATAGTTCTAAAGAAACTTGTTAGTTATACAAGCATGTGAAATTCCAACTGTCTAGCTTTAATAGATTTTATAAAAAGTGTACCTAATTATGTAAAAAATGCATTCTGAGAAAAGGTTTTAGGAAGATTTACATATATATGTGTGATATTGTCTGTTTATGAACTTAAAGTCTCTGTTTAGTCTCTATATAAATTAGTTAATTGTCCGAGTCAGTTATATATTTAAAGTGCAAAATTAAAAATTCGAAAAATTGAAGCATTTTATGTCATCTGTGCCCCTAATGTTTAAATTGGTCATGATAGTTCAGTGATCTAGATAATTGTGATCCCATAAGAAAAACCCTGGGTAGGATCTCTGTTTACAGAGGTTCCAAAGCTTGTAGGAAGGGAAGTTCATCTACATGAGTGGGGTTACCACATTTGGCAGCACCTTTAAAGATTTTTCCATTTTGTTTTCATGTATCTCATCAGGTGTGACGATTTCCTTGGTAATAAGAAACATCTTCAGAATTGTAGCATAATCTTAGCAGCAAACTTTTCACATAAAATTCGAAGCAGCGGGGAAAAGATTGAAATTAAAAAATGAACATATTCATTTAGTGATTTTTAAGTGAAAGAAAATGTTTCAGACTTTTAAAAATACAATATTTTTCTTATAAATTTGACTTTTCTCACACTATTAATCAAGTTATTAAAAAATAAAAAACCTTATTCATTCTAAACTGTTTTTCTAACTAATACATACAATATATTTATATTTTGAGTGCTCATTTTGATTATACATGCTGAAGTATGCTATCTATTTATTTATTTATTTCTGTTGATAATTTCATTCAGTATTCTTTTCATTTTGCAATGAAGAATCCACTCATTGTATATAGCTTTCAAGTAAGTGTACATATTTTTATTTGTGCTGACTTTCACCCCATGTTTCCACTACAATATCTTAAGAAATGGTTTTAGAATTATTAAATCATTAGAATTTTTCTTTTTCTTTTTACAAAAAATAATCGGTTTTATGTTAAAAAAAAAAAATAATAATCAAGGCTACTGGTTATATAACACTGGCGCAGCAATTATAATTTCAATGTAAGCAAGTTCTAAATTAAGTATATACTAAACAAACTAAGTGAAAACATCGAGAAAAACAAAAACAAAAAAAAATAATGCTAGAAAATTCTAAGAGTGCTGACTGGTCTCGGTGAAAAGAAAATAAAGACTGTGATGATTCATGGATTAACCAAGTAAGTTGGTGACGGGAAAAAAAGGCCAGTTCCCTAAAATGAAATAACCTGACCAGTTACCCTGGCAACAGCATTGAGCTAAGGCTGGTTCCAAAGTTTTTTTTTTTATGAGAGCTAGACAGTAGATAAGTTTCATAGTATTAAAACTTATGCATAGCAATTTAACTACCTTTTGCAGCCATATACTTGAATGGATTGTTGTATGCAGTGTCCAATAATATTTTTTTAATTTGACTATTTTTCAAGTTTTTTTTTTTTTAATTATTTCTTGATTTGAATAGATAATTAATTCATATTTTGAAATATATAATTTTTATGTACTGTTGTCACATTTTAAAAAGCCAAATATTTCCAAACAATGTCTTTTCAACTGACTCATGTAATTTATTTATTCATGAATATTGAAAATGAAAGGATTCATTATAAAGGAAAGTTTTAAATTAAAATTACATTCTGATTAACAAGAAAAGTTTACTTTTCACATAATTTTGATTTTAAGGATATTTTGAGTTTAAGGATTATTTGAAACATTTATTATTCTTATTTTTAAGATAATTATAATTCACTTTATCTTTCATGTTGCCATATTTTTAAAAGAAAGTGAACAAGAATAATAGTTTGACATGATTACTTTTTTGAATATTAATTATACAGATTTTATATGTGACAGTCACACATCCTATTTAGCACATCAGGTGCATTTAAATTTATAAATCATGAGCTTTAAAACTTTTGCTGCAAAAACGTCATCGTGTTAAAAATTGAAAACTTAAATATTTTCAGAAGCTTAAATATTTTATTACAATTACACAAAACGGCAAAAACTTTTCTGTTCATAGTTCCCTTTTCCTACATTTTTTTTTGAAGGGGGGGGGGGGATATATATTTTTTTTAATTAAAAGCATGTTTAATAAATTTCTTAAAATAATGTTCATTTTAAAATGGATATTGAGTTTCTAGATTTATATCCATTTATTTATTTTATAAAAACAGTGCAAATTAGCATGTTTTTAGAAACTGCAGATTCTGGATGGGGGTTAGCAAGCATAGCCTAGTAACAGAAAAAAAATACTACATATTGTTCTTTAAATAAAAAAAGAAAACACAGGTTTTTGACCTTTTTATTAAAAAAAAACTAAACAGGAATATTTTCACACGTTTTTGAAAAGTTTATTTAAAAAGTATTCAAGCATTGTTTTGTATGATGTCTCTAATTTAAACACTGGATATATTTTAAATATTATCACTTTTCATGTCATTCCAGTTTACACTTGGAAAGAATAATTCAAATGAATCATAAACATTTAGTGTTGTTATGCAGAGAAGATGAGACCAATATCTATACTAATAAAAGAAAGTTCCGCTCTGTGTGTCTGTGTGTGTGTGTCTGTTGGCGATGGCTAGGAAAATTTAGCGCACCTAGAAGTCTGTAAATTTAGATTTAGGTAGTCCAAACCCTCTCTTGGTGCACCTGACCCTCAGAATTTTAATATTTTGATAATTAGCCTAGATATTAATTAGATTCTCATTAACCATCGCTTCTAAAATGACATCTTTTAAATCAAAATGGCGAAAGAAACTAATCGTTTGCAAGCAGAAATGAACTAATTCGAAATTATTTTACTAATTAGCGAATTTTAAGAAAACTAATTAAGATATCAATTTGAAAATTTCTGAGCCTATGTAAAAAAAAATTCTGCATCCGTCTATGCAATTTTTGAAAAATTCGGCGGGTAATTTTTCTTATTTTATGCAAAAAACTGCTGAAAATCTGCTGGCACCAATGAAATAAATCCGAGAAAGTTTCAGACAGGGATCTGCTTTCATTAAAAAACGAACTACAAAGAGATCTATTTCTCTGGCCAATTCTTCCATTTAGTTTGCGAAAATGAAAGGAAATAATTGCCAATTTTTACTAATAAACAAAAATTTAGGTAACTAAGATATAGATCTGAAATTGAGGATGGGAAGTGTTGTCATCTGCCGGCTATTTTAGCGTAGTGTCTTCGTTATGTTCTAATTATCAGAAAACTTTAGTTATTTTTTTAATGATCGCGTTAATGTAGGTGAAGGTGGTTTTCTTGAACAAAAATTATTCGTTATATTTGCGGGTATGGGGAGGGAGGGGGTTAAGACCTTGTACTGAGATTGTTATTATCTAGTATGGAATAAATACAGTACTTGAAAACAGTGTAAACTGCACAGTATTTTTAAGGAATACTTAATAATGAAGTTAAATAATACATAAATACATTTTAAAAGCTTCAGAGAAAGTTTCATGTGTAAACAAGTCTGGAAATATTGCTACAAATAACTCTCTTTAAAAATTTTCACTAGAATTTATTTTCAGCACTTACATACTAATTAGTTTTCTATTATATAAACAAAGAGATAAATTAATGAAATTATTTTTTCTTGTGAGGATTGAAATATATTCAATTCATTCAGGGGCTTTTGAAGATTTAAAAATTACTATTTTAAATACAGAGAAATATTTCTGGTTTTATTATTTAAAATTCATTATACATATTTTATAGCATACGTTTTAGATACTAGTTTTTGATATGTGCATAGAACATCATAGGCAGTGATTTTTTTTGTTCTTAAAAAAAAGGGGGAGGGGGGATATTCTCAGTTTGAGTCAAGAAAATCTTCATTTTAGCAATATTCCTTTGAGCAATTTCATTCCAGTTTATTGGCATTTGTCGGTACCCAGACTATCATAGTTTATGCAAGCAAACTCAGTGACATGCTCAAAGGGGGATAAATTCTATTCTTAAAAAAAAAAAAATAATGACTTTAATTATACAGATCTTAGATGCCAACAATTTATATAAAAAAAAAGAGAAAGAAATCATTGAATAAGCACATAAAGAAATCATTTAAATGTCCACACTGATTTAGTGGGAATTAATTTTTTTAAATTTCCTCTCAATAAATTCATGGAAAAAATTAGGAGTACATATTTATATCCCTGTGTTCTCAAAAACATGCTAATCCCAGGAATAATCCTATAAAAATTTGATCATTAGGTTTTTATAATAAAAACATAATAATCAATAAACATCAATATTCTACTGATGGATGAAAAAAACAAGTAAAATAATTAAAAACGTGTATGCTAAGTAAAATGGATTATGATTAATCATTAAAGTTTTATAGAATGTATATATATATGCATAGATACCTCACGCTCCCTTTTAGTCAAGTCACTGTGGTCACAGATTTGTGAGATGGATCGAGATAATTTCAGAAGCAAATCTTGCACCCATATCACTGAAGAGATGGTTTCCGGGATGTCCAGATAGTGCGGAGGTTCATCTTTACAGGACAAGAATTCATTTTCTTTCTCATAAATCTAGAATCGTACACATTCAACAGATAAACATAAAAAATAATATCAACAATATTAATATTTAATGAAATTTGAATTATTTCATTCAAAACACTATATAGGGTAATAAAAATAAAATAATAAAAAAAATTGATAATTGTTTTTTTTAGCTTAAATATAATAATTAAAAGCAATTATATATATATATATATATATATATATATATATAATATAGAAATAGAATTAATAAATGTATTTAGGCACAATTATATATGTACATATTCAAATTTGATTAGTTACTGTTCAGTTTTTTAACTATTGACTCAGTGGTCATTGGAGTGTTGGTTTATGAACAAAAATTATATTCCTGTATTTTATTAACACTTTGGCTGCCAGTTCCGAACACCCTTCAGAGCATGTCTTTATATTTCCAGGGACTCTCCCCTCCACCGGTACCTGCCTATGCTCTTTCAATTTTAGGTTAGCACTCAGTATTGTCTATCTTTTTGTGCTATAAGGTTGGTTTGAGCAAAACTTTCACATTTTAATTTTTAAAATTTAAATTACAACGAAAAAAGTATATACATACTATTGGCTTTTTTTTTTCTTCATAGAAATCTACTTTCACTATAAAAAAATACAGGTAAATAATAATTTATGAAAAAAGTATGGAAAAAAAGGCTAGGGTAAAATAAATGGGTCTGACACACCTTCAGAGCTGGCACATGGGTAGAAAGAGATTTGTTGTGTGCCAGGTCCAAAGAGTCGTTGGACCCATTAAAATATTATTTAGAACACATATATGCATACTTATATGCATCATGATAATATTTTTTAGTTGTAAGAATTAAGTAGGAAGAGAAAAAATAGGTGGCACTTGGGGACGGATTTTGAAAAATGGGTTACAATCACAATTTTACAAAAGGAAATCTATTACAAGCGTATTAGAGATGAGCTTGTTAAGAGCATGTCTATCATTGTTGCAGGCAAGGGTGTGATTCAAATAAGTTAACAACCAGTATTCTTCCCTGGTGACTTTTTCAAGTATAAACAAGAAAGGAAAATAATGCACCACACGTAGATTATAAATAACGTTTCCACACTGTAAGAACATTGTTACAGAATTCTGATCTTTACTGTCTTTGGACATGTTGTTTTCTGCTAAAATATCACAATTTATTTAACAAATATTTGGCAACTAAAATGCACTGATCCAAATTATTGCCAGAAAATACTTTAAAATAACATTATACAATAAGCAGAACACAAAAATAGCAGAAAGTCAAGCTTAATTTCTAAAGTGGCTTTTAGAAATTTATTTCTTTTAGCTATTAATAACCCAATTGTTTCTGAAATTTTTAATATCATGAAATAATAACTCACTGACTGTCAAGCATTCTTTCAGATGGGTGACAAAATAATACGAACGCCCATGAAAAAGAATGAAAGGGCAATATCTAGAAAAATATATGAAGAATTATCCTGAAACTTCAGGCATGTAAACAGCACTGTTGGTGTCATATATTTCCATGAAATTTTTTTCCAAAAACCCCACTGGGAATCGTCAACAAATTGAAGAAAAACGAATATCTTTTGAATAACCCTGTAAAAAGTAATGCCCCTTAAGCATTGAAACTTTAGCACATGATTAAGAGGCTTATTGTAATAAACTGTGTTCATTTTTATGAGTACAACATATATACCTGTAGATAAATTAAGGTTTTTATAAAAACAATCCCGAATTTCACCAAGTGCTTTGCTTATAATTTGCAGAGTTCTTAATATAAAATAATGTTTTTTTTCAGAAAATATGACTAACAACATTGTACACAATACCCCGCAATCAGAAAAAAAAAAAAAAATAAATATTGGATGAAAAAAGGGCAGGTTTAAGAAATAATGTTTCACTGTGCATGCGCGAATGTTATCAAAATGTAATGTGCATAATATTTTACCCAAGTGTATAGAGCAACTTTTGTGGATGTCTCAAAAACATAGTTTGAAAATTCTGAAAGTGGTCATCCATGGAATAAGCTTGAAATTCGTTGTTCCCAAAAAGAAGCAAAAAGATCAGGGGCTGTATCCAAATGATGACAAGTAGACAAGTATTTCTTAAGAAATACTTCTGCACTTGTCATACTTTGGATCCAACCCCTCATATTTTTGCTTCATTTTGGTAACAACGAATTTCGAACTTATTCTATAGATGATCACTTTCAGAATTTTGAAGTATTGCTTTTGAGACTTTCCTAAAAGTTGCTCTATACATTTGGGTAAAATATTATGCACATTACATTTTGATAACATTCGCGCATGCACAGTGAAACATTATTTAATAAACCTGCTTGTTTTTCCTCCAATATTTATTTATTAGCCACACACAGGGTGGCTTATTCTTTCAATCTCTATCATTTTTCATGTTTATGAAAAGTCACAGCAATCCATCGTTGCCACAGATTAATCTCGGAAAATGAAACATTTGAAGTTACTTAAAAAATTAATAACTCGAAAAGTATTTGTCACAAAATTGTTTTACAAACTGCGTTAGAATGGTAAAAAATTGTATTTTTCTTGATATAAATTTAAAATCTAATGATTATGTCGTTTTTCAAATATTAGATTTCAAAAATTACAAAACTTCACAATGGAGTACTGTAGCAAAACTTTTACGCGTAAAAAGATAATGATAAAGGCATTGTGGCTCGACGTGTATCGTGTATACTGGCCATAGCATGAGTAACGAATTATAGTAAACTTATTATTCTGTTAAAATATAAAAGTGAATTATGTATATACATTTTTAAAAAATAAAGAAAAACACTTTATCACAAACATCAACAAAATTTTTTCTTCTATTTATCCCCTTATTCCAAAGATATCGTTTTATCGCCTGCTGCCATAGCAATATGAATTAAATTTCATTAAAAAAAATTACTCAGTGGTAGGAAAATATTTTTCTAAATCGAATGGTTATTGAACAACTCAACACTTTAACAGGGGAATTTTTATTTGTTATTTAGATATTTTAAAATTGTTTGTTGTCATTGCGTTTTTATTCTGAGTTACAGCTAGTTTATTTATTTTTTAAATAAAAGCCGTGTGTGGCAATCTATATTCGGCCTTATAGCAGAATTTTCCCCTCTTGTTTATTTTTTTCTGATTGCAGGGTATTGTGTACAATGTTGTTAGTCATATTTTCTGAAAAAAGAAACATTCTTTTATATTAAGAACTCTGCAAATTATAAGCAAAACACTTGGTGAAATTCAGGATTATTTTTATAAAAACCTTAATTTCTGTATGGGTATATATGTTGTACTCATGAAAATAAACACAGTTTATCACAATAAGCCTCTTAATCATGTGCTAAAGTTTCAAAGATTAAGTGACATTACTTTTTACAGGGTTTTCCAAAAGATATTCATTTTTCTACAATTTGTTGACGGTTCTCAATGGGGTTTTTGGAAAAAATGTTCACGGAAATACATGACGTCAACTGTGCTGTTTACACACGTGAAGTTTCAGGATCATTCTTCAAATATTTTACTAGATATTGCTCTTTTCACCCTTTTTCATGAGTGTTCGTATTATTTTGTCACCCATCTGTACTTACTTTGGCAAAAAGTACTCTAAATTCTTCAAAATCCTTGTTAATTGAAGTCCTATAGATCGTACAAGCTTCATGTCTTAATTTCTTGAAATACATGCTTGACGATAAGTTTCTCATCAAGTTCGCCATTTGGTTTCTAACATTATTGCTAAGACAGTATTAAAAAATTGTAGTTGTAAAAAAATCTACAAAAGTGAAGTATCACCAAGTTCTGTAATGTTGGCTTCTATAGTTTGGATGAAGACTTCGGATCTGAACTTTCACTATGTGCTTATGTTGCTACTCTTTTATAAAGTTATTTTAGGGAACACCAACACTTTTATTGCGAATTATTTATTTTTTATTAGGAATTGCAGATGTGACATAAAGCTGAAAAAATGAGACTGTGCCACAGTCCTATTAATAATGTTTTTGTGCAGACAAACATTTAAAAAATATAACAAATGTAAATTAGCAAATTACAAGTGTAGTTTTAAAAACCAACTAGCCAAAAGAAAAAAAAAAGTATTGGTTCTACCAAAACTTTGCAAATCAGCTAAATCCCAACACAGGTTATGTTTTCATGCCATATATACGTAAGAGAAAGATTATTATACAAGCAGTATTATTCATCATGTACGATACAAGTATCTTTTTTGACTCTTGTATATTTTAATTAAATCATTGATCAACACTATTTTGCTTCATGATAATTTAATGAGTTTTTAAGGAGTATTTTCTTTATTTAAGGAGTTCTGAGTACTCCATGCAAAATTTCTCATTTGTAAGGTGTTTTTAAGGAATCTGTATGCACACTGCAAATATATATATATAACTGTAAGGTATTATAATAACTGTTAAAATACACTGAAAAAAAATAGCAATTAAAATAGTCTTTCATATGTATATCAATTTATGTAGTAGAACACTATCCTATCGCCGTTGTACTATCTATTTAATTTTTTTATGAGTTCAGAAATGTTGCAAGAACTAGTTTTAAAAATACTGTTGATTTTTTTTTCTTTTTTTATAAGACAGTAACACATATTTTAAAATCAACTAAATAAGTGATTAAAATACTAAATTAAATTTTCAATTATTTTACTGTTAGTTTCACCTCCCCCCAACCTCTTCTTAAATAAAAAATACCAACTTCTTTTATGAACTGCTTCAACATGTCATCATGGCTTCTATCGATGAAGTCTTGGATACGAGATGAAACTGGGACTTTCTGAAAACTTTTTGTTAAAATGTATGCATCTTCCCAGGACAATGTTGAGCGAAACATTTTCTGCATGTAAATTTTGATTTCGTCCTCAAAGTTGTTAATGTCACGTTGGAATGTTTCCATTATACTGTCCCACTCCGGCTTGAAGGCAGGATCGTAAATGTCAAAATTAGCCTAAAAGTAAAAATTTGAAAAATATTTAAGGCACACACCATAATTATTGGAATGTTCTTCCAATTTGAGCTACCTGGAATGACAACCGACTGATACAATTCAATCAGATAGATATGTAGATGGAGATATTATATCTACATTTCCAACATTTATTTACACCAATTCCTTTACCTGTGACTTATTCTGTTGAGCTGTTTACATGACTTACCAAAAGGTGGTCTGAGTAAATTGTGTCAGCCAGTTGTCATTTCAGGTAGCTGAATTGGAAGAGTACTGGCAATTTAAGCCAAAAGTCCTGTGTTCAATTCCTAGCCTGGACACTTTTTCAATCATTGTAAAACTTTTAAATTGCATGTTTTTATAATTTACATATGAATATAAACATTTGTCTTCATGCAATACATGTAAACATTTATGTTCATTGCCTTTATGTAATTGTTCTCATACATTTGAAACCACAGTTTTGGTGATCATCACTTGTATTTGATGCCAACTTTGGCAGCAAATCCAACATGGAATTTTATCCAAATCACGAATTTAGTTAATGTGGCCATGGGCACCCATAATTTAATTAATAGATCATAATTTTAAATACAAACTAACTTTTCAGTATTTTATACTTTTTCAGCTTTATACGCACAATAGATGATGAGTTGCTATAATTCAATTATAAAATCAATATAACAGAACAGTAGTTTAAATTAAAATGATACAATCATAGTAAAATATTTCATTTTCATGGATAAAAATCAATCTTTTCTTTTGAGATTGACATCATTTTCAGCACAGGAATCATTCCACGATTCTGAGATTAGGTCTATAACACAATCGTTTTAAAATGTTTAGAGTTCTATAGTATACCAATGCAATTTTCCTTTTAAATAGGATGTCATTTTTATTGTTGGAAGCATGTGTCACTTCTGTTAGAACCATTCGTTATTTCTGTGTCAAGTGCCACAACAATAGTTTACACTACAAACAAAAAAGTTACAATGCAAGGAAGCAAATCAAATTGTATTAACTTGTATTGAATTTGTCACGCTTCTAAATTATACAGGGTGACTCTCATAATAGCTTCTCACAATCTCTTTTGCTCAGCAAATAATATAAGATAACACAGAACTTATGTACACTCTTTATGTGTGGAAAAGATAAATAAAATAAGAAAGAAAGAAAGACCAATCCTACATCATGAAATGATAACAATAAACTTTTATAAGTTATTTAAACATGCAGATTGATTTACTTGCACTTTCTTCACCATTTTTTATGTAATTTTAAAGAATTAAGATGAGACTCACACAACTATAAATTTCACATAACAATGACTTTACATTAAAGCAATTTAAATATAAAATGCTTAATTAATATTACTTCTTAATTAGTGGTATTATTATATTAGCAGCTAAGGTAGAATTAATATTTAAAGAAAAAATCATCCATCCCTGTATGATATTAAGAGAAACAAAAATAAAACTCAACGTTGAAAAATATAAAATAAAATAACATAAATAAATAAAAATAATTATATTTAACAACAGAAATCAATATTTTCTGTGAAATAAATGATATCTACAACTTTAACTTTATTTAAATACTTGATACACTTGATTAATAGTGGCATATTATTATGTACCTAGCTTATGCATTCAAAGTTATAAAATTTTCTTTCAAAAACAGGTTAAATTTCATGAGTTGTTGCTGCCATGTGTATCAATTTTCAGAAGATCTGTTCTGCAGAATCAACGTGCAAGATGCCAAAAGCCCTGATTTTTCATGACGTACAAATTATTTTAACTATCTTTTAGTAGCATGCTATTTGTTAGGCTGCATCAAGTGTGACTTAATACAGCAAACCCTATGGAAACTTAAACTGTCTATAAAATATTATTTTTATGGTCCTACCAAAAAGAATACCATACAAATCTACCTGCTAAGACAGTAATCTCCTTTCTTTCTATAGGGACTAGTAATTTTTTTTGCTTTTAAGGCAAGATTCTGTATAGACAAGTCAAGTTTTATAGGATTTACTATATTTTCATCTCCAGATTTAAAAACACCTCTCGTGTTTTTTGTGGCAGCGGACCTGGCAACACATGTTATGACTCAAGAAGTGATAAAGATCAAGGACGATAAATAAATAACACATAACAATAATCTTTATTTTTATTATCGTTGGTTGTTAAGTGTTTGTTTTGCTTAAGTTTACAATGAAAAAAAAAAAAAAAAAAAAAAGCAAATTGTTATAAATAAAATAGAAATTATTTACAAAAATTTACCAAAGAGAAATGAATTTATATTGCAGATTTTTATAACAGTGAGTTATGCATTCACAAGGGAACAAATACATAAGCATGCTTAAATGTATCTTACGTATTGAATTCTTGATGTGATTCCGAACACTCTAACTTCTAAAACATCCAAACCTTTCACATCTCGGACAAAATATTTCAAGTTAGTGTTGAATATGTTACACAACTGCTCAAGCATCTGAAATTAAAAAAAACAATATGTTACATTTTTAGGCAACTTATAAGAAATCTAAATATAGTCAATCTTAAAAGAAGAATGATATTAAAGCATAAAAATATAAAATTTAAATAGAAAAGTTTAGAATTCTCAAAAATGATTGCTATTAAGATTTCAAAATTTGTTATAGGCATTCAATACAGTGGACACTCGTGAATAATAACTCTTATTGACTGAGAAAAGAGTTTGGATAATCCAATTCTAAAAAAAGAAAATGACTTTTCATACCATTGCTAAAGGAAAAATAATTATTTAATATTAGAAAATGACACCTTGTCCATAATTTGAATTGTTTTAAACATATTAAATTGTAAAAAAATTATATTATGTTCTAAAATTAAAAGTATTGAAAGTATATTAATCTTGAAAAGCTCAAATTATCTCCCCTTTATTGTGAGAAAAAGCAGAAATAAAGCAGAAAAGATTGAAATACAGAATGAACTAAAAATTTCAATGAAGAAAAATTATATTTTTGAAAAAGAGAAAAAAAAAGGTTCTAATAATGTTTGTTACATTTAGTTATTCCTACATTTTTCAACCAATCTTTCTTTATCAAATGCATATTTCAGTTCTTTCTGGAAATATATAAAAGTTTAACAAAATTTTTCAAAATATTATCAAATGTTCATTAGGATGTTAAAGACCTTAATAATCTCATCATCTGACCCTGAATCATTTTCTGAATCAGTTATCTTTATTGGCTCTTAGAAGGAAGGTCTCTTTAAAGCGCATATTCAGAATATTTTCAAAAAATTGCTAATGAAACTACTCATGTACGTTACAAAGGATCAGTGAAATTTAGCTGTGGAATCCCAGTAGAAAATCTGCAAAAAAATAAAATACCTTCGAGTATTTGGCACAAAAATGCGCGATTTGGCAAGCAACATTTTTTTCTTCGCCAAATGCAAGCGATTTTGATGGATTTGGAAATTGCTTGTTAAATGAGTGTTTAAATGTGCAGTTCTTAATAACTTAAACTATGAAATAATTTAATATTATTTCTATAAACTTACATAATATCTACAAGTTGTATGTTGTTACAGTTATTTAATTTTACACAGTTTCTCTGGCTAGAATAAATTTTAAGTGAATTTAAAACTGTGCATTTAAGAAATTTTTGTTATAGATTTGATATTGATATAAGTCATTGTTTCCATGGCAACAATAATGTTTAAATTTGTCTCCGACACTAGACTTAGACTTAAAGATGGGAGGTTCAAAGAACCTAGCACTGTGACCAGAGGTCTATTGTACTAACCCCAGAAAGTAGTCCTATAAAAAAGGGCAGTTGCTGAAGCAAAATTCAGCAGACAAAGGAATTTCATAAAACTCCCAAGGCTCAATTATATGGTGATCAAGGTGCTCAAACCTATAGGCAGAAAACCTCCCACACTCACATAAAACATGCATAGCCGTTTCTTCCATATAAAGGCAACCCCTACACGTTGGGTCATTTTTTACACCCATAACAGTAAGGTGCCTTTTCAAAGGACAATGCCCTGTTAAAAGAGCAATGGCTTTCTTAATGCCATTGCTATTGAGCATTAAAAGTTCCTTATGACTAACACTAGGACAACCACGGTGTCTCCAACACTAACAATGTCAAAGTTAAATGGAATATGATCAGAATTGGATCTTAATTTTGAGCTTGAGGAAAATTCAGTCAATTTAAATTTTGTTCTAATCCGTATAATACAATTGTTAAATTTCGTTATATATGCACAAAAATGTACATGATAGTTATAAAATTATATTTATTTAATTTAAACTTACTTAAACTAGTACAGTATGAAGAGTAGAAAAAAACTTTCTTTAAAGTTGTGAAAAAACTGTATTTTTAAAAATTTTATTATGTCGCTAACCAACAATAAATTGCCAAAAATTGAAATTTTCATTATTTTTTTTACGAACGCTATATCGAGGTTCCACAAGAAGTTTTTTTTTATAAACATGTATATACAGATGAGAAGAATATTCTGTAATTTTTTAACATTTTTCTGAGTATGTGCTTATGGAGACCTCCCTTGTTAGAAGATAAGCAGGAGAATAAGAAAGAATGCTCTAAGGATTAGAAAAAAAAAATTTCAAATAAAGACTTCTTCATTTAATTTCCTACAAATTTAAAAATCATCATACTTACCTTCTGCAGATTCAGAACATGTTACATTGCATGTGAATATTATATATATATATATATATAAATGAAACATTACCATAACACCAACTTAAACTATGAAATAATGATTAAGTATGTAATAATTAGTTGACAATGAAAGTATTCCCCAACACACTGAATATAGATACCAAAAACTTATTTTAATAAATGAAATGGAATGAATGAAATGAAATTCGTGGAATTTAGACAGAATTATCAAGTCCCAAATGCCTAAACACCACAAATAAAATGAGTGGTTTCATCATCCTATTAGCCATAACATTGCTAAGTAATATGATTTTGGGACTACCACTCATAAACAATGAATCAAACCTGTGAAAAAAATAAAAAATAAATACAATATTAAAAAGGAAAGAAACCATACCTATAATAAACAGATAAAACTTGAAATAGACTCATAAAGTCCATAATCCATTTGGATTAAAACAGATACCTGTGCACCACGTGAACCACACATGAACACAACCAAACAGAGGGAATGAATTGCAAAAAATCATTACATGTTGCCAAATTTAGTTTAAAAAAGTCAATATACGCTGAATAAAATAGCATTGAATGAAAATTAATATTTAAAAATTAAACCATATACTATCTAAAGATGATAACAATTAGTTAAATAATAAATAAATGAAATTAATTAATAAATAATAAATAGAATATCCAATTACATTAAAGTAATGGATGTATTAATGAATAATTCTATGTTAAAAATAAGATGTAAGATGGAAAAATTAATAATTAAAGCAACATAAAAATATATGTACCATGAAATGACGTAGCAACTATTAAATAGCTGTGCCAAAAATGCAACATCACATAAATTAAATTAAATTAAAATACTAAATATTTGAATTAAGATACAAAGGATTTAAAATTAATAATAATTAAATATTGAAATTAATTATTAACATATAATGTTTCTTCATACAAAGTTAAAAATTAAATACTCTTGATATAAGTGGTAAGGGTAGAACGTTTAATAAAAATTAAAACATGTATTATATTAACACTTTAGAAAAGTATACATTATATTAGAAGTTAATATGATATTGTCCACCGTAGTCACTAATCTAAATGCATTAGATCAAAAACATACTTAATATTAATGAATATAAATTCATTTAAATTAATTAAATAATGAATATGTAAATATAACTAAATTAAATATATATATTTTTTTTTGGAAGTTGGGAAATTTTAGCTTCCTACTGTTATTAGTGACGAAGTCCTATTTCTTTCACAATGGGCTGTTCTGTCATCATCATAAAACCATAGTCCACATTTAGATAACTGCTAAACAACCAGTTGCTATTTTTAAAAATGTATAACAAAAGTGGCAATGACCTGTGCTATGGGTTTTGCTTTCAATTCTCATACATCACTTCTAAAAATTACCTAATTTAAATTTTTGCATTATCAAATAAGGATGAAAAAAAAATTGCTTAAAACTGTGCATTAATGTAGTAACTTTTTATGACTTTTTAAATAATTTTCAATCATGAATTTTTTTAAGA